>CM046433.1:53004210-53672960 GCA_025506505.1 Flaveria sonorensis | reverse complement strand
ATCTGTTAGTACAGTTGCCAACTTTAGTTGGTGACAAAAGGTAAGTCATGGACATGTCATGACTACCAAATCTTAGATAAGACATTATCTAAGATACCTTAACTTTAGCTTTGTAGTATTTGCTTTAGTTATAGGTTTCCAGCTGGTATCAAAGTATATCCGGCTGTAGGTAATAGTATATACAGTTTCTCATTGTAACTCTTGGAACATGCTTGTAAGAGTCTTGTAATACTTTGAGTTGAGAAGTAATATATACAAGTACCTTGAAAATTATTTCCTTGTGTTCTTTGTTACTTTCTATATTATCAACTCTTAGAAGAGATTCTGCTTCATCTAAAACCGTGCGTGATTAAGTGAGTTTGAGAGAAAAACCAAGTGTTAAGTGACAAACATAGATCCTGCAATTGGTATCAGAGCTTTTTAGGCTCTTGATTGTGAGATCTTACCATCCAAATCAACCTGTTTTTCATTCCTCCTTTCACCACACTCAAAAATGGCCCTCAACCAAAAGTCTAAAGTTGAGATGGGGATGAAGACTAAAGCACCTATCATCACCCCTGAAAACTTCAGATCATGGAGCGGACGCATAGAAGGCTTCATCAAGTATCAAGATGGGAAAATGTGGCAATCTATTGTCAATGGTCCTTACAGACCAAAGGTTACAGCACCAGGTGGAAACGACAACATGATAGAGAAAGCCGTTGAAGACTACTCTGATGAAGACCAGAAAAAGTTGGACATTGATAGCAATGCTATGACTGTTCTCATGACTGCTATACCCAACTCCATCATGGTGGGGTTTGAGCACTACAGGTCAGCTAAAGAACTGTTTGATGCATTGTCTCAAATTTACTCTAGCTCCAATGACTCAAAGAAAGATTCACTGAAGCAGCAGTTTGAAAACTTCACCTACATTGCTGGAGAGACCCTCAGCCATCAATACTTTAGGTACATGGATCTTATTTCTTCCCTTCAGTCTGTAGGAATTGCTCTTGAATTGAGAGATCTCACTCGAAAATTCATGAGTGCACTCCCAAATGAGTGGACGTTCTACTGTGTCTCTATCAAGAGAAAAAAAATCTGAACTCCCTTATAATGACTGAACTATATGTCATCCTTGATGGATACCGTGTAGAGATGGACAACAAGAGAGGCCATCAGATGAGCAGACCTTCATGCCTTCCTACTATCAATGCTTTAATGGTTGCTGAAGACTTAGGACCCCCCAACCTTAGCAGTACCTGACATATTCTTAGTAGCCATCCTTCTTTTCAGGACCCTACATCATATTCCCTGAGACTCCAAGGTCTCAACAGGCTCAGCAAGGTTCTTTTCAGGACAGTTATGCCTTTGTCTAAGGAAGTGGGTACTCTAGTGATCATCAGTATTGCTTTGATGATCTAGAGTGCTTCAGTCCAGATGTTGTGGAGTATATGGACATAGTCCAACAAATGGCTCTGCTAACCTACCGAGCAAAGAAGTTCTTCAAAAGAACTGGAAGGCAGTTCCCTCAAAATCCAACTAGCAGCAAGTTTGGGTTTGACAAAACAAAGGCCAAATGTTACAACTGTAACCAACTTGGTCACTTTGCCAGGGAATGTAAGGCTCCCAAGTCAAATCCGGGAACCTCTCATGCCTCCTCACATCCATCTACACCTAAAGCCATTGGGAAGTCAACTGAAACAGCGGCTGCGGCTCAAGAAGTTTATTGGAGCTTCATGGTACAGGATGTGACTCCTGCTCAAGCACTCATGGCTGGAATAGATGACAACAAGGTATATGAACATCTCTGTACTCCAGCTTGTATTGCTAGGGTTAAGCTATATCAAGACTACAATATGGAAATTAAATATGATATTGAGTCTTTAAATATCTTAAAATCTGATTTTAAAAGGGCTGAATCTAACTATCAAAATAAAATTAAAGAGTTAGAGAAAACTGTGTCCTTGTTAAAACATGAACATACCAACTACAAGACTCAAATCAAGGATTTAATATCTAAATTGACTGAGGCTCAAGCCCAGCTTGTCACAGCTGAGGCTCAAGCCAGGAAGCATTCTATCTTAGAGCAAAACTTCCAAGCCATTCTTGCATCATCCTCTCACTCAAAACTTTGTTATCAAAACAAAGGTGGGTTGGGAACCAATGAAATTGCTCCACCACATTCTTATGAGTCTATAAGACAACCAAGGTATGGTACTGAAGAGAAAGAGGTTCCATCTACTGACCCATCTTCCAATGAGTCAAAGAGTGATGCAACTTTGGAGACCATCACAGGGAAGAACCAGGTAAACCAAACCCCTCTTACCAGTGATGACCATCCCCTAACCACCAAAGCCAGAAGAAGCCGGGCTAAGGCAGCCAGAAAAACTACCAAGAAAGTGGCTGAATCTAAGCTGAAGATTGACCCAAAACAAAAGGGTGTGTTCATCTCAGCTGGATTCCAGGTGGTAGGAACTTCTAATCCTAGAAAAGTGTGTAGTACCAGCACACCTATCCAATAAAAGGATCAGAAGACAAAGGGAAGAACTGCTGATGAAGACAAGAAGAACAAGAAACAACAGCCTTCAAGTTCCCAGAAGACTAACATTGCCTGCATAATGTGTGGCCTGCAAAACCACATGGCCAAAGATTGTTATTACAATCATGCTAGCACACATTATGCAAACAATGTTAAAAGAGAAGGAGTCAGGGAAGGTTTCTCATTCGGACCATATCATATGGTTCAAGTGATGAAAAAAGGAAATCTGGTTTCCAAAGCAAGGTTGCTTTAGGAAGAAAGTCCTTCTTCCGAAGAGAAAATGGCTTCGGAAGTTAAAGCTGTTAAGACTCAAAAGAACAAGAGAGTCCCCTTGAAACCATCCCAGAAGAAGACTGCTTTGGAAGAAAAGGTGATGAAGACTTCTTCCGAAAAGAAAGAAGTTTCGGAAGAATGTCATGCTGCTCAAGATTCATCAAGCTCATCCTCAATGATCAACCAAGGGATGGAATGGAAGATCAAAGAAGATGCTGCAGCCCAAGCCTCTTCTTCACAAACACCTATTGAACCCCCATGCATACATTTTGGTTGAATAAAATCTTCATCATTAGAAAAACCCAAGACCAACAAGACTTGGGTTTCCAATAAAAACTAACTTTTTCACCTTATGTGCAGGGACATCCATATGACAAGAACAATAATGTGTGGATTGTAGATAGTGGATGCTCTAGGCACATGACAGGGAATAGATCTCTCCTTCAATAATTTCAATATTTTAGTGGAGGTCCTGTTCAATTTGGAGGTGAGGCTGGAGGATACATTTCTCGTAGAGGAAGTATATCCAACGGCAAGTTAAAAGTTGACAAAGTACACTTTGTCAAACAGCTTGAACACAACCTGTTAAGTGTTTCTCAATTCTGTGATCAAAAGCATCAAATGCTTTTCACAGAACATGAGTGCATTATCCTAAAACCCGGGATGACCATTCCTCATGAATTGGTGCTTCTCCTAAGAAAAGGGATATGTACATGCTAGATATGAACAATTCTTTCCCACTGGGTGAAGTATCATGCTTTCTTTCCAAAACTGATGGTGATGAGTCAACACTGTGGCATATCAATTTTAAAACCATGAATAAATTGGTTAAAAATAACTTGGTACATGGTTTGCCTAAAAAGGAAATTTTCTGCAAAGATAACTATGTTGCATGCCTGAAAGGGAAGCAGCACAAAGCATCTCATAAATCCAAAGTTGTTAACTCTATCACCACTCCATTACATTTATTACACATGGATCTATTTGGTCCCACAAGTATAATGAGCATTGGAAGGAAATCATACTGCCTTGTGATCGTTGATAATTTTACAAGATTTACATGGGTCTTTTTTTTAAGAACTAAGGATGAAACTGCTGAAACGTTAAAATCTTTTATTCTTAAAACTGAAAATCAAATTGATCACAAGGTTAAGATAATTAGAAGTGATCAAGGGACTGAGTTTAAGAATCATGTTCTTGACTCATTCTGTAACTCACAAGGGATTGCCAGATAATACAGTGCTCCTAGAACTCCTCAATAAAATGGTGTTGCTGAGAGGAGGAACAGGACACTGATTGAGGCTGCTCAGAACATGTTAGCTAATTCAAAGCTGCCTCTATCTTTCTGGACAGAGGTAGTCAACACTACATGCTATGTGCAGAATAGGGTTCTTGTAGTTAAGCCACATGGAAAAACCCCTTATGAGCTATGGAACAAGAGGCCACCGTTCATTGGCTTTCTAAGGTCCTTTGGCAGCAGGTGTACCATACTTAACACAAAGGACAATTTGGAAAAATTTGCTGAAAAGTCGGATGATGCTATCTTCATTGGATATTCCTCCAATTCTATTGCTTATAGAGTGTACAACATAAAAAATCATCAATTTGAGGAATCATCCAACATTGTTGTCAATGAGCACACTCCTTGTGTTAGTGAAATGTCCCTAATCATATTCTTGACTTAGAATTGTTTCCCAATTATTCTAAACCATCTTGTGAGAATGTTTCAGCTAGAACAGGTACTCAAATTGATTCTGATGATGATCAACTGTTTGAGTTACCCAGACCTCGTTCAAGTTCTCCAAGAGTAGCTGAAGATTAGGCTCCCACTATCTTAAGATCTGATAGTATGACTATTTCAAGAGATGGTGGAGCTTCAACCAGTGGTCCACCTAGTGAGCCTCAAAACTCATCTAGTGACACTGCATAACACCAAGCTGATGGAAGTAGCATTTTGAAGGAGCATGCAACTATTTACTGCCTCCCAGCCAACAGATGATGATGATGTTTCCCATTCATTCAATCAATCCTCATTGAATGAGTTTGAAACAACAGCTGGTCCAAGTGTTCAAGCTCCTGAGCAAAATATGTCCAACCTGGATCTATCTTTGCAATTGGAGGTGATTCCCAGGCTTAGGATTCATAACACTCATCCAGCTGAGAACATCATAAGAGAAGTCTTTGAAGGTGTGAGAACAAGGGGACAAACTCATAATGGGAATGTCTGCTTGTACTCATGCATTTTGACTCAGATGGAACCCATGAAAGGAGAAGAAACCTTAAAGGATAGTAGCTGGGTTGAGTCAATGCAAGAGGAATTGCTTCAATTCAAAAGACAAAAGGTTTGGAACCTATGTCCGCTACCATCTGGTCAAGTACCAATAGCCATAAAATGGGTTTTCAGGAACAAGAGAGATGATAGAGGCTTGATAATCTAGAACAAGGCAAGACTGGTTGTTCAAGGATACACCCAAGAGGAAGGAATTGATTACACTGATTTTTTTTGCACCAGTTGCAAGACTTGAGGCAGTGAGGATCTTTCTTGCTTATGCTACATCCAAGAATTTTACTGTCTACCAACTTGATGTCAAGTGGAAGTTGATTCTTTAGATCCCATGTCAAGAAGACAGGTATCATTCTTTCTTGGAGCTCGAATGAGCACCATCTCCTCAGGAATAGCAAACTCGAATTTCAGAAATAGACATTCATTAGAAAAAATAGAACAGGGATGTCTTTATCATAGATCTAAGAGACGCTCAAAAGATTGAATGCAAGCTCTGGCACAAATTTGACTTTCTCCAAAGGAAGAGATCCATTTGAAACCTCCCCTTGACCAATCATTTTACCACCTTTCTTGTCACCAGCAAATGCTACATACCCTCCATTGACGATACGATAATTTGTCAACAAATCCTTCAGCCCTGTCATATGTCTAGAGCATTCACTATTAACATGCCAAAATCTATTTACAGCTTTAGTGGATGACTCCTGCAAAAATAGAATGAACAAATTAACCGGCTGAAACAGGAACCCATGTTTGAACAACTTTAGGTTTTAGTGCAGATGATCTTTTGCAAAAGAAATTATTAACAAGATGAGTTAATCTACTGCCTAAAGAATTCTTATGAACATGTCTGCGATGAAGCTCAGGACAGTTTTTAACTACATTATCATCTTTACAACATCTAAAGCAATGAGATTTTAATCTAGGTCTATTATGCATGAAGTCAGGAATTTGATCTATACATATTTCCTCATCGCACTCAGACCGTCTAGAATCAACATCACTGAAAGTCTCATACATTTCTCTGGTTCTGACTTTGTTTGAAGTCAGGAATTTGATCTATTATGCATCAAGTAAGGAATTTGATCTATACATGAATGTGATTTACAAATGTTGATGCATCATCATCTGAAGTACATGTGGTACTTGTACCACTTGTGCTTGCACTAGAAAATGATATTACCCTTTCATTAGATTGTGAAATGTTAATTGGGGTAAATGATGGAATGGGATGAGTAAAGAATTTTTCAAAGCAGTTGATTTTCGTTTTATCTTCACCATTGATAATAGAATCATTCATAATCTCATTCATACAAGCATTTAAAGCATCATCATTACATCTAAAATCATTCACTAAAGAAGTTGAAGAACCACTAGAAGACACTGAGTCAATGTCTGAGACAGACTTTTGAGAAACAAAAACATTACTTAAACTAGAACTATTAGCTAAAACAGAACATTAAGGTTTAGGTGTACTAAAACTATTGCATCTAAGCCCAGTCGTCGGTCCATAACCGTACTCCTCACGCACGTCCTTAGGATTCACTCCTTGTAAACCTGCAGACAGACTGTTAGTATCTGTTTGAATGAAATCATTTGAAGGGTGTGGAACTGGCATTGGTGAATAAAGTAAGTACTAGAAGGAGGATAAACTGAAGCATTTTCATAGCCCAAACCTGTTTTAATCCTAGCCCCCCGTTGTGATTTACACAAATCGTCATGTTTCATTCCTGAAATTGTCCATTTATTAAGTTTTGACTGAAGTTTACTTATTTCAAATCCAGCAAGCACAATTATTTCAGTGAAAGTATTTATCAACATTTCTTTCTAAAACGATTCTTTTTAAATGTTCATTTTCTTTTAAAGCTTCATTTAATTTAACAAAATATTTTGACTCATTTAGTATAAGGTCATCATTAATTCATTTTAAATCCTTTTCATTGTCAAGCAACAGACGATTTGCTTTATACGCACCAAATAACCTTATCTTGCAAGCAGGAGAGCACATATCTTTTATTACCTCATAAGGAAGGCCCATCAACACCTTCTCAGCTGCCAGGGCCTTTTCACATTAACACACTAGAGTACCCTTCTCGTTTTCCTCAACAGCGGATGTAGCAGCATGATCTCTTTGCCCTTCTCTTCTATTTGTTTCCCAGCTAACTTCACCTTCTCACCTTGAACTTCTTTCAGATCACCAACACCAACTCACTAGTCACATCCTCCTCACTCAGTTCTTTTCACTCATACTTATCTCTTTAGACCTGTCTTGTTCAACTTCCTCATCCTTAACACTTTGATGAACTTCAGCTTCACTTGTAAATTCTTTAAAAGGATAAAACTCCTCTACACTTTTCTCTTCTTCCCTTATCTCAGCAACTAGAGCTTGGTGGATTACTTCTTCGTTTCCTCAGCTTCTGCACTCCAGTCAAAACTTGTTATCAAAGCTTTCCCTTTGTTTTGTTTACTCTCCTCCTTTTCTCCACCTAAGACTAATCTTGGAACTCCAAAGTTGCTTGGATCAGTAACAATTAGCAATGGACATTCTCTTTTAAAATGTCCTAACTGCTTGTAGTTGAAACATCTCAATTGGATTTATCAAAACCTAACTTAGAATTAGAATTTTGACCTCCAAAGTTCTTCCTTCAGTTCTTTCATAAATCTCCTGGCTCGGAGAGTCAACATCGCCATCTGCCACTGGATATCAGTTTCTTCCAAGTCATCTGGATACCTGATACATGTCTTCCATAGTCATTCCTTTCCCCTTCAGTTCACCAGCCACCAGTGCCTCGTAGCTTTGCACGAACATGCCAAATAGTACCATTGTATCGGATGTGATTGAAGTTCCTGAAGTAGTTTTTGAGTTAGTCTGATCTCTGACTAAGTTACCACCACCACTGTGTTGATCATATGAGACATTCATAGTCACTCCTCCATGTCTTGATGCTTGCATTGTCGAGCTTGTAGCGGATGTGATTAATGCAAAATTTTGAGGAAAGCCTGATGATGGCATCATGGACTGATTGAACCCTCTTCTCTTCATATCTAATTCAAATGATTTTAGCTTGTTGAGGATGTCCATGAGCTTGTAATCTGTGAACCCTCTCTATTGTTTCAACATTCTCACTTGTAGACTCCATTGAGGTGGAAGTGAATCCAACAGCCTATTCACTTGTTCATAATTTGTAAGGTTTTCATCATATTTCTTTAGAGTGCTTGAGACAGTCAGGAAACGGTTTGTCAATTCAGTAAGACTCTCATTCTTGTAACCCACAAATGAATTAAATTCTTTCTCAGCCTGTATGCCTTTGTCTTTGACCAACTCATCATTCCCGTCATAAAATTCACATAATGCATCAAACAAAGACTTGGCATTCTTGTGTTCAGCAAAGCAATTGTAAATATCTGGTGTGAGACATAGGGTTAATGCTCCAAATGCTTTTTGATCCCTATCAATCAGCTTCAAATCCTTTTCATTAAATGTGGCTGGATCCTTGTTTTGAGAGACGACATCTCCAACAGTAACAGTCGGTATGTATGGACCGGAGATGATTGATTCCCACTGATTATGATCCGTGCAGTAAAAGAATGCCTTCAGACACCTCTTCCAGTCCTCAAAATTACCTTTGTTGATCAGTCTCGGGGGTCGATTAGGTGCCACACTCTCCAAATCAGCAAGGGTGAGAGTTGCCATCTTAGACATTGTAGTTTCGCAGAAGAATCACTAGTTTCGCTGGAATTCTTGGAGTTTCGTGCTACTTTAGCTGGGAATTTCGGCAGCAGTTTCGCTAGCAATCTGCTTGATTGTGCTAGTTTCCCAGACTGTTTCACTCGAAACTAGCTTGAAGTTCCGTTCAGATGTAAATTCGGCAGCAATTTCACTTGATGATCGTGCACTAACACTATTGAACTTTCGTTTAATGAGTATACTTTCGCGGATGTTGCAGAAACTAACACAATGAGTAAAACACTTGTAGTTTCACTGGAAGAAGCTGATAGTTTTGCTGGATGATCCTTAAATTCATTGGATGATTCTGAAAATCTTTTTCAACACGAAATCAATCCAAAATCACTCAAATCTTAATGAACTTAAGATCTGATGATTACCAGAGCTTTCCCAACCAAGAAATAACCAATTTCAATCAATTTCAATATCAAATACACTCAAATTTGATCCGGAATAGATGAAATAGTGATATTGATCTCAACCAACCAAAAAAACCCAAACAATCAAGAGCACAATGGCTCTGACACCATTTTGTTGGTCTAAACATATCGAAATACAGTACTATTGATTGAATGAGTGATTCAATATCTATAACAAACTCTCAATACAAACATATAATGATGAAGAAGAAACAAAAGTGTTCAATAATAAGCAAATCAAAGCCAACACAATCAATAAACAAGAGCTCAATATGAATTCAATATGATTCCAGCTTCAAAGTAACACTTGCAACAGAGATAATACGAATTAGGGTTTTGCAAGATTACCCTACAATGAAAGAAACAATTCTATATATAGAGTGATAGTCTCGCTAACAGTTTCGCTGACGCTGTCAGGCCCAAGCTTAGTTTCGCCCAGCTACAAAACACAGTTTCGCCGGGTGAAACAAGGATTTCAAATTCCTAAAGAATGGGTTGTCTTGAGCCTGAGGAAGAATAATACATACATCTTAAACCTCAATTCTACTCTTCCAAAAGAAGAAATGTAAGGCCCCGTTCCCGAGACGCTTACAGTTGGACAATCATCGCACATAAAGCATAAAACATACATTTAACTTAATGAAAACATAGTAGCGGAACACTTAAAAACCATTTCATATATTAATGACTGCTTTTGCAAAACAATACAACATAGTTAACTGTTACAAAATATCATCGTTTGCATTACATCACAAAAACATCATTGTTATAAAAATGGATGCCATCCCAAAAATGCTAAGTAGCTACACCCTTGCCATCCTCAGCAACAATCACCTACCAACTATTAAGCATACGAAAGTCAGCAACGCTGAGTGAGTTCTAGTTTTATAAAATATATATTACCTTTCTTTCATTAAAAACATTTTCTTTACTATCGCACGTGATCATACATCGTACATACATCAAGGTAACATTTATTTTCTTCCGTCATCGTTCATTCATACATATCATACGTTTCGTACATTTCGCACATTTCGTACTTTTAGCACTTTTATTATATTTCACTTCTATCTAGATCCTGTCGTATGCTTAACCCCCCTCTTAGGCACAAAGCCATATCATCTAGGGTTAAGTGACAAGGATCCCATATCACACGTATGGAGCAGTCACCAAGACTGACTCCTCTGTGTGAACCCTCATGTGTCAACCAAGATCGCACGCTGTAACACACAGTCGGGCAACAATTCTCATTAAGTCGTGAGCCCCTTTACATTTGCTTGCAAGACTTTTATTCATTCTTTAGGTTTCACTTTTCATTAGTATTATCTTCCACTTTAATATATAATACTCTACATATAAACAACACAACATACCAAGTACAGGTCATCATAATATATAAACTCTACATATAAATAACACAACATAACAAGGGGATCTAGAACTCACCTGGACTCAGGGAGTAGCTTCTCAATCATGCTTTCTATGGAAGGGTCACTCCACACAGCCTGCAGATAAGTTAACACCCAAAGAGGTTAATTTCTGCCTAATTTCGCTGTTAATTTCGCTGCAAGATTAGCAGATTCGCTGCAAGTTTCGCCAGCAGTTTCGCTGCCACCTTCGCTGGCAGTTTCCTGCTAGTTTCGCTACACTCTCTACACTCTCTCTCTAGAAGTTGAGTGCTTGAGTTGCAAATGAGGGTGGCTCAAGCTGATTCTTTTATATATACCGGGTGTTCCCGGGACTTCAAACTCGCCCAACACGTAACCCGTAAGATTAACTGGGTCCTTAATCCATTTCCCGCTTATTTTCATTAAGTAACTATATAAGCCCATTATTATTAATTGGCTCTCTTTGACTTTATTCGGGCGTTACAAGAAACATGCCTTCTGTCAAAAACATCTTTTGATGAGTCACAGCTTTGGCATAGATGTTTGGGAGACACAAATTTCAAAAACATAAATACATTGATCAAGGGAAACCATGTAATTGGTTTACCTCAAAAAGAATTTCACTTTATCGACCACTGTTTAGCGTGTCTCAAAGGGAAATAACATAAGTCTTCCCACAAGCCAAAACTTGTGAACACAAACAATTCTCCATTAAAGTTACTTCATATGGATCTTTTCGGACCAACTCATATTATGAGCTGAAGATCAAGAATAGGTTGGACTCACCTTAGATTAGATTTTGTTTATGATCGATTGTAATAGGTTAAATGTTAGTTTTCATTTGTATGTTAGTTAATTAGTTATGTTTTGCTACCCAGCGAAACTATGAGCGAAACTATAGTTTCGCTCATAGTCAGCTGCTAGTTTCACCGGCGAAACTGTGTGTCTCAGCCGGGCGAAACTGTGAATTGGCAGGATAGTTTCGCTGACAGCGAAACTGTCAGCGAAACTATCAACACTATATATAGATTTGATTTCTTTCATGAGCATTGTTATATTGTGAGTATTGGAGATTGATTGTTATATTCTGAATACTTTTGGATTCTTCTTCTTCATCAATTGTTTATGGTTTGTGTTTGTTGATTGATATTGAACGATTCAATCATTCATGTGTACTGTTATTCGATCATTTTTGGACCAACAAAATGGTATCAGAGCCTTTGTGCTCTTGATTGTTTGGGGTTTTTGATAGTTTGAGTTCAATATCATAAGTTCATCAATTCTTGATCAAATTTCAGTGTATTTGATATGGAATTTGATTGAAATATGTTAGTTATTGGTTGGGAAAGCATGGTAATCATCAGGTCTCAAGTTCATTGAGATTTGTGTGTTTTGGATTGATTTCATGTTCAAAAAGTTTTTAGATTCATCAGGCGAAACTTCAGTTCTTTCAGCGAAACTATTACCTTCAATCAGCGAAACTAGAGTGATTTGCATTCTGTGATTGTTTTGATAATCTCAGCGAAAGTACCTTCTTTGAACGAAAGTACAGCAGTGCTTGTGTTCTATTTTCAAGCGAAATTGCTGTTGAATTTACACCTGAACGAAAGTTCAAGCTTGTTTCGTGCGATATTGTCGGCGAAACTAGCATTTTCAAGCTTTTGGCTAGCGAAACTACTGCCGAAATTAGCAGCGAAACTAGTGACCAACCAGCGAAACTGTCCCATTTCAGTGAAATTGTCATTTCTTCTGCGAATCTGCCATGTCAAAGATGACCACTCTCAACCTTGCTGATTTAGAAAGTGTGGCACCCAACAGACCCCCGAGGCTCATTAATGGAGACAATTTTGAAGATTGGAAGAAATGTCTTAAGGCATTCTTTTTCTACACTAATCATAACCAATGAGAATCAATCATCTCTGGTCCACACATACCAACTGTTACTGTTGGTGATGTTGTTTTTCAAAACAAGGACCCAGCCACGTTTAACAAAAAAGATTTAAAGTTGATTGATAGAGATCAGAAAGCTTTCGGAGCTTTAACTCTATGCCTTGCACCAGACATCTACAATCGTTTTGCCGAACACAAGAATGCTAAGTTTCTCTAGGATGCTCTCTGTGCATTTTACGATAGAAATGATGAGTTAGTAAAAGACAAGGGTATTCAGGCTGAGAAGGAGTTTAACTCATTTCTAGGATATAAGAATGAGAGTCTCGCTGATTTAACAAACCGTTTTCTGACGGTGTCCAGCACATTAAAGAAATATGATGAAAAACTCTCCAACAGTGAGCAAGTGAATAGGTTGTTGGACTTTTTCCCACCACAATGGAGTTTACAAGTAAGGATGTTGAAGCAAGAAAGAGGTTTTACCAACTACAAGCTTATGGAAATCATTAACAAGCTTAAATCATTTGAGTTAGACATGAAGAGAAGGGAGTTTAATCAGACCATGATGCCATCTTCAGACTTTACTCAGAATGCTACATTGCTTACTTCCGCTGCAAGCTCTCGAATGCAAGTATCAAGACAAGGAGGAGTGAATACATGTGATCAACTTGGTGGTGGTGTTAATTCTGGAAGAGATCAAGCTAACTCAAATGCCAGTGCTGGAACGTCAATTCCATCTGAAACGATGGCACTGTTTGGCATGTTTGTGCAGAGTTATGAGGCATTAGTGACTGGAGAATTGAAAGGGAAAGGAATGACCATGGAGGATATGTATCAGGTGGATCCGAATGATTTGGAGGAGACTGACATACAGTGGTTAAATGGCGATGTTGACTCTTAGAGCTTGAAGGTTTATGGAGAGAACTGGTAGGAAGAATTTTGGAGGCCAAAACGCTAACTCCAAATTAGGCTTTGATAAAACCAAACTATGGTGCTTTAATTGCAAGCAGTTAGGACACTTCAAAAGAGAATGTCTGTTGCTAATTGTCACAGATCCAAGCAATTTTGGAGTCCCGAGTTTAGCATCTAGTGGATATAAGGAAGAAATGAAGCAGAAGAAAGAAACAACTTTAATTTCAAACTTTGACTGGAGTGCAGAAGCAGAAGAGACTAAAGAAGAAATCAATCAAGCCCTTGTTGCTAAGATTGTTGAAAAGAAGGAGAAGAAAGATTGTGAGGAAGAGTTTGACCCGTTTAAAGAATTCAGAAGTGAAACTGAAGTTACTGAAGGTGTTAAGAAGGATTGTGAGGAGAGTGTTGAGAAGGTTGGAAATGGTAATTTGAAGGTTGAGGTCTTAATAGAAAGTGAAGATGAGAAGGTGCTGAGAGCTGGAAGCCAGACTAAAGAGAAGAGCAAAGAGAAGAAGGATGCTGCAACCACGTTTAAGGAAAGAAAGAAGAGTACTCCGGTGTGTCAATGCGAAAAGGCTTTAGCAGTAGAGAAGGTGGTGATGGGTCTTCCATATGAGGTAATACAAGATATATGCTCTTTAGCTGGTAAAATAAGGCTATTTGGTATGTATAAAGCAAATCGTCTGTTACATGATAACGAAAAAGATTTAAAATGAATAAATGAAGAACTTAAAATAAACGAGTCAAAATATTTTGTTAAATTAAATGAAGCTTAAAAGAAAATGAACACTTAAAAAGTATTGTCTTGGAAAGAAATGTTGAAATAAATACTTTGACTGAAAGAGTTGCACTTGCAGAGTTTGAAACAAGTAAACTTCAGTCAAAGCTTGGTAAATGGACAATTTCTGGGATGAAACATGATTTGTGCAAATCACAAAGGGGGGCTAGGATTAAAACGGGTTTGGGTTATGAAATTGTTGCGTTTATCCTCCTCCTAGTACTTATTGTTATTCACCTATGCCTGTTCACCCTTCTAATGATTTGATTCAAATAGATACTAACAATCTGTCTGTAGGTTTAGAAGGTGTGAACTCTAAGGACGTGCTTGAGGAGTATGGTTATGGACCGACTAGCAGGCTCGGATGCAATAGTTTTAGTACACCTAAACCTCAGCATTCTGTTTTAGATCTTAGCTCTAGTTTAAGTTCTGTTTTTGTTTCCAAAAAATCTATCTCAGACATTGATTTGAATTGTCCTAGTAATGTTTCAACTTCTTCTTTAGCTGATTCGAGTTGTAATGTTGATACCTCTATTGCTTATGTTGATAATGTTATGAATGGTTCTGTTGTCAAGAGTAAAGAGAAAATTAAGAGTAACAGTTTTGAAAAATTCTTTTCTCATCCCATCCCATCATTTACCCCAATTAAGATTTCACCATAAAGTGAAAGGGTAACATCATCTTCATGTGAAAGTACAAGTGGTACAAGTACCACATGTACTTCAGATGAAAATATTTCAAATTTTATAAATAATCATTCTTCAATTAATAAAACCAGAACCAGAGAAATGTATGAGACATACAGTGATGATGATTCGTGCTTATCAGAATGTGACGAGGAAATTTGTATAGATAAAATCCCTAATCTATCACATAATAGACCTAGACTAAAATCTTATTGCTTTAGATGTGATAAAGATGATCATGTAATTAAAAACTATCCTGAACTTCATCACAGACATGTCCACCGGAATTCTTTTGGGAGTAGGCTAACTCATCTGGTTAATAATTTCTTTTACAAGAAGTCATCTACACCAAAGCCCAAAGTTGTTCAAACATGGGTTCCTGTTTTAGCCGGTTAATATGTTAACTATTCTTGCAGGAGTCATCCACTAAAGCTGTAACTAGTGTTTGGCATGTGATAGTGGATGCTCCAGGCATATGACGGGGCTGAGGACCTATTAACAAACTACCGTATCCTCAATGGGGTATATGTCACATGCAATAAGAAAGGAGGAAAAATGATTGGTCAAGGGGAGGTCTCCAATGGATCTCTTACTCTGGAGAAAGTCAATTTTGTGCCTGAGCTTGCATTTAATCTGTTGAGTGTCTCTCAGATTTATGATAAAGACATTCCGGTCTTGTTCAAGTTCAATGAATGTCTTTTCTAAATCCGGGATTGATATTCCAGAGGAGATGGTGCTCATGCGAGCTCCAAGAAAGAATGACACACCTTCTTGACATGGGTTCCAAAGAGTCAACATCTACCGTCACCTGCCTTCTATCTAAAGCTTCCACATCTGAGTCTTTCTTGTGGCATCGCAGATTGGGCCATGTTAATTTGAAAAATATAAACAAATTAGTTAAAAACAATCTTGTTAGGGGATTACCTTTAAAAGATTTTTCTATTGTTGAGAAATGCATGGCATGTGCCAAAGGAAAACAACATAAGAAACCTCATAAACCAAAACTTGAAAATAGCATTTCTAATCCCCTCGAGTTGTTACACACTGATTTGTTTGGGCCAATCAGCATTAAATCCATTGCTAAGAAATCCTTTTGCCTTGTTGTTACAGATGACTATTCTAGGTACTCTTGGGTGAGATTTCTTGCCCATAAAGGAGAAGTTGCTGAAGAGCAGCCAAAGGTGATTCTTTCTATTAAAATGATAAGCAAAAGGAAGGTTATGGCTATTCAAAGTGACAATGGTACTGAATTCAGAAATCAAATATTTGATTCCTTCTATGCCAATAAAGGTATTCTATGATAGTTCAGTGCAGTGAGAACACCTCAGCAGAATGGTGTTGCTGAAAGAAAGAATCGTACCCTTATTGAAGTTGCACGTACTATGTTGATTGTGTCCTCTTTACACATAATCTTCTGGGCTGAGGCAGTGAACTGTGCTTCATATGTTCTTAACATGGTGCTGATCGTCAACGACAAAATGAAGACTCCTTATGAAATGTTCCATAAGAGGAAGCCTTTGATTGATTTCTTTCGTCCATTTGGATGCTCGTGTACCTAACTAAATACCCAGGCACAAAAGATGAAATTCGGTGCTGTTTCTGATGAGTGTTACTTCGTTGGCTATTCCACTTCTCAGAAACCCTATCGGGTATATAACAAGAGAACCCGTATTGTGCAAGAGTCTTTCTATGTTGATTGGCAGGAATCTAATTCCTTTGATGTCCGATCAGAACCCGCATGGTTCTTTGACTCAAATACGGTTTTCAACTCATTCAATCTTCTAGTTTTTGATGATGATGCATCTATGTCCAATGTCCAAACAAATATCATTCCTCCAGATCCATTACCTATCGTTCCTCCTGTTCATGAAGCCCCTCCCAATTCATCACCCGACAATGCAACGTCTGCTGACATTGCATCTTCCTCATCATCCTTTGACATTCCACCCTACCTGTTTCTGTATCTCTTCCCTCGTCTCCCTCCTCTACATCATCTCATCCTATTCCATCACCTTCACCAATTGAATTGTCCAACCATGTTCCTCTCCATATCTAACCCCCAACAACCCATCAACCCACCTTCGTCATATACCCTACCCATAACCACTGATTTCAAGACCTTGAAAGACCACCCGCATGATAACATTATTGGATCCATCATTGATGGAGTTCGGACGCAGAGTCAATCTGGTTTGATTAATGTATGTCTATTCTCTTGTTTATATCCCAAATCATTCCAAAGAATGTTCATGCAGCTCTTCAAGATCCTTGTTGCATGAAAGGGTATTCAAGAACAAACCGATGACCGTGGTATTGTGGTAAGAAACAAATCAAGATTGGTGGTTCAAGGTTTTGCTCAAGAAAAGGGATTGACTACACAGAAGTCTTTGCTCCCGTGGCCCGTCTTGAAGCTATACGGATTTTTCTGGCTCATGCTGCTAACAAACAGTTTAAAGTCTATCAGATGGATGTCAAATGTGCATTTCTCTATGGAGACATTGATGAGGAGATATATGTTGTTAGATCTAGAAGCAACAGGTCTAGATCATTTTGTATAGGCTTAGAACTTTAATCAATACTTGTAATGAATATTTGTAATTCATTATTTTGATGTATGCATTATGTATATATAGGTTAACCCATATGTTTGTTGATTTATGTGTATGATTGCAGGATTCAAACATTATACTTGGTCAATTTCTGAAATTGACTAAGTGTGAAACATCTACGACTGAACATTTTTGTTCTTCCGAAGATATATTTCTTACAAGACATTCATCCGAAGATATTCTACAGATGAACATCAATACAGATGAGACTACAAGACCAAAGACTCATTGATGAACATTTCATAGGGACATAAGTGAGAAATTCAAGTGAGGACTTCTACGGAAGATATATTTCTTACAAGACATTCATCCGAAGATATTCTACAGATAACATCAATACAGATGAGACTACAAACCAAAGACTCATTGATGAACATTTCATAGGACATAAGTGAGAAATTCAAGTGAGGACTTCTACGGAAGAGCAAACTCCCGCGGAAGACAAAATAGCTGCGGAGGACCAAACCCTTGTACTTAATGATACAAGTAACAGTCAACAATCAATCATGAATTCCAAGAGATCGCTATTTCCTTAACAGAAACACACGTGTCCTATAAATATGAGTCCTAGGTTTCACATCATGTGACTAGCAATAGACGGCAAACACAAACTCACATCGATTCACACAATCAATCACAAAACCTAGCAGCCGTCATATCAATACATCAAAAAACATCAACATGTTCAAGAAATCATTGTTTATATCATTCATTATTTGTTCATCTCTGTAATCATTAATAAGTTTTAATGAATACTTTTGAATCAAATCTTGTTCGTTTATTTCTTGTGTTGATATCATTCTGTTCTTTAGCATTAATTTCATTGTCATTGATTTTTGATATTTAATCAATTAAGCAACAATTAATGATCATTCCGCAATCATTAACTCGATTCCAATCTAACACTGATAATTCCTGATTACGATCCTCGGATTCATAGGTGGTATCAGAGCCAAGTGCTCATTGATTTAGATCGATTGATCTATCGTGTTAGAATTGTTTAATTGTTTGCTTCTTTCATTAGATTTATCTAGATCTGTGTTATTGATTGATAATTCATCAATTGTTCAAATAATTGAACAAATACATTAACAAAATCCTTGATTTGATACTTAATTATCATTACAAGGATTGACTGATTTGTGACCTCATTCACTTAATTACTCATTAATTAAGTTTTGTCATTAATTAGTTCATTACTCAAAAGAAACTCTGTTTTAGTTGAATAATAATACTTTAACTAAGAATGAGTAACTTTTTCGGTGGATCATCATACCAACCTCCAAAGTTGGAAACAAAAGCGGATTTTAAATCCTGGAAAATCAAGTTCAGGAATCATGTGAATTACACTGATTTTGACTTATGGGTATTAATAACTGAAGGTTCGTACATTCCACCAACTCTTGGGCCGGATTACAATGACAATAATCAACCCATAAGTACAAAAGATCTGTCACCTGATGATGTTAAAAAGGTTAAAGTTGATATTAGAGCATACAGTCTGCTTAGTATGGCTTTACCTGAAGAAATATTAATCAGGTGTGAGAATAATAAAACAGCAAATTCCTTGTGGAAGATACTTCATACACTCTGTGAAGGGAGTGATGAAATCAAAAGCATTAGGAAGGACACACTTCGCTCACAATATGAAACATTTCATCATATTGAGGGTGAATCAATTCCTCAACAACTCCATAGGTTTATGCAATTGGTAACTGAGATGAACATCATGGAGTTGAAGTATACAAATGAGGAATTAAACAAAAAGATGCTCCATACTTTGCCTAAAAGTTGGAAGCAAACTGTGTCCATGTTCAAGAACACCATTGATCTCAAAGCAACTGGTTTAGATACATTGGTAGCTAAAGTTGAGGCTCTTGAAATGGATGAAAAATCAAGAAACAAGAGTGTGAGAACACATGTCACAGCTTATCATTTTAAAGAAACCAAAAGTGCTGGAAGTTCTTTTATTTCTAACAATAATAGTGACAACTCTTGTACTTTGAGTGAAAATGAAGAAGAAGTGAGTTTTTATGCATCAAAGCCTTCAAAGAAATCCTCTCAAAGTAAATCAGGAAATGAAAAGGGAAGACCTGATGAGAGAAAAGATGCATCTACATCATCAGTAAAGTCTTCATCAAACAACCAAGTAGAGCCCATCACTGTGATTCTGGACTCTGAAGAACAAAAAGCAGCCTTTGCAGCTTTCAGTTCAAGTTTTCAAGCTTACCTAGGAAGCAATTTAACAACTGCCAACATCTGCCAGCAAGACTTGGAAGAACTACATCCAGATTTAGTAGAGGAGATGGATCTTCAATGGCAAATGACAATGATTGCTTATAAAGCCAGCAGTACCCGAGAAGAAACAAAAATTTGGCTGCAGCAAGTAAAACATCAAAGATTGTGTTGATAAGTCAAAGGTACAATGTTTCAAATGCAATCTCTATGGGCGCTTCTCAAGAGAATGTAATCAACAATCAACACCTGACATGAGACAACATCAGCAACATCAGTGTGATCAACATCAATCTCATCAACCAACAACATCTCAAGATCATTCAGACAACCACAGCTAACCAATTCATCCCCACCAGCCACAAATGCATTAGCAGGACCTAGTAATTCTAAAGAAACTGGGCTGATCATACTTCAAGATGGAACTGTGACTGGACCATGTATAAGAAGGATGTTTTGGAAGAGAATCAGCTTTAATTCCCACATGGAGAACAAAGTTCCACCCATTGCTAGAGAGGTAAGAGATAGACTATGTTCATCAATATGTGTTAAGGAAGTTGAAAGATATAGAGTCCATGCTCAACAACTGGCAGATAAGTAAAGAAACAATGATTTTGAATGAATCTCATGTAAGAGAACATAAATTATATCAAATCAAAATTAACTCTTACAAAAGATTTAGATAAACTTGTTTCAAAAAATTACAGCTTAAAAGCCCAAGTTGAGCATCTGACCACTTCCTTAACTAAATCCACGGCTGATCATGCATCAACTGAAGTGAAACTTCAGAAGTTTCAATTTTCATCTCAGCAATATAAGAAATTATTGAATTCTCATATTGAATCAAAGAACAGGTAGGGTTGGGATATAATGCTGTTCCACCTCCTCTGAATGATAACTATACAACTTTACCTGAAACAATGACAAACAGCTTGTCAAATCATTTTGTGCCATGCACCAAGTTTGAATCAAAATCTAATGAACAAGTTAATAACAATGAATCTGAGGTGAATGAAACTGAGTCTTTTGAATCAAATAAAATCAAACAAAATGACTCAGAATTTGACTTTGATGAATGTGATGACTTGGATGATTCTGATGAATATGATGATAAATCTGTGGATCAACTGAATATTGGTAAGAATCTTTCATTTGAAACAATCATTCCTAAAGTTATTAAAGAAACAAAGTTTCCCTATCCTCCAAAGCAAAGAAACATGTTGAAGACTATTTGCAAGAGAATAGCTCAGCTAAATGAAGGTCTTCAAGAAATTCATCAGCAATAAAAACCTTCAACTGAAGTGATTGAAAAGTGTACATCTACTGAGGAAGTACACACATCTTCCGTAGAAAAGGAAAGAAGCAACTATCAGCAAAACTTCTCCAGAAGAAGAATCATTCTTCAGTAGCAGATCTGCGTAAAACCAAATCTACTGAGTCAGTAGAAGATCTGCGGAAGGAAAAAGTAACAACCAACAAGAAATCAAACCAGAAAGTGGTGAATCCTAAGCAGCAGAAATCAGCAAACGCTAAACAAGGATCCTTTGACATTATGCCAGGGAAAGGCAAGGATACATCAACTCCAAATTTTTAAAAAGATTTGAAGACTCAAAAGCTGCAAAAGAAGAAGAAAGTGATTGATTCTGAGAAAGAATCAGAGGAAATGTATCGTAAGTGGTGTGATATGAAAAATCATAATACTGAAGACTGTTACTTCAGTAGTTATTGCTCTATTTGCAATATGAACAATCACATGACTTCTGACTGCTACTTCAACAAACATTGTGTAATTTGTAACAAAAATAACTGTCACGCCCTGAGAATCGCAGCGGAAGATCACGAAACGTGGCGTTAATGGAAGTTGGAGTTAATCCAACGATTATAGTCAAACGAGAATAATTAAATAGTTGTTTGAGAAAGAACCCTCCATTAGACACATTTAAAACATAATATTGTAGCAACAGTTTAAACTTTTACAGTCTCATGATTAGTTGTAGATCAACATCCTTTTTATCAAATTATTACAACACGAAAACATTTGACACGTTTGACCCTCCAAAGACTTAGTCCAAAATTTCCACATAGAGCTTACCTATGACCCTGAAAAACATGAAGGGTAATAAAGTCAACATAAAGTTGGTGAGCGATCGTAGGTTTTAAGTCTTATAAACATTCGGTTTCAAAATTATATGATGTAACGAGATAAATAATTCAACATAGACTAGCTAGGTACTATGATTAATTTAGGTCATAAGTCCATAATCAACCAAGAAACACGTGTTGCCCCACAACAGTCCAAACATATAAATTCCCACGCAACAACTTGACCAGTGCGACTGGTCGTGAGAGCGGGCCATTCTAACCCAATAGATCTACCAATATAGTCTGTGGCCTCCCCGAGGTTATGATTATGGGGGGATTTAGGGCCTCAATAGTATACATCAATACTTTTGACCCAACTTATACCTTCATAACATATATCAATCCGTTTTACCCATCATATATATATATATATATATATATATATTATATATATATATATAATATATATATATATATATATATAATTTCATCATGCTTTTCCCCCAAAACACTGAAATAATTGCAATATCTAGAATGGGGCCGAAGGACTCACCTTGGATGCGATCAAAGGATAAAGTCAATATGTTATGCTCTTGATTTATCAAAAACCTAAATATATGCATCTTGGTCAATATATGATAATTCATGCTTATGAGAATATTTTCACCCAACTTATTTAGTTATTTTTGATAATAAACATCTTTATCATATTAAAATATTTTGGTCAAGTTCTCATAAAAGTTTATTTATTTCATAGAAAATATACGAATTATAACACATTTGTCTTATAAACTAAGGTCCAACCCTAACGTATTCTTGATGTCTATTACTTATCACTATCATGTTTATCTTATGTTATTCTCTCACATTTATTTATTATATTTCTTAACTAATTGTTTAAAGTTACAAAGTATTAACTTTCTAACTTGTATTATATATTTCTAGTTGACATAGTTTATTAATAACTTTACCTATTATTTGAAAAATAGTGAATTTTATATAAAGTTTCTTTTATAAAATCAATTATTATAGTTATCGGGGTTATTTTATCAATAAAATATATTTGATATTTATTTTTATGAACCTATTTATTTTAAAATCTATTTATTTGAGATCATTTTAAATATGCATGTATATATATATATATATATATATATTATATATATATATATATATATATATATATATATTATTTTCAGCTTGATTTATTATTATTATTTAGAAAGTCTTGAGTCCTTATTTGTCGTTCTAATCATGTCCTTTTTGTCATAACATCCCGCTAGTCTCATATACGGTCTAAATCATGGTTCTAGCCCTCGATTCATTGCTCATCAAACCTTATTTTTTAATTGTAACATTATAATGTGTCCAAGTATTATCATTTTGTTACCATCCAACATCTCAACTTAGTCATCTCCTATGCCCTTATGTCCAACAATAATCATTCATCCAATATTACTACCTAATGATTTCTTAAAAGCCATAATCCACTAACTTCAAATTGCATAACCATACATACATACGCGACATATACATACGTATATATACATTCTTACAACCCAAATCATACAATCACATCATTTTATCAAACTAGAAACCATTACTGTCATATTTTTCAGATTTATTCAACCATTTCAAAACCCATTTTCAATCAAAACATCAATTTTCATGAAACCTTTAAGTGGGTGAACTAGGGTTTATCAAGATTTTCATCTTGATCATCATGCATGAACAAATAATAGTAATCTAACATAATACTTGAGTAACTAATAGATGTAAACACACACAATGCAAGCACGATCTTTGACTCCCAATTACAATTCGGGTTCTATTCGAAGTTCCAACTAGAATCTTTAGAAAGGAATGTAGATGAAGGTTACTAGTGGTGGTGGTGATGTGTTTTCGAATATGGTTCGTGATGATGTTTGTGGTGACCGAGAGATGGGGGGGGGGGGTTTGCGGTCGGATGAATGGTGGAAATGGTGTTGTGTTCGCGACTGGTGGGGGAAGCGATGGTGGAGGTCGTGATGGGTGGGGGAAGCGGTGGTGCAGGCGGTACGGTGAGGAGGGGGGATGATGGTGTGGTGGCGACGGGTTGATGGTCGAGGCCGGGGTGGGGTTGTGCGACGAAGGTGGCAGACGCGGTGGTGGCCGGCGGCTGCGGTGGAGGCGGTGGTGGGAGGAGCAGGTGGCGGTGGTAGCTCCGGTGGAGGTGGTTGTGACCGATGGGGTGGTAGTGTGGGTGTGGGAGTGGAAAGGGTGAGGAGGTGAAGGGTTAAGTGTAGGAGTGGAGTGTGTGTATGGAGATTTTGTAGATATTGGGTGACTTAGTTTGTTATTGTAATTATTATTAGTAGTATCATTATTATGTTATTATTAGTACTATCATTAGTATAGCTAACTAATTTCGCAAATTGGTTAAAAATCGTTAACGCAGGGTTTTCAATTAATCAGGTACGACAATTAATAATTATAAATCTATTATTAAAATAGTCTCGAGCGTTGACCTGGTTTGACCGGGTGTCATAATAACAATTCCACTCAGGAATGTTATTTCTACAAGAAGAACAAGACAAAGAGCAGAAAGAAGCAACTATCTGAGAAGGATGAATCAGACTCTCAATCCAGTGAAAGTCAAGAAGATTCAAAAGCAAAGAAAAAACAACAAAAACAAAAGTTGCAAAAACTAAAGAAAACAACTGCTGATGATAAACCTTTGAAGAAAGAGAAACCACATAGGCAACTCAAATCACCTCACAAGAAGGTGGATTTGACAGATAAGAATGAAAATACTGATGATAAATTCTTTGATCATTTTTAAAAGGGTACACATATACCACAATAAAAAAACAAGGATGGTGAAACTTTCAATAGTCAAGGTTCATCATAAAAAACAAAGCAGAAGACAACAAAAAAAGGTGAATGAAGAAGGGATTGAAAAACAAGACCAAAGTACCACAAGCACATCTTCAACAGAATCATCCTCACCCCAAACAACACATAATGAATCAATTGAGTCTAAAATTAATACTGAAAGAACAAGTCTCATTCATGAGGAAGTTATAATTTTAGACACTACTGGAAAACCCAAGATTATTAAGGCTTGGGTTCCCCATTCTAACTGAATTCTTTATATGTGTAGGAACAAACATGGAGAGCTGACAACAAGTGGTATATTGATAGTGGTTGTTCCAGGCATATGACAGGAAAGTGTTCTCTTCTCCATGACTTCAAAAATAAAAATGTTTCATATGTGGCATTTGGTGGGGATAAGAAGGGAGGTAAAATTGTTGGTGAAGGAATGGTAACTAATGGTGTGCTCAAATTTGAGAAAGTAAATTACTGTGAAAATTTGCAATATAATTTACTGAGTGTGTCTCAAATTTGTGATCAAAATTATACCACATTATTTGATAACACTTATTGTTACATTCTTAAGCTCGGTTTTTCAGTTCCAGAAGATTAGATCCTTCTTTAAGCATCAAGAAAAGGAAACACATATGTTTTGGATATGAACAATAAATCACTCACAAGCAATGAAACATGCCTGCTATCTAAGTCATCAGAAGATGAATCTCAGTTGTGGCATAGAAGGCTTGTTCATTCCAACATGAAGAACATGAATAAATTGGCAAAAAATGACTTAGTCATTAGATTGCCAAAGAAAGAATTTTATTGCTCAAACCATTGTCCTTCAGGCTATAAAGGAAAACAACATAGAGTGTCACATAAATCCAAAATTATAAATACAAACACTACACCACTCAAATTGCTTCACATGGATCTTTTTGGTCCAACCAATGTAATGAGCATTGGAAAAAGGCAATATTGTTTAGTGGTTGTGGATGATTTCACTAGATTCACATGGTTCTTTTTCTTAAAACAAAAAAAGTGAAACATCAGAAACATTAATGGAGTTTGTCACCAAGATTGAGAATCAACTTGATTTAAAAGTTAAAATTTTCAGGAGTGACAATAGGACTGAATTTGTTTAATACTGTCTTAGACTCTTTTTGCAGGAATAAAGGCATTGCAATTCAATTTAATGCACCAACAACTCCATGTCACACCCCGGGCTCAGGTAGGTTGGGACGTCACAGACTAGCAACAACATATGGCAGCGGAAACAAACCATCATAAGAGCACAAAAGGAGAGAACATCACATGGCATTATATTTAAAGAAAAACCAGGCTAGAAGTAGGTCTAGCCACCGATACAAGTACATAAATTCAACAATACAAATTGTTCCATGATAACCAAATTTAACTTGTTCCAAATGTTTTAAAACTAATAAAAACAAATGCCATGGGTCACGGTGCTAGGTCGTCATAAGTCTTCTACATAGGCCAAACCTTCATCACGGGTTACATGAAACATGCTCAAAGAAAATTTTTGTCAACTAAAAAGTTGGTGAATTCAAGTGCTTAAAGTTTAAACAAAAAAGGATTCAATAAAATCCACATTTGATTTAAAAGTCATAGTTTCATTGTTGTGAGGATCACAATCAACCCTGCACTCAGTCCCGGCTAGCCTCTTCTAAAGTTATGTTATACCGGCTAATTCCGAAGGAAGAACTGAGCCTCATACGGTGGACCATACCTAGGAGCTCCTTGTCTTCCGGTCTGTTTAGCAATTTGTTGTGCTACGAGGTTGGCAATTCTATCATCATTCCCCTGATTGGCATTCTCTCCACGAGGAGTTCCTGGTGGAGTAGGGGGTTGGTTTCCGGTCTGTCTAGCTTCCTCACGACAACCTCTAGGAGCTCCTTGTCTTCCAATACGGGTTCCTTGTCTGGTCGGCATTTTGACAGCATCATAGATAAATTCGTTTAGCATCTCATAATTTTTGGTTTCAAGTAGCCCATGCATCACTTATCCTAATATACCATGTTCTAATAGGAGGGAGTGTAATATACACACCACTAAATACCTCTAAGTATGTTCCATTAAATTAATTTAGGACAATTCACCCAGAATGGACACAAGTCAAAATTCCCAATGCATAACATGACACATTGCAATTCAATACAAATTACCCTGCGAAATTTTGCATCAATAGAAATAGTTTCATAGATAGATTGGGTTAATAGTATCAGCAAAACATAATTGAATCAGAGTTATACTCTTACAAGTTGGAAGGTGCCATCAGCCCCAGAATAATAATCATAGTGTCTTAAATAGTTAAATAATATCTCAAAGATAGTAGCATCATCAAAATAATCAAATATCAACCCATCATTACTGCCATATCTTCTTCAACCATCCGAACCAGCCCGAACCCTTCTTCATCTGCTCTTGCTCCAAGCGTTGGACACCGTGAGTTGCCATCATGGCCTGGAACTGGGCGGACTGCGAGGTCCATGTGGCATGCTAGAGTGTCAGCTCGTGACGATGGACGGTCTTCAGAATCTCGTCCAATACAGTAGCAGAGGGACCTACATCGCTTGCCCGACGGCTAGACTGGGAGTACCGGTCACCAACTAGCAAACTAGGGCCATCATACATGCTGTGCCTCGGTGGCATCCGGTGCTAATCATGTGAGTGGTGTCGGAACGGGTCAAACATCAGTGGTGCAGGTGTTGGAGTCCTAACAGGTGGTGGAGGAGGAGGTGGCATCCTAAAAGAGACTGAGGGTCCTGGCCTAGTACTTTTGCATGGACGGGTGATAACACGTGCACCCCTATCCCCGATAGGTAGGATAGGTGAGTGAGAAGGAGCTGCAACATGCGGTGCATGGGAGCGCGTCCGACTCCTGGGGGGATGTCGAGGAAGAGTCCTCTGATGGCACAGTGTTGTCAGATGTAACGGATATCCAGCCCGGATGTCCGCATCTCCTCAGGTATTCTTCATACTCCGTCTGCGGCGTCGCCTTCTTGAGGCTCTCAGTTGGTGCAGTACCGTCAGTTGGGTATGCTGGTGCCTTCCCTTTGTCAGCCATAGCTTTGATCTCCTATAAGAAATATCATGAGTAATTTGGTTTCTCATAGCTCATGATTATAATAATAGTAGTACTTATTGTAGTAATGATGGCAATAGTATCAGATATCCCAGCAGTATCAATAACCCAAGGTATCAGCAATCAATAGTATCATAAATCATTAGTCTCTTCAAATAATAACAATAAAGTAGTTTCATTTTAAGAAAACCCTTAGACCACTCAAAGTAAATTTTAAGAATTCTAACATTCAAACAAAAGTCCAATCATCGCCTAACGGTCCATGCTGGAATTTACGCATCCGGTAAGTTCATGATTACGTTGATCAAGTGTAATCATCAATTTACCCAACCCGATCATCCCAACACTTTCCCATGAGGATGGTCCTAAGGTATCCGGGTTGTAGCCTAGGTTCTACTATGGTATTCCCGACTTCTCTACAACCTTTGCTTCTGATACCAATCTGTCACACCCCGGGCCTAGGTAGGGTGGGACGTCACAGACTAGCAACAACATATGGCAGCGAAAACAAACCATCATAAGAGCATAAAAGGAGAGAACATCACATGGCATTATATTTGAATTAAAACCGGGCTAGAAGTAGGTCTAGCCACCAATACAAGTACATAAATTCAACAATACAAATTGTTCCATGATAACAAAATTTAACTTGTTCCAAATGTTTTAAAACTAATCAAAACAAATGCCATGGGTCACAGTGCTAGGTCGTCATAAGTCTTCTACAAAGGCCAGACCTTCATCACGGGTTACCTGAACCATGCTCAAAGAGAATTTTTGTCAACTAAAAAATTGATGAATTCAAGTGCTTAAAGTTTAAACACAAAAGGATTCAATAAAATCCACATTTGATTTAAAAGTCATAGTTTCATTGTTGTGGGGATCACAATTAACCCTGCACTCCATCCCGGCTAGCCTCTTCTAAAGTTATGTTATACCGGCTAATCCCGAAGGAAGAACTGAGCCTCATACGGTGCACCATAACTATTGGATGGTTCACCCTAGCATCTTATTAAAACTTGTCACATGCCACAAATGACCCCCCAGGATCTCATTGTGGTACCCTTCCCGTTCATCACGGAAGGCACTTTGTGTGGGGGATTCCCCAAGTAGATCTACCCATATAAAACAAGCGGTTCACACAAGAATTAATGATCATGATAAAAGTAAAAGAAGGTTATAAAATTTCCAAAACATATAACATCATAATATAGCACAGAAATAGTCCAGTTTAAGCAGAGCATGCTTCATCCCAAAAACAGTAGTAAAAAGGAAACACTAGAACTCACCTTAAGTTTCAAGCAACGGGTTCTTCAAGTACCGGGAGAGTTTCAAGTCTAGCACCCTAACATCAATATTAAGTGATAAGCCACTAGTTCTAAGGTCACATGAGGTGGACAAAGTGTGTTAAGAAGTTAAATGTTCAACTAGCTTATATTTGCCAAGGCTTGCATTAGAAAGTTTTCTTTTATAGAAAGTCATGGTTTCTTAAGGATAAATATAGATTTTTACACTATTAGGTCATTGATACAAGTTAAATTAAGTTTACCAAGTGATTAAAAGTCCATTGGGTCGTTTTATAGAGTTTTGGCAGAATTTACAGTTTAGCCCCTCAAGTTTCAGAATTTACAATTTCTACCCTAAAGTTTGTTTCTTTACATTTAATGGCCTTTATGACCAAATAAAAGATTTTTGGAGTAAGTAATACATCTTAATCAAGTTAAGTTTCCAATTTTCAGAACTTTAGATTTGAGTTGGTAAACATATGTTTTTAAGTTACCGGTTACGGTAAAACCGAAGGTTTTTAATGGTTAAGTATTAAATCTTATAGTTTTATGTCTTAAAACTTTAAATATTATTTTAAGGACTTTTAATAAGTTTGTATAATCTGTTGAGAATGTATTTTTAAGCCCTTTTTGTTGAAAGTCTCGTTTTTAAGTTCAACCCGTTAAAACGCGTTTTTACCCGAAATTGACCGTTCGAAGTCATGTTTGACCAAATTTTCACCATCGTTAAGTCTTAAAGTTCCCAACTTACTGAAATAACAAGTCTCCCATAGATTTTAGGTTTATTCTTGCATTTCCATGATTTTCTTCCAAAAATCACCCAGTTAAGGCCTGTTTTTAACTAAAAAATTTATTTAAATTGTTCTTAGACCCATTTATCCACAAATCCGACCAATTTCACTTTGTTAACCTATTTAGAGCCTGGAATTCTTTTTAACATGGTCATACTCTATGTCCTCTTTTTTTTAAGTCAATTTACCACCTTTCGGGTCCTCGAATATGTTCAAAATGTCTATAATCCCCACTATTATTATTTTTCAGCCTTTGACAGTATTTAATACACCCAATAACATCCAAAACCTACTGAAAAATAGCTCTAACATACGGATCTAACAGCTAACCATGAAATAAGCTTGTAGTTGAGAGATTTCACCATTTTAGCCATTTACACATGTGTAAAACATCATAGATTGTACCCATTCATCACCAAAACATTTTGTAACTTACAAAACAGGTTATTAAGAGGTTTAAAAACTATTTTTAAGCAGATTCCAAGCTTGGGTTACGGAGGGTTACAAGACATAAGGTTCAATGGTGCCATAATCACCCAAAAGAGGGTTTTCAAGGTGTAACTCGTGTTCCACCCATAGTATGATCAATATATCGTGTGAGATACCTCTAGTGAAGTTAAAAGCTCCTCAATAACAAGGTGATAGAACTGGGATTCTGTTATAACAAATGATGTAAGGTTTTTGGTGGATAAAAGAAAGAATAACACATGACATAGTTTGTTTCGGGTAAGATGAAGCTTACTCTTCGTATGGTTCATGGTTTGGAGAGTGTAGAGAGACAAAGTGGTCTGGAAATCTTCGAAAAAGGGCTGGAGAAGTTGAACTTGATAAAATCGTGTATCAAAAGCTCTCAAGGTAGCACCCCTTTGTTAGTTTGATGCTTGGCCAATGGGGTTTGATGGTGTTCTTCGAGTATGTGGCTGAAATGAAGAGAATTTGTGGTGTGTTTGAGTGTGTTTCAGTTGGAAAAATCGAGAGAGAAGAGAGAAGGAAGAGTGTGTGTGTGGTGGTTGAATAAAATTCCATGAATGGAGAGTGGCGGAGGGTGTGGTGGTATGTATTGGAGAAGAGAGGAGTGGATTGGTGGAGAGGGGGCGGCCGAGTATTTTGGAGTCTAGTGGGTTTTATTTTAAATTTTAATTATAAATGTTATTATGTAGTGTAGTGTGGTGTAGTATTTTAGATGGTAATTTTTAGTTAGTTGTTTAAGTATTATGCATGTATATGCATGTTTCTAACCGTGAATGGTGTGTGAGTGCACACAATTTAATTGTTTCAATTAGGATTTAATTTTTGCAAGGGTGACTAATTGACTTTTCCGGAACATGAAGTTATTCTTTGCTAAGGCTAGTTTTGACTAAATCATGCAAAAAGCACATGAAATAACAAAAATGACAATAATAGCAATAACAATATTAATGCTAATGCAAATAATAATAATGATATTAACATTTATATTAATTGTATGGATAATGATGCAGGAGGTTAAAGGTTAGAATTATGACCTAGAGGTCAGTTGTTACACTCCACAACAAAATGGAGTTGCTGAAAGAACAAACAGAACTCTCATTGAAGCAGCAAGGACAATTCTAGCTGATTCACAATTGCCAATCTCCTTTTGGGCTAAAGCAGTGAACACAGCTTGCAATGTTCAAAACAGGACATTAATTATCAAAGAACACAATAAAACACCTTATGAGCTTTTATTTAAAAGAAAACCTTACATAGGATATCTTAGAGCTTTTGGGTGTCATGTATCTGTTTTTAACACAAAAGAACAATTGGGAAAATTTTCAGAGAAAGCCTATGATGGTTTCTTTGTTGGATACTCATCAACATCAAAATCATATAGAATTTACATTCCATAACAAAACATTATGGAAGAAACTCCTAATGTGTCATTTGATATCTATCAAAGGATCATCATGGTTGTTTGATATAGATGCACTCACAGACTCATTTAACTCTAGTTATTTAAAAAATGCAGGTTCTACAGATACATGCTATCCATTTGTTCCTCCAAACATGAATGAAGTGTCATTATCTGTTGATCCTCCAAGAATACAAACTTCAAGTATCATGGAACAAGGAACAACAAATAATGTCAATAATTCAGCACAAGACCAGCCAAATGGATCTACATCATCAGATGCAAGCACTTCATCAGCAGCTGCTAACTCTGCATCCGCAGATGAGTGTCCTACATCCGAAAATATGGATATTGCATGAGCAGATGTTCCATCCACATCAGTAGATAATCCACACATAATAGATGATCCACTGCATTCCAAAGAGTTAATGTTAGTAAGTCAACAAATACCATCCGTAGATGTTGTTGTAACTCCTGCGGAAGCACAAAATACATCCATAGAAGTTCCTGTGGAAGGCATTCACAATGCAGCTGATGTACAAAAGGAAAATCATTCAGCTTCCAATGACCAACATGATGATCAATTTGATTACTTCATAAATTCATCATCTCAGCTAGATCCATCTGCATCAATGAATATGACTAACTTGGAATCATCTATTCCAGTTGAGTCTATTCCAACAACAAGAATTCATAAGACTCATCCAATGAACAACATCATTGGTGACCTTAATGAAAGAACCACAAGAAGCCAAGGGGGAGCTGCAAACATCTGTCTTTTCACTTGTTTTCTTTCACAAGTGGTTCCTCCAAACATCATAGCTGCACTAAAAGATAATAGTTGGATTGAAGCTATGCATGAAGAGCTTTAACAATTCAGAAAGCAGAAAGTCTGGAATCTAGTTGATCTACCTGAAGGTCAACATCCAATTGGCACAAGGTGACTCTTCAAAAATAAACTAGATGACAAAGGTATAATTGTGAGAAACAAAGCAAGGCTGATTGCACAAGGTTATACTCAAGAAGAAGGGATAGACTATGATGAAGTTTTTGCACCAGTTGCAAGAATTGAAGCCATAAGAGTATTCCTAGCTTATGCATCATATAAGAAGTTCACTGTCTATCAAATGGATGTCAAATGTGCTTTCTTATATGGGAAAATTGATGAAGAAGTCTATGTAACACATAGGGTATACAAGCTTGAAGATCCTGATTACCCACATAGGGTATACAAGCTTGAAGATCCTGTATGGTCTTCATCAAGCACCAAGAAAGTGGTATGAAACATTATCATCTTTCTTGCTCAAGCATGGATATAAAAGGGGAACTATTGATTAGACCCTCTTTCTCAAACAAGAACATCAAGACCTCCTAGTTGTTCAAATTTATATAGATGACATTATATTTGGATCAACAAACAAGAGACTGTGTGTAAGCTTTGAAGAGTTGATGAAATCTAAGTTTCAGATGAGTTCAATGGGAGAATTAACCTTCTTCCTTGGTCTACACATTCATTAGAAAATAGATGGCATCTTAATCAATCATGAGAAGTATATTCATCAAATATTAAAGAAGGACAATCTTGCTGATACATCTTCATGCAAAACACCTGCTTCAACAATTGACAAAATTGTACCTGATCCTACAGGAAAATCTATTGATCAAAGATTGTATAGATCAATGATAAGATCTCTTATGTATTTAACTACCAACAGACCTGACATAATGTTTGTTGTGTGTGTTTGTGCTAGGTACCAATCAGATCCAAAAGAGTCTCATCTGAATGCTGTTAAGAGGATCTTCAGATATCTGAAAGGGAAACCTACCCTTGGACTTTGGTATCCAAAGAATGGTGACTTCACTCTCTACTCATAATCAGATAGTGACTTTGGAGGATGCAACAACAACAGAAAATCCACAACTAGTGGGTGTCAAATTATAGGACCAACACTTGTTTTATGGCAGTGCAAAAAGCAAACAAATGTATCTGTATCCACAGCTGAGGCTGAGTACATAGCTGCTTCAGCTGGTTGCTCTCAAGTCCTTTGGTTGCAAAACCAATTACTTGATTATGGTTACAATTTCCTTCAAACTCCAATTCATATTGACAATTCAGCTGCTATGTTCATCACTGCTAATCCAGTGCAACATAGTAAAACAAAGCATATTGAAATCAGATACCAATTTCTAAGAGATTGCTCAGAAAAAGGTTTAATCAAGTTAGTCAAAGTGGATACAACAAATCAGCCTGCTGACTTATTCACTAAAGTCTTTGATTTAGTTAGATTTAATTTTTTAATTGAGTCTTTGGGCATGATTAACTTAGATTAATCATCATTAACAAAGAAAATCTTGTGTTTGTCCTTGTAAATAGTAATAAAGAAAACCCAAAAACATTCAAAAAAACATACAAAATACAAAAATATTGTCTTTCTTTATTGTGTCTTTTGTTTCAGCATGACATATGTATGGGAAATGATAGTACACTATGCCTTTGCTTACTTCCTGAGTTCTTAACTATCATTAAAATCTTATCAAAGTTTCTTGATATGTGAGTAGGTTCATCTTGGGTGGAAACTACACTAAGAGCATGCCTAACATAATGCAAAATGAACTATATGTGGGAAAGTCCATTTTGAGGATACAGCAAGTGAGTCTTATTCTGATGTGACCAAATCACTCATCTAAACACACTATGTACAAACACTTTATAATATCTATCTTTGTAAATCATATTCCCTCTGTTTTGTGTAAACAAAGACCTGGGTGTATGATCACCATGGTATACATTTATAACCAACTGGTGAACACATCATGATCCTCATCATCCCTCTATTTTGTGTAAACAAAGACCTGGGTTAAAGGCACCTCTATTTTGTGGAAGTAAAGACCTGGTGACCTGATGATAATCATATCTTAGCTCTTAAAAGAATCCTCTGTGATCAACTGTATATTAACTTCAGAGCTATTATATCAATGCATCAATGAGATGTCAAAGCATCTCAAGATAGAACTTTAAACTTAAAGTACATAGTTTCTAAGTGTGAAAAAATGATGATTTGACTCATAAAGGGAGGACAAACTCTAAGTGATTTGAATGTGGATCCCATAACAGTTTCTCACTAATAAACATGAAAACATGATAAACAACATGCCTAGTTGATACAATACTCTTGTTTGGATTTAAGTGGACAAACATACTAGCAATCATAACTAGAATCAGGTATCATTTCATCAAACAAATCAAACAGGAAGATGTTTAGTGTTATAGTATGATCCCATTCTATGTTTATATTTCTTTTTCAGTACTTTTGGACAGTCATGTGTCTTTCATGATATTCTACTCATAAATTTATGATAAATGCCTTAGTTTAACATTAATCACAAATTTAGGGGGAGTAGATAATTCATGAAAGTTTAATATCAGAATTGTCAAATCAAGTGGAAAAATAAAGAATATGAAGGAATTGGAGCTTGAGCACTAACTTGGCTGTAGGATACATGAAGTTTTTCAAATTATAAATCTTCTTATGCACAAATTGTCATGAAAACAAAGACAACAAGGTCCAATAGCAATAAATGGTTCTATCAGTTGATTAGGACCATATAATCAAAGAAGTTTCAAACTTTGCATTTAAGCATCAGCAGAAGCTACAGTGCATTTTAAGCATCAGCAGAAGCTACAGTGCATTTTCAGCATCAGCAGAAGCTACAGTGCATTTTCAGCAACAGCAGAAGCTACAGTGCGAAACTTAATCAAGTAAAATATGACAATCCGTAGATTGGTAATCTACGGATGTGTTAATAGTTTAAAAGTATAATCTATTTTCATAGATTGGTAATCTATGGAAAATCAAGTTATACTTCAATGAAGAATTTGGTTCTTGATAGTTTGGCATCCGCGGATGTCCTATGAAAGAACTGAAATCTGCGGAATAAATAAATTCCATGGAAGAGTAATAAGGAATTTGGGACCCACCGTCCGAGGGAGTATAAATGATGTTTTTGACCTAAATATTCATTATTCACTTTTACAGAGCACTTTTCAGACCTAGAAAAACGTTCATCAAAAACTTCTCCCTCCTTTCCTCAAACATTCAAAATACCAAATCAAAACATCTAACAATATCATAAAATTGATATCAGATTAGTGTGTTCAAGGTAAAACATATCATAAACATCAATAATCAACTATTTGATTCATAGTTGTCATCAAAACTCTTCAAATTCTTATGCTTAATAACTTGTTCTAACCTAATCTTCTTAACACTTATGAACAGATGGCTAATCGGTTTGCTAGAGAGCATAATGTATGTGCCTTTCTGAATGCTGATGACCCCGCATCGGAAGGATGTCAAGATATCATCAAATACTTACGACGATCCAGGCTTTTCTATGCTTTAACAGCAGAGCCTATGATTCATCAAGCTCATATAGTTGATTTTTGGAATTCAGCACAAATAGAGGAAGATGGAGAATCTGAAGTGATTGTGGTTGATATTAAGAATGAAAGATTAAGGATTGATGAGAAGACCATCAGAAGGGTACTAGAGTTGGGAGATCAAGAATCAGGTCACCTAGATGTATTTGAGAATAAGTACATAGAGAAGGTCTTCTATCTGATGGGGTATGCCGATGATTTTAAGAAGGGAGAAATAAAGAAAGGAAGATTGTGCAAGTCATATTGATTTCTATGTCACACTTATCTCAAGTGTATCTCCAACAGGAAATCCAAATTGGATAGATTTTCTAGACACATTTCTTCTGGAATTCATTGGCATATTTGAGGGGAGGACATAAAACTACTCAAAATACATCTTTGGGTGTCTGTGTGACCAAATCAGAGTACAGAAAACTAAGAATATGCACATGTTCCCAAGGTTCTTACAACTGATCATCAATGCTGAGCTTCCTGGGATAACAAGAGTTGGTGATGTATTTGTGCAAGCACATTTAGGCAGATCTATTCTGAACAAGATTAGTGGTAAATACCAAGGTGAAGACATGCCAATGTTTGCTCACGTGGTTGATGCTAATGCCAACATCCCACAAGAGCTGGTGTGGGAAGACCAGCAAGAGAATTCATCTGCTAGTGCTGAAGAAGTCTCACAGTCCCCTCCACAATCTCCCATACACCACCATCATCAATCTCCACAAATCCAATCACCAGCTAGTCAAAACACCCTGCCCATCTCACTTATTCAACATGAACCATCCCCACAACCTCAATCACTAGTTAGTGAAAACACAATGCCCTTCTTTCCAATTCATCCTCAATCACCAATCCAAAACCAATTACAAATTTATCAACATCCTCCAACTCCTGTGCATCAATTATCTGAGAGCATTTACACTGGTGAGACTGAGTTAGCCTCTCAAGCGCCTCTCAAGCCAGCACAGTTCCTCTTAGCACAATAAAATCACCAAGCCTTGTGCACTCAAATGTTACTGAGCCAGTGTCTCCAATCATTGCTTAACAACAACAACAACAACTACATCAAGAGCAGGCAGATCAAGCTGTTGAGTCCAGTTCAAGCTCAGCTAGTGTAGCCCCTCATGAAGTGAATAATGATGAGATTGCTACTCAACATCAAAAAAGGGAAGAAGAAGCCAACTATGTTGATGTGATTGCTTATAATGAAGATGATCTCAGTGATGATGATGTCGCAGTCAGCAAAAGGTATCTGGTTACTGAGTACAACAAACTTATCATCAAATCAAACAAAAGATTGGAAAGGATAAAAGAGTTGAAGGGAATAATAAAAGAGAAAGAGGAACTGATGAACAAACAAGAAGCATCTCTGAAAAGGTTAAGGGAAGATGTACAATGCAAAAATGAAGTAATTGATGCATTACATTAACACGTGGAAGAGCTCAAGGAGTCCTTGAAACAACAAACTGATGAAAGAGAGAAGCTTGTGTTGGAGAACCATAAAGCTAAGAAGACTCTGAATGATTAATCTGCTCAGCTGGAAAGAAAAGATGCAGAGATTGATGAGCTGAAAAAGAAGATAAGTGACCTTGAATCAAGTGCTCCTTCAACAAAACAAACAAAAGAATCGGCTCAGACTTCAAAGCAACTCATTCAATACACCAGGAAGAGGAAGCACTTAGGTACTGTAAAGAAAGAGGTGATTGATTCTCCAAAAAGGTCAAAGCCTACATCTCCAGAGCACACTCCTTCAGTGGATGTTTCCACTTTGAAGCCAATATCTCATGCTGAAACTGAGAGTGATGCTGAATGGAATGAGCTTACAAAGGATTAGTCTCCCAAAATAGACAAAGAATCAAAAGCTGATGAACTGCTAACCACTAAAGACATACTGGAAGAAAGGCCAGAATCTTTAATGTTTATGACCCTAATCAATCATGGCTTTTCTTATGACATGGTAGAGATGATGAACATGAATGAGATGAAGAATATGCTAAAGGAATTCAAGTTAGCAAGTTCCATGATCCCAAACTAAAACTATGAAACATTCACAACCTTTCAATCAATTTAGAAAACAAAGAATGATTTAGGTCATTATGAAACATAGAAGCTGAATTCAATGATCCAAATTCAAATGAAGGAATTGGAACTTGAGCACTAACTTGGCTAAAGGATACATGAAGTTTTTCAAATTATATTTCGTGTGCACAAATTGTCATGAAAACAAAGTCAACAAGGTCCAATAGCAATAAATGGTTCTATCAGTTGATTAGAACCATACAATCAAAAGAAGTTTCAAACAGTGCTCTCTAAGCATCAGTAGAAGAACTGATTACAATTTTCTAAGCCTAAGGGGGAGTATTGTTAGATCTAGGAATAATAGGTCTAGATCATTTTGTATAGGCTTAGAACTTTAATCAATACATGTAATGAATATTTTTAATTCATTATTTTGATGCATGCATTATGTATACAGGTTAACCCATATGTGCGTTGATTTATGTGTATGATTACAGGTACAAACATTATACTTGGTCAATTTTTGAAATTGACTAAGTGTAAGAAACATCTACGGATGAACATTTTGTTCTTCCGTAGATATCTTTATTACAAGACATTCATTAGAAGATCTTCTACGGATGAATATGGGTATTCACTGATGAACAAACCACGCATGAAGAAACTGAAGTACCTTCGAAAGAACAATGTATCTGCGGAAGAACAAAGTAGTTGCAGAAGAACCAGACACGTAATTATATCATACAAGTGTTTCAAGTCAACAAGTCAATCACAGACTCCAAGAGATTTGTTGTTTCCTTAACAGAAACACGCGTGTCTATAAATATGAGTCCTAGGTTTCACATCAAGAAGGAGTAAGAGACGGCGACAAAAATACCATCACATCATTTCGCACGATCAACACAAACCCTAGCAGCCGTCACATCAACACACCAAAAATCATAAACACAATCATAGCATAGAATTTTGTTAGCAATTGTTATTTGAGTCTTGGTAATCATTAATCAGCTTTTAATGAATTACATTTGATTCAAAACATTATTCTTTGCATATTGTTGATATCGTTTGAACATTTATTGTTTATTTTCTATGGCATCGATATTTATTAATTAATCAATTAAACAACGATTAATGGTAATTCCGCGATCATTAATTCGAAACCAATCTATCACTGATAATTCCTGATTGTGATCCTTGGATTCACAGGTTGTATCAGAGCAAAGTGCTCATTGATCTAGATCGATTGATCTATCGGTGTTAGAATTGTTTAATTGAATAGATCTATCAATTTTCTGACTAGATTTATAGTTTTTAAGGAAAAGTAATTTGGTTTGAAGATTTAAAATTCAATAAATCAGCGATTTGTCTTTCAGCGAGTATTGTTACATTGCTCGGTTAACATTGATCTATATTCAAATTAATTGAAACATAGATCTATGTTATTGGCTGACTTTCATTAACTGTTCATAAGAAACTTTGTTTTAGTTAAAACTTCAATATTTTACTAAAATGAGTAGCTTTGTTGATGGATCATCGTACCAGCCTCCAAAGTTGGAAACAAAAGTAGACTTTAAGTCCTGGAAGATCATGTTCAGAAATCATGTGAACTACACTGTTTTTGACTTATGGGTATCAATAACTGAAGGTCCTTATATTCCACCCACCCTTGGGCCAGATTATAATGACAAAAATCAACCCATAAGTACAAAAGATCTGTCACCTAATGATGTTAAAAAGGTTAAAGTTGATATTAGAGCATACTGTTTGCTCAGTATGGCTTTACCTGAAGAAATACTAATCAGGTGTGAGAATTATAAAACAGCAAATTCCTTGTGGAAGATACTTCATACTCTTTGTGAAGGGAGTGATGAAATCAGAAGCATTAGGAAGGACAAACTTCGCTCACAATATGAGACATTTCATCATATTGAGGGTGAATCAATTCTTCAACAACTCCATAGGTTTATGCAATTGGTAACCGAGATGAACATCATGGAGTTGAAGTATACAAATGAGGAATTAAACAAAAAGATGCTCCATACATTGCCTGAAAGTTGGAAGCAAACTGTGTCCATGTTCAAGAACACCATTGATCTCAAAGCAACTGGCTTAGATACATTGGTAGCTAAAGTTGAGGCTCTTGAAATGGATGAAAAATCAAGATACAAGAGTGTGAGAACACATGTCACACCTTATCATTTTAAAGAAACCAAAAGTGCTAGAAGTGCTTTTATCTCTAACAATGATAGTGACAACTCTTGTACTTTGAGTGAAGATGAAGAAGAAGTGAGCTTTTATGCATCAAAGCCTTCAAAGAAATCTTCTCAAAGTAAATCAGGAAAAGAAAAAGGAAGACCTGATCATAGAAAAGATGCATCTACATCAGCAGCAAAGTCTTCAACAAGCAACAACCAAGCAGAGCCCATTACTATGATTCTAGATTCTGAAGAACAAAAAGCAGCATTTGCAGCTTTTAGTTCAAGTTTTCAAGCCTACTTGGGAAGCACCTTAACACCTGCAAATATCTGCCAACAAGACTTGGAAGAACTACATCCAGATGTAGTAGAGGAGATGGATCTTCAATGGCAAATGGCAATGATTTGGCTGCAGCAAGCAAATCATCAAAGATTGGTGTTGATAAGTCAAAGGTAAGATGTTTCAAATGCAATCTCTATGGGAACTTCTCAAGAGAATGTAATCAACAATCAAATCCTGACATGAGACAACAGCAGCAACATCAGTCTCATCAGCATCAATCTCATCAAACAACAACATCTCAGAGATCTTATAGACAACCATAGCTAACCAACTCATCCCCACCAGCCACAAATGCATCAGCAGGACCTAGTAATTCTAGAAAAACTAGGCTGATCATTCTCCAAGATGGAACCTGTGACTGGAGCATGTATGAGATGGAAGTTTTGGAAGAAAATAAGCTTTAATGGCCCACATGGAGAACAAAGTTCCACCTATGGCTAGAGAGGTAAGAGATAGATTGTGTTTATTAGTGTGTGTTAAGGAAGTTGAAAGATATAGAGTCCATGCTCAACAACTGGCTGATAAAGTAAAAGAAATAATGATTTTGAATGAATCTCATGTAAGAGAACATAAATTATATTAATTCAAAATTAACTCTTTACCAAAAGATTTAGATAAATTTGTTTTAGAAAGTTACAGCTTAAAAGCCCAAGTTGAGCATCTGACCACTTCCTTAACTAAATCCATGGCTGATCATGCATCAACTGAAGTGAAACTTCAGAAGTTTCAACTTTCATCTCAGCAATATGAGAAATTATTGAATTCTCATATTGAATCAAAGAACAGGTATGGGTTGGGATATAATGCTATTACGCCTCCTTTGAATAATAACTATACAACTTTACCTGAATCAATGACAAATAGCTTGTCAAATCATTTTGTGCCATGCACCAAGTTTGAAACAAAATGTACTGAACAAGTTAATAACAATGAATCTGAGGTGAGTGAAACTGAGTCTTCTGAATCAGATAAAATCAAACAAAATGAATCAGAATTTGACTTTGATGGATGTGATGACTTGGATGATTCTGATGAACATGATGATAACTTTGCGGATCAACTGAACATTTGTAAGAATGTTTCAGTTGAAACAATCATTCCTAAAGTACTTGACCACAAGGTTGCCATATCCTCCAATGCAAAGAAACATGTTGAAGACTATTTGTAAGAGAATAGCTTAGCTAAATGAAGGTCTTCAAGTACTTCATCAGCAACAAAAACCTTCAACTGAAGTGATTAAGAAGTGTACATCTACTGAAGTACACAAATCTTCCTTAGAAACAGAAAAGAAGCAAGTATCAGCAGAACTTCCCCGGAAGAAGAAGCATCCTTCAGTAGCAGATTTGAGGAAAACAAATCTATTGAATCAGTAGATGATCTGCGAAAGGCAAATAAAACAACCAACAAGAAAACAACTCAAAAAGGTGTGAGCTCAAAGCAACAAACTTCAGCTGATAAACATGAACCTTTTAACATCATGTCAGGAAAAGGAAAGGAGTCAGCTTCAGTAAAGTTTGAGAAGTAATTGAAGACTCAAAGACAACAAAAGAAGAAGAAATTGATTGAGTCTGATAATGAGTCAAAAGAAAAGTATTGCAAATGGTGTGACATGAAAAATCACAACACTGAAGACTGTTACTTCAGCAGCTATTGCTCCATCTGTAATATGAACAATCACATGACTTCAGACTGTTACTTCAACAAACATTATGCTATTTGTAACAAAAATAACCATTCCACTTAGGAATGTTATTTTAACAAAAAGAACAAGACAAAGAGCACAAAGAAGAAATAACCTAAGAAGGAAGAATCAGAATCTAAATCAAGTGAAGATCAAAAAGATTCAAGATTAAAGAAACAACAAAAACAAAAACAAAAAGTGACAAAACCATAAGAGAAATCATCAGTTGATAGTGAACCTTTGAAGAAAAGACAACCTGAACAGAAATCAAAGACTCCTCAACAATCAAAGACACCTCACAAAAAGGTGTATTTGAACAATAAGAAGTCAAATGCTAATGATACTTTCTTTGATAATTTTGAAAAAGCAACTCATGTTTCATATTCAAAATCAAAGGATGATGATAAGGATGATGAAACTTTCAACAATCAAGGATCATCATCAAAGTCAAAACAACAAACAAAGAAAGAGAAGATCCTTGAGGAAGAGTTTGAAAAATCAGAACAAAATTCCACAAGTTCATTATCAATAGAATCATCCTCACCACAAACAACACACAATGAATCAATTGAATCTAAAATTAATACTGAATCTTCAAGACTTATTCATGAGGAAGTTAAAATTTTAGACTCCACAGGATCACCCAAGATCATTAAGACTTGGGTTTCCAAATCTAATTGATTTCTTTAATTATGCAGGAATAATCTTGGAGAGCTGACAACAAGTGGTATGTTGACAGTGGTTGTTCCAGACATATGATAGGAAACTGTTCTCTTCTCCATAACTTCAAACATAAAAATGCTTCTTATATGCCATTTGGTGGGGATAAGAAGGGAGGTAAAATAGTTGGTGAAGGAATGGTAACTAATGGTGTGCTCAAATTTGAGAAAGTAAATTATTGTGAAAATTTGCAATATAATTTATTGAGTGTGTCTCAAATTTGTGATCAAAATTATACCACATTATTTGATAACACTAACTGTTACATTCTTAAGCAAGGTTTTGCAGTTCCAGAAGATTGGATCCTTCTTAAAGCATCAAGAAAAGGAAACACATATGTTTTGAATATGAATAATACATCACTCACAAACAGTGAAACATGCCTGCTATCTAAGTCATCAGAAGATGAATCTCAGTTGTGGCATAGAAGGCTTGTTCATTCCAACTTGAAGAACATGTATAAATTGGTGAAAAATGACTTAGTCATTGGATTGCCAAAGAAAGAATTTTCTTGTTCAAACCATTGTCCTTCATGTTATAAAGGAAAACAATATAAAGTGTCACATAAATCCAAAATAATAAATACAAACACTACACCACTCAAATTGCTTCATATGGATCTTTTTGGTCCAACTAATGTTTTGAGCATTGGAAAAAGGCAATATTGTTTAGTAGTTGTGGATGATTTCACTAGATTCACATGAGTCGTTTTCTTAAAACAAAAGAGTGAAACATCAAAAACATTAATGGAGTTTGTCATAAAGATTGAGAATCAACTTGATTTAAAAGTTAAAACTTTTAGGAGTGATAATGGGACTGAATTTGTTAATACTGTCTTAGATTCATTTTGCATGAATAAAGGCATAGCAAGGCAATTCAGTGCACCAAGAACTCCACAACAAAATGGAGTTGCTAAAAGAAGAAACAGAACTCTCATTGAAGCAGCAAGAACAATGCTAGCTGATTCATAATTGCCAATCACCTTTTGGGCTGAAGCAGTGAACATAGCATGCAATGTTCAAAACAGGACATTAATTGTCAAAGAACACAATAAAATACCTTATGAGCTTTTATTTAAAAGAAAACCTTACATAGGATATCTTAGAGCTTTTGGGTGTCATGTATCTGTTTTAAACACAAAAGAATAATTGGGAAAATTTTCAGAGAAAGCCTATGATGGTTTCTTTGTTGGATATTCATTAACATCTAAATCATATAGGATTTACATTCCACAACAAAACATTGTGGAAGAAACTCCTAATGTGTCTTTTGATGAATCCTTATTTCCTAAATTTGTAAAAGGATCATCATGGTTGTTTGATATAGATGCACTCACAAACTCATTTAACTCTGGTTATTTGAATGCTGCAGGTACTGAGGATACATGCTATCCATTTGTTCCTCCAAACATGAATGAAGTGTCATTATCTACTGATCCTCCAAGAATACAAACTTTAAGTATCATGGAACAAGGAACACCAAATAATGTCAATAATGCAGCACAAGACCAAGCACATGGATCTACATCCTCAGATGCAAACACTTCATCAGCAGCTGCTGACTCTGCATCCGCAGATGAGTGTCCTACATCCGGAGATATGAATATTGAATCAGCTGATGTTCTATTCACATCAGTCGATGTTCCACATATTGGAGATGGTCCATTGCATTCCAAAGAGTCATTGTCAGCAAGTCAACAAAATACATCCATAGATATTCCTGTAACTCCTGCGGAAGCACGAAATACATCCGTAGATGTTCCTGTAACTCCTGCGGAAGCACAAAATACATCCGTAGATGTTCCTGTAACTCCTACAGATGGCACTCACAATGCAGTTGATGTACCAAATGAAAATCATTCAGCTTCCAATGATGATCAATTTGATTACTTCATAAATTCATCATCTTAGCTGGATATATCTGCATCAATGCATATGACTACCTTGGAATCATCTATTCCAGTTGAGTCCATTCCAACAACAAGAATTCAAAAGACTCATCCAATAAACAACATCATTGGACATCTCAATGAAAGAACCACAAGAAGCCAAGGGGGAGCTGCAAACATCTGTCTTTTCACTTGTTTTCTTTCACAAGTGGTTCCTCTAAACACTACAGCTGCACTAAAAGATAATTGCTAGGTTGAAGCCATGCAAGAAGAACTTCAATAATTCAGAAAGCAAAAGGTCTGGAATCTAGTTGATCTTCCTGAAGGCCAACATCCAATTGGCACAAGGTGGTTATTCAAAAATAAACTAGATGACAGAGGTATCATTGAGAGAAACAAAGCTAGGCTGATTGCTCAAGGATATACTCAAGAAGAAGGGATAGACTATGATGAAGTTTTTGCACCAGTTGTAAGAATTGAAGCCATTAGAGTATTCCTAGCCTATGAATCATATAAGAAGTTCACTGTTTATCAAATGGATGTGAAGTGTTCCTTTTTATATTGGAAAATTGATGAAGAAGTCTATGTAGCTCAACCTCTAGGTTTTGAAGATCCTGATTACCCACATAGAGTATACAAGCTTGACAAAGCTTTGTATGGTCTTTATCAGGCACCAAGAAAGTGGTATGAAACATTATCATCTTTCTTGTTCAAGAATGGATACAAAAGGGGAACTATTGATCAGACTCTCTTTATCAAACATGAACATCAAGACCTCTTAGTTGTTCAAATATATGTAGATGACATTATATTTGGATCAACAAACAAGAGACTGTGTGAAAGCTTTGAAGAGTTGATGAAATCTCAATTTTAAATGAGCTTAATGGGAGAATTAACTTTCTTTCTTGGCCTACAAGTTCATTAGAAAACAGATGGCATATTCATCAATCAAGAAATGTATATTCATCAAATATTGAAGAAGTACAATCTTGCTAATACATCTTCATACAAAACACCTGCTTCAACAATTGACAAAATTGTACCTGATCCTGCAAGAAAATCTATTGATCAAAGATTATATAGATCAATGATAGGATCTCTTATGTATTTAACTGCCAGCAGACTTGACATAATGTTTGCTGTATGTGTGTGTGCTAGGTACCAAGCAGATCCAAAAGAGTCCCATCTGAATGCTGTGAAGAGGATTTTCAGATATCTCAAAGGGAAACCAGCCCTTGGTCTATGGTATCCAAAAGATGGAGACTTCTCTCTCTACTCTTATTCAGACAGTGACTATGGAGGATGCAACAACAATAGAAAATCCACAACTAGTGGATGTCAATTTTTAGGACCAAGACTTATTTCATGGTAGTGCAAAAAGCAAACAAATGTATCTCTATCCACAGCTGTGGCTGAGTTCATAGCTGCTTCAGCTGGTTGCTCTCAAGTCCTTTGGTTACAAAACCAATTACTTGATTATGGTTACAATTTCCTTCAATTATACTTGGTCAATTATACTTGGTCAATTTCTGAAATTGACCAAGTATAATGTTTGTACCTGTAATCATACACATAAATCAACGCACATATGGGTTAACCTATATACATAATGCATGCATCAAAATAATGAATTACAAATATTCATTACATGTATTGATTAAAGTTCTAAGCCTATACAAAATGATTTACTCCTATTATTCCTAGATCTAACAATACTCCCCCTTAGGCTTAGAAACTTGTAATCAGTTCTTCTACTGATGAATAGAGAGCACTGTTTGAATCTTCTTTTGATTGTATTGTCCTAATCAACTGATAGAACCATTTATTGCTATTGGACCTTGTTGACTTTGTTTTCATGACAATTTGTGCACATGAAATATAATTTGAAAAACTTTATGTATCCTTCAGCCAAGTTAGTGCTCAAGTTCCAATTCCTTCATTTGAATTTGGATCATTGAATTCATCTTTTATGTTTCATGTATTTCATGTATTAACTACTCCCCCTAAATTTGTGATTAATGATAAAGTGTTGCATTCATCATAAATTTATGAAGTAAATAGCATGAAAGGCACATGACTGTCCAAAGATTACACACAATAAATTAACTAAAAGTAATAAAATTGAATTAAATATATATACATGCATATAAACACAAATAATGGGATCATACTATAACACTAAACTTCTTCCTGATTGAGTTGATTGTTGAAATGTGACCTGATTCTAGTCCTGATTGCAGGTGTGTTTGTCCACTTAAATCCAAACAAGAGTATGAAATCAACTAGACATGCTGTTTATCATGTTTTCATGTTTATTAGTGATAAACTGTTATGGGATCCACATTCAATTCACATTAGAGTTTGTCCTCCGTTTGTGAGTCAATTCATCACTTTGAAAAACTCTGGCATAAATAACGATGCCAGAAAAAATAAACAATAAATGCTCAAACGATATCAACAATATGCAAAGAATAATGTTTTGAATCAAATGTAATTCATTAAAACTGATTAATGATTACAAAGAATCAAATAATAATTGCTAACAAAATTCTATGCTATGATTGTGTTTATGATTTTTGGTGTGTTAATGTGACGGCTGCTAGGGTTTGTGTTGATCGTGCGAAACAATGTGATGGTATTTTTGTCGCCGTCTCTTAGTCCTTCTTGGTGTGAAACCTAGGACTCATATTTATAGACACGCGTGTTTCTATTAAGGAAACAGCGAATCTCTTGGAGTCTGTGATTGACTTGTTGACTTGAAACTGACTTCTGAGTTAATTGGTCTTCTGCAGGAATTTACTCTTCCGTAGGTAACTAGTCGTCCACAGCAATCCCTCCTTCAGTAGCTTGTTCTTTTCTTGTTCAGCTGAAGTTGTTCTTCTTTAGGAGATCTACAGATGTACACTTTAGTTATGTTCCTCAGAACATCTACAGAAGAACACTTTATTCATCCGCAGTTGTTCCAACACTTGGTCAATTTTCCAAATTGACACAGTTTAATGTTTCCTAAAAAATTATAACACCAGATCACCAACGACAAACAGATCATCATCGCCTAAGGAATGATGGCTACCACACATATAGGATAGGGATCTGATGAAAACATGGTTAGAGAAACAGTGGTAGGTGATCGGAGACGACAACCCCTATCTCTCACGAAATCCCTCACTACTCCATTGTCTTCGATTTGGGCGTTGTTGGAAACGGGTAGTTAATACATGAAATACATGTATTAATGATCGCGGAATTATAAACACAATCAAATGTAATTCATTAAAACTGATTAATAATTACAAAGAATCAAATAACAATTGCTAACAAAATTCTGTGCTATGATTGTGTTTATGATTTTTGGTGTGTTGATGTGACTTGAGCACTAACATGGCTGAAGGATACATGAAACATAAAAGTTGAATTCAATGATCCAAATTCAAATGAAGGAATTTGAACTTGAGCACTAACATGGCTGAAGGATACATGAAGTTTTTCAAATTATATTTCGTGTGCACAAATTGTCATGAAAACAAAGTGAACAAGGTCCAATAGCAATAAATGGTTCTATCAGTTGATTAGGACCATACTATCAAAAGAAGTTTCAAACAGTACCCTCTAAGCATCAATAGAAGAACTAATTACAAGTTTCTAAGCCTAAGGGGAGTATTGTTAGATCTAGGAATAATAGGTGTACATCATTTTGTATAGGCTTAGAACTTTAATCAATACATGTAATGAATATTTGTAATTCATTATTTTGATGCATGCATTATGTATATAGGTTAACCCATATGTGCGTTGATTTATGTGTATGATTACAGGTACAAACATTATACTTGGTCAATTTCTGAAATTGACCAAGTGTAAGAAACATCTACGGATGAACATTTTGTTCTTCCGTAGATATCTTTCTTACAAGACATTCATCAGAAGATCTTCTACGAATGAATATGGGTATTCACTGATGAACAAACCACACATGAAGAAACTGAAGTACCTTCGGAAGAACAAAGTAGCTGCGGAAGAACAAAGTAGCTGCAGAAGAACCAGACAAGTACTTATATCATACAAGTGTTTCAAGTCAACAAGTCAATCACAGACTCCAAGAGATTCGCTGTTTCCGTAACAGAAACACGCGTGTCTATAAATATGAGTCCTAGGTTTCATATCAAGAAGGAGTAAGAGACGGTGACAAAAATACCATAACATCGTTTCGCACGATCAACACAAACCCTAGCAGCCGTCACATCAACACACCAAAAATCATAAACACAATCATAGCATAGAATTTTGTTAGCAATTGTTATTTGATTCTTTGTAATCATTAATCAGTTTTAATGAATTACATTTGATTCAAAACATTATTCTTTGCATATTGTTGATATCGTTTGAGCATTTATTGTTTATTTTCTCCGGCATCGATATTTATTAATTACTCAATTAAACATTTTTACAACATCATTCACAAAAGCATTAGAAGTGTACACCCGGATTTTTAGAAAGGATAATAAAAGAAGGAAAGGTAATAAAACCAAAGTTGAGGGGTTAATGGTGTACAAAGTACAAAATTTTATTATATTTTGTACAAATGTAGCATGGCCACCCATGCCATGCCACTTTTCACCTTTTTGGATCCGGATTTAGAGAGAGAAAGTGAAGGAACTTTTGGGTTTTGAAGAAAGAAGAAGAAGAATTCGAATTTAAGGTAACAATTCGTTGTTTTAAGATATTCTTGGCCGGTCTAAGCCTCCGTTATGTGCTTATATGTGTTTGTGTGTTTGGTTGTGTGTTTTTGTGGGTTTTAGGTGGTTGGTCTCATTTGCAAATGGGTTTGAAGGAAGTCATACTCGAAGGTTGCTAAGGTGAGTTCTAGAACCCCCTTTTACATGTTTTTAACTGATTTTGGGGCTGGAAATGCATGTATGTATGTTTTTGATAAAAGTGGGTTTTGTACCCGTATGTATGTTCGAATGTGTATGTGGGTGGGGTGTGAATTGGATGCATTTCATGTTATGATCATGTTTTGTATGTGTTTATGATGCTTAGAATGTAAGAACCAAGCTTAGAACATGATAATATGATGATTTGGGGGCTGAATTGATGATTGATAGTTAAGTTAGTTGCCATGCACCTAGGATTAGGCTGAATTTGACTAAGTATTCCCTATGGGCCCAACTGCCCATGAGCCCAGGTGCCCATGCGCCTAAGTCAGGCACATGCGCCTGCATAGTGCCCATGTGCCTAGAATAATGCCCAAACTGTCTAAGTGTTGGGTCATGCGCCCAAATAGTGCCCATGCGCCCAAAAGTTTCCCATGCACCTAAGTGTTCCCATGCGCCTGAAAGGTCATGCGCCTGCATAGTGCTCATGCACATAATGCCTTAGAATATTTTCTGAAATTTTGGGAAAAACGAAATTGTAGGCTATGACTTGGGATATTCCCGGGGGTGATGTAAGGTGATTATATGATGATGTATGATGCCTTATGTGGTGTTTATGATGGTGTATGCATGTTTATGTATGTTTCTTTATGTTCCTTATTATATTTATTTTTGTGGCCTTGCGTGGTATGTTATGATCATGAATGAACGTAAAGTATTATGTAATGAAAGCGGAAATTTATGGTGACTGAAAAATGGAACGTAAAGAACGAACGAATGCATGCATTAATGAATGAAAGTAAGAAAAGTCTTGCAAGCACTGTAAGGAGGTTCACACCCAGTGAAGGGTGTTAGCTCAACGGTGTGCGGGTTAGCTACCCTAGAAGGATGCACACTGGGGTCTAATCTTTGTGATTAACCATACGTATGGGACCCTTGTCGCTTGCCCTAGGTACTGGAGCCAGCTTCGTGCAAAATGTTCGGGGTCTTTGATAGACCTCAGGCCCAGTAACCAGCTTCGTGCACAATGTTCGGGGTATAGCACATGGCATTGGTCCGGAATGTAAGTAAGGAAGATAATGACGACTGTACGAAAGATAAGTAAGGAAGACTATGAATGAACGAATGTTAATGATGACGTACAATGATGAATGAATGAAAGTAATGAACGATGATGAAAGATAATAATGCTATTATCTATGTGTACGTATGATGCATGATCGCATATGAAAGTAAAGAACGGTTTTAAACGAAAGTAAAGTATATTATTTTAAAACTAGAACTCACTCAGCAACGCTGACTTTTATGTGTTTCCAGTTGACAGGTGAATGTTGCTGAGGATGGCACGGGGCAGCTACTTGGCATTTTGGGATGGCATCCATTTGTTTAAATTATGATGTTTTTGTGATGTAATGCAAACGATAATATTTTGTAAAAGTTAACTACGTTGTATTGTTTCGCAAAAGCAGTCATTAATATAAGAAATGGTTTATTAAGTATTCCGCTGCTATGTTTTAGTAAATTAAATGTATATTTTATGTTTTATGTGCAATGATTGACCAGCTGTAAGCGTTCTGGGAATGGGGCCTTACAAGAAGCATCATCATTGCATCTGAAATCATTTAATAAAGAAGTGGAACCATCACTAGAACACACAGAATCAATGTCTGAGACAGACTGCTGGGTAACAAAAACATTACTTAAACTAGAACTATGATCTAAAATAGAACGATGAGGTTTAGGTGTACTAAAACTATTGCTTCCAAGCCCACTCGTCGGTCCATAACCGTACTCCTCACGCATGTCCTTAGGATTCACATCTTCTAAACCTGCAGACAGACTGTTAGTATCTGTTTGAATAAAATCATTTGAAGGGTGTGGAACTGGCATAGGTGAATAACAATAAGTACTAGGAGGAGGATAAACCAAAGCATATTCATAACCCAAACCTGTTTTAGTCCTAGCCCCCTGTTGTGATTTACACAAATCATCATGTTTCATTCCAGAAATTATCCATATTTTAAGCATTGACTGAAGTTTACTTGTTTCAAATTCAGCAAGAGCAACTCTTTCAGTCAAAGTATTTATTTCAACGTTTCTTTCTAAAACAATTCTTTTTAAATGTTCATTTTCTTTTAAAGCTTCATTTAATTTAACAAAATATTTTGACTTGTTCAGTTTAAGCTCTTCATTAATTCGTTTTAAGTCCTTTTCATTGTCAAGCAACAGACAATTTGCCTTATACACACCAAATAACCTTATCTTGCAGGCAGGAGAGCACATGTCTTGTATTACTTCATCAGGAAGGCCCATCACCACCTTCTCAGCTGCCAGGGCTTTTGCACATTGACACACTGGAGTACTCTTCTCGTTTTCCTCAACAGTGGATGTAGCATCATTATTCTCTTTGCCCTTTTCTTCTGTTTGTTTTCCAGCCAACTTCACCTTCTCACATTCAACTTCTTTCAAATCACCAACCATCAAATCACCATTCAGATTCTCCTCCACACTCTACTTCCTTTCACTCATACTTATCTTTTCAGACATGACTTGTAAATTCCTCATCCATAACACTCTGATGAACTTCAGCTTCACTTGTAAATTCCTTGAAAGAATCAAACTCTTCCACATTCTTCTCTTTTTCTATTACCTCAGCAACAAGGGCTTGGTTGATCTCTTCTTTTGTTTCCTCAGCTTCTGCACTCCAATCAAAACTCGTTATCAAAACTGTCTCTTTCTTATATTTACTCTCCTCCTTATCTCCACCCAAAACTAATCTTGGAACTCCAGAGCTGCTTGGATCCATGACAATTGGAAATGGACATTCTCTTTTGAAATGTCCTAACTGCTTGCAGTTGAAACACCTCAATTTGGATTTATCAAAGCCTTACTTAGAGTTAGAATTTTGATGTCCAATGTTTTTCCTTCCTGTTCTTCCCATGAATCTCCTTGCTCTGAGAGTCAACATCGCCATTTGCCACTGAATATCAGTTTCCTCCAAATCATCTGGATCTACCTGATACATGTCTTCCATGGTTATCCCTCTCCCCTTCAGTTCATCAGCCACCAGCATCCTTACTTGTAGACTCCATTACGATGGGAGTGAATCCAACAACCTATTCACTTGTTCACTATTTGAGAGTTTTTCATCATATTTCTTTAAAGTGCTCCAGACAGTCAGAAAACGGTTTGTCAAATCAGTAAGACTCTCATTCTTGTTACCCACAAATGAGTTGAACTCTTTCTCAGCCTGAATACCTTTGTCTTTCACTAACTCATCATTTCCATCATAAAATTCACACAATGCATCATTAAGAGACTTGTGTAAGGTTCTGTATAAGGCTGATGCATCCAAAACATCCAATTACATCCAAAATTCTATCCTACATGCATGCACAGAAGTGCTGAGTAGAATGCTTTAGAAGTTTCACACTCTGCATTAGAAAATATTCTAAGTGTGAAATCTTCCGAAGCTAAGACCAACATCTTCTGAAGCTTAAAGTGAAGTCTTTCGAAGCTTCAAGGACAAATTCTTCCGAAGCCAAGAAGTGAAGACAGATTACCTTTCGAAGTCTTTTGAAGACATGCTTTTATCTGATGTACTTTTTCCATAAAGCTGGACCACTTTCTGCTGTAACTCTGTTGACTCACCAAATTTCACATGTTGGTGAAAGGTCCTTGATTTTGGTAACTATACATTGAGGTCTTGAGTCTTTTACTTTCTACTTTATGTACTTTTATCCTTTTTGTAATGTATTAGGATGTGAGCTATGGCATGTGATAGTCACTAGTCAAAAGGCAATCTGCCTTTTGACTCTACATTGATTTTGTTGTTGTCTAGATCATGTATCTAACTGGCCTTCAAAGTATGGCCTGCTGTAGGATGTAGTATAAGTATCTCAGGACTTTGTAACTTATCTTATGCTTGTACACTTGTAAAGAACTTGAGAGCAATATACAACATCCTTGAAAAACAATTACTTGTGTTGTTTTGTTCTTGTGTTTGTCTCATATTTACTTGTTTTCTAAGTGTCAATCTAGTGTTACCAGTTCCCTATTTGATCTGTTAAGTGTTCTAAACAAACTCTCCTCATTATGTGTTATGTTGCAACTCCCTTAAGCGGTCCTGAAATTGGCATCAGAGCATTCCAGGCTCTTGATTGTAGGGTCTCACCATCTTCGTATCCCTTACACACACAAAATACTTAACATCTCAAATGGTAGCTATCACTAAAGCTGATATGGAATCTAGAACCATGCTAAAGTCCCCACTGATCACTTCGGAAGGCTTTGAAACTTGGTGCCAAAGAATGGAAGGTTTCATCAAGTCATAAGAATCCAGGATGTGGGAATTTGTTGTCTCTGGACCTTACATACCAAGCACCTCCTCAGTTGCTGTTAGAGGTGGTATGATTCTAAAGGCTGTGGCTAATTACTCTGATAAAAACAAGAAGAATATAGAGGTTGATCAGAAGGCCATGACAGCCCTTCAAACTGCTCTTCAAAACTCCATATACAGAGGCTTCAAGAAGTGCAAAACAGCCAAGCAGATGTGGGATGCACTGAAGCTGATGTATGAGGGGTCAACTGAAGCCAAGGAGAACAAGAAGGATCTCCTAAAGTAGCAGTTTGAGAACTTCACCTTTAAAGCAAGTGAAACCATGACTCAATAATATTTCAGGTATGTTGAGATTGTTGACACTCTAGTGGATGTTGTAGTGACTCTTGAGAACAGGGACATTGTAAGGAAGTTTGTGTCCTCTCTTCCTAGGCAATGGAGACATTACTGTGTGGTTATCAAGAGGACTGAGAACCTTAAGACTCTCACCCTGACAGAGTTGTATGGTATTCTCAGTGGATACCAGATGGAGATGAACATGCAAGGTTCATCTTATAACTCCAGCAATCAAATGAGTTCAGCCCTGAATGTGACTGAAAGGGAGAGCATAGAACCTCAACATCATCTTATATGCTAACCTGACAACTCATAAAAGGGTCCTTTCATCACCTTCCCGGAGACACCAAGAGGAAGCTACACTCAAGGAAGTCCATTCCAAGAGACAAGCTCTTCACATGCATTTGTGTCTTCTGATGAAAGCGCAGGCAACTTTCTATTCACCCTTGAAGACCTGGACTGTATCCATCCAGATGAGCTAGAGTACATGGAAATAGTCCAGCAGATGACTCTTCCCACTCACAGAGCCAAGAAGTTCTACAAGAGGACAGGAGGAAAGTTTCCAAGCAATGCAGCCAGTGGAAAGTTTGGGTTGGATAAAAGCAAAGTCAAGTGTTACAACTGTAACCAAATGGGTCACTTTGCTAGTGAGTGTAAGGCACCAAGGACAAATGGTGGCCAAGAACAAACCAGACCAAACTACACTGAGAAAGCCACCCAGAATGAGAAGCCAAAGTAGCAAGCTGCAGTTGCTGTTGAAGAAGGAGGCTTTGACTGGAGCTTTTAGGTGGAAGATGCATCTCCAAACCAAGCACTGATGGCTGACCATGATGAAGCAAAGGTATTGGAACATCTCTATACACCTGAATGTATTACTAAAGTTAATAGATACAGGTCCTACAATTTAGAGATGAGATATGATCTTGAGTCCTTGAATATTTTAAAATCTAACTTTAAAAGAGTTGAAAATGATTATAAGTTAAAGATAGAGGACTTAGACAAAACCATTTCAACTCTTAAACATGAGCATACAAATTACAGGACTCAAATCAAAGATCTCATAACTAAGTTGACTGAATGCCAGGCTGAACTTATGATCAGCAAAGCCGTGGCAGAAAAATCTGTTCTTGAAGAAGAGACCTTCAAGAACATCATATCCTCATCCTTGCATGCAAAAGCCATGGCAGGGACTGGGATCCAGTGAGATAGCTCCTCCACATACAATCTTGTCTGTAAGATCTCCTAGGTGTGGAACTTGTGAAGATGAGCTTAATCTCATAGACCCCTTGACTGAAGAGGATGAAGAAGTGATAGTGGAGAATGCCTCTGAGAAGAGTGAAGATGAGGATTCAAAGAAGGGTCACTATCCTTCTGAGGAGAGTAAGAAGACTTGGATGACCAAGTCTATAAGAAAGAACTTGATCAGGAAGAGCAAGAGAAAAGCAAAGAAGGCTCAAGAGATCAAGGCCACTTTCAACTCTAAGCAAAAACAAGTTTTTATCTCTGCAGGAATTGAAGTGGTAAAGACTGGAGATACTGATTTGAACTCTAGTACCAGGAGTTCTAGTTTAGTGTCAACTCATCTCAGCAACAAGAAGAAGGCTGATCAGTTGTGTACCACTGCTGCACAACCTGGACCATCCAACTCCAAAGGAAGTTCTCACCCTAAAAGAACTTCCACTTCATCTGCAAAGATAAAGATGGAGAAGGAAAGTGATCAAGTTCATCCTTGTTCATAGAAGAAGGCTATTAGGAAGAAAAAAATGGAACGTGTTATGTGTGAGGGTACCTCTCATCTTGCTAAGGATTGTCCTTACAATCCAAAAGGCACTCTCCACATGACCAAGAAAGAGACTTCTAAGAGTTTCAAGAAGAAGCAAGCTTCGAAGGAAAAAATTTTCCTCTCGAAAGCTCCAAAATATTAGATGAAGGCAAGTGGAAAATTGCCTTCGGAAGAAAATTTGGTCTTGGAAGAAGGGAATACTTCCGAAGCACTAAAGTTTGCTGCAGTGTTGGCAAGATCTTCCGAAGGTCTAGTCATCAAAACTTTCGAAGTTAGCAAAACTTCAGAAGTATTGAAGGTCAAGTCTAAGCATCCAAAGGTGGTGTGGAAGTCAAAGAAAGACCAAGTGACTGAGAGTTCTCCATCAACATCAGCAAAAGATCCTCAAAACATGACTATAGGATCTATTACTGTTGCATTACCTTCAACTTCTTTTGATAAACCCAAGACAAATAAGGCTTGGGTTTCTAAATGTAACTAACCATCTCTTTTGTGCAAGAACAGCTAAAAACAAACTGAAACATATGGATCATTGATAGTGGCTGTTCCAAGCACATGACAGGCAATAGGTCACTACTCCAAAAGTTTGAAAAGATTGATGGAGGACAAGTTGCTTTTGGTGGAGATGATGGTGGTTACATTACTGGAAGGGGCAAGGTCACAAATGGTAAGCTTAGCTTGAGAAGGTAAACTTTGTCAATGAGCTTGGATATAATCTTTTGAGTGTATCTTAATTTTGTGATCAGAGTCATAACATGCTCTTTACTAAATGAGTGCATTTTTCTCAAGCCCGGGGTGGTCATTCCTCATGAGCATATCCTGCTCAAAGCCCCCAGGAAAGGGAACATGTACAAGATGGACTTGCAAGAAACATCTCTCTTAGGAGAAGTTTCATGCTTTCTGTCTAAAACAAGTAGTGATGAGTCTTTCCTCTGGCATAAAAGAATGTGCCATGTAAACTTTAAGAACATGAATAAATTGATTAAGAATAATTTGGTAACTGGAATGCCAAAGAAAGAGTTTACAAGTGATGACCATTGTGTTGCAAGCTTGAAAGGGAAGTAACACAAGGTATCTCACAAGCCAAAGGAAAGAAACTCCATCACTACTCCCCTACACTTGTTACCTATGGATCTCTTTGGCCCCACCAGTGTAATGAGTCTAGAAAGGACTTCTTATTGTTTAGTGATCACAGATGACTTTACAAAATTCACTTGGGTCTTATTTCTTAGAACTAAGGATGAGACCCCTGAGATTCTGAAGAATTTCATCTTAAAGAATGAGAATCAATGTGAAAACGAGGTCAAAACCTTAAGATGTGATCAAGGAACTGAATTCAAGAACCAAATCGTTGATACATTTTGTGATGAAAAGGGTATTACAAGACAATACAGTGCTCCCAGGACACCTCAACAAAATGGTGTTGCTGAGAGGAGAAACAGGACACTAATTGAAGCTGCAAGAACATTGTTGTGTGACTCTAAGTTGCCTATCACCTTCTGGGCAGAGGCAGTCAACACTGCCTGCTATGTGCAAAACAGAGTTTTAGTAGTTAAGACACATGGTAAGACTCCTTATGAACATTGGCACAAGAGGAAACCTTTCATTGGTTTTCTTAGGTCATTTGGATATCCTTGCACCATCTTGAATACCAAAGATCAAATTGCCAAGTTTGCTGAGAAATCAGCTCATGGACACTTCATTGGATACTCTTCCCAAGCCAAGGCTTATAGAGTGTACAATCTCAGAACTAGAGTACTTGAGGAGTCAGCCAATGTGACCTTCAATGAACACACACCCAGTGTAACTAGTTCTGGTCCTGATTGGCTATTTGATCTTGATTTAGTTACCAACTGTTTTAACAAATCTTGTGAGAATGTTTCAGGGTCTACAGATATTGTACCAACAGGTGATCCTGATCCAAGATTTGAGTTGAGAATACCTTCAAGCTATACAACTTCAGCTCCAATTGTAACTGACTCTACAAATGAAGTTTCTATCAGCACAACAATGACAAATTCAGCTGATACATCTGAGATGCCTTCAAATTCTAGCTCAGAGGCTCAACAACCAGATAAAGAAGCTTCAAATGTAGAAGACAATGGTGGTGGCAACAGTGATCAAGAATTTCTAGATGCTGATAACCATCCCATTGAAGACAACATCAATGATGTCATACAATCATTGGATCAAGTTTCACTTGATAAGTGTACTGATGTGGTGGGAGAAACCTCAATGCCAGATCTAAATTTCTCTAATTTGGATCTGTCTCAGCAACTTGCTGTGATCCCTCAGCTAAGGATCCACAAGTCTCATCCCACCTCAAACATCATTGGAGATGTTAATTTAGGGGTAAAAACAAGAGGACAAACCCATGATGCAAATGTTTGCCTTCACTCTTGTTTCTTATCTTAGATAGAGCCCATGAAGATTGATGAGGCTCTAAAGGATGGAAGTTGGGTTGAAGCTATGCAAGAGGAGATGCTTCACTTCAAAAGGCAGAAGGTTTGAAACCTATGTCCTCTTCCTCATGGGAAGACTACTATAGGAACCAAATGGGTTTTAAGGAACAAGAAGGATGATAGAGGACTTGTCATAAAAAACAAGGCAAGACTAGTTGTTCAAGGGTAAACACAAGAAGAAGGAATTGACTACACATATATCATTGCTCCTGTGGCAAGACTGGAAGCTGTTAGGATATTTCTTGCCTTTGCTGCATCAAAGAACTTCAAGGTCTATCAACTTGATGTCAAGTGTACTTTTATTTATGGAGTGATTGATGAGGAGGTGTATGTCGAACAACCACCTAGGTTTGCAGATCCTGATCATCCTTATTATTTATGCATGCTTGATAAAGCTCTTTATGGGCTGCACCAAGCACCAAGAAAGTGGTATGAGACTCTATCTTAGTATCTCTATAAGCATGGATACAGAAGGGGTACCATAGATGGAACTCTCTTCATCAAAGGACAAGGAAATGACTTAATGCTAGTTCAAGTATATGTAGATGACATCATATTTGGGTCAACTAATCCAAAGCTCTGCAAAGACTTTGAGAAGCTGATGAATGACAGTTTTGAAATGAGTGCCATAGGGGAACTCAATTTCTTTCTGGGAATTCAAGTGAAGCAAGTTGAAGATGGCATCTTCATAAGTCAGTCAAAGTATGTTCATGACATACTTATGAGATTAAACATGACTGATTGTAAGGTTGCTAAGACACCCATAGCAAGAAACCACTCCCTTGGGGCCTGATCTTGAGCGGGAGGGTGTGGATGAACACCTTTACAGGGCTATGATTGGGTCTCTTATGTACCTCACAGCTAGCAGGCCTGATATCATGTTTGCTACATGTATGTGTGCAAGATATCAAGCCAACCCCAAGATGTCTCACCTAATCACTGTCAAGAGAATTTTAAGATATCTCAAAGGTGCCTCAACTCTTGGCCTTTGGTATCCAAAGAATTCTAACTTTAATCTATATGCATATACAGATAGTGACTATGGTGGATGCAATATGACTGCAAAGTCTACATCAGGGGGATGTTAGTTCCTTGGTGGAAGGGTAGTCTCTTGGCAATGCAAGAAGCAATCCTATGTCTCTGCATCAACTATTAAAGCTGAATACATTGCTGTTGCAAGCTGCTGTGCTCAAGTGCTTTGGATTCAAAATCAGATGCTAGACAATTGGTTCAACTTTAAGGAGACTCCCATTCACATAGACAACAATAGTGCCATCTCTATTACAGAGAATCCTATGCAGCACTCAAGGACAAAACACATCAATATCAGGTATTATTCGATTAGAGATAATTTTGAGAAGGGATTAATCAAACTAGTCAAAGTTAACACAAATGAACAATATGCTGATCTGTTCACCAAAGCCTTTGATGAGCAGAGATTTAAATATATTGTTTCAGCTATTGGGATGATTAACCTTGAGTAGCCTTTTTCTTAAAACTTAATCATATTATTTCTAAAATTTATGTCTCCTATGTTGTCTATTCTATCATCTTCATAAACCCTAGTTTATTCTGGAAGAACAAAAATCTTTTTAGAAGGCATTCCTTAGAACTTTTGAAAATTTTTGATCCTTCGGAAGATATCCATTTACCTTCAAAAGAAATTTAAGTCTTCAAAACAAACAACTACTTGGGAGAATTTACCTTCGGAAGACATTTTCACAATATCTTCCGAAGCTTATCTTTTTCTCAAAATACTTGTGTGTTTTAAATAACAATTTTCTTCCGAAAGTAATTAGCTCTCGGAAGTTTTTACTAAAACTTTCAAGTGTTGATCTCTTCCAAAGGAAAATTTTCAAAACTCTTTGGAATATCTTCAGAAGCCAATTTGGCTTCAGAAGCTTTTTCATTAAAATTTCCGAAGAAGAATTACCTTTGGAAGATTTTCAACTTCCAAGAAAACTAACTTTTGGGTAAAAGAAAACACTTTTTTAGGGGTGGGACCGACATCCAGATTTCAAAGCTTATCCACTTTCATTAACTTTGTCTGAGATCCATTTCATACATATACCCAACGGTTCCCCCTCTTTTCACTCTCTTCTACCTCTGTACCTTTACTAAACCTAAATTCACCCTGAAACCGTCTTTGTTTTTCATTTCCTTCACCTCTATGCTTTCTAAAATGGCCAACCTCAACCGCAGAAATGATCCAAATTTCTCCATGCAACTCCACCGACAACACAATCAGGTTGCTCTGTTGCACTCTGAGAAAGATCCTAGTTTCTCAGAGGTTTGTCAGTTTTTGACTCTGTCCAACTATTCCACCTCCCTGACCATTGATCCTGTTCTTTATGAGGATCATTTGCTTGAATTCTGGAAGACCTGCCAAGAGGTCATTATGGATGGTGAGAAGGCACCGTCTGCCACAGTGTAGGGGAGGACAATCTTCATCACTCTAGCCATCATCAACACTCATCATTAGTTGGATGATGAGGAAGGTGAATTGTCCTTTCCTAAGGAAGCTGTTAACCACTCCTTTGAGCAGATGGGCTATGAAGGAGATTTCATTGTCAAGATCTTCAGGATAGGGAAGGTCTCCTCCCAGTGGAAGTACTTACTACATGTGGTCATCCACAGCTTGTCTAACAAGCATGGGGGCTGGGACCAGATTCCTGAAGATCTTTCCTTTATAGTGCATGGGATGGTTCAGGGGGTCAAGTTCAGGTACTCTCAGTTTGTTTATACAAATTTACTTGCTAACTTGGACTCCTTAGAGTATTATATGTTTCCTATATATGTTCAACACATTCTTAACTGTGAACTGGGCTCACAGTTAAGGGAAATAGATAATATTCTTAAATTCGGACAGATGAAGCCCGACATCTTAAAGATTTTGAAGAAGCCAACTGTTGGCTTCTCTGGGGTAGAAACAACCATTGTCCCTAAAATGTTAGAGCTCATTGCTCAAGGTGACAACCTAGCAACACAAGCTAGTGTTGAACCCACACCTTCTACCCCTCAACCACCAAAACAACCACAAATCACACTCACCTACCAAATAAGATCCAAACGATCCCCTGCTCAAGCTACCCAGTCTGTGCAGGCCCCCATATCACTACCTACACAGGAAGAAGTGGAAACCAGAGCTCCCACTTCTCCTGAGGAGCAAACCACTCCCATATCTTCAAGAATCAGTGCTGAGGTTCCTCATGGTCAGCCTGATGAGCTCATTAGCCAAACAGCCTCTAGCCTTCACTCTGAGTCTCAACACTCAAGTGAACAACCTTCAGGGGAAAGGTACCATCCCTAACCTTTAGACCTCAACCAACCAATCCCTAGCCTTGACTTCTTTGATGATGAGGACTTGGGATTCAGTGAGTACCATGAGTCTCTCTACTCTTCCCCTACTCAAAGAGAGATGAGTGCTCCTGACTCTCCCTTGTCTAGCCCACATCATCTACCTACCACTGAGGTGGATCTCCTTGACCCTGTTTAGGAGGTCCATATGGAAGAGGCTCTCACTTCTACAAGTGATTACATAATTAAGACCTCAACCATGGCAACTCAGCCCACTTACACTCCATCTGAAGTTGTCCGTGAGCAGAGGAAAACCAGCAGCCAAGAACATGATGCTAGTAGTGAGACTAAGGACTTTGGTCCAATTATCTTATCCCCCAATGAATCTTCTGATGAAGAAGAGGGGAATCTGAGACTAAAGGTGCAAAAACTATCAAAAACATGCTCCTATTTAGTCTCTATGGTTAGTCACTTGCAATCTCAAGTAACTACCTTACAAAATAGGGTCAATGATTAGCAACTTGAGATATCTTATCTCAAGGAGAAACTAGCTGGGAGACCTTTAAGAAGGACTCATCCAGGAACACAAGAACCTATGGATGTGATTGACCTAACTCCTAGCTCACCTATGCAAGAGGGTGATGCTACCAAAAATGGGGAGAAAGTCATTACAATCATAGAACCTGGGAGTTCCTCATAGAGCATGGACTTTGTGGACTCACCATCCTCACTTGCAATTCCCCATGCTTAGCAACTTCCTCAAGTTCACATTGATGTGGATTCTCTAGACTCTCTCATTCAGAGTCTCTTTGAGGAAGGTATTCCAAGGGCTATGTCATACCCACCTCAAGGAACTTCAAACTACATAATTAGGTGGAGGTATGATGCTGAAAGAAGAGCTCTCATTCTTCAAAGAGTTCAAGGGCAGTAAGAGGTGTTCTATTTTCAGACCTTGAACTACTATAAAGGTCTTGACCTTATAAACATGCCGCTTATCAACCCAAACCAATCTAGACAAGCTAACAAGTGGGTCAAAGGATTTAAGACAGGAATACTGAAGAGTTCAGCCTCAGAAGGAGACAAAGGCAATCAGGTAATGTCATTGCTCAACTGGATGTTGAGGCAGACCCTGAGATTAGCTTCAATGGGAAAACCTTGACTGAAGGCCCAGTGATAGAACTTGAGAGCCCTATCATACCTACAACTGCTTCAAAAATCCATTCCCTTGATTAGACACCTGCTAGTGAAGGTGTATCTCAACCTCTCTCTGGCCAGAGCATGGATGCTACTCCAAGCAATGAAGGCCAAAGCTCTCTCCACCCTGAGTCATAAAGGTTTGTTGGTGACAAAGGGAAAATGATTTTAACTCCTAAGGAGATTGAGGAGGAGGAGAGAGAGGAAAAGGAAGCTAAGGGGAGAAAGTTCCTCTGCAAGGTCTGCTGGTTTCATGGAAGCTGCAATTAGGGCTGCCCCCAGACCAAACACTCAAGATGATGAGTTAAAGGCGGTCCGGATCACTTATTTAGAGACCAGGAACTATGATGTTGATAACATCATCTCCCTCCCTTTAGAAGAGTTGAATGAACTGTCTGATATGGAAATATCAAAAGAGACGAAGGAAGCAGAGGATGCAAGGTTGCTCCTTCAAATCAAGGAAGAAAAGAGACTGAAAAGACTCTACAAACATGTTCCTACTCTCTCTCCAGTTCACAAGAACCTCAGGGAGATAAAGAAACAGATAGACAGAATATGATCAACTACCTGAGTGCCACATGTCTCTACCAGGCATCTACACTTCTTCCCTTGTCCTTTGAGTACATTGAGTTTGAGTATCTCAAGCAACTTGAACTTCAAGTGCTCAAAGAACAAAAGGCAACTAAAAGAAAGATGAGGGAAGAAGCTGCAAAGTCAAGAGCCATCATCCAAAGAAGTATGAAGAAGTCTGTTGATAGACAAAGGATGATGAGCTTCTTGAAGCTGTATGGATTCTCTGGAAGGAGACTTGGTCCTATATCTCTATCTACAATGGATGAGCATATAAGGGTGATCAAGCAGAAGATCAACAGAGGAGAGCTTGTTGACTTATACTCCCCACCAAGTCAAGCTCCTCCTGAAGTTGAGGTTAAGGTTGAACAATTTGAGACAACACAACCTGGACCTCAAGCTGAATGTCAGCAAGCTTTAGCTTCTGATCCACAATAGCAGGGTAAACCTTCCTTTCCTTCTGAACCTATGAGGTAGGTATACCCAACTGAGAAAGACAAAGATGATCAACAAGGTGTTGTAGGCCAGTCTTCTCAGTTAAACGGCTCAAAGAGGAAGATAAGGAAGGCTTCTAGACCAAAGTCCAAGAAAAAGAAGAAGTCAGAGTCATCCACTTCCAGGCCTCAAGATGAATCAGATCATCATGAGAAGGTGCATGAAGAGGGTGCTCCACCAACTCCAATTCAAGTAGCTCCTCTAGCATCAGGAAGACCCATCTTATCCTGGACTTACACTACTAATCCAGAGAGATGGCATGTGATCAGAGATCAAGGTATTAAAGATGTCTACGCATGGCAAGACATGTTCAATTTACCTCTATATGATCTCTTTGAGATGAGAAGACATTATGAGAGTCTGAGTGATCCTGACCATCTTATGAAGAAAGGCATGGTCATCATCATGATAAGGACTGTTGATATCTGAAGTCTTCATGTGTTTTGGTAGCATCAACCTAGGGGGAGTTTGTAAGGTTCTGTATAAGGCTGATGCATCCAAAACATCCAATTACATCCAAAAGTCTATCCTGCATGCATGCACAGGAATGCTAAGTAGAATGCTTCGGAAGTTTCACACTCTGCATTAGAAAATATTCTAAGTGGGAAATCTTCCAAAGCCAAGACCAACATCTTCCGAAGCTTAAAGTGAAGTCTTTCGAAGCTTCAAGGATAAAGTCTTCCGAAGCCAAGAAGTGAAGACAGATTATCTTCCGAAGACTTTTAAAGACATGCTTTTATCTGATGTACTTTTTCCATAAAGCTGGACAACTTTTCGCTGCAACTCTGTTGACTCACCAACTTACATTAAGGTCTTGAGTCTTTTACTTTCTACTTTATGTACTTTTATCCTTTTTGAAATGTATTAGGATATGAGCTATGGCATGTTATAGTCACTAGTCAAAAGGCAATCTGCCTTTTGACTCTATATTGATTTTGTTGTTGTCTAGATCATGTATCTAGCTGGCCTTCAAAGTATGGCAAGCTGTAGGATGTAGTACAAGTATCTCAGGACTTTGTAACTTATCTTATGCTTTTACACTTGTAAAGAACTTGAAAGCAATATACAACATCCTTGAAAACCAATTACTTGTGTTGTTCTGTTCTTGTTCTATCTCATATTTACTTGTGTTCTAAGTGTCAATCTAGTGTTACCAGTTCCCTATTTGATCTGTTAAGTGTTCTAAACAAACTCTCCTCATTATGTGTTGTGTTGCAACTCCCTTAAACGGTCCTGCAACTTGGCATTCTTGTGTTCAGCAAAGCGGTTGTAAATATTTGGTGCGAGACACAGAGTTAATGCTCCAAATGCTTTATGATCCCTATCAATCAACTTCAGATCCTTTTTATTAAATGTGGCTGGGTCCTTGTTTTGAGAGATGACATCTCCAAAAGTAATAGTCGGTATGTGTGGACCGGAGATGATTGATTCCCACTGATTATGATCCGTGTAGTAAAAGAATGCTTTCAGACACCTCTTCCAATCCTCAAAATTATCTCCATTGATCAGCCTCGGGGGTCTATTAGGTGCCACACTCTCCAAATCAGCAAGGGTGAGAGTTGTCAACTTAGACATTGTAGTTTCGCAGAGAATCAGTAGTTTCGCTAGAATTTGGTAATTTCGCTGCTACTTTAGCTGCTAATTTCGGCAGTAGTTTCGCTAACAAACTGCTTGATTATGCTAGTTTCGCACACAGTTTCTCTCGAAACTAGCTTGAACTTTCATTCAGATGTAAATTCGGCAGCAAGTTCACTTGATGATGGATCACAAGCACTGTTGAACTTTCGTTCAATGAGGGTACTTTCTCTGAGGTTGCAAAAACAATCACAATAAGCAACACACTTGTAGTTTCGTTGACTGAAGCTCAAAGTTTCGCTAACTACATCATAATTTCGCTAGATGATTCTGAAAAACTTTTTCAACACGAAGTCGATCCAGAATCACTAAAATCTTAATGAACTTAAGATCTGATGATTACCAAAGCTTTCCCAACCAAGAACCAACCAATTTCAATCAAATTCCATATCAAATACACTTAAATTTGATCCAGAATTAATGAAATAATGATATTGAACTAAACAAACCAAAAAACCCAAACAATCAAGAGCACAAAGGCTCTGATACCATTTTCTTGGTCCAAACTAATCGAATCACGGTACAATTGATTGAATGAATTATTTAATATCAATAACAAACTCACCATAGAAACATTTGATGATGAAGAATAGACCAAAAGTATTCAATAATAAACAAATCAAATCCAATACAATCAATAGAACAAGAGCTCAATGATATTTCAATAAGATTCTAGCTTACAAAACAGACTTGCAACAATGATAACACGAATTAGGGTTTTGCAAGGTTGTTTACAATGAAAGAAACAAATTCTATATACAGGGTTAATAGTTTCGCTGACTATCATGCCCAAGCTTAGTTTCGCCTGGCTGTGAAACACAGTTTCGCCGGGTGAAACAAAGTTTCGCCAGGTGAAACAAGGCTGCTGACAACCAGCGAAACTATAGTTTCCCTGGGCAGCAAAAATCAAAAAACTAATTTACTTACAAAAGTAATCTAACATTTGACCTATTACATTTAAACATAAACAAAAAAACTAATCTAAGGTGGGTCCAACCTAATCTTGATCTTCAAGACTCATTCTTGCATACTCAGCATCCATGAAATTCATTATTTATCAAATGGATGTGAAGTGTGTTTTCTGTATGGAAAGATTGGTGAAGAAGTCTATGTGAGTCAACCACCAGGCTATGAAGACCCAAATTTCCCGCATAGGGTGTAAAAGCTTGACAAAGCCTTGTATGGTCTTCATCAAGCCCCACGGAAGTGGTGTGAGACTCTATCATATTTTCTTCTTGAACACGAGTATGAAAGAGGAAAGATTGATCAAACTCTCTTTAGAAAAAGAAAAGGAAAAGACATGTTGCTGGTCCAGATTTATCTGGATGGTATCATTTTTGGCTCTACAAACAAGCTTCTCTGCAAGGATTTTGAAGACCTTATGCATTTTAAATTCCAAATAAGTGCTATTGGGGAACTCATATTCTTCTTAGGAGTTCAAGTCCAACAAACAACAGACGGAATCTTCATTAATCTATCAAAATATGTGGAAACAATGTTGAAGAAAGTCCACTTTGCTGATTGTCAGTCCATCAGAACTCCTGTTGATACTAAACTAAAGATTGGTCCAGATCCAGAAGGCAAATCAGTGGATCAAACTCACTATCGATCTATGATAGGTTCACTTATGTATCTAACAGCCAGAAGGCCTGACATTATGTTTGGTGTTTGTGTGTGTGCCAGATATCAAGCTGATCCCAAGGAATCACATGGTAATGCTGTCAAGAGGATATTCAGATATCTTAAGGGTAAACCTGCTCTTGGATTATGGTATCCAAAGGAATGAGACTTCAATCTCTATGCCTACACCGACAGTGACTACAGGGGATGCAACTTCAATAGGAAATCCACTTCTGGCGGTTGTCAATTTCTTGGTCCCAAACTGGTCTCCTGGCAGTGCAAGAAGCAGACCAACGTGTCTATTTCAACAGTAGAAGTTGAATATATAGCAGCATCAACTTGTTTCTCTTAAGTTTTTTGGATTCAAAACAAGATACTTGACTATGGTTTTAACTTCTTTGTAACACCCCGAAAAGTCAAAACGAGTCATCAAGGATAATAGGCTTAATTAATGGGTATTTAATAAAGGAAAGAAATGGCCATGGGCTAAATTAGCCTTATTGGGTAGTAGCCTAAGGGATTAAAGGCCCATAATCAGCCCTTAAGCCACTTAACCAGCCATCATCTTCCTCATTTGAACCCTAGCCACCAATTTCTAGAGATAGAAAGTAGAGAGAGAAAGAGAAGAAAACTCAAAATTTGGAGCTTCAAAGGTTAAGAGATTGAAGATCTGGGTGTTGTAGCATCAAACCATAAGAAAGGGGCGACAAATCTTGTTAAGAATCAACCTCTAAACCCTTTTGTAGATCAAACCCGGATTCTAGGGTTTTGGGTTTTGAAAAGTTGCAAAGAATCGAATAAAGTTCACATTTTTATGTATGAAAACATGTAAAAAGCTTAGATATAGCCTCATGGTTGATAAACTAAGAGATTGGACGTAAAAAGTTGTGATTTTGGGTTAAAAACGGGCAGGTTCATAATTTTTATGCATTCTGCGAAACTGTCTGTGCATCCAGCGAAACTGGGTGTTCAAGCTGCGAAACTGCGAGTTTTCTGCGAAATTATAGTTTCGCAGGTAATTTCGCAGCCATGGAATTCCAACGAAAGTTGGGCGAAATTGCCATCCGAAACTGTCAGCGAAACTGTCAGCGAAACTGGCAGCGAAACTGGCAGCGAAACTGTCAGCGAAACTGGCAGCGAAACTGCCAGCGAAATCAGCAGCGAAATTAGGCAGAAATTAACCCCTTTAAGTGTTAACTTATCTGCAGGTTGTGTAGTTTGATCCTAGCCTAGAAAGCTTAGTTTAGAAGTTACTCAGGGTATCCAAGTGAGTTCTAGATCCCCTTATTTATAAGTTTTTCCATGTTTTGGGGTTATTATGCATACTAAATATACGTTTTTAAATGACCAAGATTTTAAGAGGTTTTAACAGGAAGATCAAATTTTTTCTAGATCCCCAGCCAGGGGCGTTGCCCCTTGGACCCCGCTGTCAGGGGCTACTGCCCCCGAACCCCCGCTGTCCCGCGGAGGGGTGGTTATGTTTTATGATGGCTAGTACTTGGTATGTTGTGTGCTCATAAGCTAAGTATTATATGTTAAAATTGAAGATAACATTAATGAAAAGTGGAACTTAATGAATGTTACCCCGAGCCCGTTTGATGATGAAAAGTCTTGCAAGCACTATGATAGACTTCACTTATGTGAGTCTGATGTATGATGATTGATCCGTATTCATAAGCGGGCTATGTGCCTTGCAGTGTGGATCAACTGTCAGGGGTTAGATACCATGATGATGTGTACCTACAGGGATTGACATCCATTGTTGATCAACATAGAGCTCTTGCTTTGTGCAATCTCGTTTACGATGAAGTGAAAGATAATGAAAGAAAGAAAGATAATGAACATGCTTATTAAGAAGCAAATGTTATGTGTTATGATGTATGCATGGTCATTATATGATGGATAAAGTTTATATTTTCTTATAGTAACTAAAACTAGAACTCACTTAGCAAAGCTGACTTTTATGCATAATAGTTGGTAGGTAAATGTTGATGCTGAGGATGGCACCAGGTTGAGAGCTACTTGGAGGGCAATGGATGGCATCCCTATTTATGAAACCTTTTATTGTAACTTAAGAAAAAGTAATATGTTTTGTTTACAATTAAAGGACAAATGTATTATTACAATATGAACTACAAGTTTTAAGTAAATGTTTATTTTATTCCGCTGCATTGTTTTGTTATTAAAATGGTATTATGTTATGATTAACCAACTGTGAGGCTTCCCGGGAATAGGGCCTTACAAGTTGGTATCAGAGCCAAAGTTTAAGAGAATTGGGTAAGTTGTTTTCAAAACCTAAACTTAAACTGAAAAGGGACCGAATGAAGGATGCCAATCCAAGTAGCTACGTGCCATCAGATAAAAGTTTTCCAGTAAAACTGGGATTATGTGTGTGTGCTTTGTGTTTTATGTGCTTCTAGATTTGAATACTGATATGTGTTAGGATAGTGATTGCTTGGGACAGGAGGGTAAGGTAAGTAGTTAATCACAATTGGCCACTGTAATTAGGGACTTACCGAACTTATAATGATCTGAGCAGTTATCTTGAATAACCATTTTGGTGTTTGAATCTTATAGGAATTAGTTATGGCTGGTAGAAACTCAGGGAAGGAAACCTGAGGAGGTGCTCGTGGTGGGCGTACTACTGAGCCACGTGTCTCCCGGTGCAAAGCTAAGGCTCCCGAGACTGTTCACGAGGAGTTAGACAGGGATCAGCCACCCTCAAATCCACTGTGGAGGAGGCTATCGCTGACGAAGTCTACAATGTTATGCAAAATGTCTTACCCTCAGTGGTGACCGAGGTGATTAAAGCAGTCAAGGATGGGGAGAAAACTAGAAAGAAAGGGAAGGGAGATGAGAAGAATTCAGGGAAGTCTACTGGGAGGACTGAGGAATCCGTAGAGGAGCCATCAAACCCTAAGGTGGTAGTTCATGATGATGACAGTGATGAGGAGTCCGAGAAAGAGACTACCAAAGGGTGCAACTATAGGGCATTTCAAAGGTGCAAGCCCCCGACCTTTGACGGAAACGGCAATGCTACTGCCACTCACCGTTGGTCAGAGAGATGGAAGCTGTTCTGGACATCAGTGAGTGTCGAGAAGATCAGAAAGTGAAGTTTGCCACTCATTCTTTCATTGACTCAGCATTATGCTGGTGGGACAATATTGTCCAGGCCGAGGGAAAGCGATCAATAGCCAAAATGATGTGGTCTGAGTTGAATGAGTTGGTGTTGGAGGAGTATTGTCCCCATCGAGAGTTAGACAAGATTGAGAAGGAGTTCTTGTATTTGGAGGCCGGGAACATGACTCATCAAGAGTACACCTCCAAGTTCAACGAACTTGCAAGACTTGTGCCGGACATGGTGACACCTACATCCAAGAAGATCAAGAGATACATGCAGGGTTTGCCCGTGGATATCAGGAGGCACATGATGGCGGCCAGACCATGCACGTTTAGGTTTGTGGTGGATTTAGCTGGGAGACTATATGATGAAAGAGATCTGGTGCCTGTACAGAAGAAAGTGGAGAAATGGAGTGGGAACAAGAATGGAAATGGGAAGAGGTTCGAAGGTGATAACTTTAGGATTGGGGAGAAGAGGATGAGAGTTAAGGATCAGTCAGGGAGGCGCGGAAATACAGGTGAAGGAGGTGCTTGTAGAAAATGTGGAAGGGGTCATTCAGGGGAGTGTAGAGTTAGGAATAGAAAATGTTTTAAATGTGGGGGAGAGGGCCACTATGCCAGGGACTACAAGGCAGTAAAGTGTTACCAGTGTGGCGAGATGGGACATGTGGAAAGGGACTGCAAGAAAGGAAAATCAGGAGGATCAGGAACGGTTAAAGCTGGAGATAAGGGAAAGGGTGACGGTTCGAAGGCGAAGGCAAGGGCATTCAACATAACTCTCGAGGAGGCCAGGGCAGATCCAAAAGTAGTTTCAGGAATGTTTCTGGTGGACCATAAATATGCTTCTGTGCTCTTTGATTCTGGTGCTAGTAGGAGTTTTGTGTCTGCTGCCTTTTGTCGTTTGTTGCATGATAAGGGTAGGAAGTTAGACGATCCTTTCTATGTAGAAACAACCATTGGTAAGTCCTCTAAGGTAACTGAGGTGGTTGAGGATTGCCTGATTGAGTTAGAAGATTGTAAGTTCGCTACTAGGTTGCATGTTATGGCCTTAGGAGGTTTCGATGTGGTGTTAGGCATGGATTGGTTAGCTAGCTATGAAGCCAATACTGTATGTAGTAAGAAGATAATTCGTCTAACAGCACTCGATGGTAGTTCTGTTACGGTTCGCGGGGATAAGGTGTGCTGTGTACCAAAGGTTGTGTCGATGATAACAGCTGAAAAGTACATGAGACGTGGGTGTAGCGCTTACTTGGCCTATGTAAGGGATGTGGATGCCCCAGAGCCACAATTATCAGACGTGCCGGTAGTGCGTGAATTTCCTGATGTCTTCCCTGAAGATCTGACCGGCGTGCCACCTCACCGCGAAATCGAATTCCAGATCGACTTACTACCGGGAGCACAGCACGTCGCTAAAGCACCGTATCGATTAGCTCCTGCAGATATGGTAGAACTAAGGACTCAGTTGCAAGATTTATTGGATAAAGGCTTCATCCGACCGAGCATCTCTCCATGGGGTGCTCCAGTTTTATTCGTCAAGAAGAAGGACGGTAGCATTCGGATGGGCATTGATTATCGCGAGCTTAATAAGCTGAATGTGAAGAATCGGTATCCGTTGCCGAGGATCGACGACCTATTCGATCAGCTCCAGGGTGCCAGCTGGTTTTCGAGGATAGACCTGTGGTCTGGTTACCATCAACTGAAGGTGAAAGAACAAGACATTTCTAAGACAGCTTTCCGTACGCGTTATGGACACTACGAATTTCTCGTCATGTCCTTTGGTTTAACCAAAGCGCCAGCTGCTTTTATGGATCTTATGAATCGGGTATGTCGGCCGATGTTGGATAAATCGGTGATCGTGTTCATCGATGACATCTTGATTTATTCAAAAAGTGAAGAGGAACATGCTGATCATATTTGAGAAGTATTGGATATGCTCAGAAGTGAGAAGTTATTTGCTAAGTTCTCTAAATGCGCATTTTGGCTACAAGAAGTTCAATTTCGGGGTCATGTGGTTAATCCTGAAGGGATCAGGGTGGACCCTGCAAAGGTTGAAGCGGTGATGCAATGGGAACCTCCGAAGTCGCCATCCGAGATTCGCAGCTTCTTAGGCCTGGCAGGTTACTACAGGAGGTTTATCCAGGATTTCTCCAAGATAGCTTCTCCTTTGACTAAGTTGACCCAGAAGGACGTGAATTATGAATGGGGTACTGAACAGGAGAATGCCTTCCTAGAATTGAAGATGAGGTTAACTCGAGCACCTGTCTTGATGTTACCGGAAGGGAACGTGGATCTGGTAGTCTACTCAGATGCCTCGTATGCAGGATTGGGTTGCGTGTTAATGCAATGTGGAAAGGTAATAGCCTATGCTTCTAGACAATTACGTTCCTCTTTTCATTATCATTAACTTTCGGTTTTCAATACATAATACTTTACGTTTATTGATATTGACATACCACGCAAAGCCACTGAAATATACATAATAAGGAACATAACATAAACATACATGACATCATCATAAACATCTCATACAGCATCATGCATCATCATATAATTATCATACATCATCCCCGGGAACATTCCAAGTCAAAGCCTAAAACTTCCCCTTTTTCCCAAAATTTCAGAAATAAAACTAAGTCTTTAAGCGCATGAGCCCTATACAGGCGCATGACCTCTCAAGCGCATGGGAACACTTAGGCGTATGGGAATACATGGATAATTCAGGCATTATCCTAGGCGTATGAACAACTACCTATAACTAACATCATCATAATTCAGTCCCAAATCCAGTACTATCATGTTCTAAGCTTAGTTCTAACATTCTAAGCAACATAAACACATACACAACATAATCATAACATTAAATCACCTAAAACATACACCCACCCACATACACATTCACACATACATACTGGTATAAATATCCATTTCTATAAAACATACAAACATGCATTTCTATCCCCCAAAATATGTTTAAAACTTTTAAAATAGGGGATCTAGAACTCATCTTTGACAACTTTCGGGCAAGACTTCTTCTCACCCGAATTCAAATGAGTTCAAGCACCTAGAAACCCATCAAAACACACAAACGAACACCCAAAACAAAAATAAGCACATGCTCGAGGCTATAAACCAGCCAAGAACACTTAAAACACTAAAACTAACCTCAAATCTGGCTCTTCTTCTTCATCTTTCTAAAACCCAAAGCTTTCTATGCTTTCTCTCTCTAAAAACCCAAACAAAAGGTGATGTGCAAGGTGATATGGGCGGCCATATCACCTTTTGTACAAAATATATTATTTTATTTGTACCTTTTTAAACTTTTAACCCCTCAACTTGGGTTTTGTTGCTCTTCCTTCTTTTATTTTCTTTTCTTTAAATTTCCAGGCATTACAGCTTCTGATCATGACTAAACAATAAATAGAGAAAGAAAATGATGATAAGAATGATATGTAGAGGTGGAGAAGAAAAGTGATAGTGATAAGGATGAGGATGATGAAAGTTCTTCTGGAGGTAGTGATGATGACTCTCCTCCTACTAAGAAGATGAAAACCACTAAGTCTGTGAAAGAGGTTGGACACAGTGGAACAAAACATGAAGAACAGAGTTTGGCTATGGTGGTTTACACAAGCAAGTAATATGAAGAATACTAAACTAAAGAATCTGAGTTCAGTGACATGATCAAAGCTCTTGATAGTTTAACAGTAGAGGAATTCATTATTGATGATGAATTCTGGGATTTCATCAGAGATCAAAGACAGCCTGCTGAGCCTATTGTTGTGATTCCTCAATCTCCTGTGCCTTTGGAAAAGGAGTTGAGATTGCAAATTTTACCAGCTATCACTCTGTCTGATGAACAAAAGGAAGTTATCAGAAGACTTTGTGAAGAACAACAGAAACAAGAAGAAACAACTGTAAAGACAAAAGAAAGTGAACAAGCTGAATCTGAAAACAAAGTTGCTGAAACAGAAAGAAAAAAAGCTGAAATGGCAGAATCCTCTTCTGGTCCTAGACTGCAAACTTACACCAGAAAGAGAAAGTATTTGGCAGAAAAGGAAAAAGGAAAAAGATCAATTGAGGAAGAAGAACCTATTATCAAGAAGCAAAAGGATGATCCTCAAAGCCTAGCAGCTATTGCTGCATTTCTTGAAGAACATGAGAAGGCTGAGGAACAATTAAAGAAAAGGGTTGAGTTTGTAGACTTAGAAGAAGGAGAGATTGAAGGAGGCTATGTGGTTGATGAACCAATAGCAAAAGAAAGACCTGAAAAGGCTAAAACTTCAGTTCAAAAGATGGTTGAGAAAGCTCAAACTGATGATTTGATAGTCAAGGCAATGTTTCTTATCAATCACGGTTATGATGCTGATGAAGTATTCGGGATGACTTATGAGGGAATGGTTGAAGAGGAAGAAAATTTAAACAAACTGTTGGATCCCTCTTATGTGACTGAGTATGACAAGGCTCAAACAAACAAGTCACATGTGGTTCCCTCCATCTCCAAAACCAAAAACACTAAAGCTCCACAATCACTATATCCTGATCCCTACATCATGACTGACATGGAGACGAAGGATTATCTATCTGCACAAGGCTACATAAATAGGAAGTTGGGCAATATGAAAACTAACTCACAAAGGGCTGCAATGTTAAAATTGATCAATGAAAAGAAGGAAAGATTAAGAATGCTTGAAGAAGAGATAGTGAGTAAGAAACCAAGATCAAGGGTTTCAGCCCAAGACATCCAACTCACCCACAAAGATCATGGCTTTCTTGCACCTGTACTTCATAGAAATCATGAGTGGTTTGCAAAGCCTTCACAATTAAAGCTTCAAGAAGGACTCACCACTACAGAAATGATAGAAGGTGTATCTACTCCCCAGGGAAAAGTTAATCAAAAATTATTGCTTGGAAGTATGATAGTGATTGGAACATGTTTATGATCAAGAGAATATCAGGGTTAATTCAGTTCTTCACAGAGTACACTGCTCTGGTGAACTCCCTGCAGATACATGACTTGAAGGAACTAGCTAATTTAGAATTGATCAACCATAAGGCTATGTTCAGAGGGTATGAGTTTGAAGTTATTTTGAAGATGTTTAAAATGACTGACAACTTCAAATCATTGAAAGCCATCTATATGAGGAAAGACAGATCCTTTCAAAACCCTCTAGAAAAGAAGAAGAAGACAAAAGAGGCTTAAGATGTAGTGTTCCCTGAGCTGAATGTGAAGCCTACAGAGTCTCTAAAGAGAAAGATGGTAGTAGGTACTCACAATTCCAAACCAATCTCTAATGTCTTCTATGATGAGAAGACTTATGAGTTGGTGATTGAAAGGAGGTGGGGAGGAAAGAAGGGTGCAGAAATCAGATTATTCAGTGGATATGAAGTGAGATTACTTGCTAAATCCTACATTCACTACATCTACACCAGTCACTTCAGAGAAATCAACAACAAGCTTGGAGAAGCTGATATGCACTTCTTTCTTAAGTGCATCAAAATCCTGAAGATGGTCTATGATAGAATAATAGCCAAAAGGGAGCAAAGAAAGAAGATGAACAGTTGGGTAACATTGTGAAGTTGAAGGTTGATATGGAAGGAGCTCTCTTGATTCATAGAGATGGGTTATCTACTGTGTCCATATGGCAACCTATTTCTTTGAAGAAGCTGCCTATGGAAGCCATCAACACAATGAGTCAGATGAAGATCCATGTGCTGAACAGAGACAAGATGTTAGAAGCAAATGATTTTGTCAACATGATCAAGGCTATTTTGGATCCTTCTCTGGTAGAACCACTGATTCCACCTCCTACTTCTCAAGACCCAGCAGAATCTTCAAAACCTCATCCACAATCAAAACCTTAAAGTACCTAGACTGTATAATCCTTAAGGGGGGTTTTGTTGGACCCTGAAAGGATCATACATGCCAATTCAAGTGGTGGTTGATGATTACTCTATTCGAATTCTCCCTAAGTCCAAGAAGTAATGCGGATGAAGAATCTACTCAACAGAAGAAGACAAGTGTCGGCTATCCGCATTTGTTCCTGCAGATGACCATGGAACAAATGCTGACAAGTATTTGTTCTTCCGCATTAACAAATGCGGATAGCCAAACAAATGCTGCCAAGTATTTGTACATCCGCATTTACTAATGCGGATGCACAACAACAAATGCTAAATGTTTGTTCATCCGCATTTCTCAATGCTGATGACCAAACACCAATGCGTAAGAAGAAAAAGAAATGCTGATGAAGATCAACACATCCGCATTAGGTAATGCGTGTGAATAGAAGAAAATGCTGATGAAGACTTTTGTACTTAAACTAGTTTCCTGATGTATAGTACTGGGGTAGTTTAGTCATTTTGTAAAAGGCCTTTTGTCATCCCATAAATAGAATAGAAAACCCTACTTTTGGGTATCACTAGAAAACTAGAATATTAGAATCTTTGATAGTCATATGTTTCAGAGGTGTCTTGTTACTGTTTCATGCTAAAACCCTAGCATTCATTGTAACTTCACGCCACTATTAATACAAAGCATTTATGAGTATTTCAAGTATTCAATGATCTGTGTTTATATCATTCCGCAATATAACCACTGACTCAATCATCATATTTGATCCTTGTTGATTCACATCAACATAGAATATCATTCTCACACCCAATCTGAGCTACACAAATTGGGAAGCCCAAGCAGCAAGCTGCATCTCCAAACCAAGCAATGATGGATGATCATGAAGAAGCCATGGTATTGGAACATCTTTCTACCTTTGAATGTATAGCTAAATTTAACAGATATAGGTTATACAACTTGGAAATTAGATCTGATCTTGAGTCCATAAACATATTAAAAGTTGATTTTAAAAGAGCTTAATATGATTATAAACTAAAAATAGGAGATCTAGGGAAAACCATTTCAACTCTTAAGCATGAACACACCAACTACAAGACTCAAATCAAAGATACCATTACCAAGTTGACTGAAGCCAAGGTGAGCTTGTGATCAACAAAGCCAAGGTAGAAAAATGTGTTCTTGAAAAAGAGACCTCCAAGAACATTATATCATCATCCTTGCATGCAAGGATTTGTTATCAGAATAAGCAGGGACTGGGATCTACTAAGATAGCTCCTCCACATACTCTACTATCTATAAGATCTCCAAGGTGTGGAACTTGTCAAGATGAGCTTCCCCTCATAGACCCCATTCAAGAAGAGGATAAAGATGAAGAGGAGATAGTGAAGGATGGATCTAGGATGAGTGAAGAAGATCATCCTAAGAAGGGTCACTATTCTTCTGAGGAGAGAAAAGAACCAGGGATGACCAAGCCCAAAAGGAAGAACTTGATCAAAGCAGCCAAAAGAAGAGATCAAGCCCAAGCATAAGCAAGTCTTTATCTCTGCAGGATTTGAAGTGGTGAAGAGTGAAAACTCAATTATGGATTCTTGTACCAGGACTTCAAGTTCATGCCTAAATCATCCCTGTGAGGAAAAGAAGATTGATCAGTTCTGCACCACTACTACACTGCCTGAACCATCCAATTCCAAGAGCAAGCCTCACCCTAAAAAGCCTGCTGCATCATCTGGAAAGATGAAGATGGAAGTGGAAAGTGATCAAGTTCATCCTTCTATTCAAAAGAAGACTCTTAGAAGGAAACCAGTTGATTGCATCATGTGTGGTAGTACTTCTTATCTTGCAATTGATAGCCTCTACAATCCCAAGAGTACCATCCACATGACCAAAAGGAAATCTTCTAAGAAGAAGAAGAAAAAGATAGCTTCGTAAGGAAATTCTCTTCCTTTTGGAAGCTCTAAAGTGAAGAAGAAGACAAGTGAATACTTGCCTTCCGAAGAGAGTTTGGTCTTGGAAGAAAGGAATGCTACTAAAGTACTGAAGCTTGATCCTCAAAGCTTGAATATTGGATCAATTACTGTTGCATTGTTTTGATTTACTTTGATAAGCCCTAGACCAATAATGCTTGGGTTTCCAAATGTAACTAACCATCTTTTTTGTTCAGATGCAGCTAAAGACAAAGAGTAATGTATGAATCATTGATAGTGGTTGTTCCAAGCACATGACAGGAAATAGCTCTTTGCTTCAAAACTTTGAGGAGGGTCAGTTGGTTTTGGTGGAGATTAGGTGGTTACATTACTGGAGGAGGCAGGGTCATAAATGATAAGCTCAGCTTGAAAAGGTAAACTTTGTCAAGGAGCTTGGGTACAATCTACTGAGTGTATCCCAATTTTGTGATCAGAGACACAACATGCTCTTCACTGAGCATGAGTGCATTGTTCTCAAGCCTGAGGTGGTCATTCCTCAAGATCATATCTTACTCAGAGCCCCAAGGAAAGGGAACATGTACAAGATGGATTTACATGAAACATCCCCTTCAGGAGAAGTTTTTTGCTTTCTATCTAAAGCAAATAGTGATGAGTCTTTCCTCTGGCATAGAAGAATGTGCCATGTAAACTTTAAAAACATGAATAAATTAATTAAGAATGATTTGATAAATGGAATGCCAAAGGAAGAGTTTATAAGTGATGACCATTGTGTGGCATGCCTGAAAGGGAAACAACACAAAGTGTCTCACAAACCAAAGGAAAAGAACTCCACCACTACACCCCTACACTTATTACATATGGATCTCTTTGGCCCCACCAGTGTAATGAGTCTAGGAAGGACCTCATATTGTTTGGTGATCAAAGATGATTTCACAAGATTTACTTAGGTCTTCTTCAATAGAACTAAGGATGAGACTCTTGAGATCTTGAAGAACATCATTCTGAAAATTGAGAATCAATGTGATCACAAGATCGAAAACATAAGATGGGATCAAGGAACCGAATTCAAGAACCAAATACTTGATACATTTTGTGATGAAAAGGGTATTACAAGACAATATAGTGCTCCCAGGACTCCTTAGCAAAATAGTGTTGCTGAGAGGAGAAACAGGACACTTATTGAAGCTGCAAGAATCATGTTATTTGACTAAAAACTGCCCATCACCTTCTGGGTAGAGGCAGTCAACACTACCTGCTATGTGCAGAATAGAGTCTTAGTAGTTAAGACTCATAGTAAGACTTCTTATGACCTGTGGCACAAAAGCAGACCTTTCATTGGTTTCCTCAGATCATTTGGATATCCTTGCACCATCCTAAATACCAAAGAGCAAGTAGCTAAATTTGCTAAGATATCAGATGATGGAAACTTTAGTGGATACTCTTCCCAAGCTAAGGCTTATTGAGTATAAAATCTTAAAACTAGAGTAGTTGCGGAGTCAGCCAATGTGACCTTCAACGAGCACACTCCAAGTGTGAATGGTTCTAGTCCTAATTGGTTGTTTGATCTTGATTTAGTTACCAAATGTTTTAACAAATATTATGAGAAGGTTTCAGGATCTAAAGGTAACTTATCAACAAGAGATCCTAACCCAAGATTTGAGCTGAGAAGAAGACAAAACAAGAATACTACTTCAGCTCCAGTGGTAACTAACCCTACAGATGGAGATCCTATCAACACAAACATGACAAATTCAGCTGATAAATCTCAGGTGCCTACAAATTCCATCTCAGAAACACAAAACACAGATGAAGGAGCTTCAAATGTATGAAGAAATGGAGGTGGTGATAGTGATCATGAATTTCTTGATGCTGTTAACAACTCCATAGAAGACAACATCATTGATATCACACACTCATTGGATCAAGCTTCTCTTGATAAGTGCGCTGATGTCGTGGGTGACACTCCATTGCCAGATATAAATTTTACAAATTTGGATTTGTCTAATCAACTTGCTGTGATTCCTCAACTAAGGATCCACAAGTCACACCCTACCATAATCATCATTGGAGATGTTGACATAGGGGTGAGAACAAGAGGACAAAACCATAAAAAATGTTTGTCTATACTCTAGTTTCCTATCCCTCATAGAGCCTAAGAGAGTTTATGATGCTTTGAAGCAAGAGGAACTGACTCATGAGGAGATACATGGGGATGATCTGAAGAAAGTGAAGAATGATATTAAAGCATATTCTCTTATGTGTAAAGGGTTACCTTTGGAGGTACTATCTAGGCTTGAGGGTTACCAAACTGGGTATACTATGTACAAATCCTTGAAAATTATCTGTGAAGGAGGCAAAAAGATTCAAGATCTCAAAAGACAGAAACTGAAAAGGCAACTTGAGTTGTTTGAGCTATCTCTGGAGAAACCATAATCTAGATGATGAATAGATATGTGCAACTTACAACAGAAATGTCAACTTTAGGGATTAAGAATGATCTTAAAGACCTAAATGACAGACTTCTAAACGCACTTCCATCATCTTGGAAACAAACTGTGACTTTGTTAAAACATACTGAAAAGTTTCCCATGGATCTTGATCTTCTCATTGCAAAGATTGAGTCAGTGGAAATTGATGAAAGCTCGAGGAATAATGATAGAGTTGCATCTACTTCTCAGTACAAGTATGTTGCTTCTCCAGGAAATACTATGGAGAATCCTGTTCTTGCTAAGGATGAAGCTACTCCAGAAAATGAGGGTGACTTATTTATGGGAGCAGGATTCTTCACAAGTGCAACTGTCTACTCAACTCAACCACAATCACAGTCTCCTCCTAAACCTCAAATGCCTAAAACTCAAAATGAGACTCCATCTTCTAACTCTATGAAACCTAGCAAAGTTAAAGATGTTGTAAACATCCTTTTACAGGATGATGAGTCCAAAACTGCATTTACTGCTTTTGTGGCAAGTTTTCAAGCATATCAAGATAGCCATTTAACACAAGTTGATTTGATTTTGCAGGATTTATTTGAGATGGATCCAGATGATGTTAAAGAAATGGATCTCAACTAGCAAATGGTGATGATAGCTTATAGAACTCAAAAGCATTCATATGTGAACAGAAACTATAAGCCAAGTGGAAACAAAACTATTGGCTTTGATAAGTCAAAGTCAAGGTGTTTTAACTGTAACAGCTATGGTCACTTTTCTAGAGAGTGCAAAGCTCCAAGGACACAAGGAGGAAATGGTCAAAGTAGCTCTAACAGTCAAAGGTATCATCAACAGGCTCAAAAGACATTTCAAAAGCCATATCAGAGTCTACTAATGCGAGAACTGAAAGAAGAACCAAATACCACTGAAGAACCAAAGAAAGCACTAGTTGTAAGCATCAAGGATGGTTATGATTGGAGTGCTTATGCAAAACAGTTTACAGCTGATCTTACTTCTGGTCTAGCACTGATTGCTGAGATTAACAACGAAGACTGGTCTGAAGACAAAGATTCAAAGACTAAGGTGAATCAGATAATAAGGAAGACTATGACTGGAGTGACAAATCTAACCCAAAGGAGGATTAAGAAGAAGTGGCTCTTATGGCTCAATCAGAACAACCCAAGGTTGAAACCTCATCATCTGATACTGAGTCTTCAAATTCATATCCTAAAATACTAGTGGAAGTAAGAGAGAAAATGTGCACTAAAGCATGTTTTGAACAAGTTGAACACTACAGAAACTACTCATTCAAAATATGTGATAAACTGAAACAAGAAGAGTCAATGCATAATAAGCTGAAAGTTGATCATAAAATTTCAGATGATAAAATCATATCTCTTCAAACTTCTTGGAATAAAACATTAAAAGAACTTGAACTTGTAAAGAAGCAACTTGAAGAGATGACAAAAACACATGACCAAGAGAAATTGGCACATGCAGCAACTCAAATTGATTTAGTCAAAGTGAAAAGCTCAAAAACCATTGTTGAGTAATTAGTAAATGGTAGGAAAGACAAAGATAAAACAGGTTTAGGATTCACACATGAACCTATGCCTGAATCTATCACAAATACCTTACCTGAAAATTTTATACTCATGATCATTCACCAGAGAATAAAACTAAGCTCAAAGAATTTCAAGTAAAGAAAATGAATGTTCAATCTAAAGTCTAGAGTGAAATCGAAAAGATAAATATTGAAATATTCAAGGAAAAAAACTCAGATAAGATAAAGAATGGTCATCCAATAAAATTCAAATCCTATGAACCTCTACAAAAGAACAAAAAGTTGTTTGTACCAAAAGGTGAGATTTTTATTGAAAAGTGTGAACTTGAACAAGAGGTTGAAAAAGTTAATGAAATTAATAACAAAATGAAAGGAAAATGTGAAGAAGAGAAATCAGAAACATCATGTTCAGATGATTCAAGCTCTCTCGAATCAAATCAAAGTGATCAAAAACTTAAAGAATCAAGAAAAGAATCATCTGAAGATTCAATTAAAACCCAAAGCACTAAAACTTCATAAAGAACAAGAAATCAAAGAAGAAGAAAAGCAACTGCTAAAGCTAAACAAGCTGAACCAATAAATAAAACAATTCAAATTAAACCTGTGAAATTTGTGTCAGCAGGAACTTTTGACATGAATATAATTTTTGAAACAACATCAAAACCTAAGATCAAATCTAACTCTGATCTGAAAACAGGTTCAGGTCCCAAGTCTTCCGCTGTTCATAAAAGATTTGTGTCTAAGGAGTCAAAGAATTGTGATAATGTTCAAAAGACAAATCCTAAAAATCAAAAGAACAAACTTCCAAAACAAAAACAACAGATTAATCTTCATTCCCCTAAATCTAAACAAGATTCAAATGTGGCTTCCACATCTAAATCTAAGATTAATCATATGTTGTTCAGACAGCCACAAAGGTACTGTGACATATGTGATATGTACAATTATAACACATCTGAGTGTTATTTTAATAAGAACTATCACATTTGTGATATGACAAATCACACAACGGCTGATTGTTATTTCAATAAATATTGTGCCTTGTGTGATGAGAGAAATCATAATACTAAGGATTGTTTTTTCAGGAAGAACTCGCCTAGAAAAGAATATGTAAATCAAAGATTTCAAAGAAACCAAAATTATGGTTTTCAAAGTTTATCAAAACAACCTTCTTTTGGATTGAGATCTATCAGAAGAATCAATTCTGATTGTGATGGTTATTATACTGCAAGACCACAACAGTTTAAACAAAGTGTTTTCATTCCACGATCGGTAAGAATGAATAATGGAACACTTAAAAAACAAAATTTTTCTAATAATGTTTCAAATGTTGGTTCAAAATTTCTTGATGATGATCTTGAGAATTGTTTTAATGCTTGAGGTCAAAACAAAGAAAAGATAATCAAACTGTGATTCAAAGAGGATTTGATAATCCAAAATTTCAAAAGAAACCTGATTTGACCAAACTCCATTTTAAGCAATTTACCATTGTGGATAAATATGGCAAACCCAAGACCATCTCGGCTTGGGTTGATAACTCAACTTAAATGTCTTTGAAATGTTGGTACGCCCAAGAGTCCAATAAACACGTGGTATGTAGATAGTGGGTGTAGCCGGCATATGACAGGCAATCAAGCCTTGCTTCAAGACTTTAAGAAAAAAAATGGAACTCATGTAGCTTTTGGTGGAGATTCAGGTGGAAAGATAACCTGTGAAGGAACAGTATCTAATAGAGTGACAAGCTTTGATAAAGTCAACTACCGTGCTTAGTTGAACTTTAATCTTTTAAGCGTTTCTCAAATATATGATAAATCATATTCTGCTTTATTTGATAACTCTTATTGTTATATTTTGAAGCCGGGTTTTCAGATTAGCAAGGAGTGGGTGGTTGTTAAAGCTGTTCGTGATAGAGATGTCTACAAGCTAGATATGTCTCAAGTTGATCCTTCAACTGAAACAACTTGCCTCATTATTCACGCTTCAAATGATGAAAGCCAGCTTTGGCATAGACGTCTTGGACATTCCAACTTCAAAAACATGAACAAACTTGTAGCAAGAAATCATGTAGTAGGCATTCCATCAAAGAAGTTTGCTACATTAGACCTCTGTAAAGCATGTTTGAAAGGAAAGCAACATAGAGCATCTTATAAGTCCAAGCTATAAACTCAAATTCAAAGCCTCTATAGATGTTGCACATGGATCTATTCGGTCCTGTAAACGTGAAGAGCATTGAAAATAAATCGTATTGTTTAGTTATCATTGATGACTATACGAGATTTTCTTGAGTTTTCTTTTTGCGTGCGAAATCTGAAACGACTGAATTATTAAAAGAGTTTATCACGAAAGTAGAAAATCAACTTGATCAAAAAGTAAAAATAATAAGAAGTGATAATGGAATAGAATTTAAGAATGCTAATGTTGACATGTTATGTGTAGAAAAAGGGATCACTCATCAGTTCAGTGCTCCTAGAACTCCTCAACAAAACGGAGTTGCAGAAAGGAAGAACCGAACGTTGATTGAAGCAGCCCGTGCAATGTTAGCAGATGCTATGATTCCTATCACTTTCGGGGATGAAGCCATATCAACTGCGTGTTTCATTCAGAATCGCACTCTATTGGTGAAAGACAAAACAGAAAACTTCTTGTGAGTTGATGTTTGGCAGGAAACCAAACATAGATTTTCTTAAATCTTTTGGTTGTCCAGTTTTGATTCTAAACACAAATGACCAGCTTGGTAAATTTGATGTAAAATCTGATGATGGATTCTTTCTAGGATATTTGTCTGTTTCCAAAGCATATAGAGTTTATAACTCTAAGACGAATGTTATCATTGAAACGTTCAATGTTAAATTTCTTGAAAATTCATTTCCATCAGTTGCAAATGGTCCAGCTTGGTTATTTGATTTAGATTCATTTTCAAACTCTTTTAATTCTAATCTATTTGAATCCTCTTGTGTCAACAGGAAACAAGTAGGAAATCTTGGAACCTTTAGTGATGATTCAGATTCTGATGATATGGACGATTCAAGCCTGGACTACCATTTTTATCATTTGTGAGAGATCCTTTATTCTATTCAGGATCTAATGATCAACAAAATCAAGAACAACATCCTGTGCCTGGAAATTATGATGTTTTTCAACCAATTCCTAATGATGGTCCTGAAATTCAACTACCTGAGTCTGGAACTTCATCTGTATCTGGAGATGTAGATGTCAATGACAAGCTTGATTATTTTATCAACTCGCCAACTCACGTACCGAATTTCACTCCACATACTTCAAACCTTTTGCATCAGCCTTCCGACTTGAACCAATCCAATCTTGATATGAATGTTCAACAAGATGAGATACCAACATCTCGTATTCACAAGAAACATCCTATATCACAGATTATTGGTCCTTTGACTGAGAGAACAACGATAACTCATTCAAAGCAATCAAACATTTGCTTATACTCGTGTTTCCTTTCTCAAATTGTTCCTAAAAACATCACTGAAGCTTTGAAGGACAATAGTTGGATTGAAGCTATGCAAGAAGAGTTGCTACAGTTTCATAAACAGGAAGTGTGGAAGCTTGTGGATTTGCCAGAAGGAGAAAATGCCATTGGCATAAAATGGTTATTCAGAAACAAATCAGATGATCGAGGAATAGTGGTTCGAAACAAAGCAAGGTTAGTAGCACAAGGTTACACTCAGGAGGAAGGAATTGATTATGATGAAGTATTTACTCCAGTTGCAAGACTTGAAGCAATTCATGTCTGTCTGGCATATGCTTCTTATATGAAATTTAAAGTGTACCAAATGGACGTCAAAGGTGCCTTTTTGTATGGACCGATCACAGATGATGTGTATGTTAAGCAACCTCAAGGTTTTGAAGATGTTGAATTCCCTCATCGTGTGTACAAGCTGAGCAAAGCTTTATATGGTCTACATCAAGCTCCTAGAATCTGGTATGAGACATTTTCCTAGCACTTGATCCAACATGGATACACAAGAGGGACAATTGATCCAACTTTATTCATAAAGAGGGATGCAAATGATCTTTTATGTTTTCAAGTATATATGGATGATATCATATTTGGTTCTACAAGTCAGAAGTTATGCTCAGAATTTGAAGAGATCATGAAATCGCGTTTTCAGATGAGTTCTATGGGAGAGATAAACTTCTTTCTTGGATTGCAAGTAAAACAGTCTGAAGATGGTATTTTTATCAATAAAGAGAAGTTTGTTGACAAGCTCTTGAAAAAGTTCAAAATACAAGACTGTCAATCTATTCGAACTCCAACTGACATTAATACCAAGATTGATCTTGATACGAAAGGAAAATCAGTTGACCAAACATTATACAGATCTATGATTGGATCTTTGATGTATCTTACTGCATCTGGACCTGACATAATGTATGCTGTTTGTGTTAGTGCAAGGTATCAATCAGACCCGAAGGAATCTCACCTAATCGCAGTCAAACGCATATTCAGATATCTCAAAAGAAAACTGGCTCTAGGGCTATGGTATCCTTATGAAGGAAACCCTTTGAGCTGTATGGATATACTGATAGTGATTATAGGGGATATTGTCAAGATCGCAAATCTACTATGGGTGGTAGTTTTTGGGTCCTAGATTAGTCTTATGGCAGTGTAAGAAACAAACAAATGTCTTAGTCTCAACTTCAGAAGCTGAGTACATAGCTGCATCAGCAGGATGTTCTCAAATCCTTTGGTTACAAAACCAACTACTGGATTACGGGTTCAATTTTTTTAAAACTCCTATTTACATTGATAACACAGCTGCTATGTTTATAACAGCTAATCCTGTCCAACATTCAAAAACAAAACATATCAATATTCGATATCATTTTCTCAGAGATACCTCTGAAAAAGGTTTAATCATTTTGATTCAAATGTCAACTAAAAAGCAATTGGCTGATCTATTTACAAAAGCCTTTTTACCAGGAAGGTTTGAGTATTTGGTTGAGTCTATTGGTCTGATTAATCATGTTGAAAACGGATTTGCTTTATCAAAATGATAAGAACCCTCCCTCCTTTTATAACAAATTAAAAGAGAACCTGTCAAAGTTGACTGCCAGATTGTATATATTGTGTGTGTGTGATGAAAGAAACAACAAATACAAAATTAAATATTGCAAAAATCAAAATAGAAAATTATAAAAGAAAATTTCAAAAATATAGTTTAGGTATTTTTTTCTTATCTTAGGATTGAATCTGCCATTGCAATATGTGAGAAATGATAGTACATCAGTTTAATCAGTGCATACTTCACTCGTTAATTAAGTCTGACTTGATCAGATATGACGTGCAGGCAATCTCATGCAATTATACTAAAAAAGTAGATTCTTGTGATTTAACTAAATCATCATGCATTTGTGTGTATTCATCTTAGTTCTTATGAGTGGTGTTGACTTATCAGATTGATTGTTTGTCAAGTCACAAGCTCACACCTGATGGTGATATATATAACCATGAGATCTGTTTACAGCATCTGATCACTTCTCTGTTATGAGTCATCATAGACCTGAAGTGACGAGGTATCCTTTGTTGTAAGTCATTACAGACCTGGATATTCTTACCTGATGCAAAAGATGCCAATGTGCACAATCCTTTCAAAAGTCCAAAATAGATGTCCTATGATTCTTCTGAATCATCAATATCCAATTCTTTATGAAATGGATTTGGGGATTACCTAATGGTTTGCGCATAGTGGTTTTCTCAGAGATTATCAAATGGTTTTACCATGATGATTTTCTCCTTGACCTCAACATGAGATCTGGTTATTCATATATATCAGGTTTTAAAGTTGAGTAAATGTGATTGCTTGCATATCTTGATGAAGGTTGAACTCTCTAAGTCTAAGTGTGTGTCACTTAATGTCATATCTAATCAAACCTTAATCAATCCAAGAATTGAAAAAGTAAGTATGCTGATACTTTTGCCAAAGTACTCATTGTCTGTCCTTAGATCTAGTGTCTCCTTTGCTGCGGTAACGCTAACCTGGAACACACCTGATCAGGATTTAATCAAAGTTCATGACTATCCACAATGATTTTTTATTTCAATGTGCTGATTATTATCTGATATGATCTCACTGCAGGCATATGATTCATTGTATATATCGTAGATTTTGATTTCTGCTTTATTTTGATTTTAATATGATTTTATGTGTGCAGGCATGTTGATAATGATTGGTTTTTCTCAATTTTCAACCTATATAAACTTCTAAGTTTGTGAACTTAAAAGTTTAGGGAGAGTAATGATTGAAAAAGAGAAAATCAAAATAAATGTTTGGATGAAAAGGATGATGCTAAAGTTTACAAGTATGTGTGTGTTTGATATAATTAAAAAAATGAACCTGAAAAGATTTCTAATTGATTTTGATTTGAAATATGGAAAAGCTTCTTGTAATAAAAGAGTTGAGATTGTTTGTAATATTTTTGAAAATTTTAAAAATTTTTGAGACTAAAATGAAGGGAAATTAATTTAAAAAGAAAATTAAAATTTTTTTGAGAGTGAAAAAGTGAATTTTTCAATGTTATAGTCAAAAAGTCAATGTTTTATGAAGTCAAAGTCAAATGTTGACCAAGGGTTGAAAATTCATGAAAAACAGTGTAAATTTACAAAATTAGGGTTTGAATGTTTTTGGCAAAAAAATATTCCAAGTGTTAGATGTATGGAATGTTCCTCATGCGCCTAAACAGTGACCATAAGCCTAGTTTAGGAGTATGATGAGTTTTTAGGTTTATGATCAAGTGTTAGGCGTTTTGACTCCAACTCACGCGCCTAAACAGTAGTCATGATTCTGAAAATTTGGTTAAGTGTTAGGCGTTTTACACAAGATCATGCGTCTGAACAGTAGCAGACATTTCATGTTGGAAATAAACCAAGTGTGAACTCTTGAAAGCCCATGCGCCTAAACAGTTCTCATACGAACTGAGGGTTCATGAATGTCAGTGTTAGACGTTTCAGGATAGGTCATGCGCCTGAACAGTGCTCATGCGCCTTAACAGTGCAAATGCGCCTAAGTCCTTTGAAAAATTGACCAAGTTTACCTCATGCGTCTAGGGCTCATGCGCCTGAACAGGGATAATATGCCTGTACAGTGCCAATGCGTCTAAACCTCATGCGTCCCAACAGTGGTCATGCGTCTACACAGTAGTCATGCGTCCAAGGGTTTTTCACACTTATATAAATTCAACACTTGACAGAATTCATTTCATTCGAACATTTTCATTCTCTAAACATTCTGTTCATATTCTCTCATATTCAACGACCATCATACCCACTTGTTTAGTCTGATTATTAGAGATTGTTGTTATTACAAGGTATAATCAGTGATTCTAAACATCATATTGAGTGTATTTCATCAAATCACAGTTCATAATCATCACATTTGATCAGGCGTTTGAACCCTATGTGGGCGTTCGAACCCTAACTCTTAAGTGATTTGAAAACAGATAATAAATTGTGATTAAATGATTAAAATTGAATCTGAAATTGATATGCATAGATGATTTCGATCATTTCAAAACAATCAAATCTAAATTTCATCACAAAAATTGTTTGATGATTCAAGTGTTCATCAGTATAAAATAATAATAAAATCTTTGTCTAGAAATGAACCGTCAATAATAAATTGAAAATAAAATCTATTTATTTTATCATTCAAATCTTTCATTGATTACAAATCAAACAAGAAACAAATTACCTAATTGATTATATAATTTTAAAAATTGATTGATCTCAGGTCATTAAGTGTTGAACACTTAGAAAATTTTAAACTAAAATTGATCAAAATTTTTAAAAAATTTAAAATCAATTAAGTAAACTTTAAATATTAATGAAGGTTTTTATAAAGAGTCACATGAGTTTAAAATCTCACAATCATAGTTGATTTTTATTCAAAACATTTGAGAAATTAAGTGTGTTAAACACTTAGAAATTTTTCAAAAGTTATTGAATATAAAATTGATAAAATATTTTGAAACTTACATAAATGTAATCCATTCATACTTACACTTGTTTCTTGATGATTGACAGATGGATGAGCTTAAATTTGAACCAAAGCATAATGTGGCTGCATTCTTAGATGAGGATGTTAGAGAAGCAACAGGGTGTGAGGAGATTATCAGATTTCTTCTGAGAACTAGATATGTATATGCTATGTGTGCACGACCTGTCATATATGCAAGACTAATAAAGAAGTTCTGGAGAGCAGCTGATGTTGAAATTAATGATGACGGGAGGAAAGTATTAAGAAGATTTATCACTAGAGACAGAATGATAGAAGTATCTGAACAGTCGATCAGGGTTGCACTTAGACTGGGTGATAATGATACTCAAGACTTATCAGAATACACATTCAATGAGTGTAGAGAGACATTTATGATGATGGGTCATCCTGATAAATTTCCAAAGAAACATTTTTTTAGAGCTAGAGTCTTCAATCACTGGAAGCTCTTATGTTATATCTTTCAACATTGCATGTCCAAACGAAGTGCAGGATGGAATTCATTCCCTATGGACATTGCATCTCCAATTGTTGCCTTAGCCACAAATAGAAGGTTTAATATGGCTAAGTGGATAATGAATGGATTTATTTTTAACTTGGTGAAAGGAAAGAGAAATAAGTACTTGATGTATCCTAGATTCCTTTAGCTGATCATAAATGAGGAATATCCAGATATTCATGTCCATGGTGTAGAAGGAGAAAGACTAGAGTTAGAACACATGTCTGAGTCAGTATTCAAAAGACTTGCTGTGATAACTGGAGCTGAGAATGTACCCTTGTTTGATTACATGATGAATGTTGCTAGAGATGAAGTTGATATTTATCAACAATACTTCCATTTGATTGAGGATGAGCCTGTAGATCCAAATGATCTAATTGAGGATGTAGTTGAAGAAGAGGTTGATGATGTTGATGATGATAATGATGAAGAACATGATGATGATGAAAGTTCTTCCAGTGATGATAATGATGACGATGATAATCAAAATGATAATGATGATGGTGATAATCAAAATGATGATGATGATGGAGACAATCAAGGTGGTGAGATTGGAGGAAATGAAGAAGAAACCAATCAAGAAATGGATAGTGAAGAAACTTTATCTGATCATAGAGATGAGTCTGCCGGTCAAGATGAAGTTAATGATGATGTTGAGATGAATGATGAGGAAAGAAATGATGGTATTAATATGGATGATGAGAATGTTGATGCTATCATGGATCAAAATCAATCTTTTGATTTTAATTATATTGATACTATTCTATCTGAGCCTATTATACAGAATGTGATTGTTGATGATCCATCACAAGCGGAAGAGAATCAGATTGTTGTGAATGAGTCTGAAATGAAACAAACCAACAGTGTTTGTGTTCAAACACAGATTGATAGTGATGAAGAGATCATTAAAGAGTTGAAAGCTAAAGTTATTGCTCAAGATGAAAAGATAAAAAGATTACAAGATGAAAATGATCTGTTAAACGTTGAAAATGAAAAGAAAGATGATTTGAGAGTTGATCTAGAAGAAAAGATTAAAAGATTGACTGATAAGATAGAAAAGTTGATAGAAAGTACACAAGAGAAAGAAAAAGAGACTGACGTTATCATATCTGAAAAAGATGCTGAAGAAGAACAAGAAGTTTTAGTTGTTAAAGAGTTGTCTGAAGCAGATAAAGACAAAAGAAAGATTGATGAAGTAGCTCCAGAATCCGCATATGAAGATAAAACTCAAAGGATTGATTCAAAAACTGTACATGTTGAGGATGAAGAAACACATGAGCAGATTGAAGCACTGGATGATATAGATGCAGAAGTTCCAGATGAGTGGTATAATGAGATATTGGAAGATGAAGATATAGATTTTAAGGATAGATACAATTATCTGGTCAGAAAGAAGTATAATAGAGTGTTTTTTGATGGTCTGACTGTAACTCAAATAAATGAAGAGTATGAGAAATGTATGATAGTAGAGTCGTCAGCACCAGTTGATCCAAATGAAATAAGTTTAGAACATGGTGAGTGGGCACCTATGAGTGGAAGCTTAAATATTGATGATATTCCTGTTAACGAATTGCACCATCCAGATCCAAAAGATATGAGCATTCCACTTCTTAGGATGTGGTTGCAATCAAGGAATTATCCATGGAAGAGGCTCAAACGACTTCAACGTGAATCCTTAAGAAGATTAGTGAGAAGTTTCCAGGAGACGGAGAAAATGTATAACAAGATGATCATTTTAGACATGGATAATCCATAATATCTTGAGATCACAAAGAGGACTAAGGTGTTGAAACCTCAAGAGATAAAATCTATGGAGTTAGTGAAAAGAACTCATGAGAAAAGAAAGGAGCTAATGGGAATGTTTCCTAACTCTGAACAACGTGCTTACAAAGTTGATTTGGATCAGAAACAACTATGGAAGAAAGCAAGGTCTGCTGGTGATTTGTTGAGGAATGTACTACAAATAGGACAATTTATTTCAGATATGTTGAACGCTATGATTATGCCTGATAAAACAAAAGAAGTAAAAATTATGGCATGGAAATATGACGATGTGTTTGATGCATTCTTGATTAAAAGAGTTAATGCCATTTGTGATGTATATCATTTCTACTCCACTATCATTAATCTACCAGTGCAGGATCTGAAAGAATTGAATAAGTTGACTCTTATTAATCCATCCAAGGCTGCTTGAAGTGAAAATTTTGTGAAACTTCTTGATAGAGGAATTACTAGAATGCTAGCATTTCTAAAAACAAGATGTGATCAAGAAGACAAAATGTATTTTCAAAAGTTAAAAAGGAAAGACAAAGGAGAGTCGAGCACATCTATGGATATAGATTATTTGGAAGCATTTGGTGATAGATATTTTGAAAAGATAACAAATCCAGGGTTGAAAGTCAATGATGGTACTCATACATCCAAGCCAATCCTAAGATGGTTTTATGATTCGACTGACTTTCATCTTAAGCTTGTAAGAAACGAGGATGATTGGGAGAATGACTTGATAAGCTTTTTTGGAGTATTTGAGCTGAAACTTCTCCATCCAAGTTATATATCATTTTTGTCTAACCAACAGTTTGAACAAGTTAAGTCTGTAGAAGCTGAATATGATCGAAAATACTTCATGACAATAATCAATGTGATGAATGCAGCCATGGAGCGCATTTCCTTAAGGAAAGCTATGGCTTATGCAAACATTGTCAAGAAGGACATTCCAAATATAGAATTCATGAGGATTTCAAGCAAAGGCGTGTTGGAAGTGCATATAAAAGATCAATCTAATCCATTGGAATTTTATGCAAATTTTGATATAGCAAGTCTATGAAAGGATACTTTTATGAGGATGGATGCTATGGATATAAAGATAAATGAATCCAAACCCGAGCAAGGGATTTTAGCAGACAAATTCAAGTCATCGATAAAGAAAGCATTAAGAGAGCTGGAGCTATAGAAGGATATACCAAAGTTCAAGATCAAAGAAGGGCCTGAAGATTTTTTTTGACTGAAGACCTATACAAATCTTTGGGGGAGTATTGTTGAAGCCCTAGAAGATTAGCATTTAGTCTTTAGTTTTGTTTTTGTCATAGTGTAGGGACTTATTTTGTAAATATATGTTCCCTTTGTTTCTTTGATTAGTACAAATAGGATTATATGTATTTTGTGTAAGATATGTTCAGGAATACTTAGAACTCTCTCATATTGTACTTTGTAATCCTTTGCTAATATCAATGAAACTTTGTATAATTTTTTTTATATTTGCATTGTTTGATTACTTAGTTAATATAATTGTCAATTGCATTACATCATTAACATAGATCGATCCATTTGAACCTATCAAATGCCATGTGCTATACCCCAAATATCATTCACAAGGCTAGTACTGGGCCGAAGTCTATAAATAGACTTCTAACATCATGCACAAGTGTTGGCACCAGTACCGGGGCAAGCGACAAGGGTCCCATACATCTGGTCAATCACAAGGATTAGACCCCTGTGTGCATCCACATGGGTTAGCTAAACCACACACGGTTGAGCTAACAACCCCTCAATGAGTTGTGAACCTCCTTTAATTTTGCTTGCAAGACTTTTCATTCGTTCATTCATTCTTCCTTATGTTCCACTTTTCATCATCTTAAATTTCTGCTTTCATTACATAATACTTTACATTCATTGTTAATAACATACCACGTAAAGTCACAGAAATACACATAATAAAGGAACATAAAGAAAACATAACATAAGCATGCATAAACATCATCACATAACATCATACATCATCCCCGAGAACATCACTAATCATAGCCTAAAACCCCTTTTTTCTCAAAATTCAGAATATTTTCTAAGGCATTATGCGCATGGACACTATGCAGGCGCATGGCCACTATGCGGGCGCATGACCTCTCAGGTGCATCGGAACACTTTTAGGCGCATGAGCACTATATGGGCGAATGGCCAACACTTAGTCATTTTGGGCAACATTCTAGGCGAATGGGCACTATAAAGGTGCATGAGCCTGACTTAGGCGCAAGGGCACTTGGGCATTTGGTAGTTGGGCGCATGGGCAAAATATTAGGCGTTTGGGCACAATTCTAGGCGCATGGGGTACTCTTTGGGTGCATGAACATCCTGAATTTCTACTTACATCATTTTCAATCCCAAATCCGATTCTAACATATTCATAGCCTAGTTTCTAACATCCTAAGCATCATGAACACACATACACAACATAAACATAACCATAAATCAATCCCAAACATTCACCCACCCACAATTCATACACATAAACATACGGGTACACACACCCACATAATAAAAACGTTTAAACATGCATTTTCCAGCCCCAAACAAGTTAAAACATTTAAAATAGGGGTCTAGAACTCACCTTTTGCAACTTTCGTGTGTGACATCTTCAAACCCGAATGCAATTGAGTTTAAACACCTAAAAACACCATAAAACACACAACCGAACACAAACAACACATAAGCACAAACCCGAAAGCTGAAAATCAGCCAAGAACACTTCAAAACATCAAATTCATACCTTAAATTCGACTTCTTCTTCTTCTTCTAAAAACCGAAGTTCTCTGCACTTTCTCTCACTAGAATCTGATTGAAAAAGTGTTGGTCAGGGTGTTATGTGCGGTCATATCACCTTTTGTACAAAATATATTATTATTTTGTCCTTTTTACACTTTTAACCCCTCAACTTGTGTTTTATTGCTTTTCCTTCTTTTATTTTCTTTTCCTTAAATTTTAGTGTGTTACATTCTGATCCATAACAGGGTCCTGATCCCTCTCCTTCTAAACATGTGAGGGAAAAGGACCCAACTGAGAAAGACATTGAAGAATAACCTGGTACTGAAGGCCAGTCTTCTAAGTTTAAATCAAGAAAGAGGAAGAAAATGATGGCCATGAAGAAGAACATTCAAAAGAAGAAGAAGTTCAAGGCATCCATCTCTACACCTCAAGATGCGTTAGAGCATCCTGAGGTAACTCAAGAAGAGGCTGTTCAACCAAGTCCAACACATGTAAAGCCTCTTGCAGCTGGGTGACCCATCCTGTCCTGGACTTTTCCTACAAATCCAGGCAGATGGTATGTCATTAGAGATCAAGGAAGTCAAGATGTCTACTTTTAGCAAGACATGCTTGATCTTCCTCTGCATGATCATTATGACATGAGGAGGTACTATGAGAGTCTAAGGGATCCTAACCAAATGATGAAGAAAGAAATGGTCTTGATCCTGATGAGGACTATCAAATTTGAGTAATCTCCTCTGTTTTGGTAGCATCAGCATAGGGGGAGTTTGTAAGGTTTATACTTAAAGGCTGATGCAACCAAAGCAACCAAAGAGCTCCTAGCATGCATACATGAAGTGCAAAGTAAAGATACTTCAGAAGTTTTACACAACTCAAAGAAAATAAGCTAAGTGTAAAATCTTCTGAAGCCAATGACCAAATCTTCCGAAGCCAAAGATGAAGTCTTCCGAAGCTTCAGAGACAAAGTCTTCCGAAGCTTCAGAGAAAAAGTCTTCTGAAGCCAAATACTAATTTTTCCGAATACATAGCAGACATGCTTTCTCTGATCACCTTTAGAAAAAAGCTAAACAACTTTCAAATACCACTCTAAAGACTCACCAACTTAGATAAGTTGGTGAAAAGGTCCATGCTTTTGTCAACTGTAGATTATGGTCTTTGGTAATATATTAGGATGTGTGCTATGGCATGTCATAGTCACAAGTCATAAGGCAATATGCCTTTTGACTGTACATTGATCTTGTTGTCTAGATTAGTGTTTCCTGCTGGCTTTCAAAGTATAGCTGGTTGTAGGATGTAGTATAAAGTGTGTCAGGTTTTGTATTTATCTTTATGTTTTATAACACTTGTAATAAAACTTGAGAGCAATATATAGCATTCTTGAAAACCAAACTTATCATGTTCTTGTTCTATCTCTTACTTGTGTTCATAGTATCATAAACCAAAACCCAATTTCCTATTTTATCTGTTAAGTGCTCTAAGTCTCTCCTCATTGTGAAACTGATTGTATTGACCCTCTTCTATGGTCCTACACATTATCATCATCATCGTCACCATCATCATCCTAGTCTTCATCATGATCCTCATTATCATCATCATAATTAACCTTATCTAAACTATCTTCTTTATCATCAGGCTATAAACTCTGCATAATATGCTCTTGAGTGACAATCACATCAACAGAGGCCTGAATCAAAGGTTGATTAGCAGTAATGTCTTCGGTAACAATCATATTATGCTCAAGATCAACTGTAGTAGTCTCTGTATGTAATGTTTCATAAACAAGATCAGGACCAGCTAAATGTTATCAACTTGATTCCCCAAACTCATACGATTTTCTATAATTATGTTGAACTGATGTAAATAAGGAAGTAAACACCTTAAACTGGCTTTCCATAATCTACACATAGCTGTATCGAAACTATAGCTAATCCCCTAAGCTCTTGATCTTAGTATCTTTCTCCTGATTCTCTAACTATAGATAATCTACAGTTTAGTTTATTCTAACAGCTCCCTGTCTAATAAATGAACCCTCTTTTCAAATATGGCAGGTGTTGGTGAACCTTTGTAAGGTTTAATGAAAGGTTGATGCACCTAAAATAACCCAAGTCTCTCCTGCATGCATGCACTTAAGTGCAGAGTAGAAATGCTTCGAAAGTTTTACACCCTACATCAGAAATACTCTAAGTGTAAAATCTTCCGAAGCCCAGACCAAAGTGAAGTCTTACAAAGCTTCAAAGACAAAGTCTTCTGAAGCCAATGAAGTAAAGACAGATTTCATCCAAAGACTTTTAATATATGCTTTATCTGATGTACATTTCCATAAAGCTGGACCACTTTTCGCTACAACTCTGAAGACTCACCAACTTATACAAGTTGGTGAAAAGGTCCATGCTTTTGGTAACTGTATAGTGAGGTCTTGAGTCTGTAGCTTTCTACTTTATGTACTTTCATCCTTTTTTTAATATATTAGGATGTGAGATATGGCATGTCATAGTCACTTATCAAAAGGCAATCTGCCTTTTGACTCTACATTGATTTTGTTGTCAAGATTATTGTTTCCAGCTGGCCTTTAAAGTATGGTCAGCTATATGATGTAGTATAAAGTATCTCAAGTCCTTGTAACTTTAACCTATGCTTTGAAATACTTGTAAAGAACTTAAAAGCAATATACATCATTCTTGAAAACCAATATCCTTGTGTTGTTTGTTTCTTGTTCTGTCTGTTATTTGCCTGTGTTCTAAGTATCAAACCATATTGTTCCCGGTTTCTTATTTGATCTGTTAAGCATTCTAAACACTCTCCTCATTGTGTGTTGTGTTGTATTGACCATCCCTTAAACAGTCCTGCAACCTTAAACTATTGTTTTCACTTTGACTTTCCACACTTGATTAGGCTTTAATAATTTTGCATCATCTTTTCTTATGTTGCTACATGAGGGCTTGATCTTGCTTTCAACAACATCTAGATATTGTTTTATCTCATTAATTTTACTTTTGTCCATATTAGATTTGATCTTTGTTTTAACAACAAAAAATGATTTTTTATTATATGAAATAGAATTATGAAATCGTTGTCTACTTATTGATTTATGTTAATGAATGCATTTTCTTGTTATGATTCGATTTCCCACAAACAAAGAAACATGATTTATGTATCTTATCCAAAGGATACAATTTAGTTATACTTGTGTTTCTTTCAAACTGTTTATGATATAGCCCAAAAGTTATCTACAAGATCGATGTTGGTCTCACAACACAAGTTTATCTCTCGAACTTACTTAATCTCACTCTGTTGATGAAGTAGAATCCCTAACTAAGTTGACAATAATATAATAAGTTAATGAACACAACAATAGTTTTCAAGATACTTGTATATATTACTTCTCAACTCAGTATTACAAGACTCTTACAAGCATAGCATGATGAGTTACAACGAGAAACTATATATACTACTATCTACAGCTTGTTATACTTGGATGACCAACTAGAATTTACAACTAGACAAATACTACATTGCTAGAAGTAAAGCATCTAAGATAAAATACTATTCTAGATTAGGTACTCATGACATTGTGAATCCAAGGATCACAATCATGAATTATCAATGTTAGATTGGTTTCGATTTAATGATTGCGGAATCATCATTAATCGTTGCTTAATTGATCAAATATTAAATATCAAAGACAATAAATATAGGCAATAAACACTCGAATGATTTCAACAATACACAACAGAAAATGTTTTGAATCAAAAGTAATTCATTAAAACTGCTTAATGATTACAAAGAATCAAATAATAATTGTTAACAATAATCTTTCTTATTATTGTGTTTATGATTTTGGTATGATGATATGACGGCTGCTAGGGTTTTTTATTTTGTTAATCGTGTGGAATGATGTGATGGTTGGTATGTTGCCATCCTCTTGATGTGAAACCTAGGACTCGTATTTATAGCCACACGTGTTTCTGTTAAGGAAACAATGAATCTCTTGGAATCCATGTTTGACTTGAATTACTTGTATTATTTAAGTACAAGTGTTTTGTCTTCCGCAACAGTTTTGTCTTCCGTAGGTGTTTGCTCTTCCGTAGAAGTCTTCACTTGATGTTATCCATGTGTTTGTTATTCATCAGTGTCTTTGGTCTTGTACTACTCTCATCTGCACCGATGTTTATCCGTAGAAGATCTTCGGATGTTTTTCTTGTAAGAAAGACATCTACGGAAGAACATAAATGTTCATCCGTAGATGTTTCTTACACTTAGTCAATTTCTGAAATTGACCAAGTATAATGTTTGAACCTGCAATCATACATAAATCAACACATATATGGGTTAACCTATATACATAATGCATATATCAAAATAATGAATTACAAATGTTCATTACAAGCGTTGATTAAAGTTCTAAGCCTATACAAACGGATCTAGACCGATTGTTCCTAGATCTAACAATACTCCCCCTTAGGCTTAGCTATTTTCAAATCAGCTCTTTAGACTTGACAACTCTTTAACTCTTGCTATTATTTTGTTGTAGAAGTAGGAAACAACAATCTTCTGATCATCATATTTGTATTTGATCTCCATCTTGCTGATCATCTTTAGAGTTTCAAAACTTAAACCCAAAACATCTTCTTCAGAAGTAAGTGTTTCCACTACACTCTGATTATGCACTATTTCTAGCTCATCTTGTTCTGAGATTCTCAGTTCAGCCACTTCCTTGATGTTAGTTCCTATCAACTGCCCAGCCTCATATCTCCTTCTCTTGTATGCCTGTCACACCCCGGGCCCAGGTAGGGTGGGACTTCACAGACTAGCAACAACATATGGCAGCAGAAACAAACCATCATAAGAGCACAAAAGGAGAGAACATCACATGGTATTAATGTTTAAAGAAAAACCAGGCAAGAAGTAGGTCTAGCCACCAATACAAGTACATAATTCAACAGTACAAATTGTTTTCAACAATAACAAATGTAAATTGTTCAAATTGTTTTAAAAACAAAACAAGCCAATGCCATGGGACACGGTGCTAGGTCAAGGTCTTCTACAACAGCTAGACTCCCATCACGGATTACCTGAAACATGCTTAAAAGAAAATTGTGTCAACTAAAAAGTTAGTGAATTCAAGTGCTTAAAGTTTATAAAGAAAAGGATTCAATATAATCCACATTTGATTTAAAAGAATCATAGTTTCATTGTTATGGGGGATCACAATCAAACCTGCACTCAGCCCTGGCTAGCCTCTTCAAAAATCGTGTTACCGGTTAAATCCCATTGGGAAAACTGAGCCTCAAACCAGTGTACCATACCTTTCGGACGGTTCACCATAGTATCTTATAAAAACTATTACATGCCACAAATGACCTCGTAGGATCTCAGTGTGGTACCCTTCCCGTTCATCACGGAAGGCACTGTGTGTGGGGGATTCCCCAAGTAGATCTACCCATATAAAACAAGCGCTTCACACAAGAATTAATGATCATGATACAAGTATTAGCAGGTATCAATATTTCCACAACATACATCAACATGTAAAGCACAGATATAGTTCAGTTAAAACAGAGCATGATTCATCCCAAAAACAGTAGTAAAAAGGGGATCACTAGAACTCACCTTAAGTTTCAAGCAACGGGTTCTTCGAGTACCGGGAAAGTTTCAAGTCTAACACCCTACCATCAAGATTAAGTGATAAGCCACTAGTTATAAAGTCACATGAGGTGGACAAAGTGTGTTAAGAAGTTAAAAGTTCAACTAGCTTATATTTGCTAAGGCTTGCATTTAAAAGTTTCCATTTATAGAAAGTTAGGGTTTCTTAAGGAAAATATAGATCTTTACACCATTAGGTTTGGTACAAGTTAAATTAATTTTATCAAGTCATTACTAGTCCAAGGGGGTCGGTTTATTGAAGTTTGGCGGACTTTACAGTTTAGTCCTTCAAGTTTCAGAATTTACATCTTCTACCCTAAAGTTTGCTTCTTTACATTTAATGACCTTAATGACCAAATAATAGATTTTTGGATTTAATTAATACATCTTAATTAAGTAAAATTCCCAATTTTTCAGAATTTAGATTCGGGTTCATTATACTTATGTTTTACGTTACCGGTTACTGTAAAACCGAAGGTTTTTAACGGTTAAGCATTAAATCTTATAGTTTTATGTCTTAAAACATTAAATATTTTTTTAAGGACTTTTAATAAGTTTTATAATCAGTTGAGAATGTATTTTTAAGCCCTTTTTGTTGAAAGTCTCATTTTTAAGTTTAACCCGTTAAAACGCGTTTTTACCCGAAATTGACCGTTTAAAAACTTGTTTGACCAATTTTTCACCATCATTAAGTCTTATAGTTCCTAACATACTGAAATAACATGGTTTCCATTGATTTTGGTTTTATACCATTATTTCCAAGACTTTCCTCCAAACGTTACCCTGTTAATACCCGTTTTTAATTAAAAATTCCATTTAAAGCATTTTTGACCATTTATTCAACAAATCCGATTTTAATCACTTTATTAACTCTTTTAGAGCCTGGAATTATTTTTAACATAGTTATACTCTAATTTCTCTTACTTTTATGGTCGTTTTACCACCTTTCGGGTCCCCGAATATGTTCAAAATGCTTACAATCCCTACCTTTGTTATTTTTCAGCCTTTGACATCACCTCATACACCCAATAACATCCAAAACTTTCTGAAATAATGATTCTAACTCACAAGTTTAGCATATAACCAAAGAACAAGTTGTAGAATTGTGATTTCACCATTTTCACCCATTATACATATGTAAAACGTTATAGATCATGCTTAAACATTTCCAAATCCTTTTGTAAGTTTAAAAACATGTTATTAATAGATTAGAAAACTATTTTTGAGCAGGTTATAGTCTTTACTTTGGAGGGTTACAAGATGTGCAAGTTAGATGGTGCAAAAATCACCCAAAAAGAGGGTTTTGATGATGAAATTCGGGTTCCACCCTTAGAATGACCAATATAACTTATGAGGTACCTCTAGTGAAGTTAAAATCTCCTCATGAACAAGATTATGGTAACAAGATTTTGCTAGAACAAAAAAAAGTAAGGCTTTGGTAGATACATGAAGGAATAACACAAGACATAGCTTAGTTCGGGTGTGTTGATGCTTACACTTTGTGTGGTTCATGATTTGGAGGATCTAGAAGGCTTCAAACAAGGGCTGGAGATGTCGAACTTGATGGAACCGTCTATCAAAAGCTCACAAGATAACACCCTCTTGCTAGTTTGAAGCCTGACAGATGATGTTTGATGATTTTCTTCGAATGTTATGGCTGGAATGGTAATGAAACCGTGGGTGTGTGTGTGTTTCTGTTAGAGAGAAACCATGAGGAAGAGAAGAGAGAATGAGAGGTTAGAATGAGGGTTGAGTGTTCAAATGTTGCATGCAATGGGAGTGGAGGGGAATGGTGGCAAGTTTGGGTGGTGTAGAAGGGAGAGGATAGGTGGAGAGGGGGGTGAAGGGGGCGGCCGAAATTAGAGGATTGTGGAGTGATTTGATTTAAATTTTAATTTTTAAAATGGTTATTATGTAGTAGTATTTGTAGTGTAGTGTAGTATTTTAGATGGTAATTTTTAGTTAGTTGTTTAAGTATGATGCATGTGTATGCATGCTTTGGCCGTGGATTATGTGTCTAGGCACACATTTTAATTGTTTCAAATAGGATTTAATTTTTGCAAGGGTGACTAATTGACTTTCCCGAAACACAAAGTTACTCTATGCTAAGGCTAGATTTATCTAAATCATCTCAAAAAGCACATGAAATAACAAAAATGTCAATAATAGCAATAACAATAATAATGCTAATACTAGTAATGAAAATGATATTAACATTAATATCAATTGCATGGATAGTGATGCAGGAGGTTAAAGGTTAGAATTATGACCTAGAGGTCGGTTGTTACATTCTCCCACGGTTTAGGAAATTTCGTCCCGAAATTTTTAGCTTCGATAAGCTCCGGAACGAGTGGGTCTGAAGAGGTGTGGATAACTCTTTCTCATCTCATCTTCTCGCTCCCAAGTGAATTCAGGTCCTCGCTTAGAATTCCATCTTACCTTGACCTTGGGTATGCGACTTCGCCTGAGTTTCTTGACCAGCCGGTCGGTGATCTCTATAGGCTCTTCCACGAAGTCCAACTTGTCATTAATCCTCGCTTCTTTCAAAGGTAACTCAATGGTCTTATCTACCATGCACTTCTTCAAATTTGACACATGTAAGGTGTCATGTATGTAACTTAACTCTTGAGGTAGCTTTAATTTATACGCCACGGGGCCAATTCTCGCTAGTATCTCAAATGGTCCTATGTACCTCGGGCTTAGCTTTCCTTTCGTTCCAAACCTCACAGTTCCCTTCCATGGTGCTACTTTTAGCATTACTCTGTCACCCACTTGAAATTCTAAAGGTTTTCGCCTTCTGTCAGCATATTTCTTCTGACGGTCTCTAGCTGCTCTTAAACGCTCCTTGATTTTATATATTTTTTTGGTAGTCTCCATCATGATGTCGTGTCCCATTACTTGGATATCACCGATCTCATTTAAACTCAACGGTGATCGACATTTCCTGCCATATAGGGCCTCATACGGAGATGCTTTTATACTTGTATGGTAACTATTATTGTAAGAGAACTCTACTAGAGGAAGATGGTTATCCTAGTTCCCACCAAAGTCAATCATGCAAGCCCTTAGCATATCTTCCAAGGTTTGGATGGTCCTTTCACTCTGACCGTCAGTTTGTGGGTGGTATGCAGTGCTTAAATCCAGACAGCCTACTGGAGTGACTTCCAGAAACGAGAAGTGAAACGACTATCATGGTCGGAGATGATTGATAGTGGCACCCCATGCCTGGTTACTATTTCATCGATGTACAGTTGGCCTAGCTTTGTCAGGTCGTAGTCTTCTCGAATCGGCAAGAAGTGAGCTGATTTAGTTAACCGATCAACTATTACCCAGATAGCATCATGACCTCTGAAAGTTCTGGGTAACTTTGTAACAAAATCCATCGTGACGTTATCCCATTTCCATTCTGGAATTTCGAGTTGTTGTAACGTCCCTAACAGTTTTTGATTTTCATCCTTTACCATGGCGCACGTCAGACACTTCCCAACATAAATGGCGATTGATTTCTTGATTCCAGGCCACCAAAAAAGTGCCTTTAGATCTTGGTACATTTTGTCGCTTCCGGGGTGAACCGAGTACCTAGATTTGTGGGCTTCGTCTAGGATCACCTCTCTAATTCCCCCGTACTTTGGTGCCCACGTTCTCCCTTCATGTTTATATATACCATCGTTACTCATCTCAAATCGCTTCTCCATTCCTGTTAACGATTCCTCTGCTAAGTTATCTTCCTTTAACGCTTCTCCTTGTGCTTCTTTTAGTTTCGCAATGAGGTCGCTATACACGCTCATCCTTAATGCACGGACACGGAGGGGTTTTTCTCTTTCTTTCCTGCTTAAGGCATCGGCCACTACATTGGCCTTGCCGGGATGGTAGGGAATCTCGCATTCGTAATCATTCAGTAGCTCAACCCATCTTCTCTGACGCATGTTTAGCATCTTCTAATCAAGAATGTGTTGCAAACTTCTATGGTTAGTGTCGATAATGCACTTTGTGCCATAGAGATAATGCCTCCACATTTTGAGTGCAAACACCACCACACCCAATTCTAGATCATGCGTTGTGTAGTTCTTCTCATGATCGTTTAGCAGTCTTGATGCATAAGCAATTACCTTGTTGTGCTGCATTAGCACGCATCCTAGTCCCTGACATGAGGCGTCACAATAGACCATGAAATCTTCAACTCCTTCTGGGAGGGCGAGGATAGGTGCACTACACAGTTTTTCCTTGAGTGTTTCGAATGCTTCATTCTGCTCTTGTTCCCACACAAAAGCTGTATTCTTCTTAGTCAAAGTAGTTAACGGTTGCACGATACGTGAGAAGTCCTTGATAAATCTTCTATAGTATCCGGCCAATCCAAGGAACTGCCTTATCTCGGTAGGAGTTTCCAGAATTTTCCAGTTCTTAATAGCCTCTATCTTTGAAGGGTTCACTTTAATTCCATCTTTATTTATGACATGCCCTAGAAATTGTATCTCTCGCATCCAAAATTTGCATTTGGAGAATTTGGCATATAGCTACTCATTCTTGAGTAACTCAAGAATCAGCCTAAGGTGCTTCTCATGCTCTTCCTTACTACGGGAGTAGATCAGGATATCATTGATAAACACAATCATGAATTTGTCTAGGTATGGGCGACACACTCGGTTCATGAGATCCATAAATGTCGCTGGTGCGTTAGTCAGTCCAAAAGGCATGACCAGGTACTCATAATGTCCATATCTAGTTCTAAAGGAAGTCTTGGGTATGTCTTGATCTCTTATCTTCAGCTGATGGTACCCAGATCTTAAATCTATTTTGGAAAAATAGCTTGCCCCCTTCAGTTGATCGAACAGGTCATCGATTCTCGGCAGAGGGTAACGATTCCTTATTGTCAGCTTGTTTAGTTCCTTGTAATCAATACACATACGTAGGGTTCCATCCTTCTTCTTCACAAATAGTACTGGGGCACCCCATGGAGAAACACTTGGCCGTATAAATCCCTTGTCAAGTAGCTCTTGGATTTGTAGCATTAGTTCTTTCATCTCGGGAGGGGCGAGTCGGTACGGTACCTTGGCTACTGGTGCAGCACTAGGCAATAGGTCTATTTGGAACTCAACCTGTCGAGTCGTAGGGAGTCCCGATAGGTCTTCGGGAAATACTTCCGGATATTCAGAAGCCACTGGAATATCCTCAATCTTCTTCTCCTCTTTGGCTTTTGTTACATAGACTATGAAAGCTATGCATCCCTTCATGAGACTCTCGGTAGCCTTTAGATGGGATATCATAGGATATAGCATGTTACTTCTCTCACCATGAACAACTAACACCTTCCCATCATTCAACAGTATCCTAAGTAAGCGTTCATCACATATGATTTCAACTCTATGCCTAGCCAGCCAATCCATGCCAACAACCACATCGAATCCTCCTAGCTTAATAGCCATCAGATTAATCTTGAATGTACTATCTTCTAGGTTCATTAAGCAATCCTTGATGACTTTATTAGTTTCTAAGATGTTACCGTCAGCTAATTCTACGGTAAACGTATCAATCAGGGTGCATGCACTTATGTCAATCAAAGGCCTAAAAGCACTAGTGACAAAACTAGCAGTTGCTCCAGTATCAAATAGAACGGTAGCAGGATGGTTGTTTATAAGGAACGTACCATTGACAACATCAGGTTCCTTATGAGCACCGGCTGGATCCATCACGAATGCTCGTTCCTTGGGCTTGTTTTGTCTGGCGTCCTTATATCTCCCCAGCTTAGGACACTTATTCCTCATGTGCCCTGGATCTCCACACTCAGAGCATTGTTTACCTGGCGCATACGTACAATCCTTAATTAAATGACCTAGTCGTTTGCATCGGAAGCAGGGCATCGGGTTGCACTCCCCTTGATGATGCAGTTTGCACTTGTTATAGAATGGGCTTGTACCGGAGTATAGCTTCCGAGTCCTTCCACCCTGGTCATCGCGCCTCATACCTTCAAAACCCTTCTTGCTTGACCCACTACTGCTACCAATTGCTTTCTTCACATCAAACCACTTTCTCTTCTCACTCATCAGCTTCCTCTTTTTGTCAGCCTTGGTTTGTTCAGTCCATCCAGCCCTGACTAAATCATCAGTCAAACTACTGGTGAAGTCGACCGCAGCTTGCAGGGTTGAGGGCCTGGAGGATCGAATCATACCCCTGACTCTAGGATGTAGTCCCCAAATGAAATGTGCTACGCCCTTGGATTCTGGTGTCACCAGGTGTGGCACTAGATGAGACAGGGCTAAGAAGCGGTCGACGTACTTAGTGTAATTAGGACCTTTCATTTCTAAGCTTAGGAATTCAGACTCCAGTTTCTCTAGTTGGTTGATTGGGCAGTATTTGTTGGTTATCAATTCCCTGAATTCGGTCCAGCTCATTCGGTTAGCAGCGTTTCTTCCCCGGGGCTGAGTAACAGTCTTCCACCATTCCACCACCAATCCCTTAAGCGATTGGGAAGCAAACATCACCATGTGTTCCATCTTACATTCGCTGATATCTAAGACGGCTTCCATTTCATCAATCCATCGGTATGTCTCTATCGCACCCTCGGTACCATAGAAATCCTTTGGCTTGCACGCCATTAAGGTTTTGTAGGAGCATCCATTCCTTAATGCTTCAGCTTCCACATTGCTGCCCTCATCGTTCTCGAATCCATCATTAGCACCGGGGTTGCTCCGGTCGGCATTGATCTGAGCAATGATGCTCGGAATGGCGTTAGCAATTTGTTGTGCTATGAGGTTGGCAATTCTCTCATCATTCCCCTGATTGGTATTCTTTCCATGAGGAGTTCCTGGTGGAGTAGGGGGTTGGTTTCCGGTCTGTCTAGCTCCCTCATGACGACCTCTAGTAGCTCCTTGTCTTTCGATACGGGTTCCTTGTCTGGTCGGCATTCTGGTAGCATCACAGATAAATTCGTTTAGCATCTCATACTTGGTTTCAATTAGCCCATGCATCACTTATCCTAATATAACGTGTTCTAATAGGAGGGAGTGTAATATACACACCACTAAATACCTCTAAATATGTTCCATTAAATTAATTTAGGACAATTCACCCAGAATGGACACAAGTCAAAATCCCCAACGCATATCATGACACATTGCAATTCAATACAAATTACCCTGTGAAGTTTAGCTTCAATAGAAATAGTTTCATAGATAGATTGGGTTAATAGTATCAGCAAAACATAATTGGATCAGAGTTATACTCTTACAAGTTGGAAGGTGCCATCACCCTTATAATAAATAATAATTGTATCTGATAATAATAAAAATTGTTTCCTTCAACTGTCTAAAAGACAGATAATCCCACTACTTCTCCACGTCTCATATCCACTTCTTCTTCAGCCACCCTAGCCACCCTGAGTTCTTCTTCCTTTTCTCTTGTTACAACTGCTGGACCCCATGCGAAGCCATCATGGCCTAAAACTGGGCGAACTGAGAGGTATGAGAGGCGTGCTGGAGTGTCAGCTCGTGACGACGAACGGTCTTCAGAATCTCATCCAATGCAGCAGCAGAGGGACCTACGTCGCTTGCCCGACGGCTAGACTGGGAGTACCGGTCACCAACTAGCACACTAGGGCAATCATACATGCTGTGCCTTGGTGGCATCCAGTGCTCATCATGTGGGTGGTGTCGGAGCGGGTCAAACATCGGTGGTGTAGGTGTCGGAGTCCTAACAGGTGGTGGAGGAGGAGGTGGTATCCTAAAGGAGACTGAGGGTCCTGGCCTAGTACTTTTGCGTGGACGGGTGATAACACGTGCACCCATATCCCCGATAGGTGGGATAGGTGAGTAAGTAGGAGCTGCGACATGCGGTGAATGGGAGCGCGTCCGGCTCCTGGAGGGGGATGTCGAGGAAGAGTCCTCTGATGGCTCAGTATCGTCAGATGTAACGGATATCCAGACCGGATGTCCGCATCCCCTCAAGTATTCTTCATACTCCGTCCATGGTGTTGCCTTCTTGAGGCTCCCATATGGTGCAGTACCGTCAGTTGGGTATGCTGGCACCTTTCCTTTGTCGGCCATAGCTTTGATTTCCTGTAAGAAATATCATGAGTAATTTGGTTTCTCATAGGTCATGATTATAATAATAATAGTACTTATAATAGTAGTGATGGCAATAGCATCAGATATCCCAACAGTATCAATAACCAGTGGTATCAGAAAGCAATAGTATCAGAAATCAGTAGTCTCTTCAAATTATAACAAGTAAAGTAGTTCGTTTAAGGAAAAACCTTTAGACCACTCAAAGTTTTAGAAATCATAAATCTCAAACAAAAATGGTCCAATCATTACCTAAAGGTCCATAATGGAATTTACACGTCCGGTAAATTCATGATTACGTTGATCAAGTATAATCATCAATTTACCCAACCCGATCATCCCAACACTTTCCCATAAGGACGGTCCTAAGGTATCAGTGTTGTAGCCTAGGGTCTACTATGGTATTCCCGACTTCTCTACAACCTTTGGCTCTGATACTAATCTGTCACACCCCGGGCCCAGGTAGGGTGGGACTTGACAGACTAGCAACAACATATGGCAGCGGAAACAAACCATCATAAGAGCACAAAAGGAGAGAACATCACATGGCATTAATGTTTAAAGAAAAACCAGGCAAGAAGTAGGTCTAGCCACCAATACAAGTACATAATTCAACAGTACAAATTGTTTTCAACAATAACAAATGTAAATTGTTCAAATTGTTTTAAAAACAAAACAAGCCAATGCCATGGGACACGGTGCTAGGTCAAGGTCTTCTACAACAGCTAGACTCCCATCACGGATTACCTGAAACATGCTTAAAAGAAAATTGTGTCAACTAAAAAGTTAGTGAATTCAAGTGCTTAAAGTTTATAAAGAAAAGGATTCAATATAATCCACATTTGATTTAAAAGAATCATAGTTTCATTGTTATGGGGGATCACAATCAAACCTGCACTCAACCCTGGCTAGCCTCTTCAAAAATCGTGTTACCGGTTAAATCCCATTGGGAAAACTGAGCCTCAAACCAGTGTACCATACCTGTCGGACGGTTCACCATAGTTTCTTATAAAACCTGTTACATGCCGTAGGATCTCAGTGTGGTACCCTTCCCATTCATCACGGAAGGCATTGTGTGTGGGGGATTCCCCAAGTAGATCTACCCATATAAAACAAGCGGTTCACACAAGAATTAATGATCGTGATACAAGTATCAGCAGGTATCAATATTTCCACAACATACATCAACATGTTAAGCACAGATATAGTTTAGTTCAAACAAACCATGCTTCATCCCAAAAACAGTAGTAAAAAGGGGATCACTAGAACTCACCTTATGTTTCAAAATTTACATTTTCTACCCTAAAGTTTGCTTCTTTACATTTAATGACCTTAATGACCAAATAACAGATTTTTGGAGTTAAGTAATACATCTTAATTAAGTTAAATTCCCAATTTTTCAGAATTTAAATTCGGGTTCATTATACTTATGTTTTACGTTACCGGTTACTGTAAAACCGAAGGTTTTTAACGGTTAAGCATTAAATCTTATAGTTTTATGTCTTAAAACTTTAAATATTTTTTAAGGACTTTTAATAAGTTTTATAATCTGTTGAGAATGTATTTTTAAGCCGTTTTTGTTGAAAGTCTCATTTTTAAGTTTAACCCGTTAAAACACGTTTTTACCCGAAATTGACCGTTTAAAAACTTGCTTGGCCAATTTTTCACCATCATTAAGTCTTATAGTTCCTAACATACTGAAATAATATGGTTTCCATGGATTTTGGTTTTATACCATTATTTCCAAGACTTTCCTCCAAACGTTACCATGTTAATACCCGTTTTTAATTAAAATTTCCATTTAAAGCATTTTTGAGCATTTATTCAACAAATCCGATTTAAATCACTTTATTAACTCTTTTAGAGCCTGGAATTCTTTTTAACATGGTTATACTCTAATTTCTCTTACTTTTATGGTCGTTTTACCACCTTTTGGGTCCCTGAATATGTTCAAAATGCTTACAATCCCTACTTTTATTATTTTTCAGCCTTTGACATCACCTCATACACCCAATAACATCCAAAACATACTTAAATAATGATTCTAACTCACAGGTTTAGCATATAACCAAAGAACAAGTTGTAGAATTGTGATTTCACCATTTTCACCCATTACACATATGTAAAACGTTATAGATCATGCTTAAACATTACCAAATCCTTTTGTAAATTTTAAAATAGGTTACTAAAAGGTTAGGAAACTATTTTTGAGCAGGTTACAATCTTTACTTTGGAGGGTTACAAATGTGCAAGTTAGATGGTTCAAAAATCACCCAAAAAGAGGGTTTTCATGATGAAATTCGGGTTCCACCCTTAGAATGACCAATATAACGTGTGAGGTACCTCTAGTGAAGTTAAAAGCTCCTCAAGAACAAGATGATGGTAACAAGATTCTGCTAGAACAAAAAAAGTAAGGCTTTGGTAGATACATGAAGGAATAACACAAGACATAGCTTAGTTCGAGTGTGTTGATGCTTACACTTTGTATGGTTCACGATTTGGAGGGTGTAGAGAGACAAAATGATCTGGAAGGATTCAAACAAGGGCTGGAGATGTCGAACTTGATGGAACCGTGTATCAAAAGCTCACAAGATAATACCCTCTTGCTAGTTTGAAGCTTGACCGATGATGTTTGATGATGTTCTTTGAATGTTATGGCTGGAATGGTGATGGAACTATGGGTGTGTGTGTGTTTCTATTATAGAGAATCCAAGAGGAAGAGAAGAGAGAATGAGAGGTGAGAATGAGGGTGGAGTGTTCAAATATTGCATGCAATGGGAGTGGAGGGGAATGGTGGCAAGTTTGGGTGGTGTAGAAGGGAGAGGATTGGTGGAGAGGGGGGTGAAGGGGGCGGCCAAAATTGGAGGCTTGTGGAGTGATTTGATTTAAATTTTAATTTGTAAAATGGTTATTATGTAGTATTATTTGTAGTGTAGTGTAGCATTTTAGATGGTAATTTTTAGTTAGTTGTTTAAGTATGATGCTTGTGTATGCATGCTTTGGCCTTGGATTATGTGTATATGCACAAATTTTAATTGTTTCAAACAAGATTTAATTTTTGAAAGGGTGACTAATTGACTTTCCCGAAACATGAAGTTACTCTACGCTAAGGCTAGATTTAGCTAAATCATCTCAAAAAGCACATGAAATAATGAAAATGACAATAATAGAAATAACAATAATAATGCTAATACTAGTAATGATAATGATATTAACATTAATATCAATTGCATGGATAGTGATGCAGGAGGTTAAAGGTTAGAATTATGACCTAGAGGTCGGTTGTTACAATGCCTTTGCATGCAGTTTTTCTATCACTTGAATCATGTGTACATATAGGCATAAATCATTTTGAGCTTTTTCATCAGCAAGCTTTGGGAAGAATTTATCATGCAAATATGAAGTGTAGCTAGGGTGGAGCAACTTGATTTCCACTGGATCAAAGATCCTGATCCGGTCAGCTTTCTTCTTTTCTGCATTTCTCATTAGCATTAATTCTTTTGTCTTCTCAACATATCCCCATTCTGTTATGGGATATGTGTATTGATTTCCATCAAAGCATTTAACTGTTGCTGCATTTCTATTTTGGTATCCAACCCTCTTAAAAAATTCATCATCTATCAATCTAGAGGAGTTGGGTTTTGATCTTTTCATCCTTTGCATCCTTCTCTTGTGCTCAGCATCCTCTCTTTTAGCCACTTTTAGCACATCATCTCTGAATTTTGTCTTTAGTTTACCCACTGAGACTGAGAAGTCTCTTCCTCTTGGATGAATTGGGTAATTAGAGATTATCAGGCTTTAGAGATCTTTGATATCATAATCAGGAAGGCTCAGTAATGTTTCTACATTGTGAAAGTATTGTATCCTTCCACATATTCTCTTAATGATTGCACAATCCCAGTCTGGATCATATTTCCAGGCCATAATCCTGTTTTCTTCCACAGAACTAGGAGTTGGGATATGGTCAAAAATCTCTATCAAAGTAGATTTTTGTTCAGTTATTTCTCTCACTGTGGTCCCCAATGGCCATACTTTGCCAGGTATAACTTCACGTGGCTCTCTGATCAGTTTTTCTTTCCTTTTGTGCTGGTCTTTACTTTCAATTGTCACAGGCTCAGCAGGGGGTTTGTTTTGTTGCTCAAAAGCTGGATTTGGAGCTTCAGTCCTAAATCTTACTCCAGTTTCTAACTCCGTATTCATGACATGCTCCATCATTCTTCTCAAATCAGCAACTGATCTTCCCTTCAGTTAATACGATTTGTAGTTATGACCTTGTAACCAACAAGTCATATTGTATCTGCTTAGCTTTGTAGTCTCACAATGACCTAACTCCTTCTTTGTTTTCTAAATTGACTGGAAGGTAGTGAATGTTTCATAGTTGCAGTTGGGAATCATAAATATTGCTAGTTCAAACTCCTTCAGCATATCTTTCATTTCATTCATGCTCGTCCTCTCTACCATGTCATATGGGAATCCATGATTGATCAATGTCATAAACATAGTTGATTTCGGCCTTTCTTCCAATATGTCTTTGGTTGTTAGCAGTTCATCAGCCTTTGATTATTTGTGTTCTTTGGGAGTCTCATCCTTAGTAAGCTCATTCCATTCAACATCACTTTCACTATCCTTGTGAGTAATAGCCTTCACAGTAGATAAATCTACTAAAGGAGTGTGTTCAAGAGACATAGATCTTGACCTTTTGGGTGAGTCTTCAACCTCAATTACTTCTTTCTTGAAAGACCCCAAATACTTCCTCTTTCTGGAATATTGAATGATTGGCTTTGGAGTTTCAGCAGATTCTTCAGTTGGTTTTGTTATCGGAGTGTTTGATTCAAGAGCATAGAGTCTCATCTTCAGCTTCTCAATTTCTTAATCCTTTCTTCTTAGAATCTGTGAATTATTGATCAAGTCGTTGTTGGCTTTCTCCAACTCCAATTGCAACCTCTCTTTTCATTAGTTTATTGCTTCAATGACTCCTTGAGTTCTTCTACATTTTGATGTAATGCATCAATTACTTCATTGTTGGTTTGTACATCTTCTCTTAGTCTGTTCAGTTTAGCTTCATGTTCATTCAGCAACTTTTCCTTTTCATTTACCATTCCTTTCAATTCCTTTATTCTTGCCAACCTGTTTTTTGATTTGATGATCAACTTGTTGTATTCAGTCACCAAGTGACTTTTGCTGACAGGGATGTCCTCCTCACTAAGATCATCTTCATGATATGCTATGACATCAACATAGTTTGTTTCTTCTTCACCTTCTTGATGTTGAGCAGCAAACTCATCATTATTAACTTCAGCAGGAGCTACACTTGCTGAGCTTGAACTGGACTCAACAGTTGGATCAGCCTGCTCTTGATGTGGTTGTTGTTGTTGTTGAGGATTAATTGTTGGTGAAGCTGGTTCAGTGTGATTAGACAACACTGGGGTTTGCGAGTTGGTGATTGAGAGTGACATGGTGCTTGCTTGAGATACTAACTCAGTCTCACTAGTGTGTACTGAGTTTTGAGATTAAGTAGCAGAGATATGTTCTGTATGAGCACTCTCAGAAGATTGATTTTGTGGAGTTAGAGGTGGCTGATGAATGGGTGATTCAGGGTGAATTGGAGAGATAGGCTGGGTGTTTTGACTAGCTGGTGATTGGGGTTGTGGGGATTGATCATGGTGTGGTATGGGTGATTGATGAGGGGAGAGTGAGACTTGCTTAGTATCAGTAGATGAGCTCTCTTGCTGGTCTTCCCACACCAACTCGGGTGGAATGTTGGCATTAGCATTAGCCACATGTGCAAACATTGGCATATCTTCACCTTCATACCTTCCACTGATCTTATTCAGTACAGATCTTCCTAGATGTGCTTGAACAAACACATCACCATCTCTAGCTATTCCAGGTAGATCAGCATTGATGATTAGTTGTAAGAACCTTGGAAACATATACGTCTTATCAGCCTTTTACACTCTTAGTTGGTCACACAGCTAAAAATGTATTTTAGGTAGTTGTATGTCCTTCCCTCAAAGATTCCAATAATGCCAAATGAAATGTGCCTTGAGAATCTGTCAAGCCCAGACTTCCTGTTGGAGATGCACTTTAGATAGGTGTGACATAAGAATCTATATGGCTTGCATAATGTTCCTTTCTTTATCTCACCCTTATCAAAATCACCATCATACCCCATCAGGTAGAAGATCTTTTCTATGTATTCATTCTCAAATACATCCGTGTGACCTATTTCTTGTTCTCCCAGCTCTAATAATCTCCTTATACCCTGTTCTTCTATTCCCAGTCTCTCATTCTTTACCTCAGCAATGATTACTTCGCTTTCTCCTTCTTCTTGGATCTCAGTAGAGTTCCATAAGTCAATAGATAACAGGCTCTGCTGACAAGGCATAGAACAGCCTGGATCTTCTTAGATAACAAATGATGTCTCAACAGCCTTCCGATATAGGGTCGTTAGGATTTAAGAATGCACAAACATTGTGCTCTCTTGCAAAGCGATTAGCCATCTTTTCATAAGAATGAAGAAGATAATGTTAGAACAATTTATTACACCTAAGAATACGAAGAGTTCAGATGAAAATGATAAATTAATCAGTTCATTGTTGATGATTATCATATGTTTTACCTTGATATTATTGAACTTGTAATGAACAGATATCAAATATCATGTAAGGTTTAATGATTATTGGTAATTTTGATTATTGATGGATGGGGGTTTATTTGAACGATTTTCTAGGTTGAAAAAGATGTTCTGAAAAAGTGAATAGAAATGACAAGTCTAAAATTCATTTATACTCCCTTGGACTTATTAATTTCATTTATTAAATGAGTTATTAATTTCATTTATTAAATGAGGTGGGACCCCCATTCCTTATTACCAATTTTATTATATCTACAGATATTAATTCTTCCGTAGATCATCTACGGATGACTTTGAGTTAATCACTGATTTTTAATGAAGTACAATTTGAATTTCCATAGATTACCAGTCTATGGAACTCTATTGTTTTTTTAAGATATCACCACATCTGTAGGTTATCAATCTACGGAGGGCCATATGGTTTAAGTTGCGCACTGTAGCATCTACTGATTAAGAAAATGCACTGTAGCTTATGCTAAAGTCTAACTTTTGCACTGTAGCTTCTGCTGAAACTTATTTGTTTGCATGATTCTAGCAAACTGTTAGAATCAGATGTTTCTATTGGACCTTATTGACTTTGCTTCATGGCAATTTGCGCAAGAAATGATAAATTGAAGAAAAACTCATGTAACCCATGCTCAAGTCCCAATTCCTTCATGTGCCAGAAATTTCAGATTTTTATGATTTCAATGATCATGCATTAACTACTCCCCCTAAATTTGTGACTAATGATAAGATGTTGCATTCATCATAAATTTATGTAGAATAATAGCTTGAAAGGCACATGACTGTCCAAAGGTTATGAAGCAAAAATAAGCTAAAAGTAACAAAGGTAAATCAAATTTATGTACAGGCATATAGACACATATAATGGGATCATACTATGACTCTAGCTTCTTCTTGTTTGATTTGTTTGTTTAAATTTACCTGATTCTAGTCCTGATTGCAAGTATGTTTATCCACTTAAATTCAAACAAGAGTATGGTGTCAACTAGGCATGCTGTTATCATTTTTTGACGTTTATTAAAGACAAACAGTTATGGGTTCTACATTCAATTAACATTAGAGTTTGTCCTCCGTTTGTGAGTCAATTTATCACTTTTTCACACTTAGAAACTATGTAAAGTAAATTATAAATTCTATCTTGAGACAAATTTGACTTCTCATTAATGCTTTGATGCAAAAGCTCTTAAGTTAATATACAGTTGATCACAATGGATTCTTTTGAGAGCTTAGATATGATCATCATCAGGTCACCAGGTCTTTACTTCCAAAAAACAGAGATGCCTTTAACCCAGGTCTTTGTTTACACAAGACAGAGGGATGATGAGGATCATAATCTATTCACCATTTGGTTACAGATGTAAGCCAAGGTGTTCATAAACCCAGGTCTTTGTTTACACAAAACAGAGGGGATATGATTTGCAAAGATAGAAGTTATAAAGTGTTTTACATAGTGTGCTTGGGTGAGTGCGTTGACCAGATCATGATAAGACTTACTTGCTTGATCCTCAAAATGGAGTTTCCCACAAGCAGTCACCTTTTTCATTATGTTAGGCATGCTCTTAGTATAGTTTCCTCTCAAGTTGAACCTACTCACATATCAAAGTACTTCTGATCAGATTTTAATGAAATTTAGGAACTTAGGAAGTAAGCAAAGGCACAGTGTACTATCATTTCCCATATATATGTCATACTGAATAAAGACAATATTTTTGTATTTTTTTGTATTTATTTTTTATTTTTTTATTTTTGTATTTTTTATTTTTTTATTTTTTTTATTCTTTATGACTATTTACAAGGACAGACATATGCTTTTCTTTGTTAATGATGATTAATCTAAATTAATCATACCCAAAATCTCAACTAGAAAATTAAATCTAACTGAATCAAAGGCTTTAGTGAATAGATTAGCAAGCTGATTTGTTGTATCCACATTGACTAACTTGATTAAACCTTTTTCTGAGCAATCCCTCAGAAAATGTTATCTGATTTCAATATGTTTTGTTTTAAAATGTTGTACTGGACTAGCAGTAATGAACATAGCTGCTGAATTGTCTATATGAATTGGAGTTTGATGGAAATTATAACCATAATCAAGTAATTGATTTTGCAACCAAAGAACTTGAGAGCAACCAGCTGAAGCAGCTATGTACTCAGCCTCAGCTGTGGATACAGATACATTTGTTTATTTTTTGCACTACCATGAAACAAGTCTTGATCCTATGAATTAACACCCACCAGTTGTTGATTTCCTGTTGTTGTTACATCCTCCATAGTCACTGTCTCAATATGAGTAGAGAGAGAAGTCTCCATCTTTTGGATACCAAAGTCCAAGGGCTGGTTTCCCTTTGAGATATCTGAAGATTATCTTCACATCTTTCAGATGAGACTCCTTTGGATCTGATTGGTACCTAGCACAAACACACACAGCAAACATAATGTCAGGTCTACTGGCAGTTAAATACATGAGAGATCCTATCATTGATCTATACAATCTTTGATCAATAGATTTTCCTATAGGATTAGGTACAATCTTATCAATTGTTGAAATAGGTATTTTGCATGAAGATGTGGCAGCAAGGTTGTACTTCTTTAATATTTGATGAATATACTTCTCTTGATTAATGAAGATCCCATCTGGTTTCTGATGTACTTGTAGACCAAGGAAGAAGGTTAATTCTCCCATTGAGCTCATCTGAAACTCAGATTTCATCAACTCTTCAAAGCTGACACACAATCTCTTGTTGGTTGATCCAAAAATAGTGTCATCTACATAAATTTGAACCACTAAGAGATCTTGATGTTCTTGTTTGAGAAAAAGAGTTTGATCAATAGTTCCCCTTTTATATCCATGCTTGAGCAAGAAAGATGATAATGTTTCATACCACTTTCTTGGAGCTTGATGAAGACCGTACAAAGCTTTGTCAAGCCTGTATACCCTATATGGGTAATCAGGATCTTCAAAACCTAGAGGTTGAGCTATATAGACCTCTTCATTAATTTTCCCATATAAGAAAGCACACTTCACATCCATTTGATAGACTGTGAACTTCTTATATGAAGCATAGGCTAGGAATACTCTTATGGATTCAATCCTTGCAACTGGTGCAAAAACTTCATCATAATCTATTCCTTCTTCTTGAGTATATCCTTGAGCAATCAACCTAGCTTTGTTTCTAACAATTATACCTCTGTCATCTAGTTTATTTTTGAATAACCACCTTGTGCCAATTGGATGTTGACCTTCAGGTAGATCAACTAGATTCCAAACTTTTTTCTTTCTGAATCGTTAAAGCTCTTCTTGCATATCTTCAATCCAGCTATTATCTTTTAGTGCAGCTATGATATTGGGAGGAACCACTTGTGAAAGAAAACAAGTGAAAAGACAAATGTTTGCATCTCCCCCTTGGCTTCTAGTAGTTCTTTCATAAAGATGACCAATAATGTTGTTGATTGGATGAGTCTTATGAATTTGTGTTGTTGGAATATGCTCAACTGGAATAGATGATTCTAAGTTAGTCATGTTCATTGATGAAGATGGGGTCAATTGAGATGAAAAATTTATGAAATAATCAAATTGTTCTTGTGAGTATGAACATCTGAAGCTGAATGATATCCATCATCATTTTGAACATCAGCTGGAGTGTGAACATCTTCCGCAGGAACATCTACTGATGTGTTTTGAACTTCCTCAAGAGTTACATGAACATCTACGGATGGAGTTTGTTGACCTGCTGATATTGGGTGGACTAACTGCTGATTTGGATTGATCACCTGCTGATTATATGCTGATGTGGATGGACCATCTGCTGATGCAATATATATATCTCCGGATGTAGAACACTCATCTGCGGATGTAGAGTTAGCAGCTGCTGATGTAGTGTTTTCATCTGAGGATGTAGATCTATTTGACTGGTCTTGGGCTACATTGTTAGCATGATGTGTAGTTCCTTGTTCAATGACACTTGAATTTGGAGGTCTTGGAGGATCAGCAGATAATGATACTTCATTCATGTTTGGAGGCACAAATGGATTGCATGCATCTTTAGAACCTGCAGTATTTAAATAACTAGAGTTAAATGATTCCGTGAGTGCATCTATATCAAATAACCAAGGACTCATCAAATGACACATTAGGAGTTTCTTCCGCAATGTTTTGTTGTGGAATGTAAATCCTATATGATTTAGATGTTGAAGAGTATCCAACAAAGAAACCATCATAGGCTTTCTTTGAAAATTTCCCATATGTTCTTTTGTGTTCAACACAAACATATGACACCCAAAAGCTCTAAGATACCCTATGTAAGGTTTTCTTTTAAGTAAAAGCTCATATGGTGTTTTGTTATGTTCGTTGACAATTAATGTTCTGTTTTGAACATTGCATGTTGTGTTCACAACTACAGCCCAAAAGGTGATTGGCAATTGTGAATCATCTAGCATTGTCCTTGCTGCTTCAATGAGAGTTTTGTTTCTTCTCTCAACAACTCCATTTTGTTATGGAGTTCTTGGTTCACTAAATTACCTTACAATACCTTTAATCCTGCAAAAAGAATCTAAGACAGTACTAACAAATTCAGTCCCATTGTCACTCCTGAAAATTTTAACTTTATGATCAAGTTGGTTTTCAATCTTAGTGACGAATTCCATTAATGTTTCTGCAGTTTCACTCTTTTGTTTTAAGAAAAAAACCCATATGAATCTAGTGAAATCATCCACTACCACTAGATAATATTTCCTTTTACCAATGCTCATCACATTGGTTGGACCAAAAAGATCCATATGAAGCAATTTGAGTGGTGTTTTGTTTGTATTAATAATTTTGGATTTATATGACACTATATGTTGTTTTCCTTCATAACATGAGGAACAATGATTTGAACAATAAAATTCTTTCTTTCGTAGACCCATGACTAAGTCATTTTTCACCAATTTATTCATATTCTTCATGTTAGAATGAACAAGCCTTCTATGCCACAACTGAGATTCATCTTTTGATGATTTAGACAGCAGGCATGTTTCATTGCTTGTGAGTGCAGTACTGTTCATATCCAAAACATATGTGTTTCCTTTTCTTGATGCTCTAAGAAGGATCCAGACTTTTGGAATTGAAAAGTCTGGCATAAGAATGTAACAGTTAGTGTTATCAAATAATGTGGTATAATTTTGATCACAGATTTGAGACACACTTAGCAAATTATATTGTAAATTTTCACAGTAATTTACTTTCTCAAATTTGAGCACACCATTGGTTACCATTCCTTCACCAACTATTTTAGCTCTCTTCTTATCCCAGTAAATGCCACATAAGAAGTATTTTTATGTTTGAAGTCATGGAGAAGAGAATAGTTTCCTGTCATATGTCTGGAACAACCACTGTCAAAATACCACTTGTTGTTAGCTCTCCAAGATTGTTCCTGCACTAATAAAGAAATCAATTAGAATTAGAAACCCAAGCCTTAATGATCTTGGGTATTCCAGTGGTGTCTAAAATTGTAACTTCCTTATGAATGAGTGTTGAAGTTTCAGTATTAATTTTAGATTCAATTGATTTATTATGTGTTGTTTGTGGTGAGGATGATTATGTTACAAATGAGCTTGTGGAGTTTTGTTCTGGTTTCACAATCTCTTCCTCATTCATCTTGTCTTTCTTTGTTTGCTGCTTTGAGTTTGATGATGAACCTTGATTGTTTAAAGTTTCATCATCGTTTGATTTTGAATGTGAAACATGAGTTCCTTTTTCAAAATTATCAAAGAAAGTATCATCAAAATTTTCTTTCTGATCTGTCAAATCCACCTATTTGTGAGTGTTTTGAGTTGCTTATGTGGTTTTCTTTTCTTTAAATGTTTACCAATAGCAGGAGTTTTCTCCTTTGGTTTTGACAACTTTTGTTTTTGTTGTTGTTTCTTTGATTTTGAATCTTCTTGACTATCACTGGATTGAGAGTCTGATTCATCTTACTTAGATTGTTGCTTCTTTTTGCTCTTTGTTTTGTTTTTTTGTTAAAATAACATTCCTGAGTAGAGTGATTATTTTTGTTACAAATAGCACAATGTTTGTTAAAGTAGCAATCAGAAGTCATGTGATTATTCATATTGCAAATAGTGCAATAACTGCTGAAGTAACACTCTTCAGTGTTGTGATTTTTCATATCACACCATTTGCAATACTTTTCCTCTGATTCATTTTCAGAATCAATCCCTTTCTTGGTCTTTTGCTGCCTTTGAGTCTTCAATTCTTTTTCAAACTTTGCAGTAGATGACCCCTTTCCCTTTCCTGACATGATGTCAAAAGGTTCTTGTTTATCACCTGAAGTCTATTACTTAGAGTTCACAGCTTTCTGTTTTGTTTTCTTGTTGATTGATGATTTTGGCTTCCGCAGATCTTCTACAGACTCAATAGATTTGTTATTCCGTAGATCTGCCACTAATGCAGAAATGTTCTTCTTCTAGAGAAGTTCTGCGGATTGTGGTTGCTTTCTCTTTTCTATGAAAGTTTTAACTTCTTCCGGAGCTATACACTTTTCACTGACTCCAGTTGAAGGTTTTTGTTGATTGTGAAGTTCTTGAAGTCCTTCATTCAACTGAGCTATCCTTTTGCATATAGTCTTCAACATGTTTCTTTGCTTAGGAGGATAAGGCTACTTGGTTTCAACTAAAACTTTAGGAATGATTGGTTCAAATGAAGCATTCTTACCAGTATCCAATTCATTCGCATATTCATCATCATGTTCATCAGAATCATCCAAGTCATCACATTCATCAAAGTCAAATTCTAAGTCATTTTGTTTAACTTGTTTTGATTCAGAAGACTCAGTCTCACTCACCTCAAACTCATTTTTATTTACCAGTTTGTTAGATTTAGATTCAGTCTTGGTGCTTGGCACAAAATTGTTTGACAAACTGTTTGTCATTGTTTCAGGTAAAGTTGTATAGTTATCATTCAGAGGGGGTGCAACAGCATTGTAACCCAACCCATACCTATTCTTTGATTCAATATGAGAATTTAATAATTTCTCATACTGCTGAGATGAAAGTTGAAACTTCTGAAGTTCACTTCAGTTGATGCATGATCAGCCATGGATTTTGTTAAGGAAGTGGTCAGATGCTCAACTTGGGCTTTTAAACTATAATTTTCAGAGACAAGTTTATCTAAATCTTTCTGTAAATAGTTAATTTTGATTTCATATAGTTTATGCTCTCTTACATGAGATTCATTTAAAATCATTATTTCTTTTACTTTGTCAGCCAGTTGTTGAGCATGGACTCTATACCTTTCAACTTCCTCAACACATAATAATGAACATAATCTTTCTCTTACCTCTCTAGCCATGGGTGGAACTTTATTCTCTATGTTCGCCATTAGTTCTTGATTTTCTTCCAACACTTCTTTCTCATACATGCTCCAGTCACAGGTTCCATCTTGTAAGATGATCAACCCAGTTTCTTTTGAATTACTAGGCCCTGTTAATGCATTTATGGCTGCTGGGGATGAGTTGGTTAGCTGAGGTTGTCTGAAAGATCCTTCAGATGTTGATGGTTGATGAGATTGATGTTGATGAGACTGTTGTTGCTGAATTTGTCTCATGTCAGCTGATGATTGTTGATTACATTCTCTTGAGAAGTGACCATAGAGATTGCATTTGAAACATCTCACCTTTGACTTATCAACACCAATTTTAGTTGTTTTACTTGCTGTAGCCAAGTTTTTGTTTCTTCTCAAGTACTGTTTGGCTCTATAAGCAATCATAGGCATTTGCCACTGAAGATCCATTTCCTCTACAACATCTGGATGTAGTTCTTCTAGGTCTTGTTGGCAGATGTTGGCAGGAGTTAAAGTGCTTCCCAGGTAAGCTTGAAAACTTAAGCTGAAAGCAGCAACGACTACCTTTTGTTCTTCAGAATCTAGAATCACAGTAATGGGTTCTGCTTGATTGTTGTTAGATGAAGACTTTGCTGATGATGAAGATGGATCTTTTCTTTCCTTAGGTCTTCCCTTTTCTTTTCCTGATTTGCTTTGAGAAGATTTCTTTGATGGTTTCGAGGCATAGAAACTAACTTCTTCTTCATCTTCACTCATAGCACAAGAGTTGTCATTATCCTCATTAGAAATAAAGGCACTTCCAGCACTTTTAATTTCTTTAAAATGATACGGAGTGACAAGTGTTCTCACACTCTTGTTTCTTGATTTCTCATCCATTTCAAGAGCTTCAACTTTAGCCACCAATGTATCTAAACTAGTGGTTTTGAGATCAAGGGTGTTCTTGAACATGGACACAGTTTGCCTCCAACTTTCTGGTAAAGTATGGAGCATCTTTTTGTTTAATTCCTCATTGGTATACTTCAACTCCAAGATGTTCATCTCGGTAACCAATTGCATAAACCTGTGAAGTTGTTGAGGAATTGATTCACCCTCAATATGATAAGATGTTTCATATTATGAGTGGAGAGTATCTTTCCTTATGCTTCTGATTTCATCACTCCCTTCACAGAGTGTATGAAATATCTTCCACAAGGAATTTGCTGTTTTGTACACTACAAAAAAGTGGACTATTTGAGACTGAAAAATTAGTCTCTAATACTCCCCAATCAGTCTTTAATGGATATCAGGGACTGATTTTGGTAGTCTCCTGTCAGTTCTTAATACCTAGTCCTAGATACTCACATTAGTCCCTAAATTTCAGTCTCAATTGTGTGCCATCAATAGGAACTAACATTCAGTCTCTAAGACACCTAAATTCAGTCTTTAATTTATCCCCTGGTTTCAAGTCATTTCAGTCTCGAATACCTTTCATCCGCGACTAAAAATCAGTCTTTGGTGATAGTCTTTTGGAGACTAAAATTTAGTTCTTAAACCTTGTCAAATTTTTCATAAATATACTTAATTAGATATGGGTTTCATGATATTTCAGTCCTTAATAAGACGTTGTAAAGACTGAGATTTACTCCCTAATAACAAAACATTTAGTCACTAATTTATTCTTTAGAGACTAATAATTAGTACTTGATAACATAATATTTCAGTATTTAATATGTTTTTTCAAGACTTAATTTTAATCTTAGATGTCATATTAATTCGTGTCAAACGTATGTATCGAAGACTGAAAATCTGTAAGTTTTAATAACTTTTTCAATCCCAAATATGTTTTTTACAAACTAATAATCAGTAGCTTATAATTAATTTTTCATATCTTTAATATATATATATATATATATATATATATATATATATATATATATATATTTAAAGTCGGAAGATTAGTCTTTAAAATCAACCCCAAATATGTCTTAGATAATGTACTAAATTAAACTATCATATAAAGAAACAAACAATCAAACACCATAAAAACATCAAACAACCAAACACAATAAAAACATGTCTTAGCTAACATACTAAATCAAACTGTCAGTGCCACGAACATCATCATTAAGTTGCTCCTCTGAACAGGTTGCTCCACTACTTGCAGCAGCGGATGCTACACCCTCAAAATCTGGAAACTTCGAGCTCATGAATATCGACAATTTTTCATACTTTTCATTGCTTTGTTTCAATTCTTCTTTTAGTAAAGCTACTTGATTACATAGAGTTTCGGCCTCTCTTGAAGGTTGTTGAGAAGATTGAGTTGCTGATGTCATCCAAAACTCTTTTTTTCTAAGCACCGGTCCAACGCCTACCATCCATGCAGATTTTTTTGTTTTCTCCTTGGCATACACACTTTGAATAGCCTCTTTTTCTAGCTCATGGTGCATGGTAGTCGTTATAGTTGTACCTTCTAAAGTTAACTTCGCCACCGCCTCCTCTTTATGACGAATAATATTCTCCTAACAAAATTAAAGGTATATAAAAACAAGAAAAATATTAAACGTATAATCAAGTTGACATGATCCTAGAGAGTTATAACTTACATATTGAATGCATGCGTCATCATTTAGCCATCCTTGTTTTTCAGCATTAATATGTAGCTTGTGATATACTTCAAATGGGATAGGGTGCGTTTGAGTCTCACAATTTGTCTATGATAATAAGAATTTAAGAACTTTAAATAAAGATAGATAAATATACTTTTAAAAAATATGAAACTAGGGGTTAAGATAGATAAATGAATGTCACTAGTTATTCGATCTTTATGCTCAATTAGAAAACTAAACAAGTACACAATTAAACTCACTAGTTATTTGATCTTGAAGCTCAATTAGAACAATGAAGAAGTACATAATTAAGTTGCCTAGACAAAACTAGTAGTACTACACATATGTGTCAAATAACATTTGATCTTGAAGTTTACATTTATTTGTCAAATAACATACTAAGTTATATGCAAATACTATGTTCAAGTTTAATACAAATAATCAAAGTATAATGTGTATGTTTCAAATATGGTTAAAAAAACAGAGGGTGCTAAACTAATGCACTAAATCAGATAAAAACATTTAAATTTTAATATTCAAGACTTACCATGTGAAATACATGATTCACAATTGATCGTGAGCCTCCTCTACTAGCAATTCTTTGTTTTTGACGATTAACTTCCATCTGAATACTATATTTCTATAAAAACCAACACAGATGTTAGAGCCTAAAAACTAAAACAAAAATTTATAAAATACATGGCTAATCAATCAAGAATACATATCGTGATTAATGATGCAGTAATAACATACAAAAAATGAGAAATATATTTTAATCTTATACACTAAGTCATCTTTCCATGGATTGATAATGTTAAAGAACATAATTGTGAACACCTTGTGGCCTACAGGTTGTTGTAGTTTACGTAAAAGAAAATTTTGGGGAAAGGCTTGATTTTTACATTATTAAACAATTCATTAAAGTCATAGGGTATATTATTGGGTTGGGAGTGTGTATGGCAGTGTAGTTTGGTGAATGAAAGAAACAACACAGGTAGATAAATTTTATGAGAAATTTTATGCATCTTTGAAGGACATAATCCAATATGAGTGTTCATTTTGTTGTGATTTTTGTGATTTGTAGTTCAACTTTGTTAATTTTTGGCATCTGCTGATTATGCTTGATTCTTTCAGTTTTGTAAGGCCCCGTTCCCAGGAAGCCTCACAGTTGGTTAATCATAGCATAAAATCAATTTAATAACAAAATAATGCAGCAGAATAAAATAAACATTCACTTAAAACTTGTAGTTGATATTGTAATCATACATTTGTCATTCAATTGTAAATAAAACATAGTACTTTTTCTTAAATTACAATAAAAGATTTCATAAACAGGAATGCCATCCATTGCCATCCAAGTAGCCCCCAACCTGGTGCCATCCACAGCATCAGCATTACCTGCCAACTATTATGCATAAAAGTCAGCTTCGCTGAGTGAGTTCTAGTTTTAAATAATATAAGAAAATATAAACTTTATCCTTCATATAATGATCATGCATACATCATAATACATAACATTTGTGTCATAATAAGCATGTTCATTATCTTTCATTCTTTCATTATCTTTCGCTTCATCATAAACGAGATTGTACAAGGCAAGAGCTCCCTGTTGATCGACAACGAATGTTGATCCCTGTCGGTACACATGAAAACGGTAGCTAACCCCCGACAGTTGATCCACACTACAAGGCATATAGCCCGCTCATGAATACGGATCCATCATCATACATCAGACTCACATAAGTGAAGTCTATCATAGTGCTTGCAAGACTTTTCATCATTAAACGGGCCCGGGGTAACATTCATTAAGTTCCACTTTTCATTAATATTATCTTCCATTTTAATATATAATACTTAACTTATGAGTACACAACATACCAAGTACAATTCATCATAAAAACATAACCGACCCTCCGCGGGACAGCGAGGGTTTGCGGGCGGCAGCCCCTGACAGTGGGGTACTAGGGGCAGCAGCCCCTAGTGGGATCCAAGGGTCAACGCCTCTGCTGGGGCCGGGCTGCCAGGTCAGCGATAAGAAATTTTATTTTTAAACATTTATATAGCACATTTTGTTATAGAAAAATTGATCTTCGTATTAAAACCACTTAAAATCTTGGTCATTTAAAAACGTATTTTTAGTATGCATAATAGCCCCAATACATGGAAAACTTATAAACGAGGGGATCTAGAACTCACCTGGATGCAGTGAGTAGCTTCTAAACTAAGCTTCTAAGCTAGTATCACACTACACAGCCTGCAGATAAGTTAGCACTCTAAGGGGGTTAATTTCTGACTAAAATCGCTGCTAATTTTGCTACCAGATAAGTAGTTTCGCTACCAGTTTCGCTGCTAGCTTCGCATGGCAGTTTCGTTGCCAGCTTCGCATGGCAGTTTCGCTGCCAGTTTCGCTGACAGTTTCGCTGCCAGCTTCGCATGGCAGTTTTGCCCAACTTTCGTTGGAATTCCATGGCTGCGAAATTACCTGCGAAACTATAGTTTCACAGAAAGCTCTTAGTTTCGCAGCTTGAATACGCAATTTCGCTTGAAGCACAGATAGTTTCGCAAAACGCATAAAAATTACGAACCAACCCGTTTTTAACCCAAAATCGCAACTTTTTAGGTCCAAACCCTTAGTTTATCATCCATGAGGCTATATCTAAGCTTTTTACATGTTTTCATACGTAAAAATGTGACCATTATGCGATTCTTTGTAACTTTTCAAAACCCAAAACTCTAGAATTCGGGTTTGATCTACAGAAGGGTTTAGAAGGTGATTCATACCATGATTTCTTGCTCCTTTCTTGTGGTTTGATGCTTAATCGTTCAAATCTTCAATCCCTTAACCTTTGAAGCTCTAAATCTTCACTTTCTCTCTCTACTTTCTCTCTCTACTTTCTCTCTCTAGAAATTGTTGGTTAGGGTTACCAATGAGGAAGATGATGGCTCATTAGATGGGTTAAAGGGCTAATTATGGGCCTTTAATCCCTTAGGCTTTACCCAATAAGCCTAATTTAGCCCATATCCCATTTCCTTCCTTTATTTTTATTAAATACTTACTAATTAAGCCCATTAGCATTGATGACTCGTTTTGACATTTCGGGGTGTTACAAGTCTCCCCCACTTATTTAGGTTTCGTCCTCTAAACCTGTCAGTCATCAAACAATTACGGATAATATTGCCTCATATCTTCCTCGGTCTCCACATAATTTAGTCGTTCATCCACTTCAATGTCTTGTAGCGGTACAACCATATCATCATCTGCTAGGCATTTTCTAAGATGAGATACATGGAACGTAGGGTGAATTCCACTCAACTCATCGGGTAGTTCTAATCTGTAGGCCACTTCTCCTACCCTTGCGACAATACAAAACGGCCCAATGAACCTTGGGCTTAGCTTTCCTCGCTTACGAAACCTGATGATCCCTTTCCAGGGAGATACCTTGAGCATAACCTTGTCTCCAACCTCGAATTCTATCGGTCTACACCTCTTGTCAGCGTAAGACTTCTGGCGATCCTTTGCGGCTTTCATGAATGCTTTAATTTTATCTAGCTTTTCGGTCGTAACCTTAATTACTTCAAGACTTCCCAATTCCTTTTGCCTGATGTCACCCCAACACACGGGTGTCCTGCACTTCCTACCGTATAACATCTCATAAGGTGGCATGCCGATGCTGGCATGGTAACTATTGTTATATGAGAATTCTGCCAATGGTAAGTGCTCATCCCAACTTCCTCCAAAGTCGATTACACATGCTCGTAGCATGTCTTCTAATGTCTGAATCGTTCTTTCCGACTGACCATCAGTCTGGGGGTGGTAAGCCGTACTAATATGCAGTCTAGTCCCCATTGCGTCGTGAAACCTCTTCCAGAACTTGGATGTAAACCGCGTGTCTCTATGCGAAACGATAGACACTGGCATGCCGTGATGAGCCACGATCTACTTGATAAATAGCTCTGCCAACCTCTCAGAGGAATACGTCTCACGAATTGGTAGGAAATGGGAGCTTTTTATCAAACGGTCAACAATCACCTAAATTGCGTTGCTTCCTCTCGCCGTGCGAGGTAACTTTGTGTTGAAGTCCATCGCGATGTGTTCCCATTTCCATTCAGGAATATTAAAAGGTTGGATCTTCCCATATGGCTTTTGGTGCTCTGCCTTCACTTGCAAACAAGTCATGCACTTGCTCACGTACTTAGCCACGTCACGCTTCATTCCCGGCCACCAGTAATCGTTCTTTAGATCGTGATACATTTTCGTGGCACCGGGATGAATGGAATATCATGTCTTGTGAGCCTCATCCATGATCTTCCCCCTCAGATCCCCATAGAGAGGGATCCACATTCGCCCAGATCGGGTTCTAACACCCAGGGTGTTTTCCCCCAAATCTGAAACCTGTCCTTTCATCCTTTCAGAGTTGACTCTGTCACCTCTCAATGCCTCATCTTGAAACTCCCTTACTTGTTTCATACCATCAGGCATCATGATTATCTGGTAAGCCCTCACCCGAATTGATTCGGGTCGTCCCTTCCGGCTAAGGGCGTCAGCAACCACATTGGCTTTGCCCGGATGATAATGAATTTCGCAGTCATATTCCTTGATTTGTTCCAACCACCTCCTCTGCCTCATGTTGAGTTCCTTTTGTTTGAAGAAATACTTCAAACTTTTATGATCAGTGAAGATGGTGCACTTTACCCCATACAGGTAGTGCCTCTAAATCTTCAACGCAAACACCACCGCAGCCAACTCCAAATCATGGGTAGGATAATTGGCCTCGTGGACCTTTAATTGTCTAGAAGCATATGCTATCACCTTCCCTCGTTGCATAAATACGCAACCCAATCCTACATACGAGGCATCCGAGTAGACTACCAGATCCTCGTTCCCTTCAGGTAACGTCAAGACAGGGGCTTGAGTTAACCTCATCTTCAGTTCTAGGAAGGCATTATCCTGATCAGTTCCCTATTCATAATTCATGTCCTTCTGAGTCAACTTAGTCAAAGGAGAAGCTATCTTGGAGAAATCCTGGATAAACCTCCTGTAGTAACCTGCCAGGCCTAAGAAACTGCGAATCTCGGATGGCATCTTCGGAGGTTCCCATTGCACCACCGCTTCAACCTTCGCAGGGTCCACTCTGATTCCATCAGGATTAACCACATGACCCAGAAATTGAACTTCTCGTGGCCAAAATGGGCATTTAGAGAACTTAGCATATAACTTCTCACTTCTGAGCGTCTCCAATACTTCTCGAATATGATCGGCATGTTCCTCTTCACTTTTTGAATAAATCAAAATGTCATCGATAAACACTATCACTGATTTATCCAACATCGGCTGACATACCCGATTCATAAGATCCATAAAAGCAGCTGGCGCGTTGGTCAAAGCAAAGGACATAACGAGAAATTCATAGTGTCCATAACGCGTACGGAACGCTGTCTTAGGGATGTCTTGTTCTTGCACCTTCAGTTGGTGGTAACCAGACCGTAGGTCTATCCTTGAAAACCAGCTGGCACCCTGAAGTTGATCGAACAGTTTGTCGATCCTTGGTAACGGATACCGATTCTTTACAGTCAGCTTATTGAGCTCGTGATAGTCAATGCACATCCGCATGCTACTGTCTTTCTTCTTGACAAATAAAACCGGAGCACCCCATGGAGAGATACTCAGTCGGATGAAGCCTTTATCAAATAAATCTTGCAACTGATCCCTCAGTTCTACCATCTCTAAAGGAGCTAATCGATACGGTACTTTAGCGACAGGCTATGCTCCCGGTAGCAAGTCAATCTGGAATTCGATTCGCGGTCAGGCGGCACACCAGTCAGGTCTTTAGGAAAGACGTCAGGAAACTCGCGCACTACCGGCACGTCTGATAATTGTGGCTCTGGTGCATCCACATCTTTTACATACGCCAAGTAAGCACTACACCCACGTCTCAAGTACTTTTCAGCTGTGATCATCGACATGACCTTCGGTACACAGCACACCTTATCCCCGCGAACCGTAACAGAACTACCATTGGGCACTGTTAGACGAATTATCTTCTTACTACATACTATATTGGCTTCATAGCTAGCTAACCAATCCATGCCTAACACCACATCGAAACCTCCTAAGGCCATAACATGCAACCTAGCAGGAAACTTACAACCTTCTAACTCAATCAGGCAATCCTCAACCACCTCAGTCACCTTAGTGGACTTACCAATGGCTGTTTCTACATAAAAAGGCTCGTCTAACTTTCTACTCTTATCATGCAACAAACGACAAAAGGTAGCAGACACGAAACTCCTACTAGCACCAGAATCAAATAGCACAGAACCATATTCATGGTCTACCAGAAACATACCTAAAACCACCTCTGGATCTGCCCTGGCCTCCTCACGAGTTATGTTGAATGCCCTCGCCTTTGCCTTCGAACCGTCCCCCCTTCCCCTTATCTCCAGCTTTAGCCGCTCCTGATCCTTCTGATTTTCCTTTCTTACAGTCTCTTCCCAAGTGTCCTATCTCTCCGCACTGGTAACATTTAACCACCCTGCAGTCCTTGACATAGTGGCCCTCGCCTCCACATTTGAAACATTTGCCCATCCCAACTCTACACTCCCCTGAATGACCCCTTCCACATTTTCTACAAACACCTCCCTCACCTTTATTTCCTCGTCTCCCTGACTGATCCTTAACTCTCATCCTCTTCTCTCCAATCCTGAAGTTGTCACCTCCAAACCTCTTCCCATTTCCATTCTTGTTCCCCCTCCATTTCTCCACCTTCTTCTGTACAGGCATCAGATCTCTCTCATCGTACAACCTCCCAGCTAAATCCACCATAGACATAAACGTGCCCGGTCTGGCCGCAATCATGTGCCTCCTGATATCCACGAGCAAACCCTGCATGTATCTCTTGATCTTTTTGGATGCAGGTGTCACCATGTCTGGCACAAGTCTTGCATGTTCATTGAACTTGGAGGTGTACTCTTGATGAGTCATGTTCCCAGCCTCCAAATACAAGAACTCCTTATCAATCTTGTCTAACTCTCGATGGGGACAATACTCCTCCAGCACCAACTCCTTCAACCCAGACCACTTCATTTTGGCTATCGATCCCTTTCCTTGAGCCTGGACAATATTGTCCTACCAACACAACACTGAGTCAATGAAAGAATGAGTGTTAAACTTAACTTTCTGATCTTCCTGTCACTCACTAATTTCCAGTACCACTTCCATCTCTCTGACCCAACGGTGAGCGGTAGTAGCATTGCCGTTACCGTCAGAGGTCGGGGGCTTGCACCTTTGAAATGCCCCATAGTTGCACCCCTTAGTAGTCTCTTTTTCAAACTCCTCAGCACTATCATCATCATGAACTACCACCTTAGGGTCTGATGGCTCCTCTTCGGATTCCTCAGTCCTCCCAGTAGACTTTCCTGAATTCTTCTTATTTTCCTTTCCCTTCTTTTCAGCTTTCTCTCCATCCTTGACTGCTTTAATCACCTCAGTCACCATTGAGGGTAACACATTCTGCATAACATTGTAGACCTCATCAACGATAGCCTCCTTCACAGTAGATTTGAGGGTGGCTAATCCCTCCCCCTCCAGGTGACTATAGAGGTCCGACTCCTCATGAACAGTCTCGGGAGCATTAGCTTTGCTCCGGGTGACATGTGGCTCAGTAGTACGCCCGCCACGAGCACCTCCTTGGGTTGCCTTCCCAGATTTCCTACCCTCCATAACTAATTCCTATAAGATTCAAACACCAAAATGGGTATTCAAGATAATTGCTCAGATCATTATAAGTACGGTAAGTCCTTAATTACAGTGGCCAAGTGTGATTAACCACTTACCTTACCCTCGTGTCCCAAGCAATCACTATCCTAACACATATCAGTATTCAAATCTACAAGCACATAAAACAAGTAGCACACGCGCAGAATCCCGGTTTTACTTGAAAACTTTTACCTGATGGCGCGTAACTACTTGGATTGGCATTCTTCATTCGGTCCCATTTTCAGTTTAAGTTTAGGTTTTGAAAACAACTTACCCAGTTCTCTTAAACTTTGGCTCTGATACCAACTTGTAAGGCCCCATTCCCAGGAAGCCTCATAGTTGGTTGATCATAGCATAAAATCATTTTAATAACAAAACAATGCAGCGGAATAAAATAAACATTCACCTAAAACTTGCAGTTGATATTGTAATCATACATTTGTCCTTTAATTGTAAATTAAACATAGTACTTTTTTCTTAAATTACAATAAAAGATTTCATAAACAGGAATGCCATCCATTGCCATCCAAGTAGCCCCCAACCTGGTGCCATCCTCAGCATCAGCATTAGTTGCCAACTATTATGCATAAAAGTCAGCTTCGTTGAGTGAGTTCTAGTTTTAAATAATATAAGAAAATATAAACTTTATCCTTCATATAATGATCATGCATACATCATAAAACACAACATTTGCATCTTAATAAGCATGTTCATTATCATTCATTCTTTCATTATCTTTTGCTTCATCATAAATGAGATTTCACAAGGCAAGAGCTCCCTGTTGATTGACGACGAATGTCGATCCCTGTCGATACACATGAAAATGGTAGCTAGCCCATTACAGTTGATCCACACTGGAAGGCACATAGCCCGCTCATGAATATGGATCCATCATCATACATCAGACTCACATAAGTGAAATCTATTATTGTGCTTGGAAGACTTGTCATCATTAAACGGGCCCGGGATAACATTCATTAAGTTCCACTTTTCATTAATATTATCTTCCATTTTAATATATAATACTTAGCTTCTGAGTACACAACATACCAAGTACAATTCATCATAAAAACATAACCGACCCTCCGCAGGACAACGGGGGTTCGCAGGCGGCAGCCCCTGACTGCGGGGTCCTAGGGACAGCATCCCCTAGTGGGGTCCAAGGGGCAACGCCCCGGCTGGGGCCAGGCTGCTAGTTCAACGAGAAGAAATTTTATTTTTAAACATTTATATAGCACATCTTGTTATAGAAAAATCGATCTTCCTGTTAAAACCACTTAAAATTTTGGTCATTTAAAAACGTATATTTAGTATGCATAATAGCCCCAAAACATGTAAAACTTATAAACGAGGGGATCTAGAACTCACCTGGATGCAGTGAGTACCTTCTAAACTAAGCTTCTGAGCTAGGATCACACTACACAGCCTACAAATAAGTTAGCACTCTAAGGGGGTTAATTTCTGCCTAAATTCGCTACTAATTTCACCGCCAGATAAGCAGTTTTGCTGGCAGTTCGCCGCCAGTTTCGCTGCCAATTTCACTGATAGTTTCGCTGCCAGCTTCGCAAGGCAGTTTCGCTGCCAGTTTCGCTACCAGCTTCGCATGGCAATTTCGCCCAACTTTCGTTGGAATTCCATGGCTGCAAAATTACCTGCGAAACTTTAGTTTCGAAGAAAGCTCTTAGTGTCGCAGCTTGAATACGCAATTTCGCTGGATGCACAGACGGTTTTGTAGAACGCATAAAAATTACGAACCAACCCCATTTTTAACCCAAAATCGCAACTTTTTACGTCCAAACCCTTAGTTTATCATACGTGAGGCTATATCTAAGCTTTTTACATGTTTTCATACGTAAAAATGTGACCTTTATGTGATTCTTTGTAACTTTTCAAAACCCAAAACCCTAGAATTCGGGTTTGATCTACAGAAGGGTTTAGAGGGTGATTCTCACCTGAATTTCTTGCTCCTTTCTTGTGCTTTGATGCTCAATCGTTCAGATCTTCAATCCCTTAACCTTTGAAGCTCTAAATCTTGAGTTTCTATTCACTTTCTCTCTCTAGAAATGGTTAAGGTTAAAAAATAAGGAAGTTGATGGCTGATTGGGTGCGTTATAGGGCTGATTATGGGCCTTTAATCCCTTAGGCTATTACCCAATAAGCCTAATTTATCCCATATCCCATTTCCTTCTTTTATTTTTATTAAATACCCACTAATTAAGCCCATTAGCATTGATGACTCGTTTTGACATTTCGGGGTGTTACAAGTTTTGTTAACATAAAGCATGGTGATATTGCTAAAGCAGGTATGGAAAACTAAATCCACAGCTAATGTTTTGTGTTTTTTTCTTTTCTAAATGAGCTCTCTTACAGCTATACCAGTGTATGGAAGACTAAAGCCTAAAGCTGTTATAGAACTTTGCTCAAAGCAAAAAAAGTTGTATGCCCTAATGTTGTAAGTTTGTTATTTATGTCACACAATATAAGTTTGTTATTTATGTCACACACTATTTTCAATATTATTATCATTTTCATGTAATTTATAAAGGTTGTTTAATTTAGGGTGTTGTTATAAGGTTTTCATGTGGGCTATATTTTGGGTGTTATTATAAAGGTTTCATGTGGTCTAATGTATAGGATGGAGTATTTTCCTATATACTTTATTTAAAATTATGCTGGATTGTTTTTGTTTGATAATAATTGTCATGTTTTTGTTCGAAAAGAAATTTGATGTTTGCTTTGTTGTTGTTTTTTTATACAAACCGTGTAATACATGGGTCTATAACTCAGTTATATAATAAAAAGATAAAGGGTTTATAATATGTAATTATAATTAAATTGGTTTCCAGCATTGAGCAAACTTACTTGAGTTGATTCCAACTCCCAATAGTCACATAAGTGGTTCCAATCTTCTGGGCTTCGACAATTGGGATCCATATTTGATCTTTCTAAATGTGGATTGGTTCTTCCCCCGTTCTGCTTCCAATGAACACTCAACTTACCTCTAGTGCGTCTCCATTGACGATGTAGGTGATCATCCACATATGCCATAAAAACTTTATCTGCTCGCAATAACTGGAATTTTACCTACATGAATATATATGTGAACAATACCAATGAATATATAATATGGAACACATAAAAATATTTTAACGCAAACCAGATGCAGAATTAAAAATATTTTTTTATATTTGGAATGAAAATATAACATGTTAATAACTTATAAATACATAAAATTTAATAACATTTACAACTTACTTGTAATTTTTCATGCATTCGATCCATAACATCGATGGGAATGGACTCCCATTTATGAAAGTTCATCGGACATATATTACGGATTACGATCCCACACCCGGTTGCAAACTTAGTAGCTGAACTCCCAACGAATTTCTTTACTTTTTTATCATCTTCATTGGCCATTGTTAAAGAAATTTTAGAACCCTCATGCAACATCTCCAAAGTCTTTGTAGCACTACGATTAAGACTTCAACAACACCTTTTTGGTGGATCGACCGGGGGTTGATTCGCATCTGGGTGTTCATTTACATCTGTAGTAAATATTATAAGTAAGGCAAAATGCATTGGAATAAAATCATTTCTCATATAAAAACATGCATTTGTATAAAAGACATGCATCACTAAAATATTGAATTTAACCTTGTACAGAAATGAAAGACCTTGTTGGGGAATTGGTTCGACTGCAACAACTGCATTTTTCAAATTACTATTATTATTATTATTCACTACGAATGATGATACTTATATGATATAACAAATATAAAAAATGAACATTTAACCATTAGAATCAATGTTGGACGAACGACGATTGTGTTTACGTATGGGTTGTTGTATGATCTCAGATGAACTCCCATCAATAGTTGACTGAACTTTAAGTTGACCTGAATCTCGTTCTTTAGATCTCTTTCTTGTAATGGCACTAACCATCGTCACTAACAAAAGTATCCGTACTGCATAAAGAGAACCAATACAATCATTAGATTCAATGTTCAACATCTAAAATACTAATGAAAGTTCAAACTACTGGATCAGTATTCATTATTATGGGTTAAGGTTAGGAAATGGATCAATCTTGTGTTTGTAATTTTTTAGGATCGATATGGTTCATCTCCATCGTTGTTTAAATTAATAAAATGTATGTTTTTTCTTTTGTTTTATTGCCTGAAATCTTTGGTAATTGTTGCACTTTTTGATGTTTAGGCTTCTGATTGCATGTTTTTTTATTTCAATTGCATGACTCAAGGTTGATTTATTTTGCTTTTTATTTGTATTTGCATATGTTTTTTCATCTCTGTTTCTATTTATACTACAAATGTGCTATGGTTTTTAGGTTACTAAATTGTTGATGCCATGTGTTCAAAAAGGGAAAGAAAATAAGAAATATAAGGTTAATGTGTCGATGATTTATTTGAATATGATTTTAGTATTCGAATAAAGTGATCTGTCATCAGAGAAACTGATCAGAAGAATTTCGAGGAGCTTTGGTTATTTCTACGCTCTCACCCAAGATATCAATAAAAAGCTTCATAAGATTTGTGTAGTTCTTAATTCATACTAATTTCCATTTTGATTTGAATTGTTATTAATGATTTCTTTGTGTAAACACAGGCCACAATTGATTGGCTTATATGATATTGAATTTGTGAGTGAACCTTTTTTTTCTTTTGTAATTTCACTAGGCAATAGCTTCATCAAATCAGAGATGCTAATTATTACATAGCTCTGTTAGTTGACATAGCTTTAGAAGTCAGATCCCTTACTTTTGCTTAATTACTATTCCTTTGCTTTTGCTTTGCTTAATCACCAGTTCTAACAAGTAGAAATCAAGGTTTATGACTTGATTCATCTTGTAATTTTGACTTTTGTTTCTGACTTTTGTTTCCTATTCATCGATCTTGGTTTGTAATTTCGATGATGTATTAAGAGTTATGATTTTGAGGGTTAGTTTCTTATTAATCTTTTATGGTTTCAAATCTTAAATCGGTAAAAAGAAGACAACTAAACAAAAACTAAATGTAAAAAAAGTGTCGAATTTGAATCCGGTGTTCAGTTTGGTTATTAAATTTTGGGGTTCTATTAGAAAGTTTTGATCCACTATCGTTGGTTTATGATTCATTCTTGGGTTGAAGAATTTGCAGGACTGTTTAAGGGAGTTTTGGTCACTTACAACATAACACACAATGAGCAGAGACTTGTTTTAGAAGACTTAACAGATCAAATAAGGAACTGCTAACACAAGATTGACACTTAGAACACTAGCAAATATGAGACAGAACAAGAACAGAATAAAACAAGTGTTTGGTTTTCAAGGATGTTGTATATTACTCTTAAGTTCTTTTACAAGTGTACAAGCATAAGATAAGTTACAAACACCAGAGATACTTATACTACATCCTACAGCAGGCCATACTTTGAAGGCCAGCTGGATACATGATCTTGACAAAAACAAAATCAATGTAGAGTCAAAAGGCATATTGCCTTTTGAGTAGTGACTATGACATGCCATAGCTCACATCCTAATATATTACAAAAAGAATAAAATTACAAAAAGTAGAAAGTAAAGGACTCAAGACCTCAATGTACAATTACCAAAAGCATGGACCTTTTCACCAACTTGTGAATGTTGGTGAGTCAACAAAGTTGCAGCGAAAAGTGGTCCAGCTTTATGGAAAAAGTACATTAGATAAAAGCATGTCTTCAAAAGTCTTTGGAAGATAATCTGTCTTCACTTCTTGGCTTCGGAAGACTTCACTTTAAGCTTCAGAAGATGTTGGCCTTGGCTTCAGAAGATTTCACACTTAAAATATTTTCTCATGCAGTATGTGAAACTTCCGAAGCATTCTACTCAGCACTTCTGTGCATGCATGCAGGATAGACTTTTGGATGATTGGATGTTTTTGGATGCATCAACCTTATACAGACCTTACAAACTCCCCCTAGGCTGATGCTACCAAAACATTCAAAGACTTTAGATATTGAAAGTCTTCATTATGATGATGACCATGCCTTTCTTCATAAAATGGTCAGGATCACTCAGACTCTCATAGTGTCTTCTCATCTCAAAGAGATCATGCAGAGGTAAATTGAACATGTCTTGCCATGTGTAGACGTCTTCAATACCTTGATCTCTGATCACATGCCATCTCTCTGGATTGGTAGTGTAAGTCCAGGATAAGATGGGTCTTCCTGATGCTAGAGGAGCTACTTGAATTGGAGTTGGTGGAGCTTCCTCTTCATGCACCTTCTCAGGATGATCTGATTCATCCCGAGGCCTAGAAGTGGATGACTCTGACTTCTTCCTTTTCTTGGGCTTTGGTTTAGAAGCCATCCTTTTCTTCCTCTTTGAACTCTTTAACTGAGAAGACTGGCCTGTAGCACCTTGTTGATCTTCTTTGTCTTTCTCATTTAGGTCTACCTCCCTCACAGGTTTAGAAGGAGTGGAAGGTTTACCCTGCTGTTGTGGATCAGAAGCTAAAGCTTGCTGAGATTCAGCTTGAGTTCCAGGTTGTGTTGTCTCAACTTGTTCAACCTTAACCTTAACTTCATGAGGAGCTTGACTTGGTGGGGAGTGTAAGTCAACAAGCTCTCCTCTGTTGATCTTCTGCTTGATCACCCTTATATTCTCATCCATTGTAGATAGAGACATAGGACCAAGTCTCTTTCTGGAGAATCCATACAGCTTCAAGAAGCTTATCATCCTTTGTCTATCAGTAGACTTCTTCATACTTCTTTAGATGATGGCTCTTGACTTTGCAGCTTCTTCCCTCATCTTTCTTTTAGTTGCTTTTTGTTCTTTGAGAACTTGAAGTTCAAGTTGCTTGAGGTAATCAAACTCAATGTACTCAAAGGACAAGGGAAGAAGTACAGATGCCTGGTAGAGACCTGTGGCACTCAGGTAGTTGATCATATTCTGTCTATCTGTTTCTTTATCTACCTGAGGTTCTTATGGAGCCATAGTCTCCTGCACAGGACTTTCCTGAACTGGAGAGAGAGTAGGAACATGTTTGTAGAGTCTTTTCAGTCTCTTTTCTTACTTGATTTGTATGAGTAACCTTGCATCCTCTACTTCCTTCATCTCTCTTGTCATTTTCCTGTCAGCCAGTTCATTCAACTCTTCTAAGGGGAGGGAGATGATGTTATCAACATCATAGTTCCTGGTCTGTAAATAAGTGATCCGGACTACCCTTAACTCATCATCTTGAGTGTTTGGTCTGTGAGCAACCCTGATTATAGCTTGCATGAAGCCAGCAGACCCAGCAGAGGAACTTTCTCCCCTTAGCTTTCTTTTTCTCTCTCTCTCCTCCCCCTTAATCTCCTCAGGAGTCATTTTCCTTTTCCCTTTGTCACTCACAGACCTTTGCGACTCAGGGTGGAGAGAGCTTTGGCCTTCATTGCATGGAGTAGCATCCATGCTCTGGCCAGAGAGAGGTTGAGATACACCTTCACTAGCAGGTGTCTCATCAAGGGAATGGATTTCTGAAGTAGTTGTAGGTGTGACAGGGCTCTTAGGTTCTATCACAGGCCTTCAGTCAAGGTTTTCCCTTTGAAGCTAATCTCAGGGTCTGCCTCAACATCCAGTTGACCAATGATATTTCCTGATTGCCTTTGTCTCCTTCCGAGGCTGTACTCTTCAGTAATCTTGTCTTGAATCCTTTGAGCCAACTTGTCAGCTTGTTTAGATTGGCTTGGGTTGACAAGTGGCATGTTTATAAGGTCAAGACCTTTATAGTAGTTCAAGGTCTGAAAATTGAATACTTCTTGCTGCCCTTAAACTTTTTGAATAATGAGGGCTCTTCTTTCAGCATCATACCTCCACCCAATAATGTAGTTTGAAGTTCCTTGAGATGGGTATGACATAGCCATTGGAATGTCTTCCTTAAAGAGACTCTGAATGAGAGAGTCTAGAGAGTCCACAACAATGTGAACTTGAGGAAGTTGTTGAGCATGGACAATTGCAAGTCAGGATGGTGAGTCCTCAGTGTCCATACTTTGTGAAGAACTCCTAGGTTCTGTGATTGTAATGACTTTCTCCCCCTTTTTGGTAGCATCACCCTCTTGCATAGGTGAGCTAGGAGTTAGGTAAATCACATCCACAGGTTCTTGTGTTCCTAGATGAGCTCTTCTTAAAGGTCTCCCAGCTAGTTTCTCTTTGAGATAAGATATCTCAAGTTGCTGATCATTGACCCTATTTTGTAAGGTAGTCACCTGAGATTCCAAGTGACTAACCTTAGAGACTAAATAGGTGCATGTTTTTGACAGTTTGTGCACCTTTAGTCTCAGATTCCCCTCTTCTTCATCAGAATATTCATTGGGGGATGAGATAATTGGACCAAAGTCTTCAGTCTCACCACCAATATCATGTTCTTGGCTGTTGGTTTTCCTCTATTCGCTGACAACTTCAGATGGAGTGTCTGTGGACTGAGTTGCCATGGTTGAGGTCTTAATAATGTAATCACTTGCAGAAGTGAGAGCTTCTTCCATATGGATCTCCTAAACAGGGTCAGGAAGATCCACCTCAGTGGTAGGTGGATGATGTGGGCTAGACAGGGGAGAGTCAGGAGCACTCATCTCTCTTTGAGTGGGGGAAGAGTAGAGAGACTAATTCTACTCACTGAAACCCATGTCTTCATCATCATAGAAGTCAAGGCTAGAGATTGGTTGGTTTAGATCTAAAGGCTGGGGATGGTAACTTTCCCCTGAAGGTTGTTCACTTGAGTGTTGAGACTCAGAGTGAAGGCTTAACGCTGTTGTGCTAATGAGCTCATCAGGCTGAGCATGAGGAACCTCAGCTCTGGTTTCCACTTCTTCCTGTATGGGTAGTGATATGGGGGCCTGCACAGACTGAATAGCTTGTGCAGGGGTTTGTTTGGTTCCTTTTTGGTAGGTGAAGGTGATTTGTGGCTGTTTTGGTGGTTGAGAGGTAGAAGGTGTGGGTTCAACACTAGCTTGTGCTGCTAGGTTGTCACCTTGAGTAATGAGCTCTAACATTTGAGGGACAAGGGCTGTTTCTACCCCAGAGAAGCCAACAGTTGGCTTCTTCAAAATCTTAAAGATGCCGGACTTCATCAATCCCAATTTAAGAATATTTTTTGTTTCCCTTAACTGTGAGCCCAGTTCACAGTTAAAAATGTGTTGAACATATCTAGGAAACATATAATACACTAAGGAGTCCAAGTTAGCAAGCAAATTTGTATAAACAAACTGTGAGTACCTGAATTTAACCCCCTGAACCATCCCATGCACTATAAAGGAGAGAACTTCAGGAATCTGGTCCCAGCCCCCATGCTTGTTAGACAAGCTGTGGATGACCACATGTAGTAGGTACTTCCACTGGGAGGAGACCTTCCCTTTCCTGAAGGTCTTGACAGAGAAATCTCCTTCATAGCCCATCTGCTGGAAGGATTGGTTAACAGCTTATTTGGGAAAGGACAATTCACCTTCCTCATCATCCAGCTGAAGGTGGGTGTTGATGATGGCTGGAGTGATGAAGATTGTCGTCCCCTACACTGTAGCAGACAGTGCCTTCTCCCCATCCATGATGACCTCTTGATTGGTCTTCCAAAATTCAAGTAAATGATCCTCATAGAGAACAAGATCTATGGTAAGGGAGGTGAGATAGTTGGATAGAGCCAGAAAACGGCAAACCTCTGAGAAAGTAGAATCTTTCTTTGAGTTTAAAAGAGAAACCTGATTGCGTTGCTTGTGTAACTACATGGAGAAATCAGGGTCATTTCTGCGCTTGAGGTTGGCCATTTTAGAAAGCTTAGAGAAGAAGGAAATGAAGAACAAAGGCGGTTTCTGGGTTAATTTAGGTTTAACAAAGGTTCAGAGGTAGAAGAGAGTGAAAAGAGGGGGAACCGTTGGGTATATATATGAAATGGATTTCAGACAAAGTTATTGAAAGAGGATAAACTTTGAAATCCGGATGTCGGTCCCACCTCTGAAAAAGTGTTTTTTTTTACCCAAAAGTTAGTTTTCTTGGAAGTCGAAAATCTTTCCAATGTAATTCTTCTTCGGAAGTTTTAATTAAAAAGCTTCTGAAGCCAAATTGACTTTGGAAGATATTCCAAAGAGTTTTGAAAAATTTCGCTTCGGAAGAGATCAACACTTGAAAGTGTTAATGAAAACTTTCTCGAGTTAATTGCTTTCGGAAGAAATTTGTTCTTTAAAACAAACAAGTCTTTTTGAGAAGAAGATAAGCTTCGGAAGATATTATGAAAATTTCTTCCGAAGGTAAATTCTCCCAAGTAGTTGACCGTTTTTGAAGACATAAATTTCTTCCGAAGGTAAATGGATATCTTCCGAAGGATCAAAAAATTTCTCAAAAATCTAAGGAATGTCTTCTAAAAAGATTTTTTTTTGTTCTTCTAAGGGAAACCAGGGTTTATGAATATGATAGAATAGAAAACTTAGGACACACAAGTTTAGAAATAATTTACTTATGTTTTTAAGAAAAAGCTACTCAAAGTTAATCACCCCAATAGCTGAAATAAGATATTTAAATCTCTGCTCATCAAAGGCTTTGGTGAACAGGTCAGCATATTGTTAATTTGTGTTAACTTTGACTAGTTTGATTAATTCTTTCTCAAAATTATCTCTAATCAAATGATACATGATGTTTATGTGTTTGGTCCTTAAGTGCTGCATAGGATTCTTTGTAATAGAGATGGAACTGTTGTTGTCTATATGAATGGGAGTCTCCTTGAAATTTAATCCGTAATCTAGCATCTGATTCTGAATCCAAAGCACTTGAGCATAGCAGCTTGCAGTAGCAATGTATTCAGGTTCAGCAGTTGATGCAGAGACACAGAATTGCTTCTTACACTGCCAAGAGACTACCCTTCCACCAAGAAACTGACATCCCCCTGATGTAGACTTTGCAGTCATATTGCATCCACCATAGTCACTATTTGTATATGCATACTAATTGAAGTCAGAGTTCTTTGGATACCAAAGGCCAAGTGTTGAGGCACCTTTGAGATATCTTAGAATTCTCTTGACAATGATTAGGTGTGACATCTTGGGCTTGGCTTGATACATAAGAGACCCAATCATAGCCTTGCAAAGGTGTTCGTCCACACACTCCCCCTCAAGATCAGGTCCAAGAGAGTGGTTTCTTGCTATGGGTGTCTTAGCAACCTTACAATCAGTCATGTTGAACCTCTTAAGTATGTCCTGAACATACTTTGACTAACTTATGAAGATGCCATCTTCAACTTGCTTCACTTGAATTCCCAGAAAGAAATTGAGTTCCCCCATGGCACTCATTTCAAATCTGTCTTTCATCAGCTTCTCAAAGTCTTTGCAAAGCTTCGGATTAGTTGACCCAAAACACTTGAACTAGGATTAAGTCATTTCCTTGTCCTTTTATGAAGAGAGTTCCATCTATAGTACCTCTTCTGTATCCATGCTTGCAGAGATACTGAGATGGAGTCTCATAACACTTTTTTGGTGCTAGGTGCAGCCCATAAAGAGCTTTATCAAGCTTGCAGACATAATCAGGATGATCAGGATCTGCAAACCCAGGTGGTTGTTTGACATACACCTCTTCATCAATCACTCCATAAAGAAAAGCACACTTAACATCAAGTTGGTAGACCTTGAAGTTCTTGGATGCAGCAAAGGCTAGGAATATCCTAACAGCTTCCGGTCATGCCAGAGGAGAAAAGACATCTGTGTAGTCAATTCCTCTTCTTGTGTATATCCTTGAACAACTAGTCTTGCCTTGTTTTTGATGACAAGTCCTCTATCATCCTTCTTGTTCCTAAAGACCCATTTGGTTCCTATAGTAGTCTTCACCTGAGGAAGAGGACATAGGTTCCAAACCTTCTGCCTTTTGAATTGAAGCAGCTCCTCTTGCATAGCTTCAACCCAACTTCCATCCTTCAGAGCCTCATCAATCTTCTTAGGCTCTATCTGAGATAAGAAACAAGAATGAAGTCAAATATTTGCATCATGGGTTTGTCCTCTTGTTTTTATCCTTGAATCAACATCTCCAATGATGTTTGAGGTGGGATGAGACTTATGGATCCTTAGCTGACGGATCACAGCATGTTGTTGAGACAGATCCAAATTAGAGAAATTTAGATATGGCATTGAGGTTTCTCCCACCACATCAGCACACTTATCAAGTGAAACTTGATCCAATGAGTGTGTGACATCATTGATGTTGTCTTCAATGGGATGGTTATCAGCATCTAGAAATTCTTGATCACTATCACCATCACCATTTTCTTCTACATTTAAAGCTTCTTTATCTGGTTGTTGAGCCCTTGAGCTGGAATTTGAAGGCATCTCATATGTATCAGCTGAATTTGTCATTGTTGTGCTAATAGAAACTTCATGTGCAGAGTCAGTTACAACTGGAGCTGAAGTTGTATAGGTTGAAGGTCTTCTTAGGTCAAATCTTGAATCAGGATCACCTGTTGGTAGAATAACTATGGATCCTGAAACATTCTCACAAGATTTGTTAAATCAATTTGTAACTAAATCAAGATCAAATAGCCAATCAGGACCAGAACTAGTTACACTGGGCGTGTGTTCATTGAAGGTCACATTTGCTGACTCCTTAACTATTCTAGTTTTGAGATTGTACACTCTATAATCCTTGGCTTGGAAAGAGTATCCAATAAAATGTCCATCATCTGATTTCCCAGCAAACTTGGCAATTTGATCTTTGGTATTCAAGATGGTGCAAGGACATCCAAATGACCTAAGAAAACTAATGAAAGGTTTTCTCTTGTGCCAAAGTTCATAAGGAGTCTTACCATGTGTCTTAACTACTAACACTCTGTTTTGCACATCGCAGGTAGTGTTGATTGCCTCTGCCCAGAAGGTGATAGGCAGCTTAGGGTTAGACAACATAGTTCTTGCAGCTTCAATCAGTGTCCTGTTTCTACTCTCAGCAACACCATTTTGCTGAGGAGTCCTGGGAGCACTGTATTGTCTTGTAATACCCTTTTCATCACAAAATGTATCAAGGATTTGGTTCTTGAATTCAGTTCCTTGATCACACTTATGTTTTGACCTTGTGATCACATTGATTCTCAATCTTTAAGATGAAATTCTTTAGAAACTCAGGGTCTCATCCTTAGTTATAAGAAAGAAGACCCAAGTGAATCTTGTAAAGTCATCTGTGATCACTAAACAATAGGAGGTCCTTCCTAGACTCATTACACTGGTGTGGCCAAAAAGATCCATATGTAACAAGTATAGGGGAGTAGTGATGGAGTTTCTTTCCGTTGGCTTGTGAGATACCTTGTGTTGCTTCCCTTTCAGGCATGTAACACAATGGTCATCACTTGTAAACTCATTCTTTGGCATTCCAGTTACCAAAATCATTCTTAATCAGTTTATTCATGTTCTTAAAGTTTACATGGCACATTATATTATGCTAGATGTTTCTTGCAAGTCCATCTTGTACATGTTCCCTTTCCTGGGGGCTCTGAGCAGGATGTGCTCATGAGGAATGACCACCCCGGGCTTGAGAACAATGCACTCATGCTTAGTAAAGAGCATGTTATGACTTTGATCACAAAATTGAGACACACTCAGAAGATTGTATCCAAGCTCCTTGACAAAGTTTACCATCTCAATGCTGAGTGTGAATCCAAGGATCGCAATCAGGAATTATCAGTGTTAGATTGGAATCGAGTTAATGATTGCGGAATGATCATTAACCATCGTTTAATTAATAAATATCAAACTAAATAAATATTAATTATAAAGAACAGAATGATATCAACACAATAAATAAAGGAACAAGATTTGAACAAAAGTATTTCATTAAAAACTTATTAATGATTATAGATGAATGCTATAAACAATGATTGGTTCGAACGTGTTGATGTTTGTGATATATTGATGTGATGGCTGCTAGGGTTTATGTTTTATTGATTGTGTGAATCGATGCGATGTTTTGTGTTTGCTGTCTGGTCGCCCGTCACCCTAGTCGCCTGTCTTTTTGATGTGTAGCCTAGGACTTGTATTTATAGGCATTTATGTTTCTGTTAAGGAAACACCAAATCTCTTAGGATTCGTGATTGACTTGTTGACTTGTTGACTTGAATCACTTGTATCATTTAAGTACAAGTGTTTTGTCTTCCGCAGCTATGTTGTCTTCCGCAGCTATGTTGTCTTCCGCAGCTACTTGTCTTCCGAAGCAGTCTTCACTTTAGTTTCTCCATGTGTGGTGTTGTTCATCAGTGAATCTTTATCTGCACCGATGTTCATCCGTAGAAGATCTTCTGATGGATGTCTTGTAAGAAAGATATCTACGGAAGAACAAAAATGTTCATCCGTAGATGTTTCTTACACTTAGTCAATTTCAGAAATTGACCAAGTATAATGTTTGTACCTGCAATCATAGAAATAAATCAACACACATATGGGTTTACCTATATACATAATGCATACATCAAAATAATGAATTACAAATATTCATTACAATTATTGATTAAAGTTCTAAGCCTACACAAAATGATCTAGATCTATTGTTCCTAGATCTAACAATACTCCCCCTTAGGCTTAGACACTTGTAATCAGGTCTTTAGGATTGATAGCTCTTTGACTCTTGCTATTATTTTGTTATAGAAGTATGAGACAGCAGTCTCTGATCATCATAAAGGTAGTTGATCTTCATCTTGCTAATCTTCTGTAAAGTTTCAAAACTTAGACCCAGGCATCTTCTTTAGTAGTTAGTGTTTCCACAACACTCTGATTATTCACTATTTCTAGCTCATCTTGTTCTGAGATCCTTAGTTCAGATACTTCCTTGATGTTAGATCCTCTCAACAGCCCTGCCTCATATCTTCTTCTCTTGTATGCCTTGGCTTGAAGTTTGTCTATCACCTGAATCATGTGAACATATATGCATAAGTCATTTTGAGCTTTCTCATCTGTCAGCTTTGGAAAGAATTTGTCATGCAGATATGAAGTGTAGCTAGGGTGCAATAGCTTGATCTCCACTGGATCAAATATCCTCATCCTATCAGCTTTCTTGTTGTCTTCATTTCTCATCGGCACTAACTCTTTGGTTTTCTCAACATATCCCCACTCGGTTATGGGATATGTGTATTGATTACCATCAAGTGTCTTTATTGCTGCTTTGTTTCTATTGTTGTATCCAACCCTTTTCAAGAATTCATCATCCACCAAAGCAAAGGAGTTGGATTTAAACCTTTTCAGCCCTTGTATTCTTCTTCTGTGTTTAGCATCCTCTCTCTTAGCTTCTTTCAGCACATCATCTCTGAACTTAGTCTTTAGCTTGCCCACTAATGCAGAAAAGTCTCTTCCTCTTGGGTGAATTGGGTAGTTAGTGATGATTAAGCTTTGTAGTTCTTTGATGTCACATTCAGACATGCACAATACTTGTTCTACATCATGGAAGTATTGAATCCTTCCAGATGATCTCTTTATGACTGTAGAATCCCTGTCTGGATCATATTTCCAGGCCATAATCCTGTTCTCTTCAACAGATCCGGGAGTTGTGAGATGATCAAATAAATGGATCAAAGTTGACTTTTTTTTAGTAATTTCTCTTACTGTTGTACCAAGTGGCCATACTTTTCCAAGTATCACTTCTCTTGGTTCTCTAATCAGTTTGTCTTTCCCTTTGTGTTGGTCTTTACTGTCAACTGTGATAGGCTCAGCAGGGACTTTGTTATGTTGCTAAGCAGCAGGATTTGGAGCTTCAGTCCTGAATCTCACACCCGTTTCAAGCTCAACATTCATCTCATGTTCCATCTTCCTCCTTAGCTCACCAACTGTTCTTCCCTTAAGCTCATGCATTTTGTAGTTATGACCTTGTAGCCAACAGGTCATATTGTATTTACTTAGCTTGGCTGTATCACAATGGCCTTGCTCCTTCTTTATTCTCTGAATTGATTGAAAGGTTGTGAATGTTTCATAATTTCAATTTGGGATCATGAAGCTTGCTAGCTCAAATTCCTTCAGCATATTCTTCATCTCATTCATATTCATCCTCTCTACCATGTCATATGGAAAGCCATGGTTGATTAGGGTCATAAACATTGATGATTCTGGCCTTTCTTCAAGTATGTCTTTTGTGGTCAGTAGAGCATCAACCTTTGATTCTTTTTGATCTTTGGAAGACTCATCTTTAGTAAGCTCTTTCCATTCTTCATCACTCTCAGTGTCAGCATGAGATATTGGCTTCAAAGTTGATAAATCCACTGAAGAAGTGTGTTCAGGAGACATGGATCTTGACCTTTTAGGTGAGTCTTCAACCTCAATTACTTCTTTCTTGAAAGACCCCAAATACTTCCTTTTTCTAGAATATTGAGTGATTTGCTTTGATGTGTCAGCAGATTCTTTTGATTGTTTTGATGTAGGAGCACTTGACTCAAGGTCACTTATCTTCTTTTTCAACTCATAAATCTCTCCATCTTTTCTTTTTAGCTGAGATGATTGATCATTCAGAGTCTTTTTAGTTTTATTGTTCTCTAATACAAGCTTCTCTCTTTCAACCTTCCTTGTACAATAGACTCTTTCAATTCTCTATTCAGCTTATGTAATGCATCAATCACTTCATTGTTAGTTTAAGCATCTTCTCTTAACCTTTTTAGAGATGCTTCTTGCTTCATCAACTGATAATCCTTTTCCTTTATCATTCCCTTCAACTCCTTTATTCTTGCAAGCCTTTTGTTTGACTTGATTGTAAGTTTGTTATACTCAGTAACCAAATAACTTTTACTCACAGGGATGTCTTCTTCACTTGGATCATCTTCATGATATGCAATCACATCAACATAGTTGGCTTCTTCTTCCCCATCTTGATGTTAAGTAGTAATCTCATCATCATTCACTTCATCAGGGGCTACACTAGCTGAATAAACAGGACTCAACTGCTTGATCTGCCTGCTCTTGGTGTGGTTGTTGTTGTTGTTGAGGATCAATGATTGGAGATATTGGTTCAGTTTGGTTAGACAAGACTGGGGTTTGTGAGTCGGTGATTATGAGTGGAATAGTGCTTGCTTGTGATACCAACTCAGTCTCACCAGAGTGAACTGAGTTTTGAGATTGAGTTGTAGAGATAGGCTCTGTATGAACACTCTTAGGAGATTGACTTTGAGGAGATTGAGGTTGTTGAAGAATAGGTGATTGAGGGTGAATTGGAGAGATTGGCTGGGTGTTTTGACTAGCTGGTGATTGCATTTGTGGAGATTGATGATGGTGGTGTAAGGGAGATTGAGGAGGGGAATGTGAATGGGAGGCTTGCTCAGTATCAGCAGATGTACTTTCTTGCTGGTCTTCCCACACTAGTTCTTGAGGGATATTGGCATTGGGATCAACCACATGTGCAAACATAGGCATGTCTTCACCTTCATACTTTCCACTGATCTTGTTGAGTACAGATCTTCCTAAATGTGCTTGCACAAATACCTCACCATCTATTTCTATCACATGAAGCTCAGCATTAATGATCAGTTGTAAGAATCTTGGGAACATGTACATCTTCTCAGTTTTCTGTACTCTGATTTGGTCACATAAACACCCAAAGATGTACTTTGAGTAGTTGTATGTCCTCCCTTCAAATATGCCAATGATTCCAGAGGAAATGTGTCTAGAAAATCTATCCAATCCGGACTTCTTGTTAGAGATACACTTGAGATAAGTGTGATACAGAAATCTATAGGGCTTGCATAATCTTCCTTTCTTTATCTCTCCCTTTTAAAAATCACCATCATACCCCATCAGATAAAACACTTTCTCTATGTATTTATTCTTGAATACATCAGGGTGACCAGCTTCTTGTTCTCCCAACTCTAGTACCCTTCTGATTTTGCTCATCCATCCTTAGTCTTTCATTCTTAACATCAGCCACAATCACTTCAGACTCTCCATCTTCCTTTATTTGTGCTGAATTCTAGAAATCAACTATATGAGCTTGATGAATCACAGGCTCTGCTGTTAAAGCATAGAAAAGCCTATATCGTCGTAAGTATTTGATGATATCCTGACATCCTTCCTTTACAGGGTCGTCAGGATTTAGGAATGCACATACATTGTGCTCTCTTGCAAATCTATTTGCCATCTGTGCATAAAAACGGTGAAGATTATGTTAGAATCAAGATTACAGACATGAGAATATGAGTAGTTTTAATGATCACAATGAATCAAACAGTTCATTATTGATGATTATGACATGTTTTACCCTCAAAACGAGGATCTGAAATCAAGTTTATGAGTTTTTTTGATGTTTTGATTCAATATTTTGAATGTATGTAAAAGAGGGAAAGAGTTTTATGTGTGCACTTTTCTAGGTCTGAAAAGTGCTCTGTAAAAGTGAATAATAAATATTTAGGTCAAACACATCATTTATACTCCCTCGGACACATTAATTTCATTTATTTAATGAAGTGGGTCCCACTTTCCTTAATACTCTTCCGTGGAATTTAGTTCTTCCGCAGAGTTCAGTTCTTCCGTAGGACATCTGCGGATACCTAACTTAAAAGAACTGAATTCTTCATTGAAGTATAACTTGATTTTCCATGGATTACCAATCTATGAAAATAGATTATACTTTTAAAATATTAACTCATCCGTAGTTTACCAATCTACGGATAGTAATATTTTACTTGATTAAGTTTCGCACTGTAGCTTCTGCTGATGCTGAAAATGAACTGTAGCTTCTGCCGAAGTTGAAAATGCACTGTAGCTTATGCTGAAGCTGAAAATGCACTGTAGCTTCTGCTGAAGCTAAAAATGCACTGTAGCTTCTGCTGAAGCTGAAAATGCACTGTAGCTTCTGCTGATGCTGAAATGCAAAGTTTGAAACTTCTTTGATTGTATGGTCCTAATCAACTGATAGAACTGATAGAACCATTTATTGCTATTGAACCTTGTTGACTTTGTTTTCATGACAATTTGTGCATAAGAAGATTTATAGTTTGAAAAACTTCATGTATCATGCAGCCAAGTTAGTGCTCAAGCTCCAATTCCTTCATTTGATTTTTGTTTGGAAAATTCAGATTTTATGTTTTCATGCATTAACTACTCCCCCTAAATTTGTGATTAATGATAAGATGTTGCATTCATCATAAATTTATATAGAAGAATAGCATGAAAGGCACATGACAGTCCAAAAGTTATAAAACAAAAAAAATTATATACAAGCATATAGACACATATAATGGGATCATACTATGACACTAAGCTTCTTCCTGATTGAATTGATTGTAGAAATGTGACCTGATTCTAGTCCTGATTGCAAGTATGTTTGTCCACTTAAATCCAATCAAGAGTATTGTATCAACTAGGCATGCTGTTTATCATGTTTTCATGTTTATTAGTGATTAACTGTTATGGGCTCCACATTCAATTCACATTAGAGTTTGTCCTCCGTTTGTGAGTCAATTCATCACTTTTTCACACTTAGAAACTATGTACATTAAGTTATAAATTCTATCTTGAGGCAAATTTGATGTCTCATTAATGCTTTGATGCAAAAGCTCTTTAGATAATATACAGTTGATCACAATGGATTCTTTTGAGAGCCTAGATATGATCATCATCAGGTCACTAGGTCTTTACTTTTGTAAAACAGAGGTGCCTTTAACCCAGGTCTTTGTTTATACAAAACAGAGGGATGATGAGGATCATACTCTATTCACCAGTTGGTTACAAAAGTATACCAAGGTGTTCATAAACCCTGGTCTTTGTTTACACAAAACAAAGGGAATATGATTTGCAAAGATAGAAGCTATAAAGTGTTTTACATAGTGTGCTTGGGTGAATGAGTTGATCACATCAGGATAAGACTTGCTTGCTTGATCCTTAAAATGGAGTTTCCCACAGACAGTCACCATTTCATTATGTTAGGCATGCTCTTAGTGTAGTTTCCACTCAAGATGAACCTACTCACATATCAAAGTACTTCTGATCAGATGTAAAGTAAGTTAAGAACTCAGGAAGTAAGCAAAGGCATAGTGTACTATCATTTCCCATACATATGTCAAGCTAAATCAAATGACACAATAAAGAAAGACAATATTTTTGTATTTTTGTATGATTTTCTGAATGTTTTTGGGTTTTATTTATTACTATTTACAAGGATAGTCACATGCTTTTCTTTGTTGATGATGATTAATCTAAGTTAATCATGCCCAAAGAATCAATTAGAAAATTAAATCTAACTGAATCAAAGGCTTTAGTGAATAAGTCAGCAAGCTGATTTGTTGTATCCACTTTGACTAACTTGATTAGACCTTTATCTGAGCAATCTCTCAGAAAATGGTATTTGATTTCAATATGCTTTGTTTTACTATGTTGAACTAGATTAGCAGTGATAAACATAGCAGCTGAATTGTCAATATGAATTGGAGTTTGAAGGAAATTGTAACCATAAAAAAGCAATTGTTTTGCAACCAAAGAACTTGAGAGCAACCGGCTGAAGCAGCTATGTACTCAACCTCAGCTGTGGATACAGATACATTTGTTTACTTTTTGCGCTGCCATGAAACAAGTCTTGGTCCTATAAATTGACATCCACTAGTTGTGGATTTTCTATTATTGTTGCATCCTGCAAAGTCACTATCTGAATATGAGTAGAGAGTGAAGTCACCATCCTTTGGATATCAATTTCCAAGGGCAGGTTTCCCTTTCAGATATCTAAAGATCCTCTTAACAGCAGTCAGATAAGACTCTTTTGGATCTGATTGTTACCTAGCACAAACACACACAGCAAACATTATGTCAGGTCTCGAGCAGTTAAATACATAAGAGATCCTATCATTGATCTATACAATCTTTGATCAATAGATTTTCCTGTAGGATCAGGTACAATCTTGTCAATTGTTGAAGCAGGTGTTTTGCATGAAGATGTATCAGCAAGATTGTACTTCTTTAATATTTGATTAATATACTTCTCTTGATTGATGAAGATGCCATCTGTTTTCTGATGAACTTGGAGACCAAGGAAGAAGGTTAATTCTCCCATGGAACTCATCGGAAACTCAGATTTCATCAACTATTCAAATCTTACACACAGTCTCTTGTTTGTTGATCCAAATATAATGTCATCTACATATATTTGAACAACTAAGAGGTCTTGATGTTCTTGTTTGAGAAAGATAGTCTGATCAATAGTTCCTCTTTTATATCCATGATTTAGCAAGAAAGATGATAATGTTTCAAACCACTTTCTTGGTGCTTGATGAAGACCATACAAAGCTTTGTCAAGCTTGTATACCCTATGTGGGTAGTCAGGATCTTCAAAACCAGGAGGTTGAGGTACATAGACTTATTCATCAATTTTCCCATATAAGAAAGCACATTTCACATCCATTTGATAGACAGTGAACTTCTTATGTAAAGCATAGGCTAGGAATACTCTTATGGCTTTAATTCTTGCAACTGGTGCAAAAACTTCATCATAGTCTATCCCTTCTTCTTGAGAATAACCTTGTGCAATCAGCCTAGCTTTGTTTCTCACAATGATACCTCTGTCATCTAGTTTATTTTTGAAGAGCTACCTTGTGCCAATTGGATGTTGACCTTCAGGTAGATCAACTAGATTCCAGACGTTCTGCTTTCTGAATTGCTAAAGCTTTTCTTGCATAGCTTCAATCCAGCTATTATCCTTTAGTGCAGCTATGATGTTTGGAGGAACCACTTGTGAAAGAAAACAAGTGTACAGACAGATGTTTACAACTCCCCCTTGGCTTCTTATGGTTCTTTCATTAAGGTCTCCAATTATGTTGTTTATTGGATGAGTCTTATGAATTGTTATTGTTGGAATAGACTCAACCGAAATACATGATTCCAAGTTAGTCATATTCATTGATGCAGATGGATCCAGCTGAGATGATGAATTTAGGAAGAAATCAAATTGATCATCATGTTGATCATTGGAAGTTGAATGATTTTCCTCATGAGTTTGTACATTAGTTGCATTGTGAATGTCTTCCACAGGAACATCTACGGATGTATTTTGTGCTTCCGTAGGAGTTACAGGAACATCTACGGATGGTATTTGTTGACTTGTTGACATTAACTCTTTGGAATGCAATGGATCATCTCCAATGTGTGGAATATCTACTAATGTGGATGGAACATCTGCTGATGCAATATCCATATCTCCAGATGTAGGACACTCATCCATGGATTCAGAGTTAGCAGCTGCTGATAAAGTGTTTGCATCTGAGGATGTAGATCCATTTGGCTTGTCTTGTGTAGCATTATGGGTATTATGTGGTGTTCCTTGTTCCATGATACTTGATGTTTGTATTCTTGGAGGATCAGCAGATAATGACACTTCATTCATGTTTGGAGGAACAAATGGATAGAATGTATCAACAGAAACTACATTATTCAAATAACCAGAGTTAAATGAGTCTGTGAGTGCATCTATATCAAACAACCATGATAATCCTTTTACAGATTTAGGAAATAAGGATTCATCAAATGACACATTAGGAGTTTCTTCCATAATGTTTTGTTGTGGAATGTAAATCCTATATGATTTAGATGTTGAAGAGTATCCAACAAAGAAACTATCATAGGCTTTCTCTGAAAATTTTCCCAATTGTTTTTTTGTGTTTAAAACAGATACATGACACCCAAAAGCTCTAAGATATCCTATGTAAGGTTTTCTTTTAAATAAAAGCTCATGAGGTGTTTTATTATGTTCTTTGACAATTAATGTCCTATTTTGAACATTGCATGCTGTGTTCACTGCTTCAGCCCAAAAGGTGATTGGCAATTATGAATCAGCATTGTCCTTGCTGCTTCAATGAGAGTTCTATTTCTTCTTTCAGTAACTCTATTTTGTTGTGGAGTTCTTGGTGCACTGAATTGCCTTACAATGCCTTTATTCCAGCAAAAAAAGTCTAAGACAGTATTAACAAATTCAGTCCCATTGTCACTCCTGAAATTTTGAACTTTAAAATCAAGTTGATTCTCAATCTTGGTGACAAACTCCATTAATGTTTCTGATGTTTCACTCTTTTGTTTTAAGAAAAAGACCCATGTGAATCTAGTGAAATCATCAACAACCACTAAACAATATTGCCTTTTTCTAATGCTCATCACATTGGTTGGACCAAAAAGATCCATGTGAAGCAATTTAAGTGGTGTAGTGTTTGTATTGATAAGTTTGGATTTATGATATACTCTATGTTGTTTTCCTTTATAACATGAAGGACAATGGTTTGAACAATAAAATTCTTTCTGTGGCAATCCAATGACTAAGTCATTTTTCACCAATTTATTCATGTTTTTCATGTTTGAATGAACAAGCCTTCTATGCCACAACTGAGATTCATCTTCTGATGACTTAGATAGCAGGCATGTTACATTGCTAGTGAGTGTTGTATTGTTCATATCCAAAACATATGTGTTTCCTGTTCTTGATGGTTTAAGAAGGATCCACTCTTCTGGAACTAAAAAACCTGGCTTAAGAATGTAACAATTAGTGTTATCAAATAATGTAGTATAATTTTGATCACAAATTTGAGACACACTCAATAAACTATATTGCAAATTTTCACAGTAATTTACTTTCTCAAATTTGAGCACACCATTAGTAACCATTCATTCACCAGCAATTTTACCTCCCTTCTTATCCCCACCAAATGCCATATATGAGGCATTTTTATGTTTGAAGTCATGGAGAAGAGAACAGTTTCCTATCATATGCCTGGAACAACCACTGTCAACATACCACTTGTTGTCAGCTCTCCATGATTGTTCCTGCACACATAAAGAAATCAATTAGAATTGGCAACCCAAGCCTTAATGATCTTGGTTTTCCAGCATTGTATAAAATTGTTACTCCTTCATGAATCAGTCTTGATGTTTTAGTATTAATTTTAGTCTTAATTGATTCATTATGTGTTGTTTGTGGTGAGGATGATTCTGTTGAAGATGAGCTTGTGGAACTTGGTTCTTGTTTCTCAATCTCTTCTTCATTCACCTTTTCTTTGTTGGTTTGCTGTCTTGATTTTGATGATGAACCTTGTCTGTGGAAAGTTTCATCATCTTTTGATTTTGAATGAGGTATATGAGTGCCCTTTTCAAAATTATCAAAGAAAGCATCATCACCATTTGTTTCCTTTTCTGTCAAATCCACCTTTTGATTTTGATGATGAACCTTGATTTTGATGATGAACCTTATCTGTGGAAAGTTCTGCTGATAGTTGCTTCTTTTCCTTTTTAGCGGAAGATGGGTGTACTTCCTGTCACACCCCGGGCCCAGGTAGGGTAGGACGTCACGGACTAGTAACAATATATGGCAGCGGAAACGATCCATCATAACAGCACACAAGAAGAGAAATCACATGGCATTACATTAAAACATCATATCCGGGCTATGAAAGTCTTGCCCAAACATCAAATCCACACACATTGTAAATTATCCAAATTTGTTACACAACAATTTCAAATGTCTAATAAAGTTTTTAAAATCGAGTAATGCCATTGGTAGGCACGGTACTAATCCATCCATAAGGTTTCCATTAAAATCAAAGCTTCATCAAGAGTTACCTGAAACATGCTCAAAAAGAATTTGTGTCAACTAAAAAGTTGGTGAGTTCAAGTGCTTAAAGTTCAAAAACAAAAGGACTCTTCAGAGTCCATAAGTTAATTTTAAAAACATAGGTATCACTGTTGTGGGGTCACAATCAACCCTGCACTCAGCCCCGACTAGCCTCTTCTAAAGTTGCGTTGTACCGGTTATCCCATAGGGGAAACTGAGCCTCAAAGAGTGTACCATACCTGCTAAGTGGTACACCATATTATCTTATAAGACCTCTCACATGACACAAACGACCCCGCAGGATCTCAGTGGGGTACCCTTCCGGTTATGACGGAAGGCACTATACGTGGGGGATTCCCCAAGTAGATCTACCCATATAAAACAAGCGGTTCACACAAGAATTAATGATTGTGATACAAGTAGATGTAGGTTTTAACGCTAGCCACAACATATAAATACATTTCAAAATAGCACATAGTAATTTTTAGTTCAATCATCACATGTCTCATCCCAAAATAGTGGTAAAAAGGGAACACTAGAAACTCACCTTAGAATCAAACAAAGGTCCTTCAAGTATCAACAAGTCCAAGTCCTAGCACCCTATGATCAAGATACAAGTGATAAGCTAGTGTTCTTAGACTATTTAAAGTGTATCTAAGTGTATTTTATGGTCACATGTTCACGTGTCTTCGTTCCTTAGAAGTTTATGTTAAAAAGTTTCCTTTTTAGGAAAGTTAGGGTTTTGATATATGGATGATGAGTTATTTGACTTTTATAAGTTTGTTTATATTATAACAAATTTAATAAGGGTTTTCGAGACATAATATTACTAAAATTTAGTTATATTTACGGAATTTACACATTGGTCCCTCAAGTTTAAAAAATTACAATTTTGACCCCAAAAGTTGCTTTCTACAATACTTGAACCAAAGTGACCTTTATTAGTTCCTAGGGGTTTTTAAACTACTTTCAGGCTTGTTTTAACTTAACATTTCCAGATTTTTACTTGAGAGGTTTAAAACACAAAAATTTAAGTTACCGGTTACGGTAAAACCTTTAATTTAAGCATCTTGTTTTAGATTTCTTAGTTTCAACCTATGACCTCAAGTATAATGTTTTAAGGGCTTCTAACCATGATTATAATCTGTTTTAAAAGTATTGTTGGGGTTATTTGAGAAATAAAAAGTCCAGTTTTAGACTAACCCGTTAAAACCCGTTTAGACTCGTTTTTACCCGAAACCGAGCAATATAATCCATTTTCTCCAAAAATTTTACCAAATTACCACCTTTGGGTCACCTAGTTACTGAAATTACCTAAATTCTATTGTTTTAGACTTGTTACGAAATTTTTAAAACTTTTTCTCCAAAATCTCCCGGTTTAGACCTATTTTGCTAATTAAATTCATAAAAATTACAATTTAACTCAATAAATCACCAAATTCGGTTTTTAACACTAAGATATATTATTTAGGGCCTGGAACTTATAAAATTTTATATTGGTTAAGTTTTACTAATATCTACCAATTTCACCACTTTTCGGGTCCTAGGTTTACCTCATTTAAACCATTTTACCACACTTTTCATAATGTATACCCCAAGTCACAAATTTTACATGTTTAATAACACCAAACCACTGGAACAAAACTTCAACTCACGGATTTATAGATACAAGTCACCATTGATGCTTTTAGAGGGTGTTAATCACCATTGCACATGTGTAATCGATATGTTTCAAGCATAAACATCACCAAACCATTATTTAACTTTTAAAACATCTTCATAAAGAGTTCATAAACTGTTTTAGAGAAGATGTTTAACATGGATTGAAAGGCTTTTCAAAACGGGTGGGTGTTTGGTGCTAAAATGCTAGAAAAAGAGGGTTTTCGGGTTGGAATCATGTGCACCAACCCTTGGTTCACGAACACACTTTAAATATAACTTCTTGAACTCGTGAATCTCACCAAAAATAGTGATATGGCCGCACGTTTCTGCTGTGAACAAGGAAAGTGAGATTTCATGGTAGAAAGTAAAGAAAACTCAAGGAATAACCTTGTTTCGGGTATATAGGTGCTTACCCTTGAGGTGTTTCATGATTTTTGGGATGATTAGAAGAGTAAAGGAGCTGTTGGTTCATGGGCTTGAGCTGCAACTCCTTGTTTTGAAAGTTTCTTGCACGAATCTTGCACAAATGCTCACCAAATGCCACTTTCTTGCACGTTTTGCTCTTGGTCGACATTGGAATGGAGCTTATCTTCGAGTTTCTTGGCTGGAAGAAAGAAGAAATGAAGAGGATTTTGGGTTCTTGGATGGGAATTTTCGAGAGAGAGAGAAGGTGAGATGAGTTTGGGAGTTTGAATGCATGTATGGGGAAAGGGGGAGAGTGTGGAGGTGCTTTTGTGAGTATCGAGGGAGGATGGTGAGTGGAGGAGAGGGGGGGTGGCCGAATATGATGGTTGGGGGGTGTTTTTCTTTTATTTGTTTTTTGTAATTTATTATATGGTGTAAATTTGTTGTGTAGTGTAGTTTTTAAGTTGTATAAGTTTTTAAGTGTAGTATTGTTTAGGTATATGTGTGTGCCATGAATATGTATGTATTTGTACATATTATTTATTTTAATTAAAGTTTTAATTTCTAACGTAGATTCAATATTTTCTGGAACCGCTTAATAATTCTAGACTAAGGAAAGGCATAAAGGTATCATCTAAGGCAATCAAGCATGTAATTAATCAAGTAATCATGCAAAAATGATAATCATAATAATACCATGAATGAAATAATGTTACACTAAATTTAGGGTTAGGGTTGGACCTAGGAGTCGGTTGTTACATTCTCCCACCGTTTTGGAAATTTCGTCCCGAAATTTTAGCTTCAATTAAGTTCTGAACGGGTGGCTTAAAGAGGTGTGGATACTCCTTTCTCATCACATCTTCCCGTTCCCACTGAATTCGGGTCCTTGCCTAGAGTTCCATTTCACTTTAACTTTGGGTATACGGCCGCGTCTAAGTCTCTGGACTAATCGGTCGGTAACCTCTATAGGCTCCTCCACAAATTTCAACTCGTTAGTTATTTTGGCATCCTTCAACGGTAATTCCAAGGCTTTGTCTACAAGACACTTCTTCAAGTTAGACACATAGAAAGTGTCGTGTACATATCTAAACTCTCAGGGCAGCTTTAATTGGTATGCCACCGGGCCAACTCTCGATAGAATTTCGAATGGTCCAATGTATCTTGGGCTTAGCTTGCCTTTCTTGCCAAATCTGACTGTGCCCTTCCATGGTACGACCTTTAGCATCACTCTATCGCCCGCTTGAAATTCTAGGGGCTTTCATCTTCTATTCGCATATTTCTTCTAACGATCTCTGGCTGCTCTCAGTCGTTCCTTAATATTGAATACCTTGTCTGTGGTTTCCATCACGATATCGGGTCCCATTACTTGGCTATCACCGATCTCATTCTAGCTTAATGGTGACCGGCATTTTTTACCATATAAGGCTTCATACGGGGCTGCTTTTATGCTTGCGTGGTAACTGTTATTGTAGGAGAACTCCACTAGAGGAAGGTGGTTATCCCAACTTCCCCCAAAGTCGATCGCGCAAGCTCTCAACATGACTTCCAGGGTTTGAATGGTTCTTTCACTTTGTCCATCAGTTTGAAGGTGGTACGCAATGCTTAGGTTAAGACGGGTCCCCAAAGCCTGTTGGAGAGACTTCCAGAATCGTGAAGTGAAGCGACTATCACGGTCTGAGATAATTGATAGTGGCACTTCATGTCTTGTTACTATTTCGTCGATGTATAATCGCTCTAGCTTCGGTAAACCGTAATCTTCTCGAATAGGTAGGAAGTGAGCTGATTTGGTAAGCCTATACACTATTACCCAGATTGCATCATGCCCCCGAGAGGTTCTTGGTAACATGGTAACAAATCCATCATAACGTTATCCCATTTCCATTCGGGGATTTCGGGCTGTTGTAAGGTTCCTGATGGTTTTTAGTTTTCGGCTTTTACCATTGCACATGTCAAACATTTCCCCATGTAGGTGGCAATGAAATTCTTTAATCCGGGCAACCAAAAGAGAATCTTTAAAACCTGATACATTTTATCACTTCCCGAATGAACCGAATATCTAGATTTATGGGCTTCATCTAGGACTATCTCTCTAATTCCTCCATGTTTTGGTATCCAGGTTCTTCCTTCATGCTTATACAATCCATTATTACTCACTTCTAATCGCCTCTCCATTCCCGCTAGCATCTCTTCAGTTAGCTTGTCCTCTTTAAGGGCTTCCCTTTGCGCCTCTTTTAATCTAGCGGTAAGACTAGTATATACGCTAATTCTTAAGGCAAGGACGTGAAGGGGTTTTTCTCTTTCCTATCTACTCAGTGCATCCGCCACCACATTGGCCTTGCCTGGATGGTAACGAATCTCACATTCGTAATCGCTCAACAACTCTACCCACCTTTGCTAGCGCATATTTAGCATTTTCTTATCCAGAATGTGTTGCAAACTTTTGTAATCAGTGTAACTGACGCATTTGGTACCGTAGAGATAGTGCCTCCATATTTTAAGTGCAAACACCACGGCACCAAGTTCTAGATCATGAGTAGTGTAGTTTCTATCATGCTCATTTAACAATCTAGATGCATAAGCAATCACCTTGTCTCTTTGCATCAATACACACCCCAGCCCCTGACGTGAGGCATCGCAATAAACTACGAAATCCTTGACGCCTTCCGGTAGGGCAAGGATAGGTGCACTGCACAGCTTTTCCTTGAGCATCTCAAATGCCTTATCCTGTTCCTTTTCCCATATGAAGGTTGTATTCTTTTTGGTTAGTGCGGTTAATGGCTGCACAATTCGCGAGACATCCTTGATGAACCTCCGATAGTATCCCGCCAAACCAAGAAATTGCCTTATCTCGGTAGGAGTTTCAGGGATCTTCCAGTTTTTAATGGCTTCTATCTTTGTTGGATCTACTTGAATACCTTCTTTGTTCACCACATGTCCAAGAAACTGGATTTCGCGCATCCAAAACTCACATTTGGAGAACTTTGCATATAACTTCTCATTCTTGAGCAACTCAAGAATCAGTCTAAGGTGCTTCTCATGCGCTTCCTTGCCACGGGAGTAGATCAAAATATCGTCGATAAACACAATCACGAACTTGTCTAGATACAGGCGACATACTCGGTTCATGGGGTCCATAAATGCTGCAGGTGCATTCGTCAGTCCGAAGGGCATGACTAAGTACTCATAGTGTCCATACCTAGTCCTGAAGGCTGTCTTGGGTATGTCTTCTTCCCTTATCTTTAGTTGATGGTATCCCGATCTTAAATCTATCTTGGAGAAATAGCTGGCTCCTTGTAATTGATCGAACAAGTCATCGATTCTTGGGAGAGGGTAGAGAATCTTGATTGTAAGCTTATTCAAATCACGATAGTCAATACACATACGTAGGGTTCCATCCTTCTTTTTAACAAATAGTACCGGTGCACCCCACAGAGAGACACTTGGTCGAATGAATCCTTTATCTAGTAATTCTTGGATTTGTACCATTAGTTCCTTCATCTTGGGTGGAGCGAGTCGGTAAGGTGCCTTGGCCACTGGTGCGGCACCAGGCACTAGGTCTATATGAAATTCGACCTTTCTGGTCGGAGGGAGTCCCGGTAGGTCCTCGGGAAATACTTCCGGGTACTCAGCCACCACCTGTATATCTTCAATTTTTTTTTCTTCTCTCGCTTTCATCAGGTAGACTATGAAAGCTAGGCATCCCTTGTGCAGACTCTTGGTAGCCTTTAGGTGGGATATCATGGGGCATAACGTGTTACTTCTATCACCGTGGACCATTAGTGTACTTCCATCAATTAGAGGTATTCTAAGTAAACGCTCACTACATACAATTTCAGCCTTATATTTAGCTAACCAATCCATTCCCACGACCACGTCAAATCCTCCTAACGTTATAGGCATCAAGTCTATTTTAAATGAATTACCCTCTAATTCTATCATGCAGTCCTTGATGATTTCATTGCTTTCTATTATCTTGCCGTCAGCCAATTCTACCGTGTATGCATCAGTTAGGGTATAAGCTTTAAAATCAATCATAGGCCTAAAGGTAGTAGAAACAAAACTACTTGTTGCTCCAGTATTAAATAAAACAGTAGCAAGGCGGTTATTTATGAGAAACATACCGTTAACCATGTCAGGATCTTTATGAGCACCATTGGGGTCCATTACGAACGCTCTTCCTTTGGGCTTGTCAGGCCTGGCGTTCTTATCCCTTGCTAGCTTGGGACACTTGTTCCGCATGTGTCCTGGATCCCCGCACTCGTAACATTGCTTCCCGGGCTCATAGGTACAGTCTTTAATCAGGTGACCGGTTCGCTTGCACCTGAAGCAAGGCATCGGGTTGCATCCACCTTGATGGTGTAGTTTGCACTTGTTACAGAAAGGGCTTGTACCCAAGAACAGTTTTCTGGCTCTTGCCCCCTGATCATCATGCCTTGTCCCTTCACTAGCCCTCCTGCTTGAGCTACTGCTATTGCCAATGGCCCTCTTTGTATCAAACCACTTTCTCTTCTCGCCTGTCACCTCTTTCTTGTCCTTGACCTTCACTTGTTCCATCCAACCAGCCCTGATCAAGTCGTCCGTCAAGCTACCGGTAAGATCGACTGCCGGTTGGAGGGTTGTGGGCCTTGCGGATTGGACCATGCCCCCGAATTCTGGGATGCAGTCCCCAGATAAAACGGGCTACACCTTTTGATTCAGGTGTCACCAAGTGGGGCACTAATCGGGACAGAGCTGAGAACCGATTGATCTATTCAGTGTAATTTGAGCCTTTCATTTCCAAGCTCAGAAATTCAGCTTCCAACTTCTCTATTTGATTTATTGGGTAGTACTTGCTGGTCATCAATTCTCTAAACTCTGACCATTTCATGCGGCCGGCAACATCTCTGCCTCGTGGCTGAACGACGGTCTTCCACCACTCCAAAGCTGGCCCTTTCAGAGATTGCGAGGCGAACATGACCATGTGCTCAGTTTTGCACTCGCTGACATCCAGTACGGCCTCAATCTCGTCTAACCATTGGTAAGTAGCAATCGCACCCTCGGTGCCATAGAAGTCTTTCGGTTTACACGCCATAAAGGTCTTGTAAGAACACCCGGTTCTTATTTCCTCAGCACCCTCGGTGTTACCCTCGTTGTTTCCAGGTTCTTCATTTCCGGTTGTATTTTCTTGATCTGCGTTTATTTGGGCTATGATGGTGGGGATAGCATTGGCGATTTGCTGTGCCACCAGGTTGGCGATCGTTTCATCATTGGAATTTTTTTCATGGGCGGTCCTTGGTGGGGTAGGTGGTTGATTTCCACCTCGGTTTCCGATGTGTCCAGCACCCCTATTCCTTCCACCACGCATTCCACGTATAGGCGCCATTCTGTTGTCATCATAGATAAACTCATTTAGTGTCTTATAAGATTCATTTCAAGTACCTTGCTATGTCGATTTAACACCTAAAGGTTGCTTCACCAAACGCATGAGGGTTCCCAAAATACATTATAAGTCATACATAGTTTCTTTCCAATTTTATAAAGTTAATTAACATTTTAAGGGCAAACAAATTAATTCCCTAGATTATACCATTGCACGTTCCATAGACAACCTGCAAAAAATAAGGTAATACCACAAAAGAAAACCATGCATAGATAATTGTAGCATCCAACAAACAAAATGTTAATAGTCTCATACAATTTGGATGGTGCCATCACCCCTAGAATAAAAATCATAGTGTCTTAAATAGATAAATAGTCTCTCAAAGATAGTAGCATCACCAAAACAATCGGACATCAACCCATCATCACTGCCATTTCTTCTTCAACCACCCAAACCAACCCGAACCCTTCTTCTTCTGCACTTGCTCCAAGCGTTGGACACCATGAGTTGCCATCATGGCCTGAAACTGGGCGGACTGCGAGGTCCGTGTGGCATGCTGCAGGGTCACCTCATGGCGCTGGATGGTCCTAAGGATATCGCTCAGGGTAGGGTCAGCAGGACCAAAATCGCTAGCTCGGCGGCTGGATTGGGAGTGGGGGCATCTGGCTATGACACTCGGGCCGTCATACAAGCTACGCCAGGGAGGCATCCAGTACTCATCCTGTGGGTGGTGTCTGGGCGGTCCCCTCATCAGAGGTGCCGATGCGGGAGCTGTCGCGGGGGGAGGTGGAGGAGGCGGCATCCTGAATGAAATAGAAGCTCCAGGTCGGGTACTCTTGCGCGGCTGGGTGATGATGTTCCCGATAGGCGGGATAGGTGAATGTGTAGGTGCAGTGACATGAGGTGAGTGAGAGCGGGGGCCGGCTCCTCTCCTGGGACGTCTGGAAAGATTCCTCCGATGGCTCCGTGTCATCAGATGTCACCAGAGTCTTCCCACTGGGGATGTTGCCCTCCAGAGTCTTCCTACTGGGGCAGTCTCGTCGGCAGTGAATGCAGGCGCCTTACCATTGTTAGCCATGAGTCTCGAGTTCCTATAAAAATCATCATGAGTAATTTGGTTTCTCATAGCTCATGACAATTTTAATGATAGTATCTCATAATAGTAATTACAGTACTAATGATGGTAATAGCATCTATAATCAGTAATAATACACGTCACAACAGACATGGTTTAGACTACACCAAAGAAAATTTCTATCCGGGTGAAAGATTTTAACACCAATAAGGGGATCGTGCCGGAATTCATGCGTCCGATAAATTCATGATTATGTTGATCAAGTGTAATCATCAATTTACCCGACCCACTCACTCCAACACATTCCAAACAAGGATAGTCCTAGGACATCCGGGTTGTAGCCTAGGGTCTACTAAAGTATTCCCGACTTCTCTACAACCTATGGCTCTGATATCAATCTGTCACACCCCGGGCCCAGGTAGGGTGGGACGTCACAGACTAGTAACAATATATGGCAGCAGAAACGAACCATCATAAGAGCACACAAGAAGAGAAGTCACATGGCATTACATTAAAACATCATATCCGGGCTATGAAATTCTTGCCCAAACATCAAATCCACACACATTGTAAATTATCCAAATTTGTTACACAACAATTTCAAATGTCTAATAAAGTTTTTAAAAATCGAGTAATGCCATTGGTAGTCATGGTACTAAGCCATCCATAAGGTTTCCATTAAAATCCAAGCTTCATCAAGAGTTACCTGAAACATGCTCAAAAAGAATTTATGTCAACTAAAAAGTTGGTGAGTTCAAGTGCTTAAAGTTCAAAAACAAAAGGACTCTTCAGAGTCCATAAGTTAATTTTAAAAACATAGGTATCACTATTGTGGGGTCACAATCAACCCTGCACTCAGCCCCGACTAGCCTCTTCTAAAGTTGCATTGTACCGGTTATCCCATAGTGGAAACTGAGCCTCAAAGAGTGTACCATACCTGCTAAGTGGTACACCATAGTATCTTATAATACCTGTCACATGACACAAACGACCCTACAGGATCTCAGTGGGGTACCCTTCCAGTTATGACGGAAGGCACTGTGCGTGGGGGATTCCTCAAGTAGATCTACCCATATAAAACAAGCGGTTCACACAAGAATTAATGATTGTGATACAAGTAGATGCAGGTTCTAACGCTAGCCACAACATATAAATACATTTCAAAATAGAACACAATAATTTTTAGTTCAATCATAGCTTGTCTCATCCCAAAATAGTGGTAAAAAGGGAACACTAGAAACTCACCTTAGAATTAAACAAAGGTCCTTCAAGTATCAACAAGTCCAAGTCCTAGCACCCTATGATCAAGATAAAAGTGATAATATAATGTTATTAGACTATTGGAAGTGTATCTAAGTGTATTTTATGGTCACACGTTCACGTGTCTTCGTTCCTTAGAAGTTTATGTTAAAAAGTTTTCTTTTTAGGAAAGTTAGGGTTTTGGTATATGGACGATAAGTTATTTGACTTTTATAAGTTTGTTTATGTTATATCAAGTTTAATAAGGGTTTTCTAGACATAAGATTACTACAAATTTAGTTATATTTACGGAATTTACACATTGGTCCCTCAAGTTTCAAAAATTACAATTTTGACCCCAAAAGTTGCTTTCTACAATACATGACCCAAAGTGAACCTTATTAGTTCCTAGGGGTTTTTAAACTACTTTTAGGCTTGTTTTAACTTGACATTTCCAGATTTTAACTTGAGAAGTTTAAAACACAAAAATTTAAGTTACCGGTTACGGTAAAACCGTTAATTTAAGCATCTTATTTTAGATTTCTTAGTTTCAACCTATGACCTCAAGTATAACATTTTAAGGGCTTCTAACCATGATTATAATCTGTTTTAAAAGTTTTCTTGGGGTTATTTGAGCAATAAAAAGTCCACTTTTAGACTAACCCGTTAAAACCCGTTTAGACTCGTTTTTACCCGAAACCGAGCAATATAATCCATTTTCTCCAAAGTTTTTACCAAATTACCACCTTTGGGTCACCTAGTTACTGAAATTACCTAAATTCTATGGTTTTAGACTTGTTACACAATTTTTTAAACTTTTTCTCCAGAATCTCCCGGTTTTAGCCTATTTTGCTAATTAAATTCATAAAAATTACAATTTAACTCAATAAATCACCAAATTCGGTTTTTAAAACTAAGATATATTATTTAGGATCTGGAACTTATCAAATTTGATATTTGTTAAGTTTTACTAATATCTACCAAATTTACCACTTTTTGGGTCCTAGTTTTACCTCATTTAAACCATTTTACCACACTTTTCATAATGTATACCCCAAGTCAAAATTTTACATGTTTAATAAAACCAAACCACTGGAACAAAACTTCAACTCACGGATTTATACATACAAGTCACCATTGATGCTTTTAGAGGGTGTTAATCACCGTTGCACATGTGTAATCGATATGTTTCAAGCATAAACATCACCAAACCATTATTTTACTTTTAAAACAGCTTCATAAAGAGTTCATAAACTGTTTTAGAGAAGATGTTTAACATGGATTGAAAGGCTTTTCAAAACGGGTGGGTGTTTGGTGCTAAAATGCTAGAAAAAGAGGGTTTTCGGGTTGGAATCATGTGCACCAACCCTTGGTTCACGAACACACTTTAAATATACCTTCTTGAAGTCATGAAACTCACCAAAAATAGTGATACGGCCGGATGTTGCTGCTGTGAACAAGGAAAGTGAGATTTCATGGTAGAAAGTAAAGAAAACTCAAGGAATAACCTTGTTTCGGGTATATAGGTGCTTACCCTTGAGGTGTTTCACGATTTTTGGGATGATTAGAAGAGTAAAGGAGCTGTTGGTTCATGGGCTTGAGCTGCAACTCCTTGTTTTGAAAGTTCTTGCACGAATCTTGCACAAATGCTCACCAAATGCCACTTTCTTGCACGTTTTGCTCTTGGTCGACGTTGGAATGGAGCTTATCTTCGAGTTTCTTTGCTGGAAGAAAGAAGAAATGCAGAGGATTTTGGGTTCTTGGCTGGGAATTTTCTCGAGAGAGATAAGGAGAGATGAGTTTGGGTGTTTGAATGCATGTATGGGGAAAGGGGGAGAGTTTGGAGGTGGTTTTGTGAGAATTGAGGGAGGATGGTGAGTGGAGGAGAGGGGGGGCGGCTGAATATGGTGGTTGGGGGGTGTTTTTCTATTATTTTTTTTTGTAATTTATTATGTGGTGTAAATTTTTTGTGTAGTGTAGTTTTTAAATTGTATAAGTTTTTAAGTGTAGTATTGTTTAGGTATATGTGTGTGCCGTGAATATGTATGTATTTGTACAAATTATTTATTTTAATTAAAGTTTTAATTTCTAACGTAGATTCAATATTTTCTGGAACCGCTTAATAATTCTAGACTAAGGCAAGGCATAAAGGTATCATCAAAGGCAATCAAGCATGTAATTAATCAAGTAATAATGCAAAAATGATAATCATAATAATACCATGAATGAAATAATGTTACACTAAATTTAGGGTTAGGGTTGGACCTAGGAGTTGGTTGTTATACTTCCTCAGTAGATGTACACTTTTCAATCACTTCAGTTGAAGGTTTTTGTTACTGATGAAGTTCTTGAAGACCTTCATTTAACTAAGCTATTCTTTTGCAAATAGTCTTCAACATGTTTCTTTGCTTTGGAGGATATGGCAACTTTGTTTCTTCAAGAACTTTGGGAATGATGGTTTCAAATGAAACATTCTTACCAATATCCAGTTTATCATCATCATGTTCATCAGAAACATTCAAGTCATCACATTCATCAAAGCCAAATTTAGAGTCATTTTGTTTGATTTTATCTAATTCAGAAGAATTAGTTTCACTCACCTCAGATTCATTGTTATTACCTTGTTGATTAGATTTTGTTTCAAACTTGGTGCATGGCACAAAATGATTTGACAAGCTGTTTGTCATTGTTTCAGGTAAAGTTGAATAATTATCATTTAGAGGAGGTGCAATAGCATTATATCCCAACCCATACCTGTTCTTTGATTCAATATGAGAATTCAATAATTTCTCATATTTGTGAGATGAAAGTTGAAACTTCTGAAGTTTCACTTTAGTTGATGCATGATCAGCCATGGATTTAGTTAAGGAAGTGGTCAGATGCTCAACTTGGGCTTTTAAGCTGTAATTTTCTAAAATAAGTTTTCTAAATCCTTTTGTAGAGAGTTAATTTTGATTTGATATAATTTATGTTCTATTACATGAGATTCATTCAAAATCATTGTTTCTTTTACTTTATCAGCCAGTTGTTGAGCATGGACACTATATCTTTCAACTTTCTCAACACATACTGATGAACACAGTCTATCTCTTGCCTCTCTAGCCATGGGTGGAACTTTGTTCTCCATATGTGCCATTAAAGCTTGATTCTCTTCCAAGACTTCCTTCTCATACATGCTCCAGTCATAGGTTCCATCTTGAAGTATGATCAGCCCAGTTTCTTTAGAATTACTAGGTCCTGATGATGCATTAGTGGCTGATGGGGATGAGTTGGTTAACTGTGGTTGTCTGAAAGATCTTTGAGTTGTTGTTGGTTGATGAGATTGATGCTGATGAGACTGATGTTGCTGATGTTGTCTCATGTCAGGAGTTGATTGTTGATTACATTCTCTAGAGAAGTATCCATAGAGATTGCATTTGAAACATCTTACCTTTGACCTATCAACACCAATCTTTGATGTTTTACTTGCTGCAACCAAATTTTTATTTCTTCTTAGGTACTGCTTGGCTCTATAAGCAATCATTGCCATTTGCCATTGAGGATCCATCTCCTCTACAACATCTGGATGCAGTTCTTCCAAGTCTTGCTGGCAGATGTTGGAAGATATTAAAGTGCTTCCCAGTTAAGCTTGAAAACTTGAACTGAAAGTTGCAAAGGCTGCTTTTTGTTCTTCAGAGTCCATAATCACAGTGATGGGCTCTACTTGGTTGTTGTTTGATGAAGACTTTGCTGATGATGTAGATGCATCTTTTCTTTCATAAGTTCTGCCATTTTCCTTTCCTGATTTACTTTAAAAAGATTTCTTTGAAGGCTTTGATGCATAAAAACTCACTTCTTCTTCATCTTCACTCAAAGTACAAGAGTTGTCATATCATTGTTAGAAATAAAAGCACTTCCAACACTTTTGGTTTCTTTAGAATGATAAGGTGTGACATGTGTTCTCACACTCTTGTCTCTTGATTTTTCATCCATTTCAAGAGCCTCAACTTTAGCTACCAATGTATCTAAACCAGTTGCTTTGAGATCAATGACTTTCTTGAACATGGACATAGTTTGCTTCTAACATTAAGGCAAAGTATGGAGCATCTTTTTGTTTAATTCCTCATTTGTATACTTCAACTCCATGATGTTCATCTCGGTTACCAATTGCATAAACCTATGGAGTTGTTGTGAAATTGATTCACCCTCAATATGATGAAATGTTTCATATTGTGAGTGAAGTGTATCCTTCCTAATGAATCTTATTTCATCACTCCCTTCACAGAGTGTATGAAGTATCTTACACAAGGAATTTGCTGTTTTATAATTCTCACACCTGATTAATATTTCTTCAGGTAAAGCCATACTAAGCAGACTGTATGCTCTAATATCAACTTTGACCTTTTTAACATCATCAGGTGACAGATCTTTTGTACTTATGGGTTGATTATTGTCATTATAATCCGGCCCAAGAGTGGGTGGAATATACGGACCTTCGGTTATTGATACCCATAAGTCCAAATCAGTGTAATTCACATGATTCCTGAACTTGATTTTCCAGGATTTAAAATCCGCTTTTGTTTCCAACTTTGGAGGTTGGTAATATGATCCACCGACAAAGTTACTCATTTTTAGTTAAAGTCTTAGAATTCAACTAAAAAGGAGTTAGTTTTGAGTAATGAACTAATTAGTGACAAAACTTAATTAACGAGTAATTAAGTGATTGAGGTCACAAATCAATCAATCCTTTTAATGATATTTGAATATCAAATCAAGAATTTTGTTAATGTATTTGTTCAATTAATTTGAACAATTGATGAATATCAATCAATAACACAGATCTATGATTCAATTAATGTGAATATAGATCTAAGTTAACCGAGCAATGAAACAGTACTCGCTGAATTGATTAATCATTGTTTTATTGTTTTTAAAGTTGATTCACACCAAAATGATTTTGCCCAAAAACAATAGATCTAATCAGAAGAACTGATATCTAATGAAATAAGCAAACAATTAAACAATTCTAACACCGATAGATCAATCGATCTAAATCAATGAGAACTTGGCTCTGATACCACCTGTGAATCCAAGGATCACAATCAGGAATTATCAGTGTTAGATTGGAATCGAGTTAATGATTACGGAATGATCATTAACCGTTGTTTAATTGTTTAATTAATAAATATCAAACTAAATAAATATTAATTATAAAGAACAGAATGATATCAACCCAATAAATAAAGGAACAAGATTTGATTCAAAAGTATTTCATTAAAAACTTATTAATGATTACAGATGAATGCTATAAACACTGATTGCTTCGAACGTGTTGATGTTTGTGATATATTGATGTGACTGCTGCTAGGGTTTGGGTTTGATTGATTGTGTGAATCGATGTGATGTTTTGTGTTTTATGTCTGGTCGCCTGTCACCCTAGTCACCTGTCTTTTTGATGTATAACCTAGGACTTGTATTTATAGGCATTTATGTTTCTGTTAAAGAAACACTGAATCTCTTGGGATTCGTGATTGACTTGTTGACTTGAATCACTTGTATCATTTAAGTACAAGTGTTTTGTCTTCCGCAGCTATGTTGTCTTCCGCAGCTACTTGTCTTTCGAAGGAGTCTTCACTTCAGTTTCTCCATGTGTGGTGTTGTTCATCAGTGAATCTTTATCTGCACCGATGTTCATCCGTAGAAGATCTTCGGATGAATGTCTTGTAAGAAAGATATCAGTGTTAGATTGGAATTGACTTAATGATTGTGGAATGATCATTAACCGTATATCAAACTAAATAAATATTAAATATAAAGAACAGAATGATATCAACACAATAAATAAAGGGACAAGATTTGATTCAAAAGTATTTCATTAAAAACTTATTAATGATTACAGATGAATGCTATAAACAATGATTGCTTCGAACGTGTTGATGTTTGTGATATATTGATGTGGCGGCTGCTAGGGTTTGTGTTTGATTGATTGTGTGAATCGATGTGATGTTTTGTGTTTGTCGTCTGGTCGCCCGTCGCCCTAGTCGCCTGTCTTTTTGATGTGTAACCTAGGACTTGTATTTATAGGCATTTATGTTTCTGTTAAGGAAACACCGAATCTCTTGGGATTCGTGATTGACTTGTTGACTTGAATAACTTGTATCATTTAAGTACAAGTGTTTTGTCTTCCGCAGCTATGTTGTCTTCCGCAGGTACTTGTCTTCTGAAGGAGTCTTCACTTCAGTTTCTCCATGTGTGGTGTTGTTCATCAGTCAATCTTTATCTGCACCGATGTTCATCCGTAGAAGATCTTCGGATGGATGTCATGTAAGAAAGATATCTACAGAAGAACAAAAATGTTCATCCGTAGATGTTTCTTATACTTAGTCAATTTCAGAAATCGACTAAGTATAATGTTTGTACCTACAATCATACACATAAATCAACACACATATGGGATAACCTATATATATAATGCATAATAATGAATTACAAATATTCATTACAAGTATTGATTAAAGTTCTAAGCCTATACAGAATGATCTAGATCTATTGTTCCTAGATCTAACACTGAGCTTACCATTTGTGACCTTGCCCCTTCTAGTAATGTAACCACCAGCATCTCCACCAAAAGCAACTGGTCCTCCATCAATCTTTTCAAACTTTTGGAGTAGTGACCTGTTTCCTATCATGTGCCTAGAACAGCCACTATCAATGATCCATACGTTTTTGTTTGTCTTTAGCTGTTCTTGCACAAAATAGATGGTTAGTTACATTTGAAAACCCAAGCCTTACTGGTCTTGGGCTCATCAAAAGAAGTTGAAGGTAATGTAACAGTAATAGATCCTGTAGTCATGTTTTGAGGATCTTTTGCTATTGTTGATGGAGAACTTTCAGTCACTTGGTCTTTCTTTGTCTTCCACACCACCTTTGGAGGCTTAGACTTGACCTTCAAAACATCGAAAGTTTTGCTAAATTTGGAAGTTTTGATGACTGGACCTTCGTAAGATCTTTCCAACATTGCAGCAGGCTCTAGTGCTTCGAAAGTATTCCTTTCTTCCGAGACCAATTTTTCTTCCGAAGGCAATTTTCCACTTGCCTTCATCTTCATTTTGGAGCTTTCGAAGGAAATAGATTTTCCTTCCGAAGCTTGCTTCTTCCTGAAACTCTTAGAAGTCTCTTTCTTGGTCATGTGGAGAGTGCCTTTTGCATTGTAAGGACAATCCTTAGTAAGATGAGAGGTACTCAGACACATAACACATTCCACTTTCATCTTCCTAAGAGCATTTTCTTGTGAACAAGGCTGAACTTGATCACTTTCCTTCTCCATCTTTATCTTTGCAGATGTAGTGGAAGTTCTTTTAGGGTGAGAACTTCCTTTGGAGTTGGATGGTCTAGGTTGTCCAGCAGTGGCACACAACTGGTCAGCCTTCTTCGTATTATTGAGATGAGTTGACACTAAACTAGAACTCTTGGTACTAGAGTTCAATTCAGCATCTCCAGTCTTGATCACTTCATATCCTGCAGAGATGAAAACTTGTTTCTGCTTAGATTTGAAGGTGGCCTTGATATCTTGAGCTTTCTTTGCTTTTCTTTTGCTCTTCCTAATCAAGTTCTTTCTCATAGACCTGGTCATCCCAGTCTTTTTACTCTCCTCAGAAGGATAGTGACCCTTCTTAGAATCCTCTTCTTCACTCTTCTCAGAGGCATTCTCCACTATCTCTTCTTCATCCTCTTTAGTTAAGAGATCTATGAGAGGAAGCTCATCTTCACAAGTTCCATACCTAGGAGATCTTACAGACAAGACTATGTGTGGAGGAGCTATCTCACTAGATCCCAGTCCCTGCTTATTCTGATAACAAACTTTTGCATGCAAGGATGAGGATATGATGTTCTTGAAGGTCTCTTCTTCAAGAACACAATTTTCTACCCTAGCTTTGCTGATCACAAGCTCAGCCGAGCATTCAGTCAACTTAGTTATAAGATCTTTGATTTAAGTCTTGAGATTTGTATGCTCATGTTTAAGAGTTGAAATGGTTTTCTCTAAGTCCTCTATCTTTAACTTATAATCATTTTCAGCTCTTTTAAAGTCAGATTTTAAAATATTCAAGGACTTAAGATTAGATCTTATCTCTAAGTTATAGGACCTGTATCTATTAACTTTAGCAATACATTCAGGTGTACAAAGATATTCCAATACCTATGCTTCATCATGGTCAGCCATCAGTGCTTTGTTTGGAGATGCATCTTCCACCTAAAAGCTCCAGTCAAAGCCTCCTTCTTCAACAGCAACTGCAGCTTGCTGCTTTGGCTTCTCATTCTGGTTGGCTTTCTTAGTGTAGTTTGGTCTTGTTTGTGCTTGGCCACCATTTGTCCTTGGTGCCTTACACTCCCTAGCAAAGTGGCCCATTTAGTTATAGTTGTAATGCTTGACTTTGCTTTTATCCAGCCCAAACTTTCCACTGGCTGCATTGCTTGGAAACTTTCTTCCTGTCCTCTTGTAGAACTTATTGGCTCTGTGAGTGAGAAGATCTATCTGCTGGACTATTTCCATGTACTCCAGATCATCTAGATAGATACAGTCTAGGTCTTCAAGGGTGAATAGAAAGTTGCCTGTGCTTTTTCAGAAGACACAAAGGCATGTGAAGAACTTGTCTCCTAGAATGGGCTTCCTTGAGTGTAGCATTCTCTTGGTGTCTCCAGGAAGGTGATGAAATGACCCTTTTATGAGTTGTTAGGGTAGCATATAAGAAGATGTTGAGGTTCTATGCTTTCCCTTTCAGTCACATGTAGGGCTGAACTCATTTGATTGCTAGAGTTACCAGATGAACCTTGCATGTTCATCTCCATTTGGTATCTACTGAGAATACCATACAACTCTATCTGGGTGAGAGTCTTTAAGTTCTCAGTCCTCTTGATAACCACACAATAGTATGTCCATTGCCTAGGAAGAGAGGACATAAACTTCCTTACAATGTCCCTGTTCTCAAGAGTCACTCCAACATCCACTAGAGTATCCACAATCTTAACATACCTGAAGTATTGTTGAGTCATGATTTCACCTGTTTTAAAGGTGAAGTTTTCAAACTGCTACTTTAAAAGATCCTTCTTATTCTCCTTGGCTTCATTTGACCCTTCATACATCAGCTTCAGTGCATCCCATAGTTGTTTAGCAGTTTTGTACTTCTTGAAGCCTCTGTATATAGAGTTTGGAAGAGCAGTTTGAAGGGATGTCATGGCTTTCTGATCAATGTCTATTCTCTTCCTGTCTTCATTAGAATAGTCAGCCACAGCCTTTGGGATCATACCACCTCCAGCAGTAGCTGAAGAGTTGTTTGGTATGTAAGGTCCTGAGACAACAGAGTCCCACATCCTGGAGTCTTGTGACTTGATGAAAGTCTTCAAGAGTGATCAGTGGGGACTTTGTCATGGTTCCAGTTTCCATATCAGCTTTAGAGATAGCTGCCATTTGAGATGTTAAGTATTTTATGTGTGTGAGAGATATGAAGATGGTGAGATCTTACAATCAAGAGCCTGGAATGCTCTGATACCAATTTCAAGACCGTTTAAGGGAGTTTTGGTCACTTACAACACAAAACACAACGAGGAGAGACTTGTTTAGAACACTTAACAGATCAAATAGGGAACTAGTAACACAAGATTGACACTTAGAACACTAACAAATATGAGACAGAACAACAACAGGACAACACAAGTGTTTGGTTTTCAAGGATGTTGTATATTACTCTTAAGTTCTTTTACAAGTGTACAAGCATAAGATAGGTTACAAAGACCTGAGATACTTATACTACATCCTACAGCAGGCCATACTTTGAAGGCCAGCTGGATACATGATCTAGACAACAATAAAATCAATGTAAAGTCAAAAGGCAGATTGCCTTTTGACTAGGGACTATGACATGCCATAGCTCACATCCTAATATATTACAAAAAGGATAAATGTACATAAACTAGAAAGTAAAGGATTCAAGACCTCAATGTATAGTTACCAAAAGCATGGACCTTTTCACCAACTTGTGAAAGTTGGTGAGTTAACAGAGTTGCAGCGGAAAGTGGTCCAGCTTTATGGAAAAAGTACATCAGATAAAAGCATGTCTTCAAAAGTCTTTGGAAGATAATCTGTCTTCACTTCTTGGCTTCGGAAGACTTTGTCCTTGAAGCTTTGGAAGACTTCACTTTAAGCTTCAGATGATGTTGGTCTTGGCTTCGGAAGATTTCACACTTTGAATATTTTCTCATGCAGAGTGTGAAACTTCCGAAGTATTCTACTCAACAATTCTATGCATGCATGCAGGATAGACTTTTGGATGTAATTGGATGTTTTTGGATGCATCAGCCTTATACAGAACCTTACAGAATTTAACTGCTATCAATTTAACCTTTTGAATCTTAATTCTTTAGTTGACTTTTTATAGAGTTTGATTAGTGTTGTTCTTTTTTCTTGAAAAGGTTTTGTTCTTTCATTAATTTCTTACTTCTTGTACATGCCATTCTGACCCGCATATGTTTCAATAAAACCCAGCCTGACCCGAGCTCATCCTCACCTAAATCCACTCTGACCCATACCCATTCTGACTTTTTTTAATTGACTCATCGTGACCCAAACCCATACTAACCTGAATCCATCTTGACCCGTCAACCAACCCAAACCAAGCCACTCACTTGCCACCTCTACATTTTGCATATTATTGTAGGGAGATGCATAAAAATGTGACAAATATGTTAAAAACAAATACACATATTGAGGTGTCCTTTTTTAGTGCCTAAAATTCAACTTTAGGTGGATGAAAACAATTTTCTTTTTTCTAATAACAACGGATGTGCTTGGCTCTCTCTGTTCATAATCCATGTTACAGTATTCAAATATTTTATTGTGTAATATTATGTTGGTTGTCATAGGTGTTCCAAAGCAGTGAATTTATGTTCAAACTTTATGGTTCTTTGTGCTTTGCTACAGTACATACTAAACACAAAGCAGCCCTACAAGATTAATTGCAATCTCCTACCATTGTGTTTTGTCATCTATCTCAACCAAACTAGGAAAAAGCATGATCCTTTTTTCTAGCAGAAGCTGTAAGGGTGGGGGGATAGGGTTAAAACTTGTTATATTTAAAGGTATAAAAGTGATTTTATATCTCTAAAAGGAATGTAAAAGTGTATGCCTTTCAACAATTGAACTCAAGACCTAAAGGAGTGCACGGAGATCGGGTAGCAAGGAAAACTAGTGAACGAAGGGTATATGAAGCTCTCATTTCAGACTTAAAGGATGTTGAAATTGTAAATAAGCACCAATTTTTAAAACCATATAAAATTTCAATATGATAAGTATCAAATCTGTTATTTGAACTAGAAATCAAACACTTTTTCATGGAACATCAGTGTTTTTGGTAGAACTTCGGGTATGGATGCATCAATTAATCATTAACATGTATCCTAACAAGAATAATTAAGCTTTATTCAACCAAATCTAGAAACATTATACCATGATCAGTTCAGAAAGTCAGAAAATACATACCTTAATTTGCAAATACTAATTGATTGAGTGAAATTCGTCACACTGGACCAGAGACTTCAAGAGCGCATAGAGAGGAGAGACGGAGTAGTTTGTTTCGTGAGAAAGGAACCGAAGGGTGATGGGGTTTGAATCATCCATGTGGAACGTGGGTATAGAGGGGATTGGCATTTCTATTTCTCTGGTTAGTTGTTGTAAAGCTTTGGTAAGGAGTTATGGAGTGAATAAGGGTTTTGAGTGTGTATTATAGGAAAATGAGCTACTTTATTTGCTTAAGCAAAATGATCTCAGTATTATTCTATTAAATTAAGACTAGATTTGATAAATGGTATGAGGCTAAATTATTTAAAATGTTAACGGTCCCTAAAGTAAGGTTTAATAGGCTAAAGAATTAAAATGTTATTGGGTTTGTTAATGGGTTTATTAATACTTATTTTTATAAAATACACACATATATATAATATAAAGAAAATTTTAAAATTCCGGGTCATTTAAGAGATTGGCCCCTGAGTGGTCACCCACCTTGCGCCCCATTAGAGTCGTCCCTGTTAAGTAGGGTATGTTCTTGTTTAGTGAGTTGAGCGATGTTAACTTTAACTCATGTTATGTTTGAAATGGATATAAATAAAATAGTTAAAATACGTTAGTTACTTGCTGTAGTTCGTAATTAGTTGGTAATATCAATTCTAATTTAACTAGGATACTCCTAGTTTACCATAATTAGTCTTAACGGGTCATGTATGTCTGGATTGATGATAACATTTAATGTATATTTCTTATAAGTAATGTTATGTTTGAAACGAATACAAATAAATTAGTCATTGATATTAGTTACTCTTAAGTGGCTCTAATTGATAATTAATTGATAATATCAACCCTAGTTAGCCTAAATACTCCAAATATACCCTCTACTTAATGTTAATGGGTCATATGCGTTTGGATCGTTGACAACATTTAGTGGATAGGCCTTATAGGTCATGTTATGTTTGAAATGAATACAATAAAATAGTCATAGACGTTAGTTACCCTTAAGCGGCCCTAATTTGTGATGATTGATATACCAACCCTTTATGACCTTAATACTCCTAATTCACCCAAATTAATCTTAACGAGCCATAGGCCTTATGGATCATGTTATAATTGAAATGAATACAAACAAAATAGACATTTACCTTAATTACCTTAAGCCACCCTAATTTATAATATCAACCCTAATTAACCCAAATCCTCTCGATATACCCTAGTTAATCTTAACGGCTCATACGTGTTCGGATCAATGATAACATTTAATGGATTTGCCTTATAAGTTATGTTATGTGTTCAAATGAATACAGATAAAATAGTTATTGAAGTTAGTTACCCTTAAGTGGTCCAAATTGATGATTAATTGATAACTATAATTTCAGACCACGCGATGTCGCGGGTGTCTAACTCTTTTGAGTTTAGTTTTGTACGTAATTGTGATTTGCGCGTTGTTGTGCGTAGAAAAGACTCACTTAACTAATGAAAGAGTCAGCATTTTACAAATAATGTTTAAAAACAACATTTAAACATTAATAAACATAAATACAATTCAATGTAAATGAAACCATTTAGAGGAGTGAAAAGACCGTAAGAGTTTCATTAACATTGCTAACCGAAAATCAAGATGTAGGTAAATTTCATTTCTGAACCAAACATCAAAATAGTCGTCCGAAGGTCCGTTGGTCAGATTGGTCGGATCAGTCAAACCGGTAAAAAAACATGACTATAATGTATTTAAAAGTTAAATTAATATGTCTTACTAGGTTACATATAAAAACGACAGAATTCATAGATATGTTAACGTTTCTTAAACAGGAACTTACATATTATAGATAACAATGAAACATGCTTAGAATTCACTGAATATAAGGCATATTTAATAGCACACTATCTACTTTGTTGACCGCATAATTTGTACACAAATGAATCAGATGACTTCATATTGTTAAACAACATGATCCATCCATTTAAAAAAATTAACACAAGGGACAAACAAATAAAAAGTTTACAAAGTCGTGCTCAGACGAATCACAAAGAAGTAGGTAATAATATGTTTACGGTATGTATGTAACAAAACCTAGATAGAAGATTAACACTTACCTTTTTCCATGTCGATGAACAGATGAAAAAAAAGGCGATCAAAATTAGGGTTGCGCAGAGAAAGGGTCAAAGGGAGGTGAATCAGCGTAAAAAGAGGGGAAGCAGGTATGAAACACCATTTCATGTTCGGGTCAAAAAGATTCGCGTACAGTGATTAGAGATTTGGGCGGGAAAATAAATCTGAGGAGTAACCAGAAACTGACATGTGTTCAAACATGTAAAGAATTATTAGTATAGATTTTTAATATTTTTTACTGCCATCTTAATTTGTAATTTGTAGATAAATCACCTTAATTTCGAATTTTTTATAGCATGTAAAATTAAAACTGAAAAAAAACGTAACTATTGGGTTTCGAACACAAGCTTCCAATGTATTAAATCATTTTCTTACCGGTCCACATATGATCAACTGATGTGTTTGATTTATAAGAATCTTTTATATTATAAAAATTAAATAGAAATCCCTTGCCCAAAAGTCAAATCCCTCCCTCTAATCCATCGTTGTTTATTTTTCTTTTTATTTGTCAAAAGCCCTCGCACTTCACCATCCAATTCCTGAAAAACTTGATTCTCGGATCTCTCTCCATCGCATCCTATTTCAGTTTCACTGAAACCCTCTACATCGCCATCCTATTTTAGTCTATCAGAAACCCTCTCCATCGCTTGCATCTACTTTGATTTTGAAGCATTAAAGGTAATTTTAGATTTTGATTTTTGAACAAATTGTTTTGATTGGTTATGGCTTCATCCAATTAGTTGCAGTTTAAAGCTAGTAATCAATTCCTTGGCAACACCATTTTTGTTGTATGTTGTTGGAGTTTTTCTTTTTTACAATAGAAGTTCAATACATACCTAAATAATCAAACAAAAATGATGTGTTGCACTTGAGAATGTTTCAATAGTCTTACAGAATATTTGATTATTCAATTACAGGAGTAATGGATTGCTGTTGATTTGTGACTCTGCTTCAAGTTATTGTTATTGATTGATTGCAAATTACCTATTTGTATTTAGTTCCTTTTGATTTTAAATTTAAGGTCCAAATGACCATAAGATGTTAATCATCTATTGTAGAATTTCGTTGTTGTTGTTGGACCCGTAGGTTTGTTGGTCAAATGTATTTAGAAAAAGATGCACATGTGTTGCCTCTCATAGTTTACAATTTAGATTTGTCAATTTTGTTCCAAGTGGATATATTTGGGTTGATTTGGGTAGTAAACATAAAGTAATGGGTTAGGTTGGATTATGCTATATTACTAAGGGGTCAAGGTGGGTAAGTTTAGACGTTTGATAAAGGGGTAAATGGGTCTAGATGGGTCACTGAAAATAAGGAATGAGTCGGGATGGGTTGATTACAGTTTTTTTCTCATAACCCATCTTCTCCACAATCCACACATCGTTACCCCCTTCTTATAGTTTAGTTCCACTTCCAGCCCACTTCTTAGTTTCTGATTCATAGATCTTGGTTTGTGATTTACTGATTTTGATGATGTATTAAGAGTTATGATTTTGAGGGTTAGTTTTTGATTCAACCTTTATGGTTTCAAATCTTAAATCGGTAAAAAGAAGATGACTAAGCAGAAACTAAATGCAAAAAAAGAGTTGAATTTAAATCAGGTGTTGACTCTCATAGTTCACTAAATGCAAAAAAAGAGTTGAATTTAAATCAGGTGTTGACTCTCATAGTTCACTAAATGCCTAAAAAGAGTTGAATTTGACTAGTCAACCAACCCAAACCAACCCAGCCACTTTGCAACCTCTAGTTTACATGTGACAATTACATTACACTGGTGTTGCTACTATTCTATATTTTGTGTCATTAAATAGTAACAAAAAATATGAAGTCGGACCTGAATTAAGTCAACTTCTTAGGATAGCCATCATTTTATAATTAAGTTATGGATTTATATAATTCTCTTAGAAAAATGAAGGATGATACTTATATTCTATTCAACTTAACTGTTAGGATTAAGTTGTCCAATTTAATTGATTAGTATTAAATAAAGATCAAACCATAAAAAAGGCATTAAAAAGCTAAATAAACAGAACTTAAATAGAAAACATTTAAAGAACTATACACTGAACTTCAATTGCTATCCTATATGTATACAATGTATTAGTTATAAGTTTGTGAGTGGTGCAATCGAAATATTTTTTGATTTTTTCAAACCACAAAGCTACTTCAATTTGAAAGATGGCCACAATTCCTTTATGAGTATTTCTATGTCTGCACTAAGCTATTATCTCATCACTATAAAACCATTTTAGGATTTCACAATGACTTTGGATAAGAGCTAGACTGAAATCACAAAAAAGGTAGATCCAACATTCATTAAAGGGGCGTTTGCTTTTGCGAAAAGGGGTGAAATATACATTGATAGTGAAGGTCGGATACATTGTCCTTGTAGAAATTATGGCAATGCAAGAAGACATATTCCTAGTGTTGTTGCTACTCATATCATACATAATGGTTTTGAACCAACATACAATGTATGGGTGTATCATGGTGAACATCTACCAGGTTATGAAACAGACGAAACAAATAGTGAGTGTGGAGGAAGTGAAAACGAATCAAATGACGGTGTCGATGAGTTACTTGATGATGCTTTTCTTATGGGCAGTGAAGCCGAAGATGGAAACTTTAATGATGACGCTGATAAACGTAGTAACCCAAATGTGGAGAAGTTATTTGTCGATATGGAAAAGCCTTTATACCCGGGGTGTGAAGAGTTTTCTGTACTAGGATTTTTACTGGAATTAATGAACGTGAAGGTGACATGTAAAATGAAAAATGTGTCAATGGATATGATTCTAAATTTATTTAGGCGGGCTTTCAAGGAAGCAAACTTGCCGAAGAACCATTATGAGGCAAAAAAATATTTATGTACTCTTGAACTGGGATACGAATCTATCCATGCTTGTAAATAAGATTGAGCATTATTTTGGAAAGAAAATGCAGGATTACAAAATTTTCCAGTATGTAACACAAGTCGTTATGAAGAAAATAGTAAAGGGAAAAAGAAACCGGTAAAAGTCTTGCGTTACTTTCCCAACACTAGTAGACTTAAGTGTTTATATGCTTCAAGACATACATCTAAGGAAATGTTGTGGCACGATCGACAAAGAACCAAAGAGGAGGGGGTTTTAAGGCATCCAGCAGACGGAAAGGCTTGGAAAAACTTTGATAAAATGTTTCCTTATTTTGCTAATGATCCTAGAAATGTTCGCCTAGGGCTTGCAAGTGATGGTTTTAATCCTTTTGGGGCCATGAGTCTCTCCTACAGTATTTGGCCTGTTGTGCTCATACCATACAATATGCCTCCTTGGAAATCTATGGTTGATGCTTCATTTATGTTGACATTGCTGATTCCTGGAAGAGATTCACCTGGAAAGGATATTGATGTATTTTTGCATCCACTCATAGATGAGTTGAAACATTTATGGGATAAGGGTGTTGAAACATATGATTGCGAATCAAAACATATCTTCAACATGCGTGCCGCACTTCTATGGACAATTAATGATTATCCTGCGTATGGTTACGTGTCTGGATGGAGCACGAGTGGATACAAGGCATGTCCGATGTGCAATGAAGATGCTAGCAGTATACGTAATAGAGATAGAATATCATATGTAGGTCATAGCGATTTCTCCCACTCGATCACCCTTGGAGGAAATCACGAGATTTTAATGGACAAAGAGAGACTAGGCTTGCACCTAAACCTGTCAACGGAGATGATTGCTTATGTCAGTTGGAACATTTCACTATACATCATCATGGAAAACATCCGTCTCATGGCGGGAAAAAAAGAAAACATGACTCACATGATTTAAACAATTTCAAGAAAAGCATTTTGTTCGAACTCCCGTACTGGCCTAAGTTGTTAATTCGTCATAACATAGACGTGATGCATGTTGAAAAGAATGTGTGTGAGAACATGTTAGGAACCTTGTTAAACATAGAAGGAAAGATGAAAGACATTGAAAAAGCTCGACTAGATTTGGAAGATATGAACATACGAAAGGAGCTTCACTTGGTGTGGAAGAATGACCATTGGGTCAAAGCACATGCTATGTATGTTTTAACCCATAATGAGAGAAACCAATTTTGTAATCTACTCAAGTCTATGTGTTTTCCGGATGGTTATGCTGGAAATTTAGCTAAAAAAGTGATTGTTGAGCAAGGAAAGGTATATGGGCTTAAATCACATGATTGTCATGTTTTAATACAACGCATAATTCCTATTGCAGTTCGACCATTTTTTACCAAACAAATCCGTGATGCATTAGTCGAGCTGTCTCAGTTTTTCAAGAAACTTACTGAGGTCACATTACACGTGAGGGAGTTGAAAGCATTACAAGAAGAGATAGTTAAGATTTTTTGTAAGCTTGAACGGATTTTTCCTCCATCATTTTTTACAATTATGGTGCACTTGTGTGTTCATCTTCCTAAAGAGGCAATATTGGGAGGACCTATACAATCAAGGTGGATGTATCCGATTGAAAGATACCTTGGCCATTTAAAGAAATATGTTAGAAACAAAGCTAAACCTGAAGGCTTGTAAGGCCCCGTTCCCAGGACGCTTACAGCTGGTCAATCATTGCACAAAACATAAAATATACATTTAATCTACTAAAACATAGCAGCGGAATAACTTAAAACCATTTCTTATATTAAAGACTGCTTTTGCAAAACAATACAATGTAGTTAACTTGTTACAAAATATTATCATTGCATTACATCACAAAAACGTCATACTTTAAACAAATGGATGCCATCCCAAAATGCCAAGTAGCTGCCCCGTGCCATCCTCAGCAAAATTCACCAGCCAACTGGAAACACATAAAAGTCATCGTTGCTGAGTGAGTTCTAGTTTTAAAATAAAATATACTTTACTTTCGTTTAAAACCGTTCTTTACTTTCATATCCGACCATGCATCATACGTACACATAGATAATAGCACTATTATCTTTTATCGTTCATTGTTCGCTATTATCCTTCGATGCTATATACTATACCCCAAACGTAGGCACCAAGCGGGTACTGGGCCGAAGTCTATAAATAGACCCCCATACATTCCGCACATAGCCTGGCACCAATACCAGGGCAAGTACATTCATCGTTATTATTCACTTTTCCCTCGATTCTATGCCATAAGCTATACCCCAAACGCAAGCACAAAGAGGGTACTGGGCCGAAGTCTATAAGTACCGGGGCAAGCGACAAAGATCCCATACGTTTGGCCAGTCACAAGCACTTGGCCCCTGTGTGTATCCTTCAGGTTAACTAAACCACACACAGTTGAGCTAATGACATTTTAGAGTTTTGCACCTTCTTTCATTTTCTTGCAAGCCTTTCCATTCCATCATTCATTCATTAATGCATTCATTCATTCTTTCTTTACGTTCCACTTTTCATTCATCATTAATTTCCGCTTTCATTACATAATACTTTACGTTCATTGATATCATCATACCACGCAAAGCCACGAAAATATACGTAATAAGGAACATAAAGAAATCATACATAAACATGCATACACCATCATAAACATCACATACAACATCATTCATCATCAAATAAACAAATTACCTCACCCCCGGGAACATCCCAAGTCAAGCCTAACACTTCACTTTTTTCCCAAAATTTTAGAAAATAATCTAAGTCTTTAGGCGCATGGGAACACTTAGGTGCATGGGAAACTTTTAGGCGCATGGGCACTATTTGGGTTTCATGACCCAACACTTAGGCGTTTTGGGCAACTTTCTAGGCGCATGGGCACTATGCAGGCGCATGAGTGCCCGGGCGCATGGACACTTAGGAGCATGGAACACTTAGTCAAAATCAGCCTAATCCAAGGCACATGGGAATATTTGGGCGCATGGGTTTTGGGCGTCTGGGGAAACACTTAGGCAATTCAACCATTGGGCGCATGGGCCAATTTCAGGCACATGGGCAACCAACCTAGTCTAAACAACATCATTCAGTCCCCAAAATCATCATTTATCATGTTCTAAGCTTAGTACTAACATCCTAAACAACAAAACATGAACATAACACAATCATAACATCATAATGCACCCAAATCATACCCCACCCGTATTCACACACATGAACATAAACATACGGGTACAAAACCCACTTTCATAAAAACATACATACATGCATTTCCAGCCACAAAATTAGTTAAAAACAGGTAAAAGGGGTTTCTAGAACTCACCTTAGCAACCTTCGAGTATGACTTCCTTCAAACTCGTTTGCAATTGAGCTCAACCACCTAAAACCCACCAAAACACATACAACCGAACACACAAACACAAATAAGCACATAGCCGAGGCTTAGACCGGCCAAGAACATCATAAAACAACGAACTCTTACCTTGAATTCGAATTCTTCATCTTCTTTCTTCAAAATCCGATAGTTCTCTGTTTTCTCTCTCTAAAATCCGGTTGAAATGAAATGTGCAGTAGGTGTGGGCGGCCATGCCCACCTTTTGTACAAAATATTATAAAATTTTGTAACTTTTTACACATTTAACCCCTCAACTTGGGTTAAATTGTCTTACCTTCTTTTATTCTTCCTTTTTTTACATCTTTTAAAATATCCGGGTGTTACAAGTCCACCCCCCTTATATAGGTTTCATCCCCGAAACCTATTATTCCTCAAACAGACATTGGTAATGCTGCCTCATCTCTTCCTCAGTCTCCCACGTAGTCTCGGATCCCTTCCTGTGCTTCCACTGTACACGCACTAGGGGAACCACTTTATTCCGTAACCTTTTCTCTTTCCGATCAATGATCGCCACCGGTTACTCCACGTAATTGAGCTGTTCATCTACCTCGATATCCTCCAGTGGTACAACCATGTCTTCATCGGCTAAACACATCCGCAGATGAGATACATGGAATGTCGGGTGAATTCCACTTAACTATCGGGTAATTCCAACCTATAGGCCACCTCTCCTACTCGAGCAATGATTCGGAAAGGCCCTATGTACCTCGGGCTCAACTTTCCCCGCTTTCTAAACTTAATGATACCTTTCCAAGGTGAGACCATCAACATAACTCTGTCACTCACCTCGAATTGAATCGGTCTATGCCTCTTATCCGCATACGACTTTTGCCTATCTTTGGCTGCCTTCATAAAGGATTTGATCTTTTCTAGCTTTTCACTTGTAGCCTCGATGACTTCGATGCTTCCCAATTCCTTCTGACAAATGTCACCCCAACACACGGGCGTTCTACATCTCCTACCGTATAGCATCTCATAAGGGGGCATACCAATACTGACATGATAACTGTTGTTGTATGAGAACTCAGCTAATGGTAAGTGGTCATCCCAACTTCCCCCAAAATCAATGACGCATGCCCGAAGCATATCCTCAAGCATCTGAATGGTTCTCTCCGACTGACCATTCGTCTATGGATGATAAACCGTGCTGATGTGTAACCTCGTCCCCAGAGCATCATGAAATTTCTTCCAGAACTTAGATGTAAACCGAGTGTCACGATCAGAAAAAATAGACACCGGCACTCCATGACGAGCTACGATCTCCTTGATGAATAGATCCGCTAGCCTCTCGGAGTAATACGTTTCACGAATCGGTAGGAAGTGAGCACTCTTCGTCAAACGATCAACTATCACCCATATGGCATCATACCCTCTCGCGGTACGTGGCAGCTTTGTAATGAAGTCCATGGTGATATGCTCCCACTTCCACTCGGGTATATCCAAAGGTTGGATTTTCCTGTATGGTTTCTGATGATCCGCCTTCTCTTGTAAACAAGTAAGGCACTTACTCACATACTCCGCTACATCGCGCTTCATACCCAACCACCAATAATCTTTCTTCATATCTTGATACATCTTTGTAGCACTGGGATGAATGGAGTATCGAGTCTTGTGAGCTTCTTCCATAATCTTTATGCGTAGATCCTCGTAACGAGGAATCCACATCCTTTCGAATCGGGTTCTTACACCAAGAGTGTTTTCACCCAACTCCGCAACCATACCTCTCATCCTTTCGGAGTTAAGATGATCTTCTTTCAACGCCTCATCTTGAAAGTCCTTGACCTTCTTCATCACATCAGAGGTCATAACTAACTGATAAGCCTTTACCCGAATCAGTTCAGGCTTCTCCTTTCGGCTTAGGGCATCCGCCACCACATTGGCCTTGCCCGGATGGTAATGGATCTCGCAATCATAATCCTTTATGAGCTCCAACCATATCTTTTGCCTCATGTTCAAATCCTTCTTATCAAAAAGTACTTCAAGCTTTTGTGGTCAGTGAAGATAGTGCACTTCGTCCCGTAAAGGTAGTGCCTCCAAATCTTTAGCGCAAAGACCACAGCTGCTAGCTCCAAGTCATGAGTAAGGTAATTAACCTCATGAACTTTCAATTTTCGGGATGCGTAAGCTATAACCTTTCCCTGCTGTATCAACACGCAACCCAACCCCGAGTAAGAAGCATCTGAATAAACCACGAAATCCTCGCTTCCCTCGGGTAGTGACAAGACAGGAGCTTGAGTCAACCTTGCCTTCAGTTCTTCGAAAGCCTTCTCTTGCTCTTGACCCCATACAAATTTCACATCTTTTCGGGTCAACTTAGTCAACGGAGAAGCTATCTTAGAAAAGTCTTGGATGAATCTCCTGTAATATCCCGCCAACCCTAAGAAACTACGAATCTCGGATGGCATCTTTGGAGATTTTCATTGCATCACCACTTCCACCTTTGCCGGATCCACCACAATCCCCTCGGGATTCACTACGTGACCCAAAAACCGAACCTTGTGCAACCAGAACGCGTACTTGGAGAACTTAGCATACAGCTTCTCCTTTCTCAGCGTCTCCAACACCTCTCGAATATGACCGGCATGCTCCTCCTTGCTCTTTGAATAAATCAGGATATCATCAATAAACACAATCACTGATTTGTCCAACATCGGCAGACACACTCGATTCATCAAGTCCATAAAAGCACTTGGTGCGTTGGTCAAACCAAAAGACATAACGAGAAACTCGTAGTGTCCATAGCGCGTACGAAAAGCTATTTTAGGAATATCCTACTTCTTCACCTTCAACTGATGGTAACCAGATCGAAGGTCTATCCTTGAGAACCAACTGGCACCTTGGAGATGATCAAACAAGTCATCAATCCTCGATAATGGATACTGATTCTTCACCGTCAACTTGTTCAGCTCGCGGTAGTCAATACACATCCTCATACTACCGTCCTTCTTCTTCACAAATAAGACCTGGCCACCCTATGGAGAGATACTCGGTCTAATAAATCCTCTATCTAGCAACTCTTGCAGTTGCTCCATCAATTCCTTCATCTTGGTGGGGGCTAACCGATACGACGCCTTAGCAACAGGTTGGGCACTGAGTATCAAATCAATCTGAAACTCGATCTCGCGGTCCGGTGGCACACCTGGTAAATCTTCTGGGAGCACATCAGGGAACTCGCACACAACCGGTACATCAGACAGTTGTGGTGGTGGCGTATCCACATTTTTCACGTAGGCCAAGTAGGCACTACATCCACGCCTCATGCACTTTCCCGCCACCGCCATCGAAATCACCTTCGGAATTGTCGTAACTTGATCACCGTAGATTGTCACTGAACTTCCATCACGCGCTGTCAGTCTGACCATCTTCTTGCAACACACAATGTTCGCCTCGTAGTCCGCCAACCAATCAATTCCTAGGACTACATCAAAACCGCCTAAGGTCATCACAAACAGTCTAGCAGAAAACTTATGACCTTCTAGTTCTATATCGCAACCTTCTATCAGATAAACAATCCTGGTAGACTTACCTATGGCAGTTTCTACCTCATAGGGCTTATCAATACTCCTACTTCTAACAGGCATATTAGCACAGAAAGCAACAGAAATAAAACTTTTACTAGCACCAGTATCAAATAAAATAGAAGTTAGAGTTTGGTTTACTAGAAACGTACCTAACACAACATCGAGGTCGGTCCTAGCCTCCTCCATGGTCATCGTGAAAGCTCTGGCATTTGCTCTCCGCCCTTCAGTCCCGGTCTTCTTCTTCCCTGCCCTGGAACTCTCAGCCCTCGACTTCTTGCAGCCCCTGCTCATGTGACCCTCTTCGCCACAAGTATAACATCTCCTTACCCCGCAGTTCTTCGCCACATGTCCTGTCCTTCTGCACCGGAAACAGACATTGGATCCCAAACTACACTCTCCCGTGTGCTCCTTCCCACACTTGCCACACCTCTTTGACCCCGCACCAGATGTGACCACACGCCGGTCATCCACCCGTGCACTCTTGTTGTTTGCCGAGGCACCACCCCGTCCAAACCACTTCCCATTCTAGTTCCGGTCACCACCACTCTTCTTACTTCCCTCAGCCACCACCACTTCTCTCTCATCATACAATCTTCCCGCCAGATCAACCACCATCCTGAACATACTTGGTCGAGTGGCGATCATATGCCTGCGAATATCCGCCGGCAAGCCCTGAATATACCTCTTGATCTTCCGTGACAAAGGCATCACCTGATCCGGCACCTGCCATGACATCTCATTGAACTTGGTGGTGTATTCTTGACGTGTCATTGTTACCGCCTCCAGCTGCAGGAACTCTCTCTCAACCTTGTCGAGCTCTCGATAAGGATAGAGCTCCTCAATCACCAACTTCTTCAGCTCACTCCACCTCATCCTGCCAATCGCCCTACTAACCTCGGCTTGGATGATATTGTCCCACTAACACAGAGCCGAGTCTACAAATGAGTGAGTGGCAAACTTCACCTTTTGATCTTCCCGGCACTCGCTAATATCAAGAAGAGCCTCCATCTCCCTCACCCTCCGGTGAGCAGCAGCAGCAGTGCTATTGCCATCAAAAGTAGGGGGCTTGCATCTTTGAAATGCCCCATAGTTACAGCCTCGTGCAGTTTCCTGCACATGCTCTTCCTCCTCCTCATCACTGGAGACATCCGTCTCAGTCTCCGGTTGCTCCATTTCTCCCGAGGACTTATTCCTCTCCTTCCTCTCTCCTTCCCTCACAGCCTTGATCACTTCAGTCACTACAGAAGTTAGGATCATCTGCATGACTTGGTGAACCTCCTCCACCACAGCCTCCATCACTGAGGCCCTCAGATTCGCACTCTCATCACCACCTCCAGATGAGGGGTCTCGGGCTCTTTATGGGCCATCTCTTCAGCCCTCGCCCTTCCTCTTGTGACCTATGGTCCAGCACCACGTCCACCCCTGCCTCCACGTCGAGAAGCCTTAGAAGATCTACCACCATCCATCCTCTAACATGCCATAAGATTCAAACACCAACACGGACATTCGAGGTAATAGCTCAGTTTATGTCAAGTATAGTAAGTCCCTAATTATAGTGGCCAGTTATGATTAGCCACTTACCTTACTCTTCATACCCCACCATTTCCTATCCTGACTACATCAGTATCTAAATCTACTAAAGGCACATGACCACATAACATGCTCACGTAATACCGGTTAACATTAATGCAAATACCTGATGGCACGTAGCTACTCGGATCGGCATCCCTTCCCATTTTGTCCCATTCTCAGTTTAAGTTTAGGTTTCTTTTGAAAATATTTACCCATTTCACTTAAACTTTTGCTCTGATACCAACTTGTAAGGCCCCGTTCCCGGGACGCTTACAGCTGGTCAATCATTACACACAAAACATAAAATATACATTTAATCTACTAAAACATAAAAGCGGAATAACTTAAAACCATTTCTTATATTAATGACTGCTTTTACAAAACAATACAACGTAGTCAACTTGTTACAAAACATTATTGTTTGCATTACATCACAAAAACATCATAATTTAAACAAATGGATGCCATCCCAAAATGCCAAGTAGCTGCCCCATGCCATCCTCAGCAATATTCACCTGCCAACTGGAAACACATAAAAGTCAGCGTTGCTGAGTGAGTTCTAGTTTTAAAATAAAATATACTTTACTTTTGTTTAAAACCATTCTTTACTTTCAAATATCATGAATCATACATACACATAGATAATAGCATTATTATCTTTTATCATTCATCGTTCGTTATTATCCCTCGATGCAATATACTATACCCCAAACGTAGGCACCAAGCGGGTACTGGGCCGAAGTCTATAAATTGACCCCATACATTGCGCACATAGCCTGGCACCAGTACTGGGGCAAGTACATTCATCATTATCTTTCACTTTTCCCCCGGATCTATGCCATAAGCTATACCCCAAACGTAAGCACAATGCGAGTACTGGGTCGAAGTCTATAAATAGACCCCCATACATTGCGCACATAGCCTGGCACCAGTACTGGGGCAAGCGACAAAGATCCCATACGTTTGGCCAGTCACAAGGACTAGGCCCCTGTGTGTATCCTTCGGGGTAACTAAACCACACACAGTTGAGCTAACGACATTTTAGAGTCGTATACCTCCTTTCATTTTCTTTCAAGCCTTTCCATTCCATCATTCATTCACTAATGCATGCATTCCTTCTTTCTTTACGTTCCACTTTTCATTCATCATTAATTTATGCTTTCATTACATAATACTTTACGTTCATTGATATCATCATACCACGCAAAGCCACGGAAATATACATAAATAGGAACATAAATAAATCATACATAAACATTCATACACCATCATAAACATCACATACAACATCATTCATTATCATATAATCAACTTACATCACTCCCGGGAACATCCCAAGTCAAGCCTAACACTTCACTTTTTTCTCAAAATTTTAGAAAATAATCTAAGTCTTTAGGCGCATGAGCACTATGCAGGCGCATGGCCTTTCAGGCGCATGGGAACACTTAGGCACATGGGAAACTTTCAGGTGCATGGGCACTATTTGGGCGCATGACCCAACACTTAGGCGTTTTGGGCAACTTTCTAGGCGCATGGGCACTATGCAGGCGCATGAGTGCCCGGGCGCATGGACACTTAGGCGCATGGAACACTTAGTCAAAATCAGCCTAATCCTAGGCGCATGGGAACTATTTGGGCGCAAGGGTTTTGGGCATCTGGGGAATTACTTAGGCGATTCAACCGTTGGGCGCATGGGCCAATTTCAGGCACATGGGCAACCAACCTAGTCTAAACAACATCATTTAGTCCATAAAATCATCATTTATCATGTTCTAAGCTTAGTACTAACATCCTAAGCAACAAAACATGAACATAACACAATCATAATATCATAATGCACCCAAATCATACCCCACCCGCATTCATACACACATGAACATACGGGTACAAAACCCACTTTCATAAAAACATACATACATGCATTTCCAGCCCCAAAATCAGTTAAAAACATGTAAAAGGGGGTTCTAGAACTCAATTTAGCAACCTTCGAGTATGACTTCCTTCAAACCCGTTTGCAATTGAGCTCAACCACCTAAAACCCACCAAAACACATACAACAGAACACACAAACACTAATAAGCACATAGCCTAGGCTTAGACCGGCCAAGAACATCTTAAAACAATGAATTCTTACCTTGAATTCGAATTCTTCTTCTTCTTCTTCAAAATCCGAGAGTTCTCTGCTTTCTCTCTCTAAAACCCGGTTGAAATGAAATGTGCAGTAGGTGTGGGCGGCCATGCCCACCTTTTGTACAAAATATTATAAAATTTTGTACCTTTTTACACATTTAAAACTTTGGTTAAATTGTCTTACCTTCTTTTATTCTTCCTTTTTTTCATCTTTTAAAATATCCGGGTGTTACAATGCTCGATAGCAGAAGGTTATATTGTTGAAGAAGCTATAAGATTTTGTTCACATTATTTACGAGGTGTTGAATCAAAGTTGGACAAACGCAGCAGAAATGATGATAAAATTTCTATTGACGCTCAAAACTACGCGTTAGATATTGTTAGATTAAGTGGCCGAGGTATTTGGAGGAAAGAAGTTTGTATCCTTCCAAGTAATCTTATGAAGAAAGCGACTTGGTTTATATTTAATAATTGTCAAAGGATTCAACCGTACATAGAGTAAGGCTTTTTGTATCTTTGTTTGTGAATAATATTAAATGTCAAATGTTAATAAATTTATATTTTATCTACATGTTGCAGAGAACACTTACTGTTTTTACAAAGTCAACATCCTGAAACATCAGATTTTCTCGAGATACAACAATCTACATTCCCGGATTGGTTTGCAAAACGGGTAATAATCACATCCTATTTACTTGCTTTAATTTATAAAACTGCATTTCTCTTCACTAACATGATTACTATGTCTAAAATTGAGAACAGATTCGTTGAAAGTATACGTTAAATCCATCTCAAATTAACGAGGACTTATATGTATTGTCTTCTCTTCCTGATAATCAAATTTCGTATCACAAGGGATACATAGTGAATGGGGTTAAATTTATAATTAAGTCAAGAGATGATTGCTGACAAACTCAAAATTGTGGAGTAACGGTCCCTTGCGTTCATAATGATGTTGAAGATGATTATTATGGATATCTTGACGAAGTGATTGAATTGTCATTCATACAAGGTTATCATGTTATTTTATTTAAATGCACATGGTTTGACACTGATCGTCGTAGAAAACACATCATATTTGAACCTCCTTTCATAAGCATAGACACTTCTCGGAATGCTTATAAGGAAGATCCTTTTATTTTTGCAAATCAGGCTAAACAAGTATTTTATATAAATGACCCACTTAAGCCAAATTCAATTTGGAAAATCATTGAAAGAATAACTCATAGACACTTGTGGGATATTCCAGAAGACAAAACTTCAGAAGATTTGTTAGAAGATTTCAACCTTCTTCGTGAAGATATTACAGAAAATATTATTGAAAATGTTGATGTTCAGGGTTTTGATGGCATTATAGATGATTTTATTGATGACGAGATAGATGATTCTGATCATAGTATAGAAGATTTTGGTTCAGAGATAAATCTGAATGATCAGACACTGATAAATCTAAAAATGAAAATGAAAATGCTGACTCAGACGATGATGATTTGTAAGGTTGAAGTCTTTAAATTTTGTAAAAGTTTTAATTATATTAATTTCTCAAATAATATTTTTAACATATTTGTATTAAAAGAATTATTTAACATTATTCAAACATTCATTGTTGATATAATGGTGGCAGGTAAATGTAAAGATTGGTAGTATTTAATAAGCTTTTATCTAGTTTGACCCATATAGCACTCGATTCTGGTTTGGATTTCATTCAATGGATTGCACATACAAGTTATTTTTCTATTTTGATAATATATAGTGTACTTTTTGATTTTTAAACTTATTTTCTGCACATATATATAATCAACCCGACCCAACCTAAACGAATCCTAATATGTTTTTCTAATCGACACGTCCTGACCCGAACCTGTCCTGATGTGGCACCCTGCCCGAGCCAATCTGTTTTTTACAGATATGCTCGTAAGTAATTACAAGTGACATGAACATGACCTGCTATGCACGATAGTTAAAAACTATATATTTTTGGTGAAAGTTTCTAAATTTTAACCATTGTATTTAATGATTTAGCTAACCCGATTATAATATGTTTTCAGATTCGTGATAAGGCTGAATTTCAAAAGAACTTATTATAGAGGCTTGTGTTACTTGGGCATAAAGAGATTGTTGATTTGATGCTGTTGCAAGTTGGTTTGGATGATAATGAGTGTTTTTTTGTATTTGTTGAACTTTGGAACTTTTTTGTATTATTTTGTTGGATTGACTTAAGACTATTATGTATTATGCTAAACTTATATTGACGCATATACCATTTGAAAAAAACTATTGAAGGTGTATATTATATTTCTTTGTTTCAGTAATTAATAGCAGCGTACAAGTTTCATAAACAGTCTTCCATTAGTTTATCATCTTTTTTTTTTTGTCTTGAAATACTTTAAATTTAGAGAGTGATTTTCCGTTTTCAATACCCTTTTTATAATTGTATAATTTGGTTGTTATTATTAGAGAATATGATTCGATAATTAATTAGTTATCTACACAAAAGTATTTTCAAATTGAAAATCAGCCTCTGTTTCGACTTGCTTTAGGAATTTTAGTAACTAAAATTTATAATCTATACTATGTTTTTTAGAAATACTTAAATGTGTTTTCTTTGTTGGAGTTGGAATATTAGTTCTTATTTATTACATTTACATAATTCTTCAGAGACTTGATATTTGTTTCAAATAAAGACACTCATAACACGTTTAAGACAGAATTCTAATCTTCGATACCTTATTTAAAATTATATAAGTTATGTCGTATTATTAGATACTATAAATCAATCTTTAATCATTATTCCTATGAGAAAGTCATTCCGCACTGAAAGTTAATCCCCGATTCAATTTGCATTTTGAATATTAAGAACTAATTTTTAGTCTTTAATATATGCCTTATTTATTAGAGTTTGATTATCAGTTACTCAAATAATAACACCATTTAGAGATCTTATTTGGGATTGAAATTCAGTTACCATCAAACTTCCCTCCAAAAACTCTAATTGTGTATGTGTATTTGAGACTGATATTTAGTATTCAATAGGTTGTCCTAGTTTTGGGGACTGATTATCAGTTACTTACATTAGGCATACAAAATTCAGTCTCAAATAACATTTGTAACTGATAAATTAGTCTTTGATACTATGTATCGGAGACTGATAAATCAGTCTCTAATAATTTAGTTCCTAATAGTCACTTTTCTTGTAGTGGTAGTTCTCACACCTGATTAGTATTTCTTCAGGTAAAGCCATACTAAGCAGACTATATGCTTTAATATCAACTTTAACCTTTTTAACATCCTGAGGTGACAAATCTTTTGTACTTATGGGTTGATTATTGTCATTATAATCCGCCCCAAGAGCAGGTGGAATATTAGGATCTTCCGTTATAGATACCCATAAGTTAGAATCAGTGTAATTCACATGATTCCTGAACTTGATTTTCCAGGACTTAAAATCCTCTTTTGTTTCCATCTTTGGAGGCTGGTATGATGATCCACCAACAAATTTACTCATTTTAGTCAAGTATTAAAGCATAACTAAAACAAAGTTTCTTTTGGATTAATGAACTGATAAATGACATGAACTTCATTATTGAAATAACTAAGTAGTACAAATCAAATTCAGTCAATCCTCTTATTGATAATTACTATCAAATTAAGGATTTTGTTAATGTTTTTGTTCAGGCGAATGCACAGTTAATGAATGTCAGTCAATAACACAGATCTATGTTTCAATTAATTGTGAATATAGATCAATGTTAACCGAGCAATGTAATAGTACTCGTTGAAAGACAAATCACTATTTTATCGAATTTTAAAAATTAACACTTCACACCAAAACAGTTTTGCTTAAAATCTATAGATCTAGTCAGAAAACTGATAGATCTAATGAATTAAGTAATCAATTGAACAATTCTAACACCGATAGATCAATCGATCTAAATCAATGAGCACTTGGCTCTGATACCACCTGTGAATCCAAGGATCGCAATCATGAATTATCAGTGTTAGATTGGTTTCGATTTAATGATTGCGGAGTCATCATTAATCATTGCTTAATTGATCAAATATTAAATATCAAAGACAATAAATATAGGCAATAAACACTCAAATGATTTCAACAATACGCAAAAGAAAATGTTTTGAATCATAAGTAATTTATTAAAAGTGCTTAATGATTACAAAGAATCAAATAATAATTGCTAACAATAATCTTTGCTATGACTGTGTTTATGATTTTGGTATGATGATGTGACGGCTGCTAGGGTTTTGTATTTTGTTAATCGTGTGGAACGATGTGATGGTTGGTATGTTGCCGTCCTCTTGATATGAAACCTAGGACTTGTATTTATAGCCACTTGTGTTTCTGTTAAGGAAACAGTGAATCTCTTGGAATCCGTGTTTGACTTGTTGACTTGAATTACTTGTATCATTTAAGTACAAGTGTTTGATCTTCTGCAGCAGCTTTGTCTTCCGCAAGTGTTTGCTCTTCCGTAGAAGTCTTCACTTGATGTTATCCATGTGTTTGTTGTTCATCAGTGTCTTTGGTTTGTTGTTTATCTACACTGATGTTTATCCATAGAAGATCTTCGGATGTTTTTCTTGTAAGAAAGACATCTACAGAAGAATATAAATGTTCATCCGTAGATGTTTCTTACACTTAATCAATTTCTGAAATTGACCAAGTATAATGTTTGAACCTGCAATCATACATAAATCAACACATATATGGGTTAACCTATATACATAATGCATATATCAAAATAATGAATTACAAATGTTTATTACAAGCATTGATTAAAGTTCTAAGCCTATACAAATGAATCTAGATCTAACAGACATGTCCATGACTTACCTTTTGGCACCAACTAAAGATGGTAACTGTACTAAGTGATAAAGGGTGAACAGTGGATTAAAGATGGTCAACTATATGGGTGTGGGAAAGCGCCATGTAGTATATCAGAGGTGGCAACAGATGTCAGACAGACCATACTTATGTCCACTGGTTTAGAGTTGATTCTTTCGAAACCATTTATTCTTTGGAACAACAACTTCTTTCGAGTCTTCTGCAAGTCTTCATGACTTTATTCTTTGGAAGACTTTGCCTTGGATATTATAAGAGTATATACTTTGGAAGGAGAACTAGTTAGTCTCGGAAGACTGAGTTCTACCCTAGGAAGTTCATCATACTTGAGCTTCGGTAGATCTTTGTCTTGTCTTCGGAAGAGCAGCTTTGTCTTCGGAGACCTTTCAATTGTATTCTAAAAATATTCTAAGTGTTGTTTTGGTTGCATCAGCCTCATATGATCCAACATTATCATAGAATCTGACGTTGATATATCTTTGGCCAAGTGATTCTGTATGAGTCTCTTTTTTCTTGCTATCGGCATTTACTTTTCTAGCTTGATCTGAAAGAATTGAGGAAAATTTCTTTTTCCTTTGATTTAACTTGGTAACCAATGTTGCATGATTTGTGTGTTTGGACCTATTAGAAACAGTTGCTAGAATCGGACCAGTCTTTGTGACACCTGAACTACACACATCTTTTTTCAAAGAGTTAGCATCATGAGGAGATTTATTTTTAATGAATCGAGAGTTTATTTCTTTAAAAATATAGTCTTCCTTATCTGTATTGCCTTTTGAAACAAATCTTTTCTTGAAATTAGTTTTCAAGTCAGATGATGTTTGATTAAAAATTTTATTGGTAAAGTTTTTGTCACTATGCATAATTTTTGCATTTGATTTTTCTTGCTTTGTTGAATGTGTAGAACAATCATTTTTAAGAGAAGAAAAACCAAGCTTCTCATTAAAAACCAGTGATGAAATACAGTCAGATAAGTTTTCAATACAATTCTTACTTTTATTATTCTAATAAACTATTTCATCATCACTTTCCCATTACCAATCCTTCTTTTTTCAAACTTTCTTCATAGACATTAATCATTAATTTTAGTTTTAGTTTTTGTGATTGGATCAATAGTCAAAGAAATGTTGGCCGAAGGTGTTAATTGATGAAGGCATACAAGAGTAATCATTAATAATGGGAGAAGCTATTTTGGTAAATCCAATACCACTCTTACCACCATTAATTTTATGTGTCATTTGAGACTTTATAATTCCTTCAATCATATTTGATGAAAGTTCAAATTTCTCAACTATAAGTTTAGCTGATATGAGTTCACTAGTTAAATTGTTTATTTCTAATTCATCATTATGTTTTGACACATAATTATTTGTGCATTCTTTATCATAAAGTTTTACTTATAATTGATAAATTGTTTTGTTCAAACCTTTTTTTTAATCTTTTTATTAAGTTTCTGCTTACGAGTTTGATATTGAAGATTTCCAATTTCTATTATCAAGTTTTCATACATGAGTTTGAACATAGATCAATATATACCTCATATACGACATCAGAGGATTCACCAACTTCATCCACTTCGTTCGCCAAGAATGTGATTGTTGAACCCTAAAAGGATCATACATGCCAATTCAAGTGGTGGGTTAATGGTTGTTCTGCTAGAAATCCCATAAGTCCAAGAACCATTGCGAATGAAGAATCTGTATCAACAGAAGAAGACAAGTGTCGGCTATCTGTATTTGTGTATGCGGATGACCATAGAACAAATGCTGACAAGTGTTTGTTCTTCTGCATTAACCAATGTGGACAGTCGAACAAATACTGACAGGGATTTGTACATCCGCATTAACTAATGTGGATGCTCAACAATAAATGCACCAAGTGTTTGTTCATCTACATTTCCCAATGCTGATGACCAAACACCAATGCGATAGAAGAATCAAGAAATGATGATAAAGACTAACACATCCGCATTAGTTAATGCGAATGAACAAAAGAAATGCTAATGAAGACTTTTTGTACTTAGACTAGTTTATAGTACAAGGGTAGTTATGGGTTGACTTGACATCTTGTAAAGGCATCTTTATGTACTTAGACTAGTTTATAGACTAGTTTGTACTTAGACTTTTTGTACTTAGACTGTTTGTTCTTTTTGTAAAGGCATCTTGTAAGCCTATAAATAGAATAGAAAACCCCACTTGTGGGTTGACTTGACATTTTAGAATATTTCGATAGTCATATGTTTCAGAGGTGTCTTGTTACTGTTCATTGCTAAAACCCTAGCATTCATTGTAACTTTTCACCACCATTAATACAAGAGCATTTATGAGTATTTCATGCATTTAATGTTCTGTTATATGATTCTGCCATATAATCACTGACTCAATCATCATATTTGGTCCTAGTTGATTCACATCAACTGAGAATATCATTCTCACACCCAGTTAATTGGTATCAGAGCTTCGGTTCTCGGTTCATCTTCAGATCTTCTTATATCTGAACTGAAACTCGATTGATCTGGTGATTGAGTTGCTGTTAGAGCATACGTCTACCTCTAATTAGTATCCATTTCTAAAACTCATCTGAAACATCGACCAAGTCACTGTTCATCCGAACCGATTCAAGAACACATCTTTGAACAACTTGTTCTACCATAAAATCAGAACAAAAACATCATTAACATCATAATCTTCAAACATCAAAAACAACAGAATAGTTACAGACGGGTTCTTGACAGAACCACTATTACTGTTCATCAGATCTGAAAATATAGACTGTTTTGGACTACTTGGACTTAAAAATTAATCTGATTATTATTCCATCAAGTTAAAACAAGTTTATTACAATGGATTCACATAACTTTTCTGAACTTGGTCATACTCCTAAACCTCCTATGCTAAAACACAAATTTGAGTTTAAGCAATGGAAAATCAGGTTTATGAATTATATTACATGTGTAGATCCAGATTATTGGATATCCATATGCAAAGGACCTCACATCCATGTGACACTCTTGGCTGACCAAGCTGCTTTATACAAAACATCAAGAATACCTATTGAAGATCTAACTCCTAATGATAATGATTACAAGAAGATAAAGTTTAACCTTAAAGCATACTCCATTCTCACACAAGCCTTGAAAATGGATGTACTCAAAAGACTAGAGAAATATGGAACAACAAAGGCTATGTGGGATGCACTGCGCAGTATGTGTGAAGGCAGCAGTGAAGTGGCTGAAATCAACAAAGAGAAATTGGTCAATCAATATGAAACCTTCCATCACTCCAAAGGGGAGTCAATCTCAAAACAACTGCATAGATTTGTGCAGTTAGTCAATGATCTTGAGATCATAGGGGTTACATACAAAGTAAAGGAGCTGAACAAGAAGATGTTACACAGTCTCCTTGAAAGTTGGAAGCAAAATGTGACCATGCTGAAAAACACACTTCGTCTGGAAATCACCATTCTGGATATAATGATTGCAAAAATTGAAGCTCTTGAACTTGATGAAAGGAGCAGAAACCTTGGTGGACCACAAGTCATTAAAGCATACAAATTTCCATCAGACACTCATTCTATGGAAAATGCATTCATTACTGAAGAAGATGATTTCCTCTCATCCAAAGATCAAGTAAAATCAACAGGATTCATTGTTGCTCCATCAACCAACAAGCCATCAACCTCATCTCAATCAACTGGATTTACTACCACTCTTTTAAGTATGCCTGAAGATCAGAGATCTGAAGAGCAAAAGGCTACTTATAATGTCTTTGTTGCAAGCTTACTTGGGAGGAAGACTCACTTCTGCTCATTTAATCCAAGAAGACCTAGAAGAAATTGATCCTGACGATGTAAAAGAAATGGATCTACAATGGCAGATGGCTATGATAGCAATGAGGGCCAACAAGTTTCTTAGAAAGGAAGGAAGCTAAGTCTGAATGAGAATACCAAACTTGGATATGACAAATCCAAAGTTAAATGCTTCAACTGTGGTATGACTGGCCACTTCTCAAGAGAATGCAATGCTCCAAGAAAAAACAACAACAGCTTTCAAAGGAATTCTCAGGGCCAATCATCATCGCAACCAAGCTCAAGCTTCCAATTGTAAGGCCCCATTCCCAGGAAGCCTCACAGTTGGTTAATCATAGCATAAACTCATTTTAATAACAAAACAATGTAGCGGAATAAAATATACATTCACTTAAAACTTGCAGTTGATATTGTAATCATACATTTGTCCTTCAATTGTAAATAAAACATAGTACTTTTTTTTCCTTAAATTACAATAAAAGATTTCAAAAACAGGAATGCCATTCATTGCCATCCAAGTAGCTCCCAACCTAGTGCCATCCTCAGCATCAACATTTACGTGCCAACTATTATGTATAAAAGTCAGCTTTGCTGAGTGAGTTTTAGTTTTAGATAAATAAGAAAATAAAAACTTTATCCTTCATATAATGACCACGCATACATCATAATACATAACATTTCTTGCATCATAATAAGCATGTTCATTATCTTTCATTCTTTCATTATCTTCCACTTCATCATAAACGAGATTCCACAAAGCAAGAGCTCCATGTTGATCGACAACGAATGTCGATCCCTGTCGGTACACATCATCATGGCAGCTAACCCCCGACAGTTAATCCACACTGCAAGGCACATAGCCCGTTCATGAAAATGGATCCATCATTATACGTCAGACTCACATAAGTGAAGTCTATCATAGTGCTTGCAAGACTTTTCATCATCAAATGGGCCCGGGGTAACATTCGTTAAGTTCCACTTCTCATTAATATTATCTTCCACTTTAATATACAATACTTAACTTATTATGTACACAACATACCAAGTACTAGTCATCATCAAACAAAACCGACCCTTCGTGGGACAACGGGGGTTCGGGGGCGGCAGCCCCTGACAGCGAGGACCTAGGGGCAGCAGCCCCTAGTGGGGTCTAAGGGGTAACGCCCCTGGCTGGGGCCGTGCTGCGAGGTCAGCGCGCAAATTTTTTATTTTTAAACATTTATATTGCACATTTCCTTATAGAAAAATCGATCTTCGTGTTAAAACCTCTTAAAATCTTGGTCATTTAAAACGTATATTTAGTATGCATAATAACCCCAAAACATGGAAAAACTTATAAATAAGGGGATCTAGAACTCACCTGGATACCGTGAGTAACTTCTAAACTAAGCTTTCTAGGCTAGGATCACACTACACACCCTGCAGATAAGTTAACACTTAAAGGGGTTAAGTTCTGCCTAATTTTGCTGGCAGTTTCGCTGACAGTTTCACTGCCAGTTTCACATGACAGTTTCGTCCAACTTTCTGTGTTTCTACATAGAAAGGCTCATCTAACTTTCTACCCTTATCATGCAACAAACGACAAAAGGCAGCAGACATAAAACTCCTACTAGCACCAGAATCAAAGAGAACAGAAGCATATTTATGGTCCACCAGAAACATACCTAAAACTACTTCTGGATCTGCCCTGGCCTCCTCACGAGTTATGTTGAATGCCCTCGCCTTCGCCTTTGAACCGTCGCCCTTTCCCTTATCTCCAGCTATAACTGTTCCTCATCCTCCTGATTTTCCTTTCTTGCAGTCCCTTTCCACATGTCCCATCTCACCACACTGGTAACACTTTACCGCCTTGCAGTCCCTGGCATAGTGGCCCTCACCCCCACATAAAAAACATTTTCCTGTCCTAACTCTACACTCCCCTGAATGACCCCTTCCACATTTTCTACAAGCACCTCCTTCACCTGTATTTCCTCGCCTCCCTGACTGATCCTCAACTCTCATCCTCTTCTCCCCAATCCTGAAGTTGTCACCTCTGAACCTCTTCCCATTTCCATTCTTGTGCCCACTCCATCTCTCCACCTTCTTTTGTACAGGCATCGGATCTCTTTCATCGTACAGTCTCCCAGCTAAATCCACCATAGACCTAAATGTGCCCGGTCTGGCCGCAATCATGTGCCTCCTGATGTCCACGGGCAAACCCTGCATGTATCTCTTGATCTTCTTGGATGCAGGTGTCACCATGTCTGGCACAAGTCTTGCAAGTTCATTGAACTTGGAGGTGTACTCTTGATGAGTCATGTTCCCAGCCTCCAAATACAAGAACTCCTTCTCAATCTTGTCTAACTCTCGGTGGGGACAATACTCCTCCAGCACCAACTCTTTCAACTCAGACCACTTCATTTTGGCTATTGATCGCTTTCCCTCAGCCTGGACAATATTGTCCCACCAGCACAATGCTGAGTCAACAAAAGAATGAGTGGCAAACTTCACTTTCTGATCTTCTTGACACTCACTGATGTCTAGAACGGCTTCCATCTCTCTAACCCAATGGTGAGCAGCAGTAGCATTGCTATTCCCGTCAAAGGTCGGGGGCTTGCACCTTTGAAATGCCCCATAGTTGCATCCCTTAGTAGTCTTTTTCTCGGACTCCTCATCACTGTCATCATCATGAACTACCATATTAGGGTTTGATGGCTCCTTTATAGATTCCTCAGTCCTCCCAGCAGACTTTCCTGAATTCTTCTCATTTCCCTTCCCTTTCTTTTCAGCTTTCTCCCCATCCTTGACTGCTTTAATCACCTCGATCACCACTGAGGGTAGGACATTTTGCATAACATTGTAGACTTCGTTAGCGATAGCCTCCATCACAGTAGATTTGAGGGTGGCTGATCCCTCCCCCTCGGGTGACTATGGAGGTATGACTCCTTGTGAACAGTCGGGAGCCTTAACTTTGCTCCGGGTGACACGTGGCTCAGTAGTACGCCCGCCACAAGCACCTCCTCGGGTTTCCTTCCCTGATTTTCTACCAGCCATAACTAGTTCCTATAAGATTCAAACACCAAAATGGTTATTCAAGATAATTGCTCAGATCATTATAAGTACAGTAAGTCCTTAATTACAGTGGCCAAGTGTGATTAACTACCTACCTTACCCTCCTGTCCCAAGAAATCACTATCCTAACACATATCAATATTCAAATCTAGAAGCACATAAAACACATAGCACACGCACAAAATCCCAGTTTGACTTGAAAACTTTTACCTGATGGCACGTAGCTACTTGGATTGGCATCCTTCATTCTGTCCCATTTTCAGTTTCAGTTTAGGTTTTGAAAACTACTTACCCAATTCTCTTAAACTTTGGCTCTGATACCAACTTGTAAGGCCCCGTTCCCAGGAAACCTCACAGTTGGTTAATCATAGCATAAAATCATTTTAATAACAAAACAATGCAGCGGAATAAAATAAACATTCACTTAAAACTTGTAGTTGATATTGTAATCATACATTTGTCCTTCAATTGTAAATAAAACATAGTACTTTTTTTCCTAAATTACAATAAAAGATTTCATTAACAAGAATGCTATCCATTGCCATCCAAGTAGCTCCCAACCTGGTGCCATCCTCAGCATCAACATTTACCTACCAACTATTATGCATAAAAGTCAACTTTGCTGAGTGAGTTCTAGTTTTAGATAAATAAGAAAATATAAACTTTATCATTCATATAATGACCACGCATACATCATAATACATAACATTTCTGGCATCATAATAAGCATGTTCATTATCTTTCATTCTTTCATTATCTTTCACTTCATCATAAACGAGATTGCACAAAGCAAGAGCTCCATGTTGATTGACAACGAATGTCGATCCCCGTCGGTACACATCATCATGGTAGCTAACCCACGACAGTTGATCCACATTGCAAGGCACATAGCCCGCTCATGAATACGGATCCATCGTTATACGTCAGACTCACATAAGTGAAGTCTATCATAGTGCATGCAAGACTTTTCATCATCAAACGGGCCCGGGGTAACATTCGTTAAGTTCCACTTCTAATTAATATTATCTTCCACTTTAATATATAATACTTAACTTATTAAGTACACAGCATACCAAGTACTAGTCATTATAAAACATAACCGACCCTCCGCGGGACAGCGGGGGTTCGGGGGCAGCAGCCCCTGACAGCGGGGTCCTAGGGGCAGCAGCCCCTAGTAGGGTCCAAGGGGCAACGCCCCTGGCTGGGGCCGTGCTGCGAGGTCAGCGCGAAAAATTTATATTTTTAAACATTTATATAGCACATTTACTTATAGAAATATCGATCTTCCTGTTAAAACCTCTTAAAATCTTGGTAATTTAAAAACGTATATTTAGTATGCATAATAACCCCAAAACATAGAAAAACTTATAAATAAGGGGATCTAGAACTCACCTGGATACCGTGAGTAACTTCTAAACTATGCTTTCTAGGATAGGATCACACTACACAGTCTGCATATAAGTTAACACTTAAAGGGGTTAAGTTCTGCCTAATTTCGCTGCTAATTTCGCTGCCAGATAAGTAGTTTCGCTGGCAGTTTCGCTGACAGTTTCGCTGCCACTTTCGCTGACAGTTTCACTGCCAGTTTCGCATGGCGGTTTCGCCCAACTTTCGTTGGAATTCCATGGTTGCGAAATTACCTGCGAAACTATAGTTTCGCAGAAAACTCGCAGTTTCGTAGCTTGAACACCCAGTTTCGCTAGATGCATAGACAGTTTCGCAGAACGCATAAAAATTAAGAACCATCCCGTTTTTAACCCAAAATCGCAACTTTTTACGTCCAATCCCTTAGTTTATCAACCATGAGGCCATATCTAAGGTTTTTACATGTTTTCATACGTAAAAATGTGACCTTTATACGATTCTTTGCAACTTTTCAAAACCCAAAACCCTAGAATCCGGGTTTGATCTACAGAAGGGTTTAGAGGCCGATTCTTACCTGGATTTGTTGCCCCTTTCTTATGGTTTGATGCTCCAACACCCAGATCTTCAATCTCATAACCTTTGAAGCTCCAAATCTTGAGTTTTCTTCTCTTTCTCTCTCTACTTTCTCTCTCTACTTTGTCTCTCTAGAAATTGGTGGCTAGGGTTCAAATGAGGAAGATGATGGCTGGTTAAGTGGCTTAAGGGTTGATTATAGGCCTTTAATCCCTTAGGCTACTACCCAATAAGGCTAATTTAGCCCATGGCCATTTCTTTCCTTTATTAAATACCCATTAATTAAGCCCATTATCCTTGATGACTCGTTTTGACTATTCAGGGTGTTACACCAATCCAACAATCAACAACAATATCATCATTAACAACAATATCTATAACCATACCAAAGTCAGCCACAACCAACCAATCAAGCCCATGGAAGCAGCCAACCTACTTAAAATTCTCTTGTCATCTGATAAGATGGAGTATGTGATTGGAGCCTGTATGCTGAGAAAGTGAAGCCTCAATTTCAAAATCATGCTCTTATGGCTCACATCAATGAGGGCCAATCTCCAATGCCATCTGAGGTAAAATCTAATCTCTGCAGTGATAAATGCATTGCTGAACTACAAGGATATCATGAGCACAATCACGAATTGGCTGCTAAGATTAAAGAAGAAAAAGTAAAAACAGAGATGCTTAAAAGAGAACTTAAAAACTTTGAAATAAAAATCAAATCTCTGACATTGAAAAACTGCATGGAGAAAAGTACACTCATGCAGCTAAGAATGAAAAGTTAACTGAAAAGTTAGCCCAATCTAAAGTTGAGCAATTAGTCACTGAAATAAAACTTGAAAAGTTTCAGCTATCTTCAGCCAAGCTGCAAGAGATTCTTGATTCATAAAAGGATCCTAGGGACATGACTGGGATTGGATATAATTCATGTCCCCCCACCATACATTGATAATTGCATTGTCATGCCTGATTCAGTCACTGTTATTGATCAAAATGAACCTAAAACTATTGAACCTAAATCAGTAGTAACATAAATCACAAATCCTCAAAACAAACCACGTGTTTACATTGAAACAAATGAGGAGAAATCAAGCTAGGTCATCCAATTAAAATCAAAGAGTGCTCAGACAAGTCAGTGAATGTCATTAAACCAAAAAGCCTAGTCAAAGCCATAGTTCCATTTATGAAATTCATTCCTGCAATTTCCAAAGAAAAGAAGAAAATAGATGCTTCTGTGAAACCATCTGCTGAAAGCAGATCTGATTATGAGATCAAATCTCCAAATAATTCAACCATATCAGAGAAAGTTTCACTGAAAAACAAAAGCAAGATCTCACTATTTCAAAAACAAAGATCAAATCAGATCCTCAATCATCAAAACCAAAACAAGGGGTTAGTTTTGATATTTTCAATAAAGATCATGTAAACCAACTAGAAAACGAGGACAGGAAAAGCTTAAGGAAACAAAATCAGCCCAAAAGAGTGAAAAACAACAGTATTGTGAAACAAACTGCCAAACAAGGCTGATATTACTTACTCATCAAAATCAAAGAATGATACTGAGGCATCAAGATCAATCAAAAGAGACAAACACATGTATTGTGACGTATGTGAGATGTGAAATCACATAGCAGATGAGTGCTTTTTCAATCAATACTGCTCAATCTGTAATATGAGCAATCATTCCACCAAAAATTGCTATTTTAAGAAATATTGTTCTGTCTGTGATATGACAAACCACAACACATCTGATTGTTTCTTCAAACAAAAAGGCTAGAGAATTCCTCAAAACAAGCCCATCTCACCAATCTCATATGTGAAACCCAAAATCAGAAGTCATCTTTATAACAAACAATCCAGGACTTCAAGTTCTGATGATAATTTGGGTAATCTAAAAGAGTTAAAGAAAGTTCAAAGAAATATAAATCACAACTTCAGACAAACTCTTGATTTTCAGAAATCAAAAATGAAGTTTGATAATCAAAAGAATGTCCAATTTCTTAAAAGAAATAGGGATCAAAGGTTTGAATACTCCTCTGGCTCTTTAGATAAAGTTGATGAGATGAAATCAGCAAGATATCAAAAATCAAACACAACATCATCCTCTATGTCCCAATTTAGAGAAAAATATCAAGAAGTTACTGTCATGGATAGGAACGGGAAACTCAAGACCATCATGGCTTGGGTTCCATATTCTAATTAGTTCTTTTTATGCTTGCAGGGTCGTCCATACAGGTCCAATAGCCTATGGTATATGGACAGTGGATGCTCCCGACACATGACTGGAGATCGTTCCCTCCATGATTTCAAGCATATTCAAGGAACTACTGTGGCATTTGGTGGAGATTCATAAGGTGGCAGAATCACTGGTGAAGGATCTGTGACAAATGGGTTGTTGAGATTTGATAGGGTGAACTACTTGAAGACCCCAAGGAAGAATAATACTTATGTCTTAAACCTTAATTCTGCTCTACCTAAAGAAGAAACATGTCTTCTATCAAAAGCATCTTTTGATGAATCACTACTTTGGCACAAACGTTTGGGACACACAAATTTCAAAAACATGAACAAATTGGTCTTGGGAAATCATATAATTGGTTTACCCCAAAAAGAATTTCACTTTATTGATCACTGTTCAGCGTGTCTCAAAGGGAAATAACATAAGTCTTCCCACAAGCCAAAACTTATGAACAAAAACAATTCTACATTGAAGTTACTTTATATGGATCTTTTTGAACCAACTCATGTTATGAGCATTGGAAAGAAACAGTATTGTTTGGTGATCATAGATGACTTTTCCAGATTTACATGGGTCTTCTTCTTACTTCATAAAAACGAAGCGTCCCAACTAATAAAAGATTTCATCACTAAAATTGAAAATCAACTTGCTCATAAAGTCAAAACAATTAGAAGTGATAATTTCATCACTAAAATTGAAAATCAATTTGCTCATAAAGTCAAAACAATTATAAGTGATAATGGGATAGAATTTAAAAATGAAGATATGAGTTCATTTTGGGCAACCAAAGGCATTGCTCATCAATTTAGTGTAGCTAGAACTCCTTAACAAAATGGGGTAGCTGAAAGGCGATATAGAACACTAATTGAAGCAGCACAAACCATGCTAGCCGATGCTAAACTGCCAATTACCTTTTGGGCAGAAGTAGTTAACACATCGTGCTTTGTACAAAATAGAACTTTGATTGTAAAAGAAAACAACAAGACTCCTTATGAACTTCTCTTTCACAAAAACCATTTATTGTATTTTTTAAGTCATTTGGTAGTCCTGTATCAATATTGAACACCCGATACCATTTGGGAAAGTTTTCATCAAAGTCTGATGAAGGATTATTTGTAGGTTATTCTTCTGTCTCAAAGGCTTATAGAGTGTTTAATCCTAGATTAAAAATTATTGATTAATCAACCATTGTTCTATTCAATGGGCATTCCTTTCCTAAATCAACAAATGGTCCTGACTGGTTGTTTGATATTGACTCATTTACAAAATCATTTGATCAATTTCACTTGTCTGATGCAAGAAACCTACAATCAGGTGAATTTTCTCCACTATTAGAAAGAATAGATGAATTCCCAATGGTACCTCCCACTACTACTGAACAACTGAATGAAGATGTCCCACTGCAAGCTAATCCTATCAGACAACTATATCAAAATGAGAGTGTTTCTAAAGATCAAGAATAGGTTGGACTCACCTTAGATTAGTGTTAATATTATGTTTATGTTTAAATATAATAGGACATATGTTAGATTACTTTTGTTTAGTTTGTATTTTGAGTTTTACTGCCCAGCGAAACTATGAGCGAAACTATAGTTTCGCTCATAGTCAGCAGGCCAGATTCACCAGACGAAACTGTGTTTCGTCGCCGGGAAAAACTAGCAATAGGCCGCCTATATATTAAATTGTTTCTATCATTGTAGGTTAATCTTGCAAAACCCTAATACGCAATATCTCTATTGCAAGTGTAATTTTGTGGCTGGAATTCAATTGAAATCATATTGAGCCTTTGTTCTTTATTTGTGTTTGCTTTGTTTTGATTATTATTGAACACATTTACTTTTACATCATCATTGTGTGATTATGATGAGTGTTTGTTAGTGATATTGAACCATTTGGTCAATCAATTGTACTGTTCATCGATCAATTGGACCAACAGTTTCAACTGAGGCTGGTCCTAGCATTATTCCTTCTCCTTCAAAAGAACCTTCAACTGAAGTCAGAAATCAAGATCACTACACCATCAGTTGAAACTGAACGAACTTCAATGATGAAAGTCATCAAAGTGCTGTTGATTCTGAAGCAGTAACTTGAATAGACTTTGATTATTTTCACAAGTCTCCCACAGTACAAGGTGAAGGTGCCTCTCACCAAGATGATCTGAATGTCTCCAATCTTGATGTATCCATTGTTGGTGACTCAATCCCAACCACCAGAATACACAAGAATCATCCAGTGGAAAGCATCATTGGTGAACTTAATGAATGGGTGACAAGAAACAAGTGAAGCATTACAAATATCTGTTTGTTCTCTTGCTTTTTGTGTCAAACAGTACCCAAGAATATCCAAGAGGCACTTCAAGACAACAGTTGGATAGAGGCAATGCAGGAAGAATTGCTTCAATTCAAGAAACAAGAAGTATGGCAACTGGTAGATCTTCCCGAAGGACAATACCCTATCGATACCAAGTGGCTATGCAGAAACAAAACTGATGAACGGGGAATTGTCATTAGAAATTAAGCAAGATTAGTGGCTAAGGGGTATACATAAGAAGAAGAAATTAAGGGGTTACCAGATTAGAAGCAATAACACTCTTTCTTGCATATTTAGCATCCATGAAATTCATTGTCTATCAAATGGATGTGAAATGTACTTTTCTGTATGGAAAGATTGTTGAAGAAGTCTACGTGAGGCAACCACTAGGCTTTGAAGATCCAGATTTTCCACACAGGGTATACAAGCTAGACAAAGCCTTGTATGGTCTCCATCAAGCCCTAAGGAATGGTATGAGACTCTATCATCTTTCTTCTTGAACATGAGTATGAAAGAGGAAAGATTGATCAGACTCTCTTCAGAAAGGGAAAAGGAAAAAACATGTTGTTGGTTCAGATCTATTGTAACAACCGACCTCAAGGTCATAATTCTAAACTTTAACCTCCTGCATCATTATCCATACAATTAATATTAATGTAATATCATTATTATTATTATTATTAGTGTTATTATTGCTACTGCTTCTATTGTCATTTTATTATTTCATGTGTCATTTTGAATGATTTAGTCATCTAGCCTTAGCATAGAATAACTTCGCGTTCCGGGAAAAAGTCAACTAGTCACCCTTGTAGTTAAATCTTAATTGAAACAATTAAAATGTGTGCATACACACATAATTCATGGTCAAAGACATGCTTAGCATGCACAATACTAAACAACTAACTATATTATGCCATCTAATATACTCCACTACACTACAAAACTGCACTACATAATAACCATTTTTTAATTAAAATTTAAATCAAACCCTCCACTAAAATCGAACTTCGGCCGCCCCCCTCTCCACCTATCCTCTCCTCTCTTCTCCACTAAACACCACCACCTCTATCACCCACTCTCATTTCATGCAAACCACACACACACACACATACACACACTCATTCTCTCCCTCTCCCTATCAGTTTCCTTCACCAGAAAACACACACACAACCGCATTCCCATCACCATTTCAGCAAGTTTTCAAAGAACAACATCATACCATCATCGGCCAAGCTTCAAACAAGCAAGAAGACACTATCTTGTGAACTTTGGGTGCTCGGTTCTTGTGGGTTTGAGTTCTCCAGCCTTTGTTCTAGATCTCCAGATCATTTTTGTCCCTCTACACTCTCCAAATCATGAACCACACAAAGAGTAAGGTTCATCTCACCCGAAACAAGCTTTGTCTTGTGTTTTTCCTTCTTTAATCTACAAAAAACCTTACATTCTTTATTCTAACAGAAACTTACTGCTATAACCTTGTTCTTGAGGAGCTTCTAACATCCTTGAAGTTATCTTATTTGATATATTAGTCATTCTATGGGTGGAACACGAGTTACACCATGAAAACCCTCTTTTTGGGTGAGTTTTGCATCATCTAACCTTTATGCCTTGTAACCTCCAAACCAAACCTTGTAACCTGCTTATAAATGGTTTATAAAACTCTTAATAACCTGATTTGAAAGTTTCTAAATGATTGGGTAATGTTTAAGCATGATCCGTAAGGTTTTACACATGTGTAATGGGTTTAAATGGTGAAAACACACAACTACAAGCTTATTTCATGGTTTCATGTTAAATTCGTATGTTAGAGCTATTTTTCAGAAATTTTTGAGTTATTAGTTGTGTATAAGGTGATGTTAATGGCTGAAAATAATAAAAGTATGGACTTGTAGGCATTTTGAGCTTATTTTGGGACCCGATGGGTGGTAAAATGACTTAAAAATAAGAAAACTTAGATTTTAACCATATTAAAAAGTATTCCAGGCTCTAAAAGGGTTAACCAAGTGACTTGGACCAGAGTTGTTGAATAAATGGTCAAAAGACAATTTAAATGGAATTTTTAGCTAAAAACGGGCCCTAACCGGGTAACTTTTGGAAGGAATCTTGAAAATATAAGGATAAACCAAAAATCTAGGTAAATTATATTATTTCAGTAAGTTGAGACCTCTAAGACTTGAAATTGGTGAAAAATTTGGTCAAACACATTTTGAACGTTCGGTTTCGGGTAAAACGCGTTTTAACGGGTTAACTTAAAAATGAGACTTTCAACTAAAAGGGCTTGAAAATACATTTTAGTCAGATTATAAAGCATGTTAAAAGTCCCTAAAATAATATTTAAAGATTAAATACTTAAAACCGTAAGAATTATTGCATAACCGTTAAAACCTTCGATTTTGCCATAACCGGTAACTTAAAACATATGTTTGCCAACTCAAATTTAAATTCTAGAAAATTTGGAAGTTCAACTTATTAATAATGTACTATTTAACTCCCAAGGTCTTTTAGTGGGCCATAAAAGTCAATTAATGAACGAAAGCAAACTTTATGGTTGAAATTGTAAATTCTGAAACTTGAAGGGCTAAACTGAAAATTCTACCAAAACTCTATAAATCGACCCTATGGACTATTAATCACTTGGTAAACTTAATTTAACTTGTATCAATGACCTAATAGTGTAAAAATCTATATTTTCCTTAAGAAACCATGACTTTCTATAAAAGGAAACTTTCTAATGCAAGCCTTGGCAAATCTAAGCTAGTGAACATTTAACTTCTTAACACACTTTGTACACCTCGTGTGACCTTACCTAGTGGCTTATCACTTAATCTTGATGGTAGGGTGCTAGAATTGAAACTTTCCCGGTACTCGAAGAACCCATTGCTAGAAACCTAAGGTGTGTTCTAGTGTTCCCTTTTTACTACTGTTTTGGGATGAAACATGCTATGTTAAACTGAAATTTCTTATGCTCCTTATATGATACTTGTATGTTGTGGAAAATGTTAGAACCTGCTTTTACTTATATCATGATCATTAATTCTTGTGTGAACCGCTTGTACTATATGGGTAGATCTACTTGGGGAATCCCCTACACACAATGCCTTCCGTGATGAACGGGAAGGGTACCACACTGAGATCCTATGGGGTCGTTTGTGTCATGTGACAGGTTTTTGTAAGATACTAGGGTGAACCATCCAGCAGGTATGGTCCACTGTTTGAGGCTCAGTTCTTCCTTCGGGATTAACCGGTATAACATAACTTTTGAAGAGGCTAGCCGGGACTGAGTGCAGGGTTGATTGTGATCCCCACAACAATGAAACTATGACTTTTAAATCAAATGTGGATTTTATTGAATCCTTTTGTGTTTAAACTTTAAGCACTTGAATTCACCAACTTTTTAGTTGACAAAATTTTCTATGAGCATGTTTCAGGTAACCCGTGATGAAGGTCTGGCTTTTGTAGAAGACTTATGACGACCTAGCACCGTGACCCATGGCATTTGCTTTGATTAGTTTTAAAACATTTGGAACAAGTTAAATTTTGTTATCACAGAACAATTTGTATTGCTGAATTTATGTACTTGTATTGGTGGCTAGACCTACTTCTAGCCCTGTTTTTCTTTAAACATTAATGCCATGTGATGTTCTCTCTTTTTGTGCTCTTATGATGGTTTGTTTCTGCTGCCATATGTTGTTGCTAGTCTGTGACGTCCCGCCCTACCTGGGCCCGGGGTGTGATAGATTGGCATCAGAGCCAAAGGTTGTAGAGAAGTTGGGAATACCATAGTAGACCCTAGGCTACAACCCTGATACCTTCGGACCGTCCTTGTGGGAAAGTGTTGGGATGATCGGGTTGGGTAAATTGATGATTACACTTGATCAACGTAATCATGAATTTACCGGACGCGTAAATTCCAGCATGGACCTTTAGGTAATGATTGGACCTTTTGTTTGAAAGTTATGATTCCTGAAATTTTCTTTGAGTGGTCTAAAGGTTTTATTAAAATGAACTACTTTACTTGTTATTATTTGAAGACACTCCTGATTTCCTGATACTATTGATTACTCATACCCCTGGTTATTGATACTGTTGGGATATCTGATACTATTGCCATCACTAATACTATAAGTATTATTATTATTACAATCATGAGCTATGAGAAACCAAATTACTCATGATATTTCTTACAGGACATTAAAGCTATGGTCGACAAAGGGAAGATACCTGCGTACCCAACTGACGGTACTACACTAGCTGGTAGCCACAAGAAGGCGATGCCGTGAACGGAATAAGAAGAATACCTAAGGAGATGCGGACATCCGGGCTGGATATCCGTTACGTCTGACGACACTGAGCCACCGAAGGACTCTTTCTCGACATCCCCCTCTAGGAGTCGAACGCGCTCCTATTCACCGCATGTCGTAGCTCCTACTCACTCACCTATCCCACCTATCGGGGATAGGGGTGCACGTGTTATCACCCATCCACGCAAAAGTACTAGGCCAGGACCCTCAGTCTCCTTTAGTATGCCACCTCCTCCTCCACCACCTGTTAGGACTCCGACACCTGCACCACCGATGTTTTACCCCCTCCGACACTACCCAGATGATGAGCACTGGATGTCACCGAGGCACAGCATGTATGATGGCCCTAGTGTGCTAGTTGATGACCGGTACTCCCAGTCTAGCCGTCGGGCAAGCGACGTAGGTCCCTCTGATGCTGCATTGGATGAGATTCTGAAGACTGTCCATCGCCACGAGCTGACAGTCTAGCACGCCACTCGGACCTCTCAGTCCGCTCAATTCCAGGCCATGATGGCTTCGCATGGGGTCTAGCGGTTGGAGCAAGAGCAAAGGAAGAAGAACTCAGGGTGGAAAGGGTGGCTAAAGAAGAAGTGGATGTGAGAGCATAGAGAAGAAGTGGGGTTGTCTGTCATTTAGACAGTTGACGGAAACAATTTTTATTATAATAATGAATTACAGGAGTTTATTACAAAATATTGATTAAAGTGCTAAGCCTATACAAAAGTATCTAGACCTATCATTCCTAGATCTAACAATACTCCCCCTTAGGCTTAGCCACTTTCAGATCAGCTCTTCAGGCTTGAGAGCTCCTTGACTCTTGCAATTATTTTGTTGTAGAAGTAAGAGACTGTAGTCTTTTGATCATCATACTTGTATTTGATTTCCATCTTACATATCATCTTTAAAGTTTCAAACCTTAACCCCAAGACATCTTCTTCTGTAGTAAGTGTTTCCATAATACTTTGATTATGAATGATCTCCAGCTCATCTTGTTCTGAGATTCTGAGTTCAGTTACTTCCTTGATGGTAGTTCCAATTAACTGCCCAGTCTCATATCTCCTTCTTTTATATGCCTTTGCATGCAGTTTGTCAATTACTTGAATTATGTGTACATACAAGCATAGATCATTTTGAGCTTTCTCATCAGCCAGCTTTGAGAAAAATTTGTCATGCAAATATGAAGTGTAAGTAGGGTGGAGCATCTTGATTTCCACAGGATCAAAGATCCTTATCCGTTCAGCTTTCTTCTTCTCTTTATTCCTCATCAGCACTAACTCTTTTGTTTTCTTAACATACCCCCATTCTGTTATGGGATATGTATATTGATTTCCATCAAAGCTCTTAATAGTTGCTGCATTCCTGTTGTTGTATCCAACCCTCTTTAAAAACTCATCACCTACCAATATAAAGGAGTTGGATTTTGATCTTTTAACCCCTTGCATTCTTCTTTTGTGCTTAGCATCCTCTCTTTTAGCTTCATTGAATACATCATCTCTAAATTTTGTTTTTAGTTTACACACTGAAACAAAGAAGTCTCTTCCTCTTGGATGAATTGGGTAATTAGAGATGATAAGGCTTTGCAGATCCTTAATATCATATTCAGGGAGGCTCAACAGTGTTTCTACATTATGGAAGTATTGAATTCTTCCAGATGTTTTCTTAATAACTGCACAATCCTAGTCTGGATCATATTTCCAGGCCATAATCCTATTTTCTTCCACAGAACTAGGAGTTGTGATATGATCAAAAAGCTTTAATACGGAAACATCAAGTAAAGGAGTGTGCTCTGGAGATGTAGGTTTTGACCTTGTGTGTGACTCTTCAACATCAATCACTTCTTTCTTGAAAGACCCTAAGTACTTCCTCTTTCTGGAATATTGAATAATTTGCATTGAAGTTTTAGCAGATTCTTTTGTTTGTTTTGTTGCAAGAGCACTTGATTCAAGGCCACTTATCTTTATTTTCAGCTCATTAATCTCTGCATCTTTTCTTTTTAGCAGAATAGATTGTTCATTTAAAGTCTTGTTTGCTTTATTGTTCTCCAACACAAGCTTCTCTCTTTTAGCCTTTTCAAATTCAATTGACTCTTTTAGTTCTCTTACTAACTCATGCAGAGCATCAATCACTTCATTTTTTTCTTGAACATTTTCTCTTAATCTTTTCAGAGGGGCTTCTTGTTTCATCAACTGATCTTCCTTTTCTTTTACCATTCCCTTCAATTCCTTTATTCTTTCCAACCTTTTGTTTGATTTGATGATCAACTTGTTGTATTCAACCACCAAGTAACTTTTGCTGACAGGGATGTCTTCATCACTAAGATCTTCTTCATGATATGCAATGACATCAACATAGTTTGCTTCCTCTTCACCTTCTTGATGTTGATCAGCAATCTCATCATCATTAACTTCATCAGGAGCTACACTTGTTGAGCTCGAACTAGACTCAACTGCTTGATCTGCCTGCTCTTGATGAGGTTGTTGTTGTTATTGAAGATCAGTTATTGGTGATACAGGCTCAGTATCATTGGAGTGAACAGGGGTTAGAGATTTGGTTATTGAGAGAGGAACAATGCTGGCTTGAGAGGCTAACTCAGTCTCACCAGTATAAATACTCTCAAATGATTGGTTTTCAGGAGTTGGAGGTTGTTGATAAATTTGTAATTGGTTTTGAATTGGAGAGATTGGCTAGGTGTTTTGACTGGCTGGTGATTGAGGTTGTGGGGATGGTTCCTGATGAGTAGGTGATTGATGATGATGGTGTATTGGTGATTGAAGAGGAGAATATGACTCTTGCTCAGTATCAGCAGATGTACTATCTTGCTGGTCTTCCCACACCAGCTCTGGTGGAATATTGGCATTAGCATCAGCCACATGTGCAAACATGGGCATATCTTCACCTTCATACTTTCCACTGATCTTGTTCAGGACAGATCTTCCCAGATGAGCTTGAACAAACACATCACCATCAGTGTCTATTCCAGGCAGCTCAGCATTAATGATTAGTTGTAGGAATCTTGGAAACATATACATCTTATCAGCTTTTTGTACTCTTATTTGGTCACACAGACAACCAAAGATGTATTTTGAGTAGTTGTATGTCCTTCCCTCAAAGATTCCAATAATGCCAGATGAAATGTGCCTTTAGAATCTGTCTAGACCAGACTTCCTGTTGGAAATGTACTTTAGATAGGTGTGACATAAGAATTGATATGGCTTGCATAATCTTCCTTTCTTGATCTCACCCTTGTCAAAATCACCATCATACCCATCAGATAGAAGATCTATTCTATGTACTCATTCTCAAATACATCAGGGTGACCTATCTCTTGTTCTCCCAGCTCTAAAACTCTCCTTATAATCTGTTCATCAACTCTCAGCCTCTCATTCTTAATCTCAGCAAGTATTACTTCACTTTCTCCTTCTTCTTGTATCTCAGCAGAGTTCCAGAAGTCGATGATATGCTGTGGCTCTGTTGACAAGGCATAAAACAGCCTGGATCTTCTTAAATAGCGAATGATGTCTCAACACCCTTCCGATACAAGGTCGTCGGGATTTAAGAATGCACATACATTGTGCTCTTTTGCAAAACGATTAGCCATCTGCTCATAAGAATAAAGAAGATTATGTTAGACTAGAGTTATCAATCATAAGAATATGAAGAGTTTTGATGATAAAAATGAATCAAACAGTTCATTATTGATGATTACGATATGTTTTACCTTGAAAACAATGATCTATAATTGAAACTGAGATGAAGTTTAGTGTATGGTTTGATGTTTTAATGCGGGAAATTTGAATGTTGGTGAAAGAAGGGTTATGTTTTTGTGAACGATTTTCTAGGTCTGAAAAAGTGTTATGTAAAAGTGAATAATGAATGCTTAAGTCAAAACATCATTTATACTCCCTCGGACTAATTAATTTCATTTTTTAAGTGATGTGCGACCCTCTTTCCATATTACTCTTCCGCATAATTATATTGATTCCGCAGATTTTAGTTCTTCCGTAGATCATCCACGGATGCTTTCTTTGAAAGAACTGAAATTGATAAGTATAATTTAAATTTCCAAAGGTTACCAATCTATGGAAATAGTTATACTTTAAAATATTACTACATCCGTAGGTTACCAATCTACGGATGGTCATAGTTTTCTGGTTTAAAGTTTTGCACTGTAGCATCTGCCGATGAAGAAAAAAATGCACTGTAGCTTTTGCTGAATTAATGCACTGTAGCTTCTCCTAAATTGTAAAACTTGAAACTTATTTGTTTGTATGATTCTATCAAAATTATAGAACCATTTGTTGCTTTTGGACCTTGTTGACTTTGTTTACATGGCAATTTGTGCAAAAAATGATTTAACTTGAAGAACCTCATGTATCCTACAACCAAGTTAGTGCTCAAGTTCCAATTCCTTCGGTCTTTGACAATTGATTTGATAATTCAATATTCAATCTTTCATGAGTTAACTACTCCCCCTAAATTTGTGATTAATGATGAAATGAGGCATTTATCATAAATTTATGTAGAAGAATATCATGAAAGGCACATGATTGTCCAAAATAATTGAAAAATAAATAGGCTAAAACAAATTTGAATTAAATTCTATGTGCTAGCATATATAAACATATAATGGGATCATAATATAACACTAAGCATCTTCCTGTGTGATTTGTTTGATGAAATGAGACCTGATTCTAGCTCTGATTGCAAGTATGTTTTTGAAATTAAATTCAAACAAGTGTATGGTGTCAACTAGGCATGCTGTTTATCATGTTTTGATGTTTATTAGAGAGTAACAGTTATGGGCTCCACATTCAATTCACATTAGAGCTTGTCCTCCCTTTGTGAGTCAAATCATCACTTTTTCACACTTAGAAACTATGTACTCTAAGTTATAAGATCTATCTTAAGATGTATTTGACATCTCATTAATGCATTGATGCAATATCTCTTAAGTTAATGTACATTTGATCACATAGGATTCTTTTTAGAGATAAGATATGATCATCATGAGGTCACCATGTCTTTACTTCCGTAAAACAGATGTGCCTTTAACCCAGGTCTTTGTTTACAGAAAACAGAAGGATAATGAGGATCAGGATCTATTCACCAGTTGAGTACAAATGTATTCCAAGATGATTATAACCCCAGGTCTTTGTTTACACAAAACAGAGGGAATATAATTTGCAAAGATAGAGATTATAAAGTGTTGGTACATAGTGTGTTTAGATGAGTGATTTGATCTCATCAGAAGATGACTCACTTGCTGTATCATCAAAATGGAGTTTCCCACATACAGTCACTTTTGCATTATGTTAGGCATGCTCTTAGTGTAGTTTCCGCTTAAGATGAACCTACTCACATATCAAATTACTTTTGATTAGGTTTTAAAGAAAGTTGAGAACTCAGGAAGCTAACAAAGGCATAGTATACTATCATTTCCCATATATATGTCATGCTGAATCAAAAGACATAATAAATAGAGATAATATTTTTGTATTATTTTTTATGAATGTTTATTTTTTGGTTTTTATTTATGACTATTTACAAGGACATACACATGCTTTTCTTTGATAATGAGAATTAATCTAAATTAATCATGCCCAAAGACTCGATTAAAAAATTAAATCTAATTGAATCAAAGGCTTTAGTGAATAAATCAGCAAGCTGATTTGTTGTATCCACCTTGACTAACATGATTAATCCTTTTTCTGAGCAATCCCTCAGAAAATGATATCTGATTTCAATATGTTTTGTTTTACTATGTTATACTGGATTAGCAGTGATGAACATAGCAGCTGAATTATCAATGTGAATTGGTGTTTGAAGGAAATTGTAACCATAATCAAGCAATTGATTTTGCAACCAAAGAACTTAAGAGCAACCAGCTGAAGCAACTATATTCTCAGCTTCAGCTGTGGATACTGATACATTTGTTTGCTTTTTGCACTGCCATGAAACAAGTCTTGGTCCTATGAACTGACATCCACCAGTTGTGGAGTTTCTGTTGTTGTTGCATCCTCCAAAGTCACTGTCTGAATATGAGTAGAGAGTGAATTCTCCATCTTTTGGATACCAAAGTCCAAAGGTTGGTTTCCTTTTGAGATATCTGAAGATTCTCTTCACAGCATTCAGATGGGACTCTTTTGGATCTGATTGGTACCTAGCACAAATAAACACAACAAACATTATGTCAGGTCTGCTGGTAGTTAAATACATGAGAGATCCTATCATTGATCTATACAATCTTTGATCAATAGATTATCCTGTAGGATCAGGTACAATCTTGTCAATTGTTGAAGCAGGTGTTTTGCATAAAGATGTATCAGCAAGTTTATACTTCTTCAATATTTGATGAATATACTTCTCTTGATTAATGTAGATGCCATCTGGTTTCTGATGAACTTGTAGACCAAGGAAGAAAGTTAATTCTCTAATTGAGCTCATCTGAAATTCCTATTTCATCAACTCTTCAAAGCTGACACACAATCTCTTGTTAGTTGATCCAAATATAATGTCATCTACATAAATTTGAACCACTAAGAGATCTTGATGTCTTTGTTTGAGAAAAAGTGTCTGATCAATAGTTCCCCTTTAATATCCATGCTTGAGCAAGAAAGATGATAATGTTTCATACCACTTTCTTGGAGCTTGATGAAGACCGTACAAAGCTTTGTCAAGCTTGTATACCCTATGTGTATAATTAGGATCTTCAAAACCTGGAGGTTGAGCTACATAGACCTCTTCATCAATTTTCCCATATAAGAAGGCACACTTGACATCCATTTGATAGACTGTGAACTTCTTATATGAAGCATAGGCTAGGAATACTCTTATGGCTTCAATCCTTGCAACTAGTGCAAAAACTTCATCATAATCTATTTCTTCTTCTTGAGTATATCCTTGTGCAATCAGCCTTGCTTTATTTCTTACAATTATACCTCTGTCACCTAGCTTATTTTTAAAGAGCCACCTTGTCCTAATTGGGTGTTGACCTTCTGGTAGATCAACTAGATTCCAGACTTTCTGCTTTTTGAATTGTAGAAGCTCTTCCTGCATAGCTTCAATCCAGCTATTATCTTTTAGTGCAGCTTTGATATTTGGAGGAACTACTTGTGAAAGAAAACAAGTGAAAAGAAAAATGTTTGCAGCTCCCCTATGGCTTCTTGTTGTTCTTTCATTAAGATCACCAATGATGTTATCAATTGGATGAGTCTTATGAATTCTTGTTGTTGGAATAAGCTCAACTGGAATAGATGATCCCAAGTTAGCCATGTCATTGATGAAGATGGGTTCAGCTGAGATGAAGAATTTATGAAATAATCAAATTGTTCATCTTGTGGATCATCTGAAGCTGAATGATATCCCTCTTTATTTTGAACATCAGCTGCAGTGTGAACCCCTTTCGCAGTAACATCTACGGATGTGTTTTGAACTTCCGTAGGAGTTACAGGAACATCTACGAATGTGTGTTGAACTTCCACAGGAGTTACAGGAACATCTACGAATGGTGTTTCTTGACCTGCTAATATTGGATGGACTATCTGCTGATGTGGATGGACCATCTGCTAATCATCTGCTGACGTGGATGGACCATCTGCTGATGCAATATCCATATCTCCGGATGTAGAACACTCATCTGCGGATGCAGAGTTAGCAGCTACTGATGTAGTGTTTTCATTTGAGGATGTAGATCTATTTGACTGGTCTTGTGCTGCATTGTTTGCATGATTTGTAGTTCCTTGTTCAATGACACTTTAATTTGGAGGTCTTAGAGGATCAACAGATAATGATACTTCATTCATGTTTGGAGGAACAAATGGATAGCATGCATCTTCAGAACTTGCAGTATTCAAATAACCAGACTTAAATGAGTCTGTGAATGCATCTATATCAAACAACCCTGATGATCCTTTAATAGATTTTAGAATTAAGGACTCATGAAATGACACATTAGGAGTTTCTTCCATATTTTTTTGTTGTGGAATGTAAATCCTATATGATTTAGATGTTGAAGAATATCCAACAAAGAAACCATCATAGGCTTTCTCTGAAAACTTTCCCACGTGTTCTTTTGTGTTTAAAACAGACACATGACACCCCAAAAGCTCTAAGATATCCTATATAAGGTTTTCTTTTAAATAAAAGCTCATATGGTGTTTTATTATGTTCTTTGACAATTAATGTTCTGTTTTGAACATTGCATGCAGTGTTCACTGCTTCAGCCCAATAGGTGATTGGCAATTATGAATCATCTAGCATTGTCCTTGCTGCTTCAATGAGAGTTTTGTTTCTTGTTTTAGCAACTCTATTTTGTTGTGGAGCTCTTGGTGCACTGAATTGCCTTGTAATGTCTTTAATCCTGTAAAAGAAATCTAAGACAGTATTAACAAATTCAGTCCTATTGTCACTCCTGAAAATTTTAACTTTTTGATCAAGTTGATTTTCAATCTTAGTGACAAACTCCATTAATGTTTCTGAAGTTTCACTCTTTTGTTTTAAGAAAAAGACCCATGTAAATCTAGTGAAATTATCCACTACCACTAAACAATATTGCCTTTACTAATGCTCATCATATTGGTTGGACCAAAAATATCCATGTGAAGCAATTTGAGTGGTGGTGTGTTTGTATTGATAATTTTGGATTTATGTGACACTCTATGTTGTTTTCCTTTATAACATGAAGAACAATGCTTTGAACAATAAAATTCTTTCTTTGGCAGACCAATGACTAAGTCATTTTTCACCAATTTATTCATATTCTTCATGTTGGAATGAACAAGCCTTCTATGCCACAACTGAGATTCATCTTCTGATGACTTAGACAGTAGGCATGTTTCATTGCTTGTGAGTGCAGTATTGTTCATATCCAACACATATTTGTTTCCTTTTCTTGATGCTTTAAGAAGGATCCAGTCTTCTGGAAATGAAAAACCTGTCTTAAGAGTGTAACAGTTAGTGTTATCAAATAATGTGGTATAATTTTGATCACAAATTTGAGACACACTCAGTAATTTATATTGTAAATTTTCACACTAATTTACTTTCTCAAATTTGAGCACACCATTAGTTACCATTCCTTCACCAATTATTTTACCTCCCTTCTTATCCCCATCAAATGCCACATAAGAGGCATTTTTATGTTTGAAGTCATGGAGAAGAGAATAGTTTCCTGTCATATGCCTGGAACAACCACTGTCAACATACCACTTGTTGTCAGCTCTCCATGATTGTTCCTGCACATAAAAGAAATCAATTAGAATTAGGAACCCAAGCCTTAATGATCTTGGGTTTTCCAGTTGTGTCTAAAATTGTAACTCCCTCATGAATGAGTCTTGATGTTTCAGTATTAATTTTAGATTCAATTGATTCATTATGTGTTGTTTGTGGTGAGCATGATTCTGTTACAGATGAGCTTGTGGAGTTTTGTTCTTGTTTCTCAATCTCTTCCTTATTCATCTTTTCTCTCTTTGTTTGCTGCTTTGAGTTTGATGATGAGCCTTGAATGTTGAAAGTTTCATCATCTTTTGATTTTGAATATGAAACATGAGTCCCCTTTTCAAAATTATCAGAGAAACTATCATCAGAATTTTCTTTCTGATCTGCAAAATCCACATTTTTTTGAGGTGTTTTGAGTTGCTGATGTGGTTGTCTTTTCTTTGAAGGTTTACCAACAACATATGTTATCTCCTTTGGTTTTGGCAGCTTTTGTTTTTGTTGTTGCTTCTTTGATTTTGAATCTTCTTGACCATTACTGGATTGAGAGTCTGATTCATCCTTCTCAGATTGTTGCTTCTTTGTGCTCTTTGTCTTGTTCTTTTTGTTAAAATAACATTCCTAAGTAGAATGGTTATTTTTTTTACAAATAGCACAATGTTCGTTGAAGTAGCAATCAGAAGTTATGTGGTTGTTTATATTGCAAATAGAGCAATAACAGCTTAAGTAACAATCTTCAGTGTTGTGATTTTTCATATCACACCATTTGCTATACTTTTCTTCTGAGTCATTTTCAGAATCAATCCCTTTCTTGGTCTTTTTCTCCCTTTTAGTCTTCAATTCTTTTTCAAATTTTGCAGTAGACACCTTCACCTTTCCTGACATAATATCAAAGGGTTCTTGTTTATCAGCTGAAGTCTGTTGCTTAGAGTTCACAGCTTTCTATTTTGTTTTCTTTTTGGTTGCTGCTTTTGGCTTCCACAGATCTTCTACTGACTCAGTAGATTTGATCTTTCGTAGATCTGCCACTGATGCTGAAATGTTCTTCTTCTGGAGAAGTTCTGCGGATTGTGGTTGCTTTTTCTTTTCCATAGATATGCACTTTTCATTAACTTCTGTTAAAGGATTTTGCTGCTTGTGAAGTTCTTGATGTCCTTCATTCAACTAAGCTATCCTTTTGCAAATAATCTTCAACATGTTTCTTTGCTTAGGAGGATAAGGGAACTTGGTTTCATCAAGAACTTTGGGAATGATTGGTTCAAATGAAACATTCTCACCAATATCCAGTACATCCGCACATTGATCATCATGTTCATCAGAATCATCCAAGTCATTACATTCATCAAAGTCAAATTCTGAGACATTTTGTTTGACTTATTCTGATTTAGAAGACTCAGTTTCACTCACCTCAGACTCATTGTTATTTACCAATTAATTAGATTTTGATTCAATCTTGGTTCTTGGCACAAAATGGTTTGACAAACTGTTTGTCATTGTTTCAGGTAAAGTTGTATAGTTATCATTCAGAGGGGGTGTAACAGCATTGTAACCTAACCCATACCTATTCTTTTAATCAATATGAGAATTTAACAATTTTTCATATTGCTGAGATGAAAGTTGAAATTTCTGAAGTTTCACTTCAGTTGATGCATGATCTGCCATGGATTTTGTTAAGGAAGTGGTCAAATGCTCAACTTGGGCTTTTAAGCTATAATTTTCAGAAACAAGTTTATCTAAATCTTTCTGTAAAGAAATAATTTTGATTTGATATAGTTTATGCTCTCTTACATGAGATTCATTTAAAATCATTGTTTCTTTCACTTTGTTAGCCAATTGTTGAGCATGGACTCTATATCTTTCAACTTCCTTAACACATAATGATGAACATAATCTATCTCTTACCTCTCTAGTCATGGGTGAAACTTTATTCTCCATGTTGGCCATTTAGAGCTTGATTCTCTTCCAACACTTCCTTCTCATACATGCTCCAGTCACAGGTTCCATCTTGTAAAATGATCAATCCAGTTTCTTTTGAATTACTAGATCCTACTAATGCATTTGTGGCAGGTGGGGATGAGTTGGTTAGCTGAGGTTGTCTAAATGATCTTTGAGATGTTGATGGTTGATGAGATTGGTGTTGATGAGACTGTTGTTGCTGATTTTGTCTCATGTCAGCAGATGATTGTTGATTACATTCTCTTGAGAAGTGACCATAGAGATTGCATTTGAAACATCTCACTTTTGACTTATCAACACCAATTCGAGTTATTTTACTTGTTGCAGCCAAGTTTTTGTTTCTTCTCAAGTACTGTTTGGCTCTATAAGCCATCATTGCCATTTGCCACTGAAGATCCATTTCCTCTACTTCATCTGGATGAATTTCTTCCATGTCTTGTGTAAGGCCCCGTTCCCGGGACGCTTACAGCTGGACAAGCATCGCACATAAAATATAAAACATACATTTAAATTTGCTAAAACATCGCAGCGGAATACTTAATAAACCATTTCATATATTAATGACAACTTTTGCAAGACAATACAATCATTGTTAACCATTACAAAAATCTCATTGTTTGCATTACATCACAAAAATGTCATTTAACATAAATGGATGCCATCCCAAAAACTTGCTAAGTAGCTGCGCCCGTACCATCCTCAGCAATCATCACCTGCCAACTGGAAAATACATAAAAGTCAGCGTTGCTGAGTGAGTTCTAGTTTTATAAAATAAAATACTTTTACTTCCATTTAAAACCGTTCTTTACTTTCATAAGCGATCATACATCATACGTACAAATAGATAATCTTATTATCTTTCATCATCGTTCATCATCATTCGTTATCATCATCATTCCTTCCCTTTCGTATCGTTCATTCCGCACATAAATCATTACCCTTTACATTCATTCGGACCAACACCATGTGCTATACCCCACCGTCATGCATAAAGCGGGTATTGGGCCGAAGTCTATAAATAGAATCCCGTACATTGTGCCCGGTGGCCTGACCATAGTACCGGGGTAAGCGGCAAGGATCCCATACATATGGTCAATCACAAGGATTAGACCCCAGTGTGCATCCTTCCGGGGTAGCTAGCCCACACACAGTTGAGCTAACACCCTTCATTGGGTGTGAACTTCCTTGCAGTGCTTGCAAGACTTTCTTACATTCGTTCTTCCATTAATGCATGCATTCATTCTTTCTTTTCGTTCCTCTTATCATTATCATTAACTTCTGCTTTATGTTACATAATACTTTTCGTTCATTTCATAATTATAACATGTAAGTCACGGAATAATACATAATAGGAACATAAAGTCAACATAACACATTCATACATAACATTACCATACACATCACATACAACATCACACATCATCACACATACATTCATCATAAAAACATAATCTACCCTCCGCAGGACAGCGGGGGTTCGGGGGCGGCAGTCCCTGACAGCGGGGTCCTAGGGGCAGCAGCCCCTAGAGGGGTCCAAAGGGCAACGCCCCTGGATGGGGCCGTGCTACACAGCCTACAGATAAGTTAACACTCAAAGAGGTTAATTTCTGCCTAATTTCACTGATAATTTCGCTGCCAGATCAGTAGCTTCGCTGCCAGTTTCGCCCAACTTTCGTTGGAAATCCAGGTCTGCGAAACTATAGTTTCGCAGAAAGTCTTCATAGTTTCGCTGGACGACTACATAATTTCGCTGGATGAACCCACAGTTTCGTAGAACGGGCTGAAATTACGAACCAACCCATTTTTGACCCAAAACTTCAATCTTTTACAGCCAAATCCTTGATTTATCACCCAAGAAGCTATATCTAAGCTTCCTACATGTTTTCTTACACAAAAACATGAGTTTTGGGTGATTCTTTGCCACTTTCAGAAACATCAAACCCTAGAATCCGAATTTACTCTTAAAGAAACGATTAAACGATGTTTCTTACCTGCATTCTTTGTCTTTTCTTGTTGTATGGATGCCCACAAACACCGATCTTCAATCTCTTGATCAACCGAGCCTTGGATCACCACTTTCTTTCCACTTTCTCTCTCTACACTCTCTCTCTAAAAGTGGGTGTTGAGTTGCAAATGAGAGTGGCTCTTGCTGATCCGTTATATATACCGGGATTTTCCCAGGACCTTAAACTCGTCGAACACATAACCCGCGAGGTCTACTCGGTCCATACTCCAATACCCGCTTATTTTCTTTATATAATCCTAGCTAAGCCCATTATTATTAATTGGCTCATTTCGACTTTATTCGGGGCATTACAAGTCCACCCCCCTTATTTAGGTTTCGTCCTCGAAACCTGTTATTCCTCGAATAGACGTGGGTAATGTTGCCTTATTTCCTCTTCAGACTCCCACATAGACTCAGATCCCTTCCTGTGCTTCCACTGTACTCGCACAAGTGGAACCACTTTATTCCTTAGCCTCTTCTCCTTGCGATCGATGATCGCCACTGGTTGCTCCACATAATTGAGCCGTTCATCGACTTCAATATCCTCCAGTGGCACCACCATATCCTCATCGGCTAAGCACTTTCTCAAGTGAGATACATGGAATGTCGGATGAATTCCACTTAACTCACTGGGCAACTCCAACCTGTAGGCCACCTCTCCTACTCGAGCAATGGTTCGGAAAGGCCCTATGTACCTCGGGCTCAACTTGCCCCACTTTCTTAACCGAATGATCCCCTTCCAAGGTGAGACCTTCAATATAACTCTATCGCCCACCTAGAACTCAATCGGTCTACGCCTTTTGTCGGCATACGACTTTTGCCTATCTTTGGCTGCCTTCATAAAGGCTTTGATCCTTTCAAGTTTCTCCGTCGTAGCCTCAATCACCTCAATACTTCCTAACTCCTTTTTACCTATATCACCCCAACAAACTGGCGTTCTACATCTCCTACCGTATAGCATCTCATAAGGTGGCATACCAATGCTGGCATGATAACTGTTGTTGTGTGAGAATTTCGCTAACGGCAAGTGTTCATCCCAACTTCCTCAAAAATCAATGATGCGTGCCTGAAGCATATCTTCATGCATCTGAATGGTCCTTTTTGACTGACCATCTGTCTGGGGATGATAAGATGTGCTGATATGTAATCTTGTTCCCATCGCATCATGAAATCTCTTCCCAAACTTGGATGTAAACCGAGTGTCACGATCAGAAATAATAGACACCGCTACACCATGGCGACTTACAATCTCCTTGATGAATAGATCCGCGAGTCTCTCAGATGAATACGTCTATCGGATTGGTAGGATGTGAGCACTCTTCGTCAAACAATCAACTATCACCCATATGGCATCATACCCTTTCGCGGTACGTGGTAACTTCGTAATAAAGTCCATGGTAATATGCTCCCACTTCCACTCAGGTATATCCAAAGGTTGGATCTTCCCATACGGTTTCCGATGCTCCGCCTTCACTTGCAAACAAGTAAGGCACTTACTCACATACTCCTCTATGTCACGCTTCATACCCGGCCACCAATAGTCTTTCTTCATATCCTGATACATCTTCGTGGTGCCAGGATGAATGGAGTATTGAGTCTTATGAGCCTCTTCCATGATCTTTCCACGTAGATCCCCATAAAGAGGAATCCACATTCGTCCAAATCGGGTTTTAACACCGAGAGTGTTTTCTCCCAACTCCGCGACCATACCTCTCATCCTTTCGGAGTTATGACAATCTTCTTTCAACGCCTCGTCTTGAAACTCCTTGACCTGCTTCATTATGTCTGAGGTCATAACCAATTGATAAGCCTTCACCCGGATTGGTTCAGGCCTCTCCTTTCGGCTAAGGGCATCCGCCACAATGTTAGTTTGCCTAGATGGTAATGGATTTCACAATCATAATCCTTTATCAGTTCCAACCATCTCCTTTGCCTCATGTTCAAATCCTTCTGCTCCAAGAATTACTTCAAGCTCTTGTGGTCGGTGAAAATGGTGCACTTCGTCCCATACAGGTAGTGCCTCCAAATTTTTAATGCACGGACCACAGCTGCTAGCTCCAAATCATGGGTAGGGTAATTTACCTCATGAACTTTCAATTTTTGGGATTCGTAAGCTATAACCTTTCCTTGCTGCATCAACACGCAAACCAACCCCGAGTAAGAAGCATCTGAATAGACAAGCAAATCCTCGCTTCCTTCGGGTAATGATAAGACAGGAGCTTGAGTCAACCTCGCCTTCAACTCTTCGAAAGCCTTCTCTTGCACTTGACGCCATACAAACTTCACATCTTTGTGGGTCAACTTAGTCAATGGAGAAGCTATCTTAGAGAAGTCTTGGATGAATCTCCTATAATAACCCGCCAACCCAAAGAAACTACGAATCTCGGATGGCGTCTTTGGAGACTTCCATTGCATCACTGCTTCCACTTTCGCCGGGCCCACCATAATCCACTCAGGATTTACCACTTTTCCCAAGAATTGAACCTCGCGCAACCAGAACGCACACTTGGAGAACTTAGCATATAGCTTCTCCTTTCTCAGCGTCTCTAACACTTCTCGAATATGACTGGCATGCTCCTCCTCGCTCTTCGAATAAATCAAGATATCATCGATGAACACAATCACTGATTTATCCAACATTGGCCGACACACTCGATTCATCAAGTCCATAAAAGCAGTTGGCGTGTTGGTTAAACCAAAAGACATAACGACAAACTCGTAGTGTCCACATCGTGTACCAAAAGCTGTGTTAGGAACATCTTGCTCCTTCACCTTCAACTGATGGTAACCAGATCAAAGATCTATCCTTGAGAACCGACTGGCACCTTGGAGCTGGTCAAACAAGTCATCAATCCCTGGTAATGGATACCTATTCTTCACCATCAACTTATTCAGCTCGCGGTAGTCAATACACATCCTCATACTACCATCCTTCTTCTTCACGAATAAGACCGGAGCACCCCAAGGAGAGATACTCGGTCTAATGAACCCCTTATCAAGAAACTCCTGCATTTGCTCCATCAATTACTTCATCTCGGTCAGAGCCAACCGATACGGTGCCTTAGCAACAGGTTGGGCACCAGGTATCAAGTCGATCTGAAACTCGATCTCACGGTCCGGTGGCACACCTGGTAAATCTTCTGGGAACACGCTTGGGAACTCACTCACAACCGGTACATCAGACAGTTGTAATGTTGGTGTATCCACATCCTTCACGTAGGCCAAATAGGCACTACATCCACGCATCATGCACTTTCCCGCCACCGCCATCGAAATCACCTTCGGGATAGTCATAACTCGATCACCGTAAATCGTCACCGAACTCCCGTCAGGCGCTGTCAGTCTGACCATCTTCTTGCGACACACAATGTTCGCCTCGTAGTCCACAAACCAATTCATTCCTAGGACTACATCGAAACCGCCTAAGGTCATCACGAACGGTTTTACAGGAAACTTATGACCTTCTACTTCTATGACACAGCCTTCTATCATCTCAGAAATCCTGGTGGACTTACCTATGGCAGTTTCTACATTGAAGGGCTCATCAATACTTCTACTCCTAATGGGCAACTTAGCACAAAAGGCAAAAGAAATGAAACTCCTACTAGCACCGGAATCAAATAACACGGAGGCAAGAGTTTGGTTTATTAGAAACATACCTGACACCACATCGGGGTCCGTCCTAGCCTCCTCCCGGGTCATCGTGAAAGCTCTGGCGCTTGCTTTCTGCCCTTCGGTTCCGGTCGTCTTCTTCGCTCCGGAACTCTCAGCCCTTGGCTTCTTGCATTCCCTACTCATGTGACCGTCTCCACCACAGTTAAAACATCTGGCCACACGACAATACTTTGCTATATGCCCCGTCCTCCCACACTTGAAGCATACATTCGATCCCAACCTACATTCTCCGATATGCTTCTTCCCACGTTTGCTGCACCTCTTCGACCCTGCACCCGATGTGACCACTCGCCTGTCATCCACCTGTGCACTCTTGTTGTTTGTCAGGGCACCACCCTGACCAAACCTCTTCCTGCTCTAGTTCCGGTCACCACCACCTTTCTTACTCACCTCAGCCACCACCACTTCCCGTTCATCATACAGCCTCCCCGCCAGATCAACCACCGACCTAAACGTACTCGGCCGGGCGGCGATCATGTGCCTGCGGATATCCGTCGGCAAGCCTTGAATGTATCTCTTGATCTTCCGTGACAAGGGTGTCACCTGATCCGGCACCAGCCGTGCCATCTCATTGAATTTTGTGGTGTATTGCTGATGTGTCATTGTTCCCGCTTCTAGCTGCAGGAACTCTCTCTCGACCTTGTCGAGCTCTCGATGAGGATAGAACTCCTCAATCACCAACTTCTTCAGCTCACTCCACCACATCCTGCCAATCGCCCTACTACCCTCAGCTTGGACAATGTTGTCCCACCAGCATAAGGCCGAATCCACAAATGAGTAAGCAGCAAACTTCACCTTCTGGTCCTCCCTACACTCACTGATATCCAACACAGCCTCCATTTCCCTCACCCATCGGTGAGCAGTAGCAGCATTCCTATTCCCATCAAAAGTTAGGGGCTTGCATCTCTGAAATGCCCTATAGTTGCAGCCTCGTGCTGCCTCATGCACAGGCTATTCTTCTTCCTCATCACTTGAGACAACTGTCTCAGTCTCTGGTTGCTCCCTCTACCCAGAGGACCTATTCCTCTCCTTCCTTTCTCCTTCCCTTACGGCCTTGATCACTTCAGTCACCACAGACGGTAAGACTGTCTGCATGACCCGGTGAACCTCTTCCACCACCGCCTCCTTCACTGAGGCCCTTAAGTTGGCACTCTCATCACCACCCTCCGGATGAGGGGTCTTGGGCTCATCATGTGCCATCTCCTCAGCCCTAGCCTTCCCTCTCATGACCCGTGGTCCAGCACCACGTCCAGCACAGCCTCCACCTCGAGAAGCCTTAGAAGATATACCTCCAGCCATCCTCTAGCACGCTATAAGATTCATCATCATTCGTTATCATCATTCATTCCTTCCCTTTCGTATCGTTCATTCCGCACATACATCATTAACCTTTATATTCATTTGGACCAATGCCATGTGCTATACCCCACCGTCATGCAAAAAGCGGGTACTGGGCAGAAGTCTATAAATAGAATCCCGTACATTATGCCCGGTGGCCTGACCACAGTACCGGGGTATGCGACAAGGATCCCATACGTATGGTCAATCACAAGGATTAGACCTCAGTGTGCATCCTTTCGGGGTAGCTAACCCACACATAGTTGAGCTAACACCCTTCATTGGGTGTGAACCTCCTTACAGTGCTTGCAAGACTTTCTTACATTCGTTCTTCCATTAATGCATGCATTTATTCTTTCTTTTCATTCTTCTTATCATTATCATTAACTTCCGCTTTACGTTACATAATACTTTTCGTTCATTTCATAATCATAACACGTAAGTCACGGAATAATACATAATAGGAACATAAAGTCAACATAACACATTCATACATAACATTTCCATAAACATTACATACAGCATCACACATCATCACACATATATTCATCTTAAAAACATAACCGACCCTCCGCGGGACAGCAGGGGTTTGGGACGGCAGCCCTGACAGCGGGGTCCTAGGGGCAGCAGCCCCTAGAGGGGTCCAAAGGGCAACGCCCCTGGCTGGGGTCGTGCTACACAGCCTTTAGATAAGTTAACACTCAAAGAGGTTAATTTCTGCCTAATTTCGCTACCAGATGAGCAGTTTCGCTGACAGTTTCGCTGGCAGTTTCGCTGACAGCTTCGCTGCCAGTTTCGCCCAACTTTCATTGGAAATCTAGGTCTGCAAAACTATCTGTGAAACTATAGTTTCATAGAAAGTCTTCATAGTTTCGCTGGACGACTACATAATTTCGCTGGATGAACCCATAGTTTCGTAGAACGGGCTGAAATTACGAACCATCCCATTTTTGACCCAAAACTTCAATCTTTTACACCCAAAACCGTGGTTTATCACCCAAGAAGCTATATATAAGCTTCTTACATGTTTTCTTACGCAAAAACGTGAGTTTTGTGCGATTCTTTGCCACTTTCAAAAACCCCAAACCCTAGAATCCGAATTTACTCTTAAAGAAATGATTAAACGATGTTTCTTACCTGGATTCTTGGTCATTTCTTGTTGTTTGGATGCCCACAAACACCGATCTTCAATCTCTTGATCAACCGAGCCTTGGATCACCACTTTCTCTCCACTTTCTCTCTCTACACTCTCTCTCTAAAAGTGGGTGTTGAGTTAGTGGCTCTTGCTGATCTGTTTATATATACCGGGATTTTCTCGGGACCTTAAACTCGTCGAACACATAACCCGCTAGGTCTACTCGGTCCATACTCTAATTCCCGCTTATTTTCTTTAAATAATCCCGGCTAAGCCCATTATTATTAATTGAATCGTTTCGACTTTATTCCGGCGTTACATCTTGTTGGTAGATGTTGGTAGGAGTTAAAGTTCTTCCCAGGTAAGCTTGAAAGCTTGAGCTAAAAGCTGCAAAGGCTGTCTTTTGTTCTTCAGAATCCAGAATCACTGTAATGGGTTCTACTTGATTGTTATTTGATGAAGACTTTGCTGATGATGTAGTCTTTTCTTTCCTCGGGTCTTCCTTTTTCTTTTCCTGATTTGCTTTGAGAAGATTTATTTGATGGCTTTGAGGCAAAAAAACTAACTTCTTCATCATCTTCACTCATAGTACAAGACTTGTCATTATCCTCATTAGAAATAAAGGTACTTCCACAACTTTTAGTTTCTTTAAAATGATAAGGAGTGACATGTGTTCTCATACTCTTGTTTCTTGCCTTTTCATCCATTTCAAGAGCTTTAACTTTAGCCACCAATGTATCTAAACCAGTGGTTTTGAGATCAAGGGTGTTCTTGAACATGGACACAGTTTGCTTCCAACTTTTTGGTAAAGTATGGAGCATCTTTTTGTTTAATTCCTTATTGGTATACTTCAATTCCAGGATGTTCATCTCAGTAACCAAATGCATAAACATGTGAAGTTGTTGAGAAATTGATTCACCCTCAATATGATAAAATGTTTCATATTGTGAGCGGAGAATATCCTTCCTTATGCTTCTAATTTCATCAATCCCTTCACAGAGAGTATGAAGTATCTTCCACAAGGAATTTGATGTTTTGTAATTCTCACACCTGATTAGTATTTCTTCAGGTAAAGCCATACTAAGCAGACTGTATGCTCTAATATCAACTTTAACCTTTTTCACATCCTCAGGTGATAGATCTTTTGTACTTATGGGTTGATTATTGTCATTATAATCCTGCCCAAGAGTGGGTGGAATATAAGGACCTTCAGTTATTGATACCCACAAGTCAGAATCAGTGTAATTCACATGATTCCTGAATTTGATTTTCCAAGATTTAAAATCTGCTTTAGTTTCCAACATAGGAGGTTGGTATGATGATCCACCAACAAAGTTACTCATTTTAGTCAAAGTATAAGAGTTCAACTAAAACAAAGCTTCTTTTGGGTAATGAGCTAATTAATGACAAGAACTTAATTATTAAATAACTAAGTAATTAGAGTTACAAATCAGTCAATCCTCTTAATGATTATCAATATCAAATCAAGGATTTTGTTTATTTTTTTTGTTCAGCTGATTGAACAGTTGATGAATATCAATCAATAATACTGATCTATGTTTCAATTAACGTGAATATAGATCAATGTTAACTGAGCAATGTAACAGTACTCGCTGAAAGACAAATCACCGTTTTATCGATTTTAAAAATTAACACTTCACACCAAAACAATTTTACTTAAAATCAATATATCTAATCAGAAAACTGATAGATCTAATGAAATAAGTGATCAATTAAACAATTCTAACACCGATATATCAATCGATCTAAATCAATGAGCACTTGGCTCTGATACCACCTGTGAATCCAAGGATCACAATCACGAATTATCAGTGTTAGATTGGTTTCAATTTAATGATTGCGGATTCATCATTAATCGTTCTTAATTGATTAAATAATGAATATCAAAGACAATGAATATTAATAATAAATAGTCGAATGATTTCAACAATACATGAAAGAATATGATTTGATTCAAAAGTAATTCATTAAATACTAATTAATGATTACAGAAGATCAAATAATAATTGCTAACAACAATGTTTGCTATGAATGTGTTTATGATTTTGGTGTGTTGATGTGAAGGCTGCTAAGGTTTTTGTATTTGATTGATTGTGTGGATCGATGTGATGTTTGGTATGTTGCCGTCCCTTGATGTGTAACCTAGGACAGGTATTTATTGGCTCTGAGTTTCTGTTAAGGAAACAGTGAATCTCTTGGAGTTCGTGTTTGACTTGTTGACTTGAATGACTTGATGATGTACACAAGTGTTGGTCTTCCATAGGAGTTGTCTTCCGTAGGAGTTATGTATGAATCTTCACTTGGACTCTTCACTTGAACTCTTCACTTAAACTCCAGAACATTTTGTCTTCCGCAGGAGTTTATCCTTCCGTAGGAATCTTCACTTGTAATGCAAGTTGTTCATCCGTGGATCTTTGGTCTCAGTACTCCCTTGACTTTATTTGCACCGAAGTGTTCTTCCGTAGAGGATCCTCGGATGTGTTTCTGGTAAGACAATTATCTATGGAAGAACATAAATGTTCATCCGTAGATATTTCTTACACTTGGTCAATTTCTGAAATTGACCAAGTATGATGTTAGAACATGCAATCATACACAGATATGGGTTATCCTATATACATAATGCATACATTATAATAATGAACTACATGAGTTTATTACAAAATATTGATTAAAGTGCTAAGTCTATACAAAAGGATCTAGACCTATCATTCCAAGATCTAACAAAATAGTCAAAGGATTGGTTGATTTACAATGGAGGTTTCTCATTAACATATCCCAACATTGTTTATCAAAGAGGAAGACTGGATGGAATGATATCTATTGGTCCAAAACAATCGAATAATAGTACAATTTAATGATTGAATCGTTCAATATCAACAATAAACACAAACATTAAACAATTGATGATGAAGAAGAACCCAAAAGTATTCAAACTATAAAAATCAAACTCCAATACTCACAATATAACAAAGCTCAATGATATTTCAGATTGAATCCAGCTTACAAATGGCACTTGTAACAATATTCAGATGAATTAGGGTTTTGCAAGGATACCTACAATGAAAGAAATCAAATCTATATATAGTATTGATAGTTTCGCAGACAGTTTCGCTGTCAGCGAAACTATCCTACACCACGGTTTCGGCCGACTGAGAAACATAGTTTCGCTGGGTGAAACTGGCAGCTGACTATGAGCGAAACTATAGTTTCGCTCATAGTTTCGCTGGGCTGCAAAACATAACTAATATTAACCAACATACAAATGTAAACTAACATTTAACCTATTACAATCAACCATAAACAAAATCTAATCTAAGGTGAGTCCAACCTATTCTTGATCTTCAATACTCCCCCTAGGTTGGATCTCACCGTCTTGATCAATCTTCATTTGGCTGTTCAGCTCCAGTATCTACAACCGCCTCAGATATTTCTTCATTAGCTCCTGCGACATCATCCTCGAAAGCTTTAGCCAATGATTCTCCTTGGTTAGATCCTGTTGTGGTAGCTTCCTCGGCACGTGCACTTGCCTGCTCAAATTGTCTTGTTAAGTCCCGCATGTCCATTCTCAACTCATCTTCCTCCCGAACTTTCTGAGCTAACTCCCTTAATTCTGCTCTAACACCCCTCACTTTGTTGGCAACCGTCATAAACAGGATTGCCTCTTTGCGCGTTTCAGCACACACAACACGAGTAAATCTTCATCACATAAAGCAATAATCTCCATAGGATCAAAAAGTCGGTATTCAGTTCCATCCTTCAGCCTAACACTGCCTCCCCAGTATTATTATCATAAAACCATTTCTCAACAGTCTAAAGCTTTTGGGGGAGGGGATCAGGCAACCTCACCCTATTCATAGTCTTAGGGGGTTTCACCATCAACACTATCTGACCTTTCCCGGTCTCCCAATCTTTATCTTTCTTCGATCTCCTTCTCTCTGCCTTCATATACCTAAAAGCCTCGAAGTTATCATTCAGCCCCTTCTTTATCTCTTCCTCCAGTATCTTGGCCCACTCACTCAAATTAGAATCAATCATTGGAATCACAACTAATCTCTTTAAATCCCATTTAGGCAAGGTCTTAAATGCCTTCCTTTTATGCAAGTAAGTAATGCCTCCCCCTCTCCTCTTAATCATAAACATTTTAAGGCCGGGGTTGTATTTCCAGCTAATGATCTTCTTGTCAGCTTCCTTCTTGCTCGGCCGCTGAATGTTTTGAAATAAGGGGGTTATCTCCTCAGCCTCCTTCTCCCTAACAAACCACTCATCCTTAGTCATCCCAAAAACATCACCCTCATCTGAACCCTTTTTGGCAATATACGTCAATGGTCGTTCGTCCACCACATAGTATTCAGGTTCTGAGTCATAGTCAACCAACTGTTCATCCTCCTCTTCTTCATCAACCAGACTCATACCAGAAATCTCTAATATGAAGGTCATAAATGGTAGGAGAGTGAGAAACTGCGTAAGCAACAGGTGAATGTTGGAGCCAACGAATGCAATCTCTAAATCCTGCAGCTTTAGGGTTGGTATCATCCAGAATGGCCGTTTTGTTGTTCCGCTCGTCGAACTTCAGATTAGCCATTTTATCTGAAAAATAGATGAAACGCATTAGAAAGATAATTTATAATGAATAATAAAGAATAATAGTTAAAAAGAATGAAAATAAAGTAAAATCAAAATAAATTCGCTAGGCGAAAGTATAATTTCACTGGCTGAAACAGTAGTTTCGGCAAGCGAAAATATAGTTTCGGCAGGCCAAAGAAGTAGATTCGAAACGCCGAAACTATAGTTTCGACCAAGCGAAACTGAATTTTGACTAGCGAAACTGTCAAGTTCGCACGGACAACATAACTTCACAGTTTCGCTGAAAACATTTGAACTTCCGTTCAGTTTCGCTGGAGTATCAGTACTTTCGCCGTAAGAACTGCGAAGGTACCGAAGAGTTACAGTTCAAATAACCTAGATTAAACTACAATCGAGGGTTCAAAACTCACATCAGATGCTTAAATGATCGTCAATCATGAATAAAACACTCAGAAACTCGAAATCGTACGGGAGGTTCTCAAGTGGGTCTCCGAGACTAGAAACAATGAATATGCGAAAATGAGCTTTTAATTTCGCAAAGTGCGATATATAGCCCTTAGTTTCGCTGGCAGCGAAACTGTAGTTTAGCCCGGTACATGCTTTGATTAGAAATGACTCAGAAATGAGCGAAAGTGCCGGAGAATCTATAGTTTCATGCTGCGAAACTACCACCGAAAGTATAGTTTCGCTGAAAACTTAAAATTTTTATTTTCTTTTTAATATATAAATATTTAGAAAAGAATAAAGACAAAAACAAAAATAAAAGAATCAAAAAGAAATTGTCCCACAAGACCTCACCAAACTTCACATAATTTTGAGAAAATAAAAGAAAATAAAAGGATATAGAAGAACGATAAGCTGAAGAGATTTTCCGAAGAGTCATACTTCGGCAGGATTGTTGATATACTTGTCCTTTTAAGCCCATTCCTTCTTCTTTTCAACAAGTGAATCGTAGCTACTATTATCATGTTTTGGTTCGTTTAAAGAACACTTAAATGACTCAGTCCCCACAGACATTTCGGAAAGAAACTTATCCTGTCCTCATGATATATTGAACAAGTGACATGCTCTGCTTGTTAATTCCTTTTAAGAGCAACAAAGATCCTTTTCAAAAGAAGCATAGTCCTTATAGACGTCAAATGATGAGAGCTCCAGGTCTATACTCATGTATAACAAAGGAGTTGATTAATTGAGGCTGGCAGATGGGAGCTTCAGGTCTATACTTACGTATAACAGAGAAGATCATCAAATTATCCCGATGAGAGCTCCAGGTCTATACTTACGTATAATAGAGGAGAACATCACTCCAGGTCAATGTTCACACATAGCAGAGGAGATAAGCACGTAGAAAAAATACAATAAGGAGCTTCTTAGATACAAAGAAGAGCTAGCAAGTAGCTTCTGAGATAGTATGAAAAAGGGAAACAAGAATACATTTGGTAAAACACATATCAACAAAGAGATATCACGTTCGCAATCCATTTTGAACAAGGACTTGTGACTTTGTGAAGGCCAAAAATTTCAAGGGGATTATCCAAGTCACAAAGTTTCTTATTCTGTTAGTTTAGCCACAAGCTTACTGTATACTTCGATTTCTGGCTGAGCCTATCAAGCATATCCTAACACAACACTGTTGACTTCTTTCACATCTTTCAGTCAGCAAATAAGAGAGCTGCAAAAATGACAAGACAAGTGTTATGATTCTCCCCCGAAATTTCTATGAACCAGCAAGATTGGAGAAATTTCTAAGGAATATTAGGTATAGAATTTATTATTATTATTATTATTAAATTTTTTTTATGTTAAAGGTTTGGAGGACTATGGAGCTTACTGAAAACTAAAAGAAAGAAAACAATAAAAGGAATAAATACAGAATGTACATGAGACAATGCAGAAAACAAGTTTTAAAATGATATCAATCCTAGCATGGAGATCAGTTCATAAAAACGAGGTTTATCGAATGTTTTAGTGAAAAGTTCAGCTTTTTGATTTTTAGTGTCAATAGGAATAATATCAATAAAACCCTTCTCCTATGCATCACGGATTTCATGAATCCTTGTCTCGATATGCTTGGTTTGGGAATGGTGAATTGGATTCTTTTCGATTCCAATGGCTGCTTCATTGTCAAAGAACAAAGGAGTATGGAGAAAGTTGATTCCATAGTCAATCATCTGATGTTGTGTCCACAGCACTTGTGAGCAGCAGCTTGAAGCAGCAATATACTCTGCCTCCCCCGTGGAAAGAGACACAGTAGTTTGTTTCTTGCTCTGCCATGATACAAGACAATTTCCTAGGTATTGACAGCCTCCAGTGACAGATTTTCTGTTTAACCTGCAACCATTAGAATCACTATCAGAATAATCATGCAAATCAAAATTTCCACCATATGGATACGAAAGCCCTAAACGAGAAGAGCCTTTAAGATAACGAAAGATTCGTTTTACAGCCTTTTCATGAGACTCATTCGGGGCAGATTGGTATCGAGCACAGTATCCTACAGCAAAGGTGATATTGGGACGGCTTGCTGTAAGATAATTAGGGAACCGATCATAGATCTGTACAGATGAGGATCAACAGGTTTCCCGTTCTCGTCTGGAGTGAGGCAAGTTCGAGCAGTGAATGGAGTCAGTTCAGGAGAAGCATCATCCATCTCAAAATTTCTTCAGAATTTCTTTGATATACTTCTCCTGATGAATGAGAATTCCCTTTGGCTTTTGTTCAACTTGCAACCCAAGGAAAAAGCACATCTCCCCCATCATGCTTATTTCAAAACGACTACGCATAACCTCCTCAAACTCCCGACACAGCTTTGGATTGGTGGAGCCAAAAATAATGTCATCCATGTAGACTTGCACGATTAGCATCTCACCATCTACTTCTTTCTCGAATAAAGTCATATCAATGGTGCCACGAGAAAAACCAATGCTTAGAAGATACTGTGTTAGAGTCTCGTACCAGATGCGAGGAGCTTGATGAAGACCGTAGAGAGATTTATCAAGCTTGTAGACTTTGTCGGGAAAGTCTGGATCCTCAAACCCTAGTGGTTGACACACATATATCTCCTCAACAATGTCTCTATAGAGAAATGTACATTTGACATCCATCTGATAGACTTTGAATGGCTTGTTAGTGGCATGAGCCAGAAAAATCCGTATAGCTTCAAGACGGGCCACTGGAGCAAAGACTTCCGTGTAGTCAATCCGTTCTTCTTGAGCAAAGCCTTGAACCACCAATCTTGATTTGTTTCTTACCACAATACCACAGTCATCGGGTTTGTTCTTGAATACCCATTTCGTGCCTATTGGGCATTTGTTTGGCGGGAGATCAACCAGCGTCCACACCTTGAGCTTCCTGAACTGTTGTAGCTCCAGTTGCATCGATTCAACCCAACAAGGATCCTGAAGAGCTGCATGAACATTTTTTGGAACAATTTGGGATATAAAATAGGAGAATAGGCATACATTAATCAAACCAGATTGACTTCACATTCGAACTCCATCAGTGATGGATCTAATAATGTTATCATTGGAGTGGTCTTTCAAGGTTTTGAAATCAGTGGTTATGGGTAGGGTATTTGAAGAAGGTGGGTTGATGGGTTGTTGGTAAGTTGATGATTAAGAGGAAGATGGTTGGGCAGATTCAATAGGTGAAGCTGATGGAACAGGTTGAGATGATGTAGAGGAGGGTGACGAGGGAAGAGATGTAGAAACAAGTAGTGTGGAATGTCAAAGGATGATGAGGAAGATGCAATGTCAACAGATGTGGCATTGTTGGGTAATGAATTGGGAGGGAGTTGATAAACAGGAGGAATGATAGGTAATGGATATAGAGGAATGATGTTTGTTTAGACATTGGAGATGGACGCATTATCATCAAAAACTAGAAGATTGAATGAGTTGAAAACAGTATTTGAGTCAAAGAACCATGCGGGTTCTGATCGGACATCAGAGGAATTAGATTCCTACCAATCAACATAGAAAGACTCCTGCATAATACGGGTTCTCTTGTTATTTACCCGATAAGCTTTCTGAGAGGAGGAATAGCCAACAAATTTCGTCTTTTATAACACTCGTCAGAAACAGCACCGAATTTTGTCTTTTGTGCCTGGGTATTTAGTAAAGTACACGAGCATTCGAATGGACGAAGGAAATCAATCAAAGGCTTCCTCTTATGGAACAATTCATAAGGAGTCTTCATTTTGTCTTTGACGATCAGCACCCTGTTAAGAACATAGGAAGCACAGTTCACTACCTCAGCCTAGAAGATAATGGGTATAGAGGACTCAATTAACATAGTACGAGCAGCTTCAATAAGAGTGCGATTCTTTCTTTCAGCAACACCATTCTGCTGAGGTATTCTCGCTGAACTGAATTGTCACAGAATACCTTTACTAGCATAGAAGGAATCAAATATTTGATTTCTGAACTCAGTACCATTGTCACTTTGAATAGCCATAACCTTCCTCTTGCTTATCACTTCAATAGAAAGAATCAACTTTTACAGCTCTTCAGCAGCTTCTCCTTTATGGGCAGGAAATCTCACCCAGGAATACCTAGAATAGTCTTCTGTAACAACAAGGCAAAAGGATTTCTTAGCAATGGATTTAACGCTAATCGGGCCAAACAAATCAGTATGTAACAACTCGAGGGGATTAGAAATGCCATTTTCAAGTTTTGGTTTATGAGGTTTCTTATGTTGTTTTCCTTTGGCACATGCCATCCATTTCTCAACAACAGATAAATCTTTTAAAGGTAATCCCCTAACAAGATTGTTTTTAACTAATTTGGTTATATTTTTGAAATTAACATGGCCCAATCTGCGATGCCACAAGAAAGACTCAGATGTGGAAGCTTTAGATAGAAGACACGTGACGGTGGATGTTGACTCTTTAGAACCCATGTCAAGAAGGTATGTGTCATTCTTTCTTGGTGCTCGCATGAGCACCATCTCCTCTGGAATATCAATCCCGGATTTTAGAAAGAGACATTCATTGGACTTGAACAAGACCGGAATGTCTTTATCACAAATCTGAGAGACACTCAACAGATTGAAAGCAAGCTCTGGCAAATAATTGACTTTATCCAGAGTAAGAGATCCATTGGAGACCTCCCCTTGGCCAATCATCTTTCCTCCTTTCTTATCACCGGCAAACACGACATATCCTCCATTGATGATGCGGTAGTTTGTTAACAGGTCCTTCAGCCCTGTCATATGTCTAGAGCATCCACTATCAACATGCCAAACACTATTTACAGCTTTAGTGGATGACTCCTGCAAGAATAGAATTAAGAGATTAACCAGCTGAAACAGGAACCCATGTTTGAACAACTTTGGGCTTTGGTGTAGATGACTTATTGTAAAAGAAATTATTAACCAGATGACTTAACCTACTCCCAAAAGAATTTTTGTGGACATGTCTGTGATGAAGCTCAGGATAGTTTTTAATTACATGATCATCTTTACCACGTCTAAAGCAATGAGATTTTAGTCTAGGTCTATTATGTGATAAATCAGGGATTTTATCTATACAAATTTCCTCATCACATTCAGATAAGCATGAACCATCATCACTGTATGTCTCATACATTTCTCTGGTTCTGGTTTTATTAATTGAAGAATGATTATTTACAAAAGTTGAAACATTTTCATCTGAAGTACATGTGGTACTTGTACCACTTGTACTTGCACATGAAGATGAAGTTACCCTAACACTTGATGGTGAAATATTAATTAGGGTAAATGATGGGATGGGATGAGAAAAGAATTTTTCAAAACTGTTACTTTTAAATTTCTCTTTACTCTTGACGGCAGAATCATTCATAACATTATCAACATAAGCAATAGAAGCATCAACATTACAACTCAAATCATCTAAAGAAGAAGTAGAAACATTACTAGGACAATTCAAATAAATGTCTGAGACAGATTTTTTGGAAACAAAAACAAAACTTAAACTAGAGCTAAGATCTAAAACAGAATGCTGAGGTTTAGGTGTACTACAACTATTGCATCCAAGCCCGCTAGTCGGTCCATAACCATACTCCTCACGCACGTCCTTAGAGTTCACACCTTCTAAACCTGCAGACAGACTGTTAGTATCTATTTGAATCAAATCATTAGAAGGGTGTGGAACATGCATAGGTGAATAACAATAAGTATTAGGAGGAGGATAAACCGTAGCAGTTTCATAACCCAAACCCGTTTTAATCTTAGCCCCCCTTTGTGATTTGCACAAATCGTCATGTTTCATCCCAGAAATTGTCCATTTATCAAGATTTGACTGAAGTTTACTTGTTTCAAACTCTGCAAGTGCAACTCTTTCAGTCAAAGTATTTATTTCAACATTTCTTTCCAAGACTATTCTTCCGAAAACTATTCTAGGAGAAGTTCGAATCCATTTCGTTCGGATATTGATCGGTCTTGGTTTGACATGGTTTACACGTTATTGGTTCCCGGAAGTATTAATATCTCCATTAAACAAAATATTTTTGTTTAAATTAAAAAAATATTTTGACTCGTTTATTTTAAGCTCTTCATTAATTCGGTTTTCATTATCGAGTAACAAACGATTTGCTTTATACACATCAAATAGCCTTATTTTGCAAGCTGAGGAACACACATCTTGTAGTACCTCATATGGAAGTCCCATCACCACCTTCTCTGCTGCCAAAGCCTTTTCGCATTGACACACCGGAGTACTCTTCTTGCTTTCCTCAACAGTGGTTGCAGCATCATTCTTCTCTTTGCTGTTCTCTTCAGTCTAGCTTTCACCTATCAGCACCTTCTCATCTTCACCTTCTATTACAATCTCAACCTTCACATCACCATCTTCAATCTTCTCAACATTCTCCTCACAATCCTTATTCACACCTTCAGACACTTCAACTTCACTTTTGAATTCTTTAAATGGATCAAACCCTTCCTCAAAAACCTTCTTCTCCTTCTCTTCAACAATCTCAGCAACAAGGGCTTGATTTATTTCTTCTTTAGTCTCTTCTTTTTCTGCACTCCTATCAAAGTTTGAAATTAACGCTGTCTCTTTCTTCAGTTTCATTTCTTCCTTATCTCCACTGGAAGCTAATCTTGGGACTCCTGAATTGCTTGGATCTGTGACAATTGGCAATGGACATTCTCTTTTGAAGTGTCCTAACTACTTGCAATTAAAGCACCTCAGTTTGGATTTATCAAAGCCTAATTTGGAGTTAGAATGTTGGCCTCCAAAATTCTTCCTACCAGTTATCTCCATAAACCTTCAAGCTCTGAGAGTCAACATCGCCATTTGCCACTGTATATCAGTCTCCTCCAAATCATCTAGATCCACCTGATACATATCCTCCATGGTCATTCCTTTCCCTTTCAATTCTCCAGCAACTAATGCCTCATAACTCTGCACAAACATGCCAAACAGTGCCATCGTTTAAGATGGAATTGACATTCAAGCACTTCCTTTTGAGTTAACTTGATCTCTTCCAGAATTAACACCACCACCAAGTCGATCACATGTATTCACTCCTCCTTGTCTTGATGCTTGCATTGGAGAGCTTGCAACAGAAGTAAGCAATGCAGCATTCTGAGTGAAGCCAGATGATGGCATCATGGTCAGATTAAACTCCCTTCTCTTCATGTCTAACTCAAATGATTTAAGCTTTTTAATGATGTCCATAAGCTTGTAATCAGTAAAACCTCTTTCTTGCTTCAACATCCTCACTTGTAAGTTCCACTGTGGTGGGAGTGAGTCCAACAACCTATTCACTAGCTCACTATTGGAGAGTTTTTCATCATATTTCTTTAATATGCTGGAGACTGTCAGGAAATGGTTTGTTAGATCAGTGAGACTCTCATTCTTATAACCCACAAATGAGTTAAACTCCTTTTCGGCTCGAATACCCTTGTCTTTCACTAACTCATCACTTCCATCTTAAAACTCACAGAGAGCATCATAGAGAGACTTAGCATTCTTGTGTTTGGCAAAACTATTGTAGATGTCTGGTGCAAGGCAAAGAGTTAAAGCTCCGAAACATTTCTGATCTCTGTCAATCAACTTTAAATTTTTTTCGTTAAACATGGATGGGTCCTTGTTTTGAGAAACAACATCACCAACAGTAACAGTTGGTATGTGTGGACCAGAGATGATTGATTCCCATTGGTTATGATTAGTGTAGAAAAATAATGCCTTAAGACATCTCTTCCAATCTTCAAAATTTTTTCCGTTGATGAGCCTCAAAGGTCTGTTGGTTGCCACACTTTCTAAATCAGCAAGGGTGAGAGTGGTCATCTTTGACATGATAGTTTCGCAGAAGAAGAGTCAATTTCGCTGAAATGGGATAGTTTCGCTGAGTGATCACTAGTTTCGCTGCTAATTTCGGTAGCAATTTCGCTAGCCAAAAGCTTGAAAATGCTAGTTTCACCGACAGTTTCGCACGAAACAAGCTTGAACTTTCGTTCAGATGTAAATTCGGCAGCAATTTCGCTTGAAAATGGAACACAAGCACTACTAAACTTTCATTCAAAGATGGTACTTTTGCTGAGTTTATCAAAACAACCACAAAAGGCAAAACACTTGTATTTTCGCTGATTGAAGGCAGTAATTTCGCTGGAAGAACAGCAGTTTCGCCCAATGAATCTGAAAAACTTTTTGAACACGAAATCAATCCAAAATTACACAAATCTCAATGAACTTGAGACCTGATGATTACCAATGCTTTCACAACCAATAACTAACAGATTTCAATCAAATTCTATATCAAATACACTGAAATTTGATCCGGAATTGATGAACTTGTGATATTGAACTCTAACTATTAAAAACCCCAAACAATCAAGAGCACAAAGGCTCTGATACCATTTTGTTGGTCCAAAATGATCAAATAACAGTACACTTGAATGATTGAATCGTTCAATATCAACAAAAAACACAAACAATAAACAATTGATGATGAAGAGGAACCCAAAAGTATTCAAAATATAACAATCAAACTCCAATACTCATAATATAATAATGCTCAATGATATTTCAGATTGAATCCAGCTTACAAATGGCACTTGTAACAATATCAGACGAATTAGGGTTTTACAAGGATGCCTACAATGAAAGAAATCAAATATATATATAGTATTGATAGTTTCGCTGTCAGCAAAACTATCCTGCCAAGCCACAGTTCCGCCCAGCCGAGAAACACAGTTTCGCCTGGTGAAACTGGCAGCTGACTTTGAGCGAAACTATAGTTTCGCTCATAGTTTCGCTGGGCAGCAAAACTTAATTAATTAACCAACATTCAAATGTAAACTAACATTTAACCTATTAAAATCAAACATAAACAATATCCCAGTGACCACATCATCTGCTATCTGTGCATTATGTACAAACAAACCATTTAACATGTCTGCTTATGTGTTGAATGGTCTTGTTTCAAACATCCATGAAGGAAGAAGGCACAAGTTTCTAATGTATCCTAGATTCTTGAAATGCTTGATCAATGAGGCATTTCCTCAGATTGGGCCTAAAGGACCAATGATGGACATTCCTCACTACAATGCTAAGTCATACAAGTACATCAAGAAGAGAGATCCTAGACACTACTATACTAGAACCTTATTCCCTCTGCTTCCTTGGATGTTACAGCAGATCAATCCTGATGAAAATGTAGAAGAACAAGAAGCTCCTATTGATGAGCCTGATCAAGAAGAAGAACAACAAGCTGCTCATGATCAACAACATGTTGATGAGCATGCTAGGTTAGCTGAAGAAGGACAAAGGCTAGTGTCACCACAGATGGATGTAGGTAGTGATCTTCACACTGGGCCTTCTGTTCAAGAAGCTAAGGTAGCATCACCATTCAAGCCTACACCTATCCCATCACCTCAAAGATCACCAATGCCATCACCACAAACACTACCCATCATCTCACCACATATATCACCAATCCACTCACCTCGTGTTTCACCCATACATCCTCCTCATACATCTCCCACTCCATCATCACCTACCACTACTGAGCCTATTGAGTTTGTTGACTCTGCCAGCTCTTTAGAGGAGTACAAACATCAAATGCAAATGCCTGTGATCTCTGAGCTTCTGAAGAAAGTAGCTAAGATGGAAAAACACATGGATAGAAGAAGAAAGATGATGAGAAAGATATTAGTGATTGAAGAACAATCTGACATAATCATGGATCAGTAAAAACAAATTGAATCTTTGAACAAGAGAATTTCTGAGTTAGAGCTGTTGGTCATGATCAAACAAGAAGTAGAAAAGGAGAAGGATGATAAAGGGGATAAGGATGAAGTGGAGAAGAAGAAGAAAGATGATGGTAAAGATATTAGTGATGAAAGGTCCTCAGGGGAGAGTGATGATGACCTCCTCCTGCCAAAAAGATGAGATTCACTGAGTCTGTAAAAGAGACTGAATCTAGTGGAACAGAACATAAAGAGCAAAGCTTGACTATATTTGTTTACACAAGAAAAGATCCAGAAGAATCTGCAGGATCGATGTTTGTAACTAACACTAGGTTTTTTCTCTCAAACTCACTTAATCACACACGGTTTAGATGAAGCAGAATCTCTTCAACCAGTTGATAATAATATAGTAAGTAACAAAGAACACAAGGAAATAATTTTCAAGGTATTTGTATATATTACTTCTCAACTCAAAGTATTACAAGACTTTTACAAGCATGTTACAAGAGTTACAATGAGAAACTATATATACTATCACCTATAGCTGGATATACTTTGATACCAGCTGGAAACCTATGACTAAAGCAAATACAACAAATCTAAAGTTAAGGTATCTTAGATAAAGTCTTATCTAAGGTTTGGTAGTCATGACATGTCCATGACTTACCTTTTGTCACCAACTAAAGTTGGCAACTATACAAACTGATAAAGGTGAACAGTGGAATAAAGTATGTTCAAATACATGGGCTTTGAGAAAACGCCATGTAGTATATCAGAGGTCTGCAGTGGTGTGTCAGAAGGACCATACTTATGTCCACTGGTTCATAGAAGTGTTTTTTGAAGGTTAATTGGCTTAGGAAAAACAAGTTCTTCCAAAGCCACTTATACTTCGGAAAAGGCTACTTCTTCCGAGGCTTGTGGACTTCTTCATATCAACATTCTTCGGTAGTCATTGTCTTGAATTCTTCTAAGTCTTGCACTTCGGAAGAGAAGACTTTGTCTTCGGAAGTTGGAGTTTTCCTTCGGAAGTTGATCTTGTACTTGTCTTCGGAAGAACTCCATTTGCCTTTGGAAGGTCCATACTTAGCTTCGGAAGCCCTTTATTAGTTGTATCAAAATTGTCTAAGTGTTTGGTTTTGGTTGCACCAGCCTTTCTAGATCCAATAGAATCTAAAACTGTAGAATTAGAGTTCAGTGACATGATCAAAGCTCTTGACATCTTCACAGCTAAGGAATTCATCATTGATGATGAATTCTGGGACTTTATTGGAGATCAAAGACAATCTACTGAGCCAATTGTGGTAATTCCTCAATCTCGTGTGCCAATTGAAAAGGAATTAATTTTACAGATTGTACCTGTTGTGTCTCTAACTGATGAATAAAAGGAGATAATTAAAAAACTTTGTGAAGAACAAAAAAAAAAGAAGAATCAGCAGTCAAGCACAAAGAAAGGGAACAAGCTGAGTCCAAAAAGAAAGAGGCTGAAAAAGTACCTCAAGAAACTGAAATGGCAGAAACCTCTTCTGGTCTAAGTATGCAGACATATACTAGAAAGTGGAAATGTTTATCAGAAAAGGCCAAGGGCAAAAGACCCATAGAAGAAGAAGAACAAGTAAAGAACAAAACAAAAGGATGATCCTCGTAGCTTAGCAGCTATTAGTGAATTTCTTGATGAACATGAAAAGGCTGAGGAACAACTTAAGAAAAGAGCTGAAATTATAGACCTTGAAGAAGGAGAGATAGAGGGAGGCTATGTGGTTGATGAACCAATAGCAAGAGGAAGTCCTCTAAAGGTTGAATCTTTAGTTCAAGAGATGGTGGAAAAAGCTCAAACTGATGATTTGATGGTCAAGGCAATGTTTCTCATCAATCATGGTTATGATGCACATGAGGTATTTGGAATGACTTATAAGGGAATGATAGCTGAAGAAGAAAAGTTAAACAAGTTGTTGGACCCCTTCATATATGACTGTGTATGAAAAGACTCAATCATCCAAGTCACATGTGGTTCACTCCATCTTCAAAGCCAAAAAGACTGAAGCTCCTCAATCATTACATCCTGATCCTTACTCCATGACTGACAAGGAAATGAAGGATTATATTTCTGAACAAGGTTACACCAAGAGAAAGCTTGGAAACATGAAGACAAACTTATTAAGAGCTGAAATCCTCCGGTTGATCAATGAGAAAAAGGAGAGATTGAAGAAGCTAGAAGAAGAAATCACAAGAAAGAAGCCAAGATCAAGGGTATCAGCCCAAGACATCCAACTCACTCACAAAGATCATGATTCTTTGGCACCTGTACTTCACAAAAATCCTGAGTGGTTAGCAGAGCCTTCTCAATTAAAGCTTCATGAAGGACTCACCATTGCAAAGATGATCAAGGGTGTATCTACTCCCCAGGGCAAAACTGATCAGAAAATCATTGCCTGGAAGTATGATAGTGATTGGAATATGTTCATGATGATGAGAATCTCAGGGTTAGTTCAGTTCTTCACAGAGTACACTGCTCTGGTGAACTCGCTGTAGATACATGATTTAAAGAGACTAGCCAACTTGGAGTTGATCAATCACAAGGCTATGTTCAGAGGTTATGAGTTTGAAGATATTTCAAAGATGTACAAAAGGACAGACAACTTCAAATCTCTCAAGGGTATATGTATGAGGAAAGACAGATCCTTCATCAACCCTCTTGAGAAGAAGAAAAAGACTAATGAGGCAGAGGAAGTGGTGTTTCCTGAGCTGAAATTAAAGCCCACAGAGTCTCTAAAGAGGAAGATGGTGGCAGGCACTCAATCCTTGTCACACCCCGGGCCCAGGTAGGGTGGGACGTCACAGACTGGCAACAACATATGGCAGCGGAAACAAACCATCATAAGAGCACAAAAGGAGAGAACATCACATGGCATAAATGTTTAAAGAAAAACCGGGCTAGAAGTAGGTCTAGCCACCAATACAAGTACATAATTCATCGATACAAATTGTTCCCAACAGTAGTAAATAAAAATAAGTCCAAATTGTTTGAAAATAAGAACAAGCCAATGCCATGGGTCACGGTGCTAGGTCAAGTCTTCTACACAGCTAGACTCCCTTTAAGGATTACCTGAAACATGCTCAAAAGAAATTTTTGTCAACTAAAAAGTTGGTGAATTTAAGTGCTTAAAGTTCAAAAACAAAAGGATTCAAAAGAATCCACATTTGCTTTAAAAGTCAAAGTTCATAGTATCATTGTTGTGGGGATCACAATCAACCCTACACTCAGTCCCGGCTAGCCTCTTCTAAAGTTATGTTACACCGGCTAATCCCGAGGGAAGAACTGAGCCTCATATGGTGGACCATACCTGCCGGATGGTTCACCTTAGTATCTTATTAAAACTTGTCACATGCCACAAATGACCCCGCAGGATCTCAGTGTGGTACCCTTCCCGCTCATCAAGGAAGGCACTATGTGTGGGGGATTCCCCAAGTAGATCTACCCATATAAAACAAGCGGTTCACACAAGAATTAATGATCGTGATAAAAGTAAAAGCAGGTTGTAACATTTCCAAAACATATAGCAGCATATTATAGCACAGAAAAGTTCAGTTTAAACAGAGCATGCTTTACCCCAAAAACAGTAGTAAGAAGGGGACACTAGAACTCACCTTAGAGCTTCAAGTAACGGGTTCTTCGTGTACTAGGAAAGTTTCAAGTCTAGTACCCTACCATCAAGATTAACTGATAAGCCACTAATTCTAAGGTCACACGAGGTGGACAAAGTTCGTAAGAAGTTAAATGTTCAACTAGCTTATATTTTCTAAGGCTTGCATTTCAAAGTTTCCTTTTATAGAAAGCTAGGGTTTCTTAAGGGGGAATTCTTGTTTTCATGCTATTAGGTCATCGACACAAGTTAAATTAAGTTTATCCAGTGATTACCAGTCCAAGGGGATCGGTTTATTGAAGTTTTGGCAGAATTTACAGTTTAGTCCCTCAAGTTTCAGAATTTACATTTTCTACCCTAAAGTTGCTTCCTTACATTCAATGACCTTTATGACCCCATAACCGACTTTTGGAGTTAAATATTAAATTATTAGTAAGTTAAACTCCCAAATTTTCCAAATTTTAAATTTGAGTTGGTGAACATATATTTTAAGTTACCGGTTACGGTAAAACCGAAGGTTTTTAACGGTTAAACATTAAATCTTATAGTTTTAAGTCTTAAGACTTTAAATATTATTTTAAGGACTTTTAAAAAGCTTTATAATCTGACTAAAATGTATTTTCATGCCCTTTATGTTGAAAGTCTCATTTTTAAGTTTAATCGTTAAAACGTGTTTTTACCGGAAATTGACCGTTTAAAAACTTGTTTGACCAATTTTTCACCATCATTAAGTCTTATAGTTCCTAACTTACTGAAATAACATGGTTTTCATGGATTTTTGTTTTATACCATTATTTCCAAGGCTTTCCTCCAAACGTTACCCGGTTAATACCCGTTTTTAACTAAAAATTCCATTAAAATTGTCTTTTGACCATTTAGTCAATAAATCAGATCGATAACACTTTGTTAACCCTTTTAGAGCCTAGAATACTTTTTAATATTGTTATACTCTAAGTTCTCTTATTTTAAGTCATTTTACCGCCTTTCGGGTCCCAAAATAAGCTCAACATGTCTACAATTCATGCTTTTACTATTTTTCAGCCATTAACGTCACCTCAAATGCTTAGTAACACCCAAAACTTATGGAAATAATAACTCTAACTCAAGGTTTTAACATACAACCCAAGTACAAGTTGTAGATAAGTGGTTTCACCATTTAAACCCACTACACTTGTGTAAAACCTTACGGATCATGCTTAAACATTACCAAATCATTTTGACACTTCCAAAACAGGTTATTAAGAGTTTTATAAAACATTTATAAGAAGGTTACAAGATTTGGTTTGGAGGTTACAAGGCACAAAGGTTAGTTGGTGCAAAAGTCACCCAAAAAGAGGGTTTTCATGGTGTAACTCGAGTTCCACCCTTAGAATGACCAATATAAAGTGTGAGGTACCTCTAGTGAAGTTAAAAACTCCTCAAGAACAATATTATGGCATCAATATTCTGCTAGAACAAAGAAAGTAAGGCTTTTGGTAGATAAATGAAGGAATAACACAAGACATAGCTTAGTTCGGGTGTGTTGATGCTTACACTTGAATGGTTCACGATTTGGAGAGTGTAGAGGGACAAAAATGATCTGGAGATCTCGAAAAAAGGCTGGGGAAGTCGGACTTGAAGGAACCATGTACCAAAAGCTCACAAGGTAGCACTTTCTTGCTTGTTCGAAGCTTGGCCGATGATGGTTGTTGATGTTCTTCGAGTATAAGGCTGAAATGGAGAGATTTTTCATTGGTTTGTGTATGTGTTTCAGCTAGTGAACCGAGAGAGAAGAGGGAGAGAATGAGTGTGTGTGTGTGTGGTTTGAATGGTCTTGCATGTAAGGGGAGTGGATGGAAAGTTGGAGTGTAAGAGGGAAACAAGGGAGTGTGGTGAGTGGTGGAGAGGGGGCGGCCGAAACTTGGAGTTTAGTGGAGGGTTTGATTTAAATTTTAATTTGTAAAATGGTTATTATGTAGGATTATTTGTAGTGTAGTATTTTAGGTGGTAATTTCTAGTTAGTTATTTAAGTATTAAGCATGTTTCTAACCGTGAATTTATGTGTGTATACACATATTTTAATTGTTTCAATTAAGATTTAATTGCAAGGGTGGCTAACTGACTTTCCCGGATCACAAAGTTATTCTATGCTAAGGCTAGACTTAGCTAAATCATTTCAAACGGCACATAAAATAATAAGAATGACCATAGTAGCAGTAACAATAATAACACTACTACTAATAATAATAATGATATTAACATTAATATTAATTGTATGGATAATGATGCAAGAGGTTAAAGGTTAGAATTATTACCTAGAGGTCAGTTGTTACAATCCTCCAAACCAATCTCAAATGTCTTCTATGATGAGAAAACTTATGAATTGGTGATTGAAAGGAGGTGGGGAAGAAAGAAGGGTGCCGAATTAGGCTATTTAGTGGATATGAGGTGAGATTGCTTGATGAATCCTGCATCCACTATATCTACACTAGGCACTTCAGGGAAATCAACAACAAACTTGGAGAAGCTGATATGCACTTCTTTCTCAAGTGCATCAGAATCCTGAAGATGGCCTATGACAGAATTATAGCCAAGAGAGAGCAAAGGAAGAAGAAGACTCCTTTGTAGTTGGGTAACATAGTTAAGTTGGAGGTTGATGTGGAAGGAGCTCTATTGATTTATAGAGATGGGTTGTCCATTGTGTCAATATGGGAAACCATTTCTTTATAAAAGCTACCCATTGAAGCCATATACTCCATGAGCCAGATGAAGATCCATGTGCTTAACAGAGAAACGATGTCTAAAGCCAATGACTTTGTCAACATGATAAAGGCCATTATGGATCCCTCTCTTGTAGAACCACCAATACCTCCTCCTACTGCTTAAGACCTAGCAGAATCTTCACAACCTCATCCACCATCAAACCCTTGAAGTACATAGGTTGTATAATCCTTAGGGGGTATTGTTGAACCCTGAAAGGATCATACATGCCAATTCAAGTAGTGGGTTGATGGTTGTTCTGCTGGAAATCCCATAAGTCCAAGAACCAATACGGATGAAGAATCTACATCAATAGAAGAAGACAAGTGTCGGCTATCTGCATTTGTATATGCGGATGTCCATAGAATAAATGCTGACAAGTGTTTGTTCTTCCGCATTAACAAATGCTGACAAGGATTTGTACATCCGCATTAACTAATGCGGATGCTTAGTGTCACACCCCGGGCCTAGGTAGGGTGGGACGTCACGGACTAGCAACGACATATGGCAGCGGAAACTAACCATCATAACAGCACAAAAGGAGAGAACATCACATGGCATTATATTTTTAAAATGAAACCGGGATAGAAGAAGGACTAGCCCCATTACAAGTACATAATTCATCATTACAAACTGTTCCATAATAACCAAATTTAAATTGTTCCAAATTTTTTAAAACCAAACAAAACAAATGCCATGGGTCACGGTGCTAGGTCATCATAAGTCTTCTACATAAGCCAGACCTTCATCAAGGATTACCTGAAACATGCTCAAAAGAAAATAGTGTCAACTAAAAAGTTAGTGAATTAAAGTGCTTAAAGTTAAGAAAAAATGAAAGGATTCAATAGAATCGACATTTGATTTAAAAATCACAGTTTCATTGTTGTGGGGGATCACAATCAACCCTGCACTCAGTCCCGGCTAGCCTCTTCAAAAAAATTATTTTATACCGGTTAATCCTGATGGAAGAACTGAGCCTCAAATAGTGCACTATACCTGCCGCATGGTTCACCCTAGTATCTTATAAAAACCTGTCACATAACACAAATGACCCTGCAGGATCTCAGTGCGGTACCCTTCCCATTCACCACGGAAGGCACTGTGTGTGGGGGATTCCCCAAGTAGATCTACCCATATAGTACAAGCGGTTCACACAAGAATTAATGATCGTGATACAAGTAAAAGCAGGTTCTAACATTGTCCACAAAATACAAGTATTATACAAGAGGGCATAAGTAAATTTCAGATTGAACATAGCATGTTTCATCCCAAAACAATAGTAAAAAGGGAACAGTAGAACTCACCTTAAGTCTCAAGCAACTGATTCTTCGAGTACCAGGAAAGTTTAAGTCTAGTACCCTACCATCAAGACTAAGTGATAAGCTACTAGCTCTAAGGTGATAAGAGGTGTACTAGGTGTGTTAAAAGGTTAAATGTTCAACTCGCTTAGATTTGCTAAGGCTTGTATTAGAAAGTTTCCTTTTATATAAAGTTATGGTTTCTTAAGGAAATTAACAGGTTTTACAACATTAGGTCATTTATACAAGTTAAATTAAGTTTACCAAGTGATTACTAGTCCAAAAGGGTAGATTTATAGAGGTTTGGCAGAATTTACAGTTTAGTCCTTCAAGTTTTAGAATTTACAATTTCTACCCTAAAGTTTGCTTTCTTACATTTATTGACTTTTATGGCCCAACATCAGACCTTTGGAGTTAAATAATACATTTTTAATAAGTTAAATTCCCATTTTTTCAGGATTTAGATTTGAGTTAGTAAACTTATGTTTTAAGTTACCGGTTACGGTAAAACCGAAGGTTTTAACGGTTAAGTATTAAATCCTATAATTTTAAGTCTTAAATCTTTAAATATTATTTTATGGACTTTTCATAATTTTTATAATCTGACTAGAATGTATATTTAAGTTCTTTTGGTTGAAAGTCTCATTTTTAAGTTTAACCCGTTAAAACGCGTTTTTACTCGAAACCGACCGTTCAAAAACGTGTTGGAGCAATTTTTCACCATCTTTAAGACTTAAAGTTCATAAATTACTGAAATAACATGGTATTCATAGATTTTAGGTTTCCCCTTTTATTTCCAAGTTTTTCTTCCAAAAATTACCCGGTTAGGACCCGTTTTTAGCTAAAAATTCCATTTAAATTATCCTTTGACCATTTAGTTAACAAGTCCTATTAATACCACTTTGTTAACCATTTTAGAGCCTGGAATAATTTTTAAAATGGTTATACTCTAATTTCTCTTGTTTTTAGGTCATTTCACTACCTTTCGGGTCCCAAAATAAGCTCAAAATACCTATAAGTCCATACTTTTATTATTTTCAGCCATTAACATCACCTTATACACAACTAATAACTCAAAACTTACTGAAAAATATCTCTAACATATGTATTTAACATGTAACCATGAAATAAGCTTGTAGTTGAGAGATTTCATCATTTTAGCCATTTACACATGTGTAAAACATCATAGATTGTACCCATTCATCACCAAAACATTTTGTAACTTTCAAAACAGGTTATTAAGAGGTTTAAAAACTATTTTTAGGCAGATTCCAAGCTTGGGTTTCGGAGGGTTACAAGACATAAGGTTCGATGATGCCAAAATCACCCAAAAGAGGGTTTTCAAGGTGTAACTCGTGTTCCACCCTTAGTATGACCAATATATCATGTGAGATACCTCTAGTGAAGTTAAAATCTCCTCAAGAACGAGATTATGGCAGCAATATTCTGTTAGAATAAAGAGAGTAAGGTTTTTGGTAGATTAATGAAGGAATAACACATGACATAGTTTAGTTCAGGTGTGTTGAAGCTTACACTTGAACAGTTCATGATTTGGAGAGTTTAAAAGGACAAGATGAGCTGGAGAATCTCTAACAAAGGCTGGATAATCTCAAACTTGTATGAACCGTGCACCAAAAGCTCTCAAAATGCCACTTTCTTGGTTGTTTGGACTCGGGCGATGGTGGTTTGTGGTTGTACTTTGAATATGAGGCTGAAATGGAGTGGATTTGTGGTGTGTTGTGTGTGTTTTTCTGCTGGAGAACCGAGAGGGAGAGAAGAGAGTGAGAGGAGAGTTTGAAAGTAGTTGCATGCAATGAGAGTGGAAGAAAGGGTGGTGGTGTGTTTGAATGGCTCAAGTGGAGTAGAGGGAAGGGGATTGGTGGTCAAGGGGGCAGCCGAGCATTTGAAGTCTAGTGGGTTTTGTTTTAAATTTTAATTATAAATGTTATTATGTAGTGTAGTGTGTAGTATAATGTAGTATTTTAGGTGGTAAATTCTAGTTAATTGTTTAAGTATTATGCATGTATTTGCATGATTTTAATCGTGAATGGTGTGTGAGTGCACACACTTAATTGTTTCAATTAAGTTTTTGAATTGCAAGGGTGATTAATTGCTTTTCCCGTAACGCGAAGTTATTCTATGCTATGGCTAGACTTAGCTATATCATTTCAAATGGCACATGACATAATAAAAATGACAATAATGGTAGTAACAATAATAATACTAATACTAATAATAATAATAATAATAATAATAATAATAATAATAATAATAATAATAATAATATTAATATTTATTATATGGATAATGATGCAGGAGGGTAAAGGTTAGAATTATGACCTTAAGGTCGGTTGTTACATTCTCCCACCGTTTCTTCGATAAATTCCAGAATGAGTGGGTTTGAAGAGGTGCGGATAATTCTTTCTCATCTCATCTTCTCGCTCCCAAGTGAATTCAGGTCCTCGCCTAGAATTCCATCTTACATTAACCTTGGGTAAGTGGCTTCATCTGAGTTTCTTGACCAACCGGTCAGTTATTTCTACAGGCTCTTCCATGAAGTTCAACATGTAATTAATCCTTGCTTCCTTCATGGGTAACTCCAGGGCCTTGTCTACCATGCACTTCTTCAAGTTAGACACATGGAATGTGTCATGTATGAAGCTTAACTCTTGAGATAGCTTTAATTGATATGCCACGGGGCCAATTCTTGCCATTATTTCAAATGGTCCAATGTATCTCGGGCTTAACTTTCCTATCTTTCCAAACCTTACGGTTCCCCTCCATGGTGCTACTTTTAGCATTACTCTGTCACCCACCTGAAATTCCAATGGTTTTCGCCTTCGGTCAGCGTATTTCTTCTTACGGTCTTTGGTCGCTCTTAAAAGCTCCTTGATTTTAAATATCTTATCGGTGGTCTCCATCATGATGTCGGGTCCCATTACTTGGCTGTCACCAATCTCATTCCAACTTAATGGTGATCGGCATTTCCTACCATATTGGGCCTCATATGGAGCGGCTTTTATACTAGCGTGATAACTATTATTGTAGGAGAACTCCACTAGAGGAAGGTGGTTGTCCTAGTTCCCACCAAAGTCAATCATGCAAGCTCTTAACATATCTTCCAGGGTTTGAATGGTTCTTTCACTTTGTCCGTCAGTTTGTGGGTGGTATGCAGTGCTTAAGTCCAGTCGGGTCTCCAAAGCCTGCTGGAGTAATTTCCAAAAGCAAGAAGTGAAGCAACTATCACGGTCGGAGATAATCAATAGTGGCACTCCATGCCTGGTCACTATTTCATCAATGTAGAGTTGGGTTAGCTTTGTCAAGTCATAGTCCTCTCGAATTGGCAAGAAGTGAGCTGATTTGGGAAGCCTATCAACTATTACCCATATAGCATCATGACCTCTGAAAGTTCTTGGTAACTTTGTAACAAAATCCATCATGATGTTATCCCATTTCCACTCTAGAATTTTGGGCTGTTGCAATGTTCCTGATGGTTTTTGATTCTCAGCTTTCACCATAGCGTACGTCAGACACTTCCCAACATAAATGGCGATTGATTTCTTGATTCCAGGCCACTAGAAAAGTGCCTTTAAGTCTTTGTACATTTTATCACTTCCGGGGTGAATCGAGTACATAGTTTTGTGGGCTTCGTCTAGGATTACCTCTTTAATTCCCTCGTACTTTGGTACCCACGCTCTCCCTTCATGTTTATATATACCTTCATTGCTCAACTCTAAACGCTTCTCCATTCCTATTAACATTTCCTCCGCTAATTTATCCTCCTTTAGTGCTTCGCCTTGAGCTTCTTTTAGTCTAACAATATGGTCGGTACACACACCCATCCTCAAGGCACGGACGCGAAGGGGTTTTTCCCTTTCTTTTCTGCTTAAGGCATGTGCCACTACATTTGCCTTGCCGGGGTGGTAGCAGATTTCGTATTCGTAATCATTTAGTAGCTCAACCCATCTTCTCTGACGCATGTTTAACATTTTCTGATCAAGAATGTGTTGCAAACTTCTATGATCAGTGTAGATAATGCACTTCGTGCCATAGAGATAGTGCCTCCACATTTTGAGTGCAAACACCACGCACCCAATTCTAGATCATGCGTTGTGTATTTCTTCTCATGCTCGTTCAACAGTCTTCATGCATAAGCAATTACCTTGTCGCGCTGCATTAGCACGCATCCTAGTCCCTGACGCGAGGCATCACAATAGACTATGAAATTCTCAACTCCTTCTGGTTGGGCGAGGATAGGTGCACTACACACTTTCTCCTTGAGTGTTTCGAATGCTTCATTCTAATCTTGTTCCCACACAAAAGCTGTATTCTTCTTAATCAGAGCTGTAAACGGTTGCACGATGCACGAGAAGTCTTTGATAAACCTTCTGTAGTATCCGGCCAACCCAAGGAATTGCCTTATTTCTATAGGAGTTTCAGGAATTTTCCAGTTCTTAATAGCCTCTATTTTTGAAGGGTCACTTGAATCCCATCTTTATTTACGACATGCCCGAGAAATTGGATCTCTCGCATCCAAAATTCGCATTTGGAGAATTTGGCATAGAGCTACACATTCTTGAGCAACTCAAGATCAGCCTAAGGTGCTTCTTGTGCTCTTCCTTACTATGGGAGTAGATCAGGATATCATCGATAAACACAATCACAAATTTGTCTAGATATGGACGACACACTCGGTTCATGAGATCCATAAATGCCACTGTTGCATTAGTCATTCCAAAGGGCATGACTAGGTACTCATAATGTCCATAACTAGTTCTAAAGGTTGTTTTGGATATGTCTTCCTCTCTTATCTTTAGCTGATGGTACCCTGGTCTTAAATCTATTTTGGAAAAATAACTTGCTCCCTGTAGTGGATCGAGCAGGTCATCGATTCTCGGAAGAGGGTAATGATTATTTATGGTTAGCTTGTTTAATTCCTGGTAATCAATACACATGCGTAGGGTTCCATCCTTATTTTTCACAAATAGCACCGGGGCACCCCATGGAGAAACGATTGGTCGTATAAATCCCTTGTCGAGTAGCTCTTGGATTTGTAGCATTAGTTCTTTCATCTCGGGAGGGGAGAGTCGATATGGTGCCTTGGCTACCAGTGTAGCACCAGGAAATAGATCTATTTGGAATTCAACATGTCGAGTTGGAGGGAGTCCCGGTAGATCTTTGGGAAATATTTCTGGATATTCAGAAGCCACAGGTATATTCTTCTCCTCCTTTGCCTTCATTACCTAGACTATGAAAGCTGGGCACCCCTTCATGAGACTCTTGGTAGCCTTTAGGTGGGATATCATCGGATATAGTGTGTTTCTTAGTTCACCATGAACAACTAACATCTTCCCGTCGGCTAAAGGTATCTTAAGTAGACGTTTATCACACACAATTTCGGCCCTATGCCTCGCTAACCAATCCATACCAACAACCACATCGAATCCTCGTAACTTAATAGGCATCAGATTTAAACGTACTACCTTCTAGAATCATTAAGCAATCCTTGATGACTTCGTTAGTTTCTAAGATGTTACCGTCAGCTAATTCTACGGTAAACATATCAGTCAGGACACATGCATTCAAGTCAATCAAAGGCATAAAAATACTAGGGACAAAACTAGCAGTTGCTCCAGTATCAAATAGAATGGTAGCAGGATGGTTGTTTATAAGAAACGTACCATTGACCACGTCAGGTTCCTTACGAGCACCAGCTGGATCAATCACGAATGCTCTTCCCTTGGGCTTGTTGGGTTTGGCATCCTTATCTCTCCCCATTTTAGGACACTTATTCCTCATGTGCCCTGGATCTCCATACTCATAGCATTGTTTACCTGGCGCATACGTACAATCCTTAATTAAGTGACTTCATCATTTGCATCTGAAGCAGGGCATCAGGTTGCACTCCCCTTGATGATGTAGTTTGCACCTGTTGCAGAATGGGCTTGTACCCCAGTATAGCTTCTGAGCCCTTCCACCTTGGTCATCACGCCTAATACCTTCCACACCCTTCTTGCTTGACCCACTACTCCTACCAATCTCTTTCTTCACATCAAACCATTTTCTCTTCTCACCCATCGACTTCCTCTTATCCTCTAGCTTGGTTTGTTCTGTCCATCCAGCCCTGACTAGATCATCAGTCAAACTACTGGTGAAGTCAACCATAGCTTGCAGGGTTGAGGGCCTGGAGGATCGAATCATACCCCCGACTCTAGGATGTAGTCCCCAAATGAAACGTGCTACACCCTTGGTTTCCGGTGTCACCAGGTGTGGCACTAGTCGAGACAAGGCTAAGAAGTGGTTGATGTACTCAGTGTAGTTAGGACCTTTCATTTCCAAGCTCAGGAATTCAGACTCCAGTTTCTCAAGTTGGTTGATTGGGTAGTATTTATTGGTTATCAACTCCCTGAATTCGGTCCAACTCATTCGGTTAGCAGCGTTTCTTCCCCGAGGCTGAATAATAGTCTTCCACCACTCCAGTGCCGATCCCTTGAGTGATTGGGATGCAAACCTGCAGGACCATTTAAGGGAGTCCTGGTCACTTACAACACAACGCACAATGAGGAGAGACTGTTTAGAACACTTAACAAATCAAATATTGAACTAGTAACACAAGATTGACACTTAGAACACTAGCAAATATGAGACAGAACAATAACAGAAAACAACACAAGTGTTTGCTTTTCAAGGATGTTGTATATTTCTCTCAAGTTCTTTTACAAGTGTACAGGCATACTGAGATACTTATACTACATCCTACAGCCGGCCATACTTTAAAAGGCAGCTTGCTACTTGATCTAGACAACAACAAAATCAAAGTAAAGTCAAAAGGCATATTGCCTTTTGACTAGTGACTATGACATGCCATAGCTCACATCCTAATATATTACAAAAAGGATAAAGTACATAAAGTAGAAAGAAAAAGACTCAAGACCTCAATGTACAGTTACCAAAATCATGGACCTTTCACCAACTTGTGAAAGTTGGTAAGTCAACAGAGTTGCAGCAGAAAGTGGTCCAACTTTATGGAAAAAGTACATCAGATAAAAGCATGTCTTCAAAAGTGTTCGAAAGATACTCTATCTTCACTTCTTGGCTTCGGAAGACTTTGTCCTTGAAGCTTCGGAAGACTTCACTTTAAGCTTCGGAAAATGTTGGTCTTGGCTTCGGAAGATTTTACACATAGAATATTTTCTAGTGCATGGTGTAAAACTTCTGAAGCATTCTACTTTAGCACTTAGTGCATGCATGCAGGATAGACTTCTGGATGTTATTCGATGTTTTGGATGCATCAGCCTTATACAAAACCTTACAAACTCCCCTAGGCCGATGCTATCAAAACATTTGAAGACTTCAGATATCAACAGTCCTCATCATGATGATGACCAATCCTTTTCTTCATTATATGGTCAGGATCACTTAGACTCATATAGTATCTTCTCATCTCAAAAAGATCATGCAGAGGTAGATTGAACATGTCTTGAATGTATAGACATATTCAACACCTTGATCTTTGATAACATGCCATCTCTCTGGATTAGTAGTATAAGTCCACGATAAGATACGTCTTTCTGATGCCAGAGGAACTACTTGAATAGGAGTTGCTGAAGCTTCCTCTTGTTGCACATCCTCAGGATATTCAGACTCATCTTGAGGTTTGGAGGTGGATGAATCTATCTTCTTCTTCTTAGACTTTGGTTTAGAAGCCAACCTTTTTCTCCTCTTTGAACTTTTTAACTGAGAAGACTGGCCTACAACACCTTGTTGATCATCCTTGTCTTTCTCAGTTGGGTCTTCCTCTCTCACAGGTTCAGATTGAGAGGGGACAGGACCCTGATGTGGATCAAAAGATGAAGTTTGCTACGACTCAATAGGAAGTCCAGGTTGTGTTGTCTCAAAAGGTTCAACCTTAACCTCCACTTCTTGAGGGACTTGACTTGGTGGTGAGTGTAAGCCAACAAGTTCTTCTCTTTTGATCTTCTGCTTGATCACTTTAATGTTCTCATCCATAGTGGATAGAGACATAGGGCCAAGTCTCCTTCCGGAGAATCCATATAGCTTCAAGAAGCTCATCATCCTCTGCCTATCAGCAGACTTCTTTTGGCTTTTCTAGATGATGGCTCTTGACTTGGCTGCTTCTTCCCTCATCTTCCTCTTTGTTTCCTTTTGTTCTTTGAGCACTTGAAGTTCAAGTTGCTTGAGATACTCAAACTCAACGTACTCAAAGGACAAGGGAAGAAGTGTAGCTATCTGGTAGAGACCTATGGCACTCAGGTAGTTAATCATGTTTTGTCTATCTGTTTCTTTGTCTACCTGAGGTTCTTGTGGAGCCACAGTCTCCTGCACAGGACTTTCTTGAACTGGATATAGAGTAGGAACATTTTTGTAAAGTCTTTTCAATCTCTTTTCTTCCTTGATTTGAAGAAGCAACCTTGCATCCTCTGCTTCCTTCTTCTCTCTTGACATTTCCATGTCAGCCAGTTCATTCAATTCTTCTAAGGGGAGGGAGATGATGTTATCAAAATCATAGTTCCTGGTCTGTAAATAAGTAATCCTGACTGCCCTTAACTCATCATCTTAAGTGTTTGGTCTATGAGCAGCCCTGATTGTAGCTTGCATGAAGCCAGCAGACCCAGCAAAGGAACTTTCTCCCCTTAGCTTCCTTTTCCTCTCTCTCTCTCTCCTCCTCCTCAATCTCCTCAGGAGTTAGAATCCTTTTCCCTTTGTCACCAACAGACCTTTGTGACTCATGGTGGAGAAAGCTTTGGCCTTCGTTGCTTAGAGTAGCATCCATGCTCTGGCTAGAGAGAGGTTGAGATACACCTTCACCAGCAGGTGTCTCATCAAGGGAATTGATTTCTGAAGCAATTGGGGCTCTCAGGCTCTATCACTGGGCCTTCAGTCAAGGTTTTCCCTTTGAAGCTAATCTCAAGGTCTGCCTCAACATCCAGTTGACCAATGACATTAACTGATTGCCTTTGTCTCCTTCTAAAGCTGAACCCTTCAGTAATCCTATCTTGAATCCTTTGAGCCAGCTTTCCAGCTTGTCTAGATTGGCTTGGATTGACAAGTGGCATGTTGATAAGGTCAAGACCTTCATAGTAGTTCAAGGTCTGAAAATTGAACACCTCTTGCTGCCCTTGAACTCTTTGAAGAATGAGGGCTCTTCTATCAGCATCATACCTCCACCCAATTATGTAGTTGGAAGTTCCTTGAGGTGGGGATGACATAGCCCTTGGAATACCTTCCTCAAAGAGACTCTGAATGAAAGAATATAGAGAGTCCACATCAATGTGAACTTGAGATAGTTGCTGAGCATGGGCAATTGCAAGTCAGGATGGTGAGTCCTCAAAGTCCATGCTCTGTGAAGAACTCCCAGGTTCCGTGATTGTAATGACTTTCTCCCCCTTTTTGGTAGCATCACCCTCTTGCATAGGTGAGCTAGGAGTTAGGTCAATCACATCCACAGGTTCTTGTGTTCCCAGATGAGCTATTCTTAAAGGTCTTCCAGCTAGTTTCTCCTTGAGATAAGATATCTAAAGTTGCTGATCATTAACCCTATTTTGTAAGGTAGTCACCTAAGATTCCAAGTGACTAACCTTAGAGACTAAATAGGTGCATGTTTTGATATTTTTTGCACCTTTAGTCTCAGATTCCCCTCCTCTTCATCAGAAGATTCATTGGGGGATGAGATAATTGGACCAAAGTCCTCAGTCTCACCACCAACATCATGTTCTTGGCTGCTAGTTTTCCTCTGCTCATTGACAACTTCAGATGGAGTGTCAGTGGGCTATGTTGCCATGGTTGAGGTCTTAATGATGTAATCACTTGCAGAAGTGAGAGCCTCTTCTATATGGACCTCCTGAACAGGGTCAAGGAGATCCACCTCAGTAGTAGGTATATGATGTGGGTTAGACAAGGGAGAGTCAGGAGCACTCATCTCTCTTTTAGTGGGGTAAGAGTAGAGAGACTCATGGTACTCACTGAAACCCAAGTCTTCATCATCATAGAAGTCATGGCTAGGGATTGGTTGGTTGAGATCTAAACACTGGGGATGGTAACTTTCCCCTAAAGGTTGTTCACTTGAGTGTTGAGATTCGGAGTGAAGGCTTAAGGCTGTTGGGCTAATGAGCTCATCAGGCTAAGAATGAGGAACCTCAGCACTGATTCTTGAAGAGATGGGAGTGGTTTGCTCCTCAGGAGAAATGTGAGCTCTGGTTTCCACTTCTTCCTATGTGGGTAGTGATATGGGGGCCTGCACAGACTGAATAGCTTGTGCAGGGGTTCCTTTGGTTCTTCTTTGCTAGGTGAGGGTGATTTGTGACTGTTTTGAAGGTTGAGAGGTAGAAGGTGTGGGTTCAACACTAGCTTGTGTTGCTAGGTTGTCACCTTGAGCAATGAGCTCTAACATTTTGGGGACAAGGACTGTTTCTACCCCAGAGAAGCCAACAGTTGGCTTCTTCAAAATTTTAAAGATACCGGGCTTCATCTGTCCCAATTTAAGAACATTACCTATTTCCCTCAATTGTGAGCCCAGTTCATAGTTGAGAATGTGTTGAACATATCTAGGAAACATGTAATATTCCAAGTAGTCCAAGTTAGTAAGCAAATTTGTATAAACAAACTAAGAGTACCTGAACTTGACCCCCGAACCATCCCATGCACTATGAAGGAGAGATCTTCAAGAATCTTGTCCCAGCCCCCATGCTTGTTGGACAAGCTGTGGATGACCACATGAAGTAAGTACTTCCACTGGGAGGAGACCTTCCCTTTCCTGAAGGTCTTGACAGAGAAATCTCCTTCATAGCCCATCTGCTCAAAGGAGTGGTTAATAGCTTCTTTAGGAAAGAATAATTCACCTTCCTTATCATCCAGCTGAAGGTGTTGTGTTGATGATGGTTGGAGTGATGAAGATTGTTCTCCCCTGCACTGTAGCAGATAGTGCCTTCTCCCCAGCCATGATGACCTCTTGGCAGGTGTTCTAGAATTCAAGCAAATGATCCTCTTAAAGAACAGGATCAATGGTAAGGGAGGTGGAATAGTTGGACAGAGCCAAAAACTGACAAACCTCTGAGAAACTGAGAACTTTCTTAGAGTGCAACAGAGCAACCTGATTGTGTTTCCTGTGGAGTTGCATGGAGAAATTTGGATCATTTCTTCGGTTGAGTTTGCCCATTTAGAAAGCTTAGAGGTGAAAGAAGTGAAGAACAAAGGCAGTTTCTGGGTGAATTTAGGTTTAGAAAAGGTACAGAGGTAGAAGAGAATGAAAAAAGGGGGAACTGTTGGGTATATTTATGAAATGGATCTCAGACAAAGTTAATGAAAGAGGATAAACTTTGAAATCCAGATGTCGGTCCCACCTCTGAAAAAGTGTTTTCTTTTACCCAAGACATAGTTTTTTTGGAAGTCGAAAATCTTCCGAAGGTAATTCCTCTTCAGATGTTTTGATGAAAAGCTTCCGAAGCCAAATTGGCTTCGAAAGATATTCCAAAGAGTTTGGAGAATTTTGCTTCGGAAGAGATCAACGCTTGAAAGTTTTAATAAAAAATTTTGAGAGTTAATTGCTTTCGGAAGAAAATTGTTCTTTAAAACACTAAGAAGTATTTTGAAAAGAAGGCAAGCTTCGAAAGATATTGTGAAAATTTCTTCCGAAGGTAAATTCTCCCAAGTAGTTCTTTATTTTGAAGACTTAAATTTCTTCCGAAGGTAAATGGATATCTTCCGAAGGATCAAAAATTTTCAAAACTCTAAGGAATATCTTCTAAAAAGAATTTTGTTCTTCCAAAGTAAACCAAGGTTTATGAAGATGATAGAATAGACAACTTAGGACACACAGATTTTAGAAATGATATGATTAAGTTTTAAGAAAAAGCTACTCAAAGTTAATCATCCCAATAGCTGAGACAAGATACTTAAATATCGGCTCATCAAAAGCCTTTGTGAACAGATCAGCATATTGTTCATTTGTGTTAACTTTGACTAGTTTGATTAATCCCTTCTCAAAATTATCTCTAATTAAATGATACCTGATATTGATGTGTTTTATCCTTGAGTGCTGCATAGGATTCTCTATGATAGAGATAGCACTGTTGTCTATGTGAATGGGAGTTTCCTTGAAATTGAATCCATAATATAGCATCTGACTCTAAATCCAAAGCACTTGAGCACAGCAGCTTACAGCAGCAATGTATTCAGCTTCAACAGTTGATGCAGAGACACAGGATTGCTTCTTGCATTGCCATCAGACTACCCTTCCACCAAGGAACTGGCATCCCCCTGATGTAGACTTTGTAGTCATATTGCATCCACCATAATCACTATCTGTATATGCATACAGATTAAAGTCAGAATTCTTTGGATACCAAAGGCCAAGTGTTGAGGCACCTTTGAGATATCTTAAAATTCTCTTGACAGTGATTAGGTGAGACATCTTTGGGTTGGCTTGATATCTTGCACAAATACATGTAGCAAACATGATATCAGACCTGCTAGCTGTGAGGTACATAAGAGACCTAACCATAGCCCTGTAAAGGTGTTCATCCACACACTCCCCCTCAAGATCAGGCCTAAGGGAGTGGTTTCTTGCTATGGGTGTCTTAGCAACCTTACAACCACTCATGTTGAATCTCTTAAGTATGTCCAGAACATACTTTGACTGACTTATGAAGATGCCATCTTCAACTTGCTTCACTTGAATTCCCAGAAAGAAATTGAGTTCCCCCATGGCACTTATTTCATATATGTCCTTCATCAGCTTCTCAAAGTCTTTGCAGAGCTTTGGATTAGTTGACCCAAAGATGATGTCATCTACATATACTTGAACTAGCATTAAGTCATTTCCTTGTCCTTTGATGAAGAGAGTTCCATATATAGTACCCCTTCTGTATCCATGCTTATAGAGATACTAAGATAGAGTCTTATACCACTTTCTTGGTGCTTGGTGCAGCCCATAAAGAGCCTTATGAAGCTTGCAGACATAATCAGGATGACCAAGATCTGCAAACCCAGGTGGTTGTTTGACATACACCTCTTCATCAATCACTCCATAAAGAAAAGCACACTTGACATCAAGTTGGTAGACCTTGAAGTTCTTGGATGCAGCAAAAGTTAGAAATATCATAACAACTTCCAGTCTTACAACAGGATCAAAGACATCTGTGTAGTCAATTCCTTCTTCTTGCGTGTACCCTTGAACAACTAGTCTTGCCTTGTTTTTGATGACAAGTCCCCTATCATCCTTCTTATTCCTAAAAACCCATTAGGTTCCTACAGTAGTCTTCCCATGAGGAAGAAGACATAGGTTCCAAACCTTTTGCCTTTTAAATTGAAGCAGCTCCTCTTGCATAGCTTCAACCTAACTTCCATCCTTTAGAGCCTCATTAATCTTTTTAGGCTCTATCTGGGATAAGAAATAAGAGTGAAGAAAAACATTTGCATCATGGGTTTGTCCTCTTGTTTTTACCCCTGAATCAACATCTCCAATGATGTTTGAGGTAGGATTAGACTTGTGGATCCTTAGCTGAGGGATCACAGCAAGTTGCTGAGATAGATCCAAATTAGAGAAATTTAGATCTAGCATTGAGGTTTCTCCCACCACATCAGCACACTTATCAAGTGAAACTTGATCCAATTAGTGCGTGACATCATTGATGTTGTCTTCAATGGGATGGTTATCAGCATCTAGAAATTCTTGATCACTATCACCATCACCATTATCTTCTACATTTGAAGTTTCTTTATCTGGTTGTTGAGCCTCTGAGCTGGAATTTGAAGGCATCTCAGATGTATCAACTGAATTTGTCATTGTTGTGCTGATAGAAACTTCATTTGCAGAGTTAGTTACAATTGGAGCTAAAGTTGTATAGCTTGAAGGTCTTCTCAGCTCAAATTTGGGATCAGGATCACCTATTGGTAGAATATCTGTAGACCCTGAAACATTCTCACAAGATTTGTTAAAACAGTTGGTAACTAAATCAAGATCAAATAGCCAATCAGGACAAGAACCAGTTACACTGGGTGTGTGTTCATTGAAGGTCACATTGGCTGACTCCTCAACTACTCTGGTTCTGAGATTGTACACTCTATAAGCCTTGGCTTAAGAAGAGTATCCAATGAAGTGTCCATCATCTGATTTCTCAGCAAACTTTGCAATTTGATCTTTGGTATTCAAGATAGTGCAAGGACATCCAAATGACCTGAGAAAACCCATGAAAGATTTCCTCTTATGCCAAAGTTCATAGGGAGTCTTGCCATGTGTCTTAACTACTAAAACTCTGTTTTGCACATAGCAGGCAGTGTTGACTGCCTCTTCCCAGAAGCTGATATGCAGCTTAGAGTCAGACAACATAGTTCTTGCAGCTTCAATCAGTGTCCTGTTTCTCCTCTCAGCAACACCATTTTGCTGAGGAGTCCTGGGAGCACTGAATTGTCTTGTAATACCCTTTTCATCACAAAATGTATCAAGGATTTGGTTCTTGAATTCAATTCTTTGATCATATCTTATGGTTTTGACCTTGTGATCACATTGTTTCTTAATCTTCAAGATGAAATTCTTCAGAATCTCATTGGTCTCTTCCTTAGTTCTAAGAAAAAAGACCCAAGTGAATCTTGTAAAGTCATCTGTGATCACCAAACAATAAGAGGTCCTTCCTAGACTCACTAAACTGGTGGGGCCAAAGAGATCCATAAGTAACAAGTGTAGGGGAGTAGTGATGGAGTTTCTTTCCTTTGGCTTGTGAGATACCTTGTGTTTCTTCCCTTTCAGGCATGCAACACAATGGTCATCATTTTTAAACTCTTTCTTTGGCATTCCAGTTACCAAATCATTCTTAATCAGTTTGTTCATGTTCTTAAAGTTAACATGGCATATTCTTTTATGCCAGAGGAAAGACTCATCACTATTTGCTTTAGATAGAAAGCATGAAACTTCTCCTGAGGGAGATGTTACTTGCAAGTCCATCTTGTACATGTTCCTTTTCTTGGGGGCTCTGAGCAGGATATGCTCATGAGGAATGACCACCCCGGGCTTGAGAACAATGCACTCATGCTCAGTAAAGCGCATGTTATGACTCTGATCACAAAATTGAGATACACTCAGAAGATTGTATCCCAGCTCCTTAACAAAGTTTACCTTCTCAATGCTGAGCTTACCATTTGTGACCTTGCCCCTTCCAGTAATGTAACCACCAGCATCTCCTCCAAAAGCAACTGGTCCTCCATCAATCTTTTCAAACTTTTAGAGTAGTGACCTATTGCCTGTCATGTGCCTGGAATAGCCACTGTCAATGATCCATACATTTCTGTTTGTCTTTAGATGTTCCTGTATAAAAGAGATGGTTAGTTACATTTGGAAACCCTAGCCTTATTGGTCTTGGGCTCATCAAAAGAAGTTGAAGGTAATGCAATAGTAATAGATCCTATAGTCATGTTTTGAGGATCTTTTACTGATGTTGATGGAGAATTTTCAGTCAATTGGTCTTTCTTGTCTTTCACACCACCTTTGGAAGCTTAGACTTGACCTTCAATACTTCGGAAGTTTTGCTGAATTTGGAAGTTTTGATGACTAGACCTTTGGAAGATCTTGCCAACTCTACAGCAGGCTTCAGTGCTTCGGAAGTATTCCCTTCTTCCGAGACCAAATTTTTTTCCGAAGGCAATTTTCCACTTGCCTTCATCTTCATTTTGGAGCTTCCAAAGGAAACAGATTTTCCTTCCAAAGCTTGCTTCTTTTGGAAACTCTTAGAAGTCTCTTTCTTGGTCATGTGGAGAGTGCCTTTGGGATTGTAAGGACAATCCTTAGCAAGATGAGAGGTACTCTCACACATGACACATTCCATTTTCTTCTTCTGTGAAAAAGGCTGAACTTGATCACTTTCCTTCTCCATCTTTATCTTTGCAAATGCAGTGGAAGTTATTTTAGGGTGAGAACTTCCTTTGGAGTTGGATGGTCCAGGTTGTGCAGCAGTGGTGCACAACTAATCAGCCTTCTTCTTGCTGCTGAGATGAGTTGACACTAAACTAGAACTCCTGGTACTAGAGTTCAAGTTAGTATCTTCAGTCTTTACCACTTCAAATCCTGCTAAGATAAAAACTTGTTTCTGCTTAGAGTTGAAGGTGGCCTTGATCTCTTAAGCCTTCTTTGCTTTTCTCTTGCTCTTCCTGATCAAGTTCTATCTCATAGACTTGGTCATCCCAGTCTTCTTACTCTCCTCAGAAGGATAGTGACCCTTCTTAGAATCCTCTTCTTCATTCTTCTTAGAGGCATTCTTCACTATCACTTCTTTATCCTCTTCAGTCAAGGGGTCTATGAGAGGAAGCCCATCTTCATAAGTTCCACACCTAGGAGATCTTACAGATAAGATTGTGTATGGAGGAGCAATCTCATTAGATCCCAATCCCTGCTTATTGTGATAACAAAATTTTGCATGCAAGGATGAGGATATAATGTTCTTGAAGGTCTCTTCTTCAAGAACACATTTTTCTACCCTGGCTTTGCTGATCACAAGCTCAGCCTGGAATTCAGTCAACTTAGTTATGAGATCTTTGATTTGAGTCCTATAATTTGTATGCGCATGTTTAAGAGTTGAAATGGTTTTCTCTAAGTCCTCTATCTTTAAGTTATAGTCATTTTCAACTCTTTTAAAATTAGATTTTAAGATGTTCAAGGACTCAAGATCAGATCTCATCTCTAAGTTGTAGGACTAGTATCTATTAACTTTAGCAATACATTCAGGTGTACATAGATGTTCCAATACCTTTGCTTCATCATGGTCAGCCATCAATGCTTGGTTTGGAGATGCATCTTCCACCTGAAAGCTCCAGTCAAAGCCTCCTTCTTCAACAGCAACTGTAGCTTGCTGCTTTGGCTTCTCATTCTGGGTGGCTTTCTCAATGTAGTTTGGTCTGGTTTGTGCTTGGCCACTATTTGTCCTTGGTGCCTTCCACTCCCTTGCAAAGTGGCCCATTTGGTTATAGTTGTAACACTTGACTTTGCTTTTATCCAACCCAAACTTTCCACTGGCTGCATTGCTTGGAAACTTCCTTCCTGTCCTCTTGTAGAACTTCTTGGCTCTGTGAGTAAGAAGAGCCATCTACTGGACTATTTCCATGTACTCCAGATCATCTGGATGGATACAGTCCAGGTCTTCAAGGGTGAATAGAAAGTTTCATATGCTTTCATCAGAAGACACAAAGGCATGTGAAGAGCTTGTCTCTTGGAATGGGTTCCTTGAGTGTAGCTTTCTCTTGGTGTCTTTGGGAAGGTGATGAAAGGACCCTTTTGTGAGTTGTTAGGGTAGCATATAAGATGATGTTGGGGTTCTATGCTCTCCCTTTCAGTCACATGCAAGGCTGAACTCATTTGATTGCTGGAGTTACCAGATGAACCTTCCATGTTCATCTCCATCTGGTATCCACTGAGAATACCATACAACTCTGTCAGGGTGAGAGTCTTATGGTTCTCAGTCCTCTTGATAACAACATGGTAATATGTCCATTGCCTAGGAAGAGAGGACATAAACTTCCTTACAATGTCCATGTTCTTAAGAGTCACTCCAATATCCACTAGAGTGTCCACAATCTCAACATACCTGAAGTATTGTTGAGTCATGGTTTCACCTATTTTAAAGGTGAAGTTTTCAAACTGCTGCTTCAGGAGATCCTTTTTTTCTCCTTGGCTTCATTTGACCCTTCATACATCAGCTTCAGTGCATCCCACAGTTGCTTGGTTGTTTTGCACTTCTTGAAGTCTCTGTATACGGAGTTTGGAAGAGCAGTTTGAAGGGCTGTCATGGCCTTCTGATCAATCTCTACTTTCTTCCTGTCTTCATCAGAGTAATCAGCGACAGCCTTTGGAATCATACCACCTCCAGCAGCAGCTGAAGAGGTGCTTGGTATGTAAGGTCCAGAGACAACAGATTCCCACATCCTGGAGTCTTGTGACTTGATGAAACCTTCCATTCTTTGGCACCAAGTGTTAAAGTCTTCAGGAGTGATCAGTGGGGACTTTTTCATGGTTCCAATTTCAATATGAGCTTTAGTGATAGCTGCCATTTGAGATGTTAAGTATTTTGTGTGTGAGAGGGATATGAAAAGGTTGAGATCTTATAATCAAGAGCCTAGAATGCTCTAATACCAATTGCAGGACCATTTAAGGGAGTTCTGGTCACTTACAACACACAATGAGGAGAGACTATTTAGAACACTTAACAGATCAAATAGGGAACAGGTAACACAAGATTGACACTTAGAACACTAGCAAATATGAGACAGAACAAGAAAAGAAAACAACACAAGTGTTTGGTTTTCAAGGATGTTGTATATTTAGTGTACAAGCATAAGATAAGTTACAAAGACCTGAGATACTTATACTACATCCTAGAGCTAGCCATACTTTGAAGGCCAGCTGGCTACTTGATCTAGACAACAACAAAATCAAAGTAGAGTCAAAAGGCAGATTTCCTTTTGACTAGTGACTATGACATGTCATAGCTCACATCTTAATATATTACAAAAAGGATAAAGTACATAAAGTAGAAAGAAAAAGACTCAAGACCTCAATGTACAGTTACCAAAAGCATGGACCTTTCACCAACTTGTGAAAGTTGGTGAGTCAACAGAGTTGCAGCGGAAAGTGGTCCAGCTTTATGGAAAAAGTACATCAGATAAAAGCATTTCTTCAAAAGTCTTCGGAAGATAATCTATCTTCACTTCTTGGCTTCGGAAGACTTTGTCCGTGAAGCTTCGGAAGACTTCACTTTAAGCTTCGGAAGATGTTGGTCTTGGCTTTGGAAGATTTTACACTTAGAATATTTTCTATTGCATGGTGTAAAACTTCCAAAGCATTCTACTTCAGCACTTACTGCATGCATGCAGGATAGACTTCTGGATGTTATTGGATGTTTTGGATGTATCAGCCTTATAAAGAACCTTACAAAACCTCACCTTGTGTTCCATCTTACATTCGTTGATATCCAAAACGGCTACCATTTCGTCGATCCATCGGTAGGTCTCTATCGCACCCTCGGTGCCATAGAAATCCTTCGGCTTGCACGCCATGAAGGTTTTGTAGGAGCATCCATTCCTTAATTCTTCGGCTTCGTCATTGTTGCCATCATCATTCCAGAATCCATCATTTCCACCGGGGTTGCTCCGGTCCGCATTGATCTGAGCAATGATGGTTGGAATGGCGTTAGAAATTTGTTGTGCTGTGAGGTTAGCAATTCTCTCATCTTTCTCATGATTGGCATTCTCTCCACAAGGATTTCCTGGTGGTGTAGGTGGTTGGTTTCCGGTCTGTCTAGCCCCCTCACGACGGCCTCTAGTAGTTCCTTGTCATAATACGGGTTCCACGTCTGGTCGGCATTCTGGTAGCATCATAAATAAATTCGTTTAGCATCTCATAATTTTGGTTCCAAGTAGCCTATGCATCACTTATCCTAAAATACCGCGTTACCAACAGGAGGGAATGTAATATACACGTCACTACATACATATAAATATGTTCCATTAAATTAATTTAGGGCAATTCACCCAAAAAGGACGCAAGTCAAAAATTTCCAACACATAACAGAAACATATTGCAATTCAATACAAATCACCCTACGAAATTAGCATCAATAGAAATAGTTTCACAAATAGATAGTGATAATAGTATCAATCAAACATAAATGCATCAGCATCATAGTCTCACAAGTTGGAAGGTGCCATCACCCCCATAAATAAATACTAATAGTATCTGATAATAATAAAATTGTTTCCTTCAAACTGTCTAAAAGACAGACAACCCAACTTCTTCTCCACGCTCTCACACCATTCACTGCTCAAACTTGCCTCACTCCAGACGAGAATGGGAAACCTGTTGATCCTCATCTTTACAGATCTATGATCGGTTCCCTTATGCATCTTACATCAAGCCGTCCTGACATAACCTTTGCTGTAGGATACTGTGCTTGATACCAATCTGCCCCAAAGGAGTCTCATGAAAAGGCTGTAAAACGGATTTTTCGTTATCTTAAAGGCTCTTCTCGTTTAGGGCATTGGTATCCTTATGGTGGGAATTTTGACTTACATGCTTATTCTGACAGTGATTTAAATGGTTGCAGGTTAAACAAAAAATCGGTTACTGGAGGATGTCAGTACCTAGGAAATTGTCTTGTATCATGGCAGAGCAAGAAACAGACTACTGTCTCTCTTTCCACAAGGGAGGCAGAGTACATTGCTGCCTCAAGCTGCTGCTCACAAGTGCTCTGGATACAACATCAGATGATTGACTACGACATCAACTTTCACCACACACCGTTGTTCTGTGACAACGAAGCAGCCATTGGCATCGCAAAGAATCCTATCCATCATTCCCGAACCAAGCACATCGAGACACAGATTCATGCAATCCGTGATGCTTAGGAGAAGGGTTTTATTGATATTATTCCCATTGATACTACAAATCAAAAAGCAGATCATTTCACTAAAACATTTAATAAACCTCGTTTTTATGAATTGATCTCTATGCTAGGATTAATATCATTTTAAAACCCATTTTTCCTTAAATCTAGGTCATGTGAATATTGTTTATACTTCTTTGTTTTTCTTTTTCATCTTTTTGGTAAGCCCCATAGTTCATTCTCATTTCACATAATATATATATATATATATATATATATATATATATATATATATATATATATTTATATATATATAATATAAAATTCTTTACTTTGAAATTTCTTCAATCTTGCTGATTTGTAGAAATTTCGGGGGAGAATAATAAACGGTTTCCTTCTTGTTCACTATTGCAGAATTATCCTAAATAAAATTTGTTGCCAAGGATGATGTGAAGGAAGTCAATAGTATTGTGTTGGGATATGCTTGATAGGTTCAGCCAGAAAGCGAAGTAGACAACAATCTCGTGGCTAAACTAACAGAATAAGAAACTTGGTGATTCGGATAATTCCCTTGACATTTTTGGCCTTCACAAAGTTATAAGTCCTTGTTCAAAAAGGGTTGAAAACGTGATATCTCTGCGTTGATTTATTTTTTTAACAAAAGTATCCTTATTTTTCTTTGCCATCCTATCTCAAAAGCTATATGCTTGTTCATCTTTGTTTCTAAAAAGCTCCTTACTGAATTCTTCCTTGTGCTTATCTCCTCTGCTATGTGTGAACATTGACCTGGAGTGATGATCTCCTTTGCTGTACGATAGTACTGACCTGGAGCTCTCATCGGCACAATTTGATGATCTTCTTTGTTATACGTACGTATAGACTTGAAGCTCTCATCTGCAGACTCAATTAATCAACTCCACTGTTATACATGAGTATAGACCTGAAGCACTCATCATTTGATGTCTATAAGGAATGTGCTTCTTTTGAAAAAGGATCTTTGTTGTTTCTAAAAGGAATAGTCAAGCAGAGCGTGTCATTTGTTCAATATATCATGAGGACATGATAAGTTTCTTTGCCAAATGTCTGTGGGGACTGAGTCATTCAAGTGTTCTTTAAATGAACCAAAACATAATAATTGTAGCTGCAGTTTACTTGTTGAAAAGAAGAAGGCATGGACTTAAAAGGACAAGTATATCAGTAATTCTGCTAAACTATAACTCTCCAGAAGATCTCTTCAGCTTCTCGTTCCTCTCTATCCCTATTTTCTCTTCTTTTATTATGTGAAAAATATGTGAAGTTTGGTGAGGTCTTGTGGGGCAAATTTTTTTTATTACTACTTCTCTTTGCTTTTGTTTTTATTTTAATTCTTTTCTAAATATTTTATTTTATTTTATTTTTAAAAGGAAAATTTTAATTTTTTAACTTTTTAAGTTTCCAGCGAAACTATTCTTTCGCTGATAGTTTCGCAGAGTGAAATTGTAGATTCGTCGGCTCTTTCGCTCAAATCAGAGTCATTTCTGTCCAAAGCTTATACGGGCGAAACTGTAGTTTCACTGCAGCGACAATATAGTCTATATATCGCATCTTGCGAAACTGAGACTTCATTTTCGCACAATCGAGGTTTTAGGTCTTTGAGAGTCTATCGTGTCTATTTCAAACGATTCTGAGTTTCTGAGTGTTTGTTACATGTTTGATGGTAGTTTAAGCACCTGATGTGAGTTTCGAACCTTGGAAATTAGTTTAATCTAGGTTTAATCAACTCGCTTTGGACTGATTAGGCTGAGACTCTTCGGTACCTTCGCAGTTCTTACTGCGAAAGTATCGATAGTCCAGCGAAACTGAACGAAAGTTCAAAGGTTTTTCAGCGAAAATGTGAAGTCATGCTGTCCGAGCGAACTTAACAGTTTTGCTTGTCTTGTTTCAATTTCGCTACGCCAAATTTATAGTTTCGGCGTGCCAAATCTATTGCTCTGACATGCCGAAACTGCTTCCTGCTTGTTGCCAAAATTACATTTTCACCTACCGAAACTACTGTTTCGGCTAGAGAAACTATACTTTCGCCCAGCGAATTTAAGTTGATTTGTCTTTATTTTTATTCTTTTTAATTATTTTTCTTTATTATTCATTTTAATATATCTTTCTAATGCGTTTCATCTGCTTTTCAGGTTAAATGGCTAATCTAAAGTTTGACGAGAGGAATAACATCACGGCCATCTTGGATGATACACATCCCAAAGCTACGGGATTTAGAGACTGTATCCGTTGGCTTCAGAGATCACCCATTGCATATGCGGTCACTCATTCTCCCACCATCTACGATCTAAAGATCAGAGATTTCTGACGTACTGCCGAGTACGACACTAGAGCCAATCCTCAGAGGATTGTTGTGAGAGTACTGGAGAATGACATTGTTATTACTGCTGAGATCATTTCACGTGTGTTGAGACTCCAAGAGGATAGTGGGGATGAGGTCGTGTTGACAGACCAGGAGGTTTTTGATGCATTCAGGAGTATTGGATACGATGGCCCTCCTTTTGGCACTGGAAAGGAGATCAAGAAGTCCTTTCTGTCCAAGGAGTGGAGATATATCGCCATGTGTTCATCATGTGCTTAGATCACCGAAAAGGTGGATCCGATGGGCTAAATCTTGACTTGGCCAAAGCTATGGTTGTATTTTGTAGAGGGCAGAAGGCCAATATAGCCCAACTCATCTTTGATTGCATGGCTGAGAATGTGATGGCCCTGAAGAAAGATAAATGGTTGTTGTACCCCAGATTTCTCCAGATGATTATTGATGATCTTATTCCTAATGTTCCAAGGCACGGGAAGATAAAGAGGTTAGTGCAGATGAACACTCGCATTTTTTCCGATTGCTGTGCGATAAGGCATGATTTCGGTGGGAAGATTACACATTTGCTGGAAAATATGTACACTCCTGAAAGATGGAATTATATTCGGAGGGTGGTTGAGTCAGAGGATAAGAGGGTTGAGGAGACGAGACATAAGCAAGTTGAGTCTATGAAGAAGAGAAAGATGTATGCTAAAGAGAAGGATTATGACTTCGAAGATGAGATTCATGAGGCTGAACAAGAAGTGAGGGCAGAGAAGGAAAGAAGGTCAAAGAAAAAGGTTGAGGAGGGAAAGTTTGAGAGGAGGACTAAACACAAACATCAAGCATTCACTGAGCCCCAGAGAATGGAGGAGAGAGCTGGTCTGGATGATGATGTTATTAGGAACCTCAACTCCTCTTTAGCTAATGAGCTAAGTATGATTAAGACCAAGCTGACCAATCAGGAGCTGAGAGAGAAATAGAAGGATGAGATGCTTGAGGGGATGACAAGGATGTTGTTAGATCAGCAAAAGTTGATAAAGAGATTACTGACAGAGGTTAATGAACTTAAGGCTGCAGCTGACCTGCCCAATCAGCTAACTCAATCTGAGTTAGAAGATATGACTGATACTGCTAAGTACCCATTTCTCAATGTGGGTACATCCTCCAGGGCAGGAGAGGGCACTTCTGATGCAGGAGCTGAGGAGGCTGGAGGTTCAGGTGTGAGAAATGATGCTGAAGGAGTGAATGAGGTAGGAAGGGATGAAATGCTAAGAATGAGGAGGAGGTGATTGAGGTTGTGTTTGTGAATTTGGACTTTGACATAGAGAATGATCTGATGGGAGAGGAGATTATGAGAGATAATCCAATGGAAAGTGCTGACAAGAGATTAATAGATGAGGAGGAAGAGGAAGAACAGTTAGTTGACTATGATTCTGAGCTTGAGTACTATAAGGTCGATGAGAGACCATTGACTTATGTTTCCAAGAAGGGCAAGGATGAAGAAGACATTTTTGAGATGACAAAAGATGAATGGTTTGTGAGAGAGAAGGAGCCTGAGGAGCTAACACCTCTATTTCAAAATATGCCAGGGATGAGCAGAAAGGAAGCTGATAAGAAGATCATCAGCTGGAAATACAGCCCCGGCCTCAAGATGTTCATGATCAAGAGGAAAGGAGGAGGGATTACATATCTGCACAAGAGGAAGGCATTTAAGACCTTGCCTAAGTAGGACTTAAGGAGGTTAGCTGCATTACCATTGCTTGATGCTAATCTTAGTGAGAGGGCCAAGATGCTGGAGGAGGAGATCAAGAATGGAATGAATGAGAACTTTGAGGCATTCGGATTCATGAAGGCGGAGAGAAGGAGGTCAAAGAAAGACAAAGATTGGGAAACTGGAAAAGTGAGGATTGTGCTGAGGGTGAAACCCCCAAAGACTATGAGCAGAGTTAGAGTGCCGGATCCCCTTCCCTAACAGCTTCAGTGTTTTGAGAAATGTTTTTATGATAACAATACTGGGGAAGCGGTGACTAGACTAAAGAATGGAGGAGAATTTAGGCTGTTTGACCCGATGGAGATATTTGCCTTCTGTGATGAAGATCCACTTGTCCTGTGTGAGAATCCTATAAAAGTAGGAGCTGGAGCTGAAACGAGAAAAGAATCTAGATTGTTCATGTCTGTGGCTAACAAGGTGAGGGGAGTGAGGGCTGAGGTGAAGGAGTTGGCGGAGAAGGTTAGAGCAGAAGATGAGTTGAGAATGGAAGTGCAGGACCTAACAAAGAATTTTTTTGAGGCAAGTGCATGTGTTGAGGATGTTACTGCAGGAGCTGCTGAAGAAATATCAGAGGCAGCTGGAGAGACTGGAGCTGAGAAGTCAAATCAAGAGTGATGAAGACGGTGATGTCCAACCTAGGGGGAGTATTGAAGATCATGTATAGGTTGGACTCACCTTAGATTAGATTATGTTTATATTTCATTGTAATAGGCTTAATGTTAGTTTACTTTTGTATGTTGGTTAATTAGTTTAGTTTTGCTGCCCCAGCGAAACTATGAGCAAAAATGTAGTTTCGCTCATAGTCAGCTGCTAGTTTCACCCGGCGAAACTGTCAGTCTCAGCAGGGCGAAACTATGACTTTGGCAGGTTAGTTTCGCTGACAGCAAAACTGTCAGCAAAACTATCATTCCTATATATAGTTTTGATCTTGTTCATTGTTAGTGATCCTTGCAAAACCCTAATCATTTACTCTTATTGCAAGTGTCTATTGTAGGCTGAATTTTCACAGAAATATATTGAGCCTTTGTTCTTTTATTGTATTGGATCATTATTGATATATATGTTGAATACTTTTGGGTTCTTCGTCTTCTTCATTGTGTTTGTTGTTTGTTGTGATTATTGATATTGAACGATTCAACCTCTCAATTGTACTGAGATTCGATCAAATGGACCAACAACAGTTTATTTTAAGAAAACCTTTAGACCACTCAAAGAAAATTTTTGGAATTACAAGTTTTAAACAGAAAAGGTCCAATCATTACCTAAAGGTCCATGCTGGAATTTACGCGTCCGGTAAATTCATGATTACGTTGATCAAGTGTAATCGTCAATTTACCCAACCCGATCATCCTAATACTTTTCCACAAGGACGGTCCTAAGGTATCGGGGTTGTAGGTCTACTATGGTATTCCCGACTTCTCTACAACCTTTGGCTCTGATACCAATCTGCCACACCCCAGGCCCAGGTAGGGTGGGACGTCATAGACTAGCAACGACATATGGCAGCGGAAACTAACCATCATAAGAGCAAAACAGGAAAGAACATCACATGGCATTATATTTTTAAACAGAAACCGGGCTAGAAGAAGGGCTAGCCACATTACAAGTACATAATTCATAAGTACAAATTGTTCCATAATAACCAAACTTTAATTGTTCCAAATGTTTTAAAACCAAACAAAGCAAATGCCATGGGTCACGGTGCTAGGTCATCACAAGTCTTCTACATAAACCAGACCTTCATCAAGGATTACCTGAAACATGCTCAAAAGAAAATTGTGTCAACTAAAAAGTTGGTGAATTCAAGTGCTTAAAGTTTAAAAAACAAAAGGATTCAATAGAATCCACATTTGATTTAAAAATCATAGTTTCATTGTTGTGGGGGATCACAATCAACCCTACACTCAGTCCCGGCTAGCCTCTTCAAAAAAATTATGTTATACCAGTTAATCCCAAAGGAAGAACTGAGCCTCAAACAGTGCACCATACCTGCCGGATGGTTCACCCTAGTATCTTATAACAACCTGTCACATGACACAAACGACCCCGCAGGATCTCAGTGTGGTACCCTTCCCGTTCATCACGGAAGGCACTGTGTGTGGGGGATTCCCCAAGTAGATCTACCCATATAGTACAAGCGGTTCACACAAGAATTAATGATCTTGATACAGGTAAAATGTTAGATCTAGAAGCAATAGGTCTAGATCATTTTGTATTGGCTTAGAACTTTAATCAATACTTGTAATGAATATTTGTAATTCATTATTTTGATGTATGCATTATGTATATATAGGTTAACCCATATGTGTATTGATTTATGTGTATGATTGCAGGATTCAAACATTATACTTCGTCAATTTCTGAAATTGACTAAGTGTGAGAAACGTCTACGGATGAACATTTTTGTTCTTCCGAAGATATCTTTCTTACAAGACATTCATCCGAAGATATTCTACGGATGAACATCAGTACAGATGAGACTACAAGACCAAAGACTCATTGATGAACATTTGACATGGAGATAAGTGAGAAATTCAAGTGAAGACTTCTATGGAAGAGCAAACTCCTACGGAAGACAAAATAGGTGCAGAAGACCAAACACTTGTACTTAAATGATACAAGTAATTCAAGTCAACAAGTCAATCATGTATTCCAAGAGATTCGTTGTTTCCTTAATAGAAACACACGTGTCTATAAATATGAGTCCTAGGTTTCACATCATGGGATGAGCAATAGACGGCAAACACAAAACATCACATCGATTCACACAATCAATCACAAAACCCAAGCAGCCGTCATATCAATACATCAAAAACATCAATACGTTTGAAGAAATCATTGTTTATAGCATTCATTATTTGTTCATCTGTAATCATTAATAAGTTTTAATGAAATACTTTTGAATCAAATCTTGTTCCTTTATTTATTGTGTTGATATCATTATATTCTTTAGCATTAATATTCATTGCCATTGATTTTTGATTTTTAATCAATTAAGCAACGATTAATGATCATTTTGCAATCATTAACTCGATTCTAATCTAACACTGATAATTCCTGATTACGATCCTCAGATTTACAAGTGGTATTAGAGCCAAGTGCTTATTGATTTAGATCGATTGATCTATCGGTGTTAAAATTGTTTAATTGTTTGCTTAATTCATTAGATTTATCAGTTCATCTGATTAGATTTATTGTTTTTGAGCAAAATCCTTTTGGTGTGGATCAATTTTAAAACAATAAAACAGTGATTTGTCTTTCAGCGACTATTGTTTCATTGCTCGGTTAACTTAGATCTATATTCACATTAATTGAATCATAGATATGTGTTATTGATTGATAATCATCAATTGTTCAAATTAATTTAACAAACACATTAACAAAATCCTTGATTTGATACTTAATTATCATTACAAGGATTGACTGATTTGTCACCTCATTCACTTAATTACTCATTAATTAAGTTTTGTCATTAATTAGTTCATTATTCAAAAGAAACTTTGTTTTGGTTGAATTATAATACTTTAACTAAAAATGAGTAACTTTGTCGGTGGATCATCATACCAACCTCCAAAGTTGGAAACAAAAGCGGATTTTAAATCCTAGAAAATCAACTTCAGGATTCATGTGAATTACACTGTTCTGACTTATGGGTATCAATAACTGAAGGTTCGTACATTCCACCCACTCTTGGGCCAGAATACAATGACAATAATCAACCCATAAGTACAAAAGATCTGTCACCTGATGATGTTAAAAAGGTTAAAGTTGATATTAGAGCATAAAGTCTGCTTAGTATGGCTTTACCTGAAGAAATATTAATCGGGTGTGAGAATTATAAAACAACAAATTCCTTGTGGAAGATACTTCATACAATCTGTGAAGGGAGTGATGAAATCAGAAACATTAGGAAGGACACACTTCGCTCACAATATGAAACATTTCATCATATTGAGGGTGAATCAATTCCTCAACAACTCCATAGGTTTATGCAATTGGTAACTGAGATGAACATCATGGAGTTGAAGTATACAAATGAGGAATTGTTAGATCTAGGAATAATAGGTCTAGATCATTTTGTATAGGCTCAGAACTTTAATCAATTCATGTAATGAATATTTGTAATTCATTATGTATATATATTGGTTAACCCATATGTGCGTTGATTTATTTGTATGATTACAGGTACAAACATTATACTTAGTCAATTTGTGAAATTACTAAGTGTGAAAAACATCTACGGATGAACATTTTTGTTCTTCCGTAGATATCTTTCTTACAAGACATTCATCAGAAGATCTTCTACGGATGAATTTGGATATTCTCTGATGAACACACAAAGTAGCTGCGGAAGACCAAATAGTTGAGGAAGAACAAAGTAGCTGCAGAAGACCAAATAGCTGCAGAAGAACCAGATACGTAAATCATACAAGTGTTTCTAGTCAACAAGTCAATCACAGACTCCAAGAGATTCGCTGTTTCCTAAACAGACACATGCGTGTCTATAAATATGAGTCGTAGATTTCATATCAAAGGGAGAGACAGCGACTAAAATATCATCACATCGTTTCACACGATCAACACAAACCCTAGCAGCCGTCACATCAACACACCATAAATCATAAACGCAATCATTGCATAGAATTTTGTTAGCAATTATTATTTGACTGTTTGTAATCATTAATTGGTTTTAATGAATTGCGTTTGATTCAAATCATTGTTCTTTGCATATTGTTGATATCGTTTGATCATTTATTGTTTATTTTCTCTGGCATCGATATTTATTTATTGATCAATTAAACAATTATTAATGATAATTCCACGATCATTAATATGAAACCAATCTAACACTGATAATTCCTGATTGCGATCCTTGGATTCACAGGTGGTATCAGAGCCAAGTGCTCATTGATCTAGATCGATTGATCTATCGGTGTTAGAATTGTTTAATTCGAAAACTAGATCTATCAGTTTTCTGACTAGATCTATAGTTTTTTAAGCAAAAGTAATTGGTGTGAAGATTTGAAATTCAATAAATCAGTGATTTGTCATTCAGCTAGTATTGTTACATTGCTCGATTAACATTGATCTATATTCAAATTAATTGAAACATAGATCTGTGTTATTGGCTGACTCTCATTAACTGTTCATAAGAAACTTTGTTTTAGTTAAAACATCAATATTTGACTAAAATGAGTAGCTTTGTCGGTGGATCATCGTACCAGCCTCCAAAGTTGGAAACAAAAGCAGACTTTAAATCCCGAAAGATCAAGTTCAGAAATCATGTGAACTACACTGATTCTGACTTATGGGTATCAATAACTGAAGGTCCTTATATTCCACCCACCCTTGGGCCGGATTATAATGACAAAAATCAACCCATAAGTACAAAAGATCTGTCACCTGATGATGTTAAAAAGGTTAAAGTTGATATTAGAGCATACTGTTTGCTTAGTATGGCTTTACCAGAAGAAATACTAATCAGGTGTGAGAATTATAAAACAACAAATTCCTTGTGGAAGATACTTCATACTCTTTGTGAAGGGAGTGATGAAAGCAGAAGCATTAGGAAGGACACACTTCGCTCACAATATGAAACATTTCATCATATTGAGGGTGAATCAATTCCTCAACAACTCCATAGGTTTATGCAATTGGTAACTGAGATGAACATCATGGAGTTGAAGTATTCAAATGAGGAACTGAATAAAAAGATGCTCCATACATTGCCTGAAAGTTGGAAGCAAACTTTGTCCATGTTCAAGAACACAATTGATCTCAAAGCAACTGGCTTAGATACATTGGTAGCTAAAGTTGAGGCTCTTGAAATGGATGAAAAATCAAGAAACAAGAGTGAGAACACATGTCACACCTTATCATTTTAAAGAAACCAAAAGTGCTGGAAGTGCTTTTATCTCTAACAATATAGTGACAACTCTTGTACTTTGAGTGAAGTTGAAGAAGAAGTGAGCTTTTATGCATCAAAGCCTTCAAAGAAATCTTCTCAAAGTAAATCAGGAAAAGAAAAAGGAGACCTGATGATAGAAAAGATGCATCTACATCAGCAGCAAAGTCTTTAACAATCAACAACCAAGCAGAGCCCATTATTATGATTCTGGATTCTGAAGAACAAAAAGCAGCATTTGCAGCTTTTAGTTCAAGTTTTCAAGCCTACTTAGGAAGCACCTTAACACCTGCAAATATCTGCCAACAAGACTTGGAAGAACTACATCCAGAAGTAGTAGAGGAGATGGATCTTCAATGGAAATGGCAATGATTGCTTATAGAGCTAAACAATACTTGAGAAGAAACAAAAGTCTTGTTGCAGCAAGCAAAACATCAAAGATTGGTGTTGATAAGTCAAAGGTAAGATGTTTCAAATGCAAACTCTATGGGCACTTCTCAAGAGAATGTAATCAACAATCAAATCCTGACATGAGACGACAGTAGCAACATCAGTCTCATCAGCATCAATCTTATCAAACAACATTATCTCAGAGATCTTATAGACAACCACAGCTAATCAACTCATCCCCACCAGCCACAAATGCATCAGCAGGACCTAGTAATTCTAAAGAAACTGGGATGATCATTCTCCAAGATGGAACCTGTGACTGGAGCATGTAGGAGAAGGAAGTTTTGGATGAAAATCAAGCTTTAATGGCCCACATAGAGAACAAAGTTCCACCTATGGCTAGAGAGGTAAGAGATAGATTGTGTTCATCAATGTGTGTTAAGGAAGTTGAAAGATATAGAGTCCATGCTCAACAACTGGCTGATAAAGTTAAAGAAATAATGTTTTTGAATGAATCTCATGTAAGAGAACATAAATTATATCAATTCAAAATTAACTCTTTACAAAAAGATTTAGATAAATTTGTTTCAAAAAATTACAGCTTAAAAGCCCAAGTTAAGCATCTGACCACTTCCTTAACTAAATCCATGGCTGATCATGCATCAACTGAAGTGAAACTTCAGAAATTTCAACTTTTATCTCAGCAATATGAGAAATTATTGAATTCTCATGTTGAATCAAAGAACAGGTATGGGTTGGGATATAATGCTGTTGCATCTCCTTTGAATGATAACTATACACCTTTGCCTGAATCAATGACAAATAGCTTGTCAAATCATTTTGTGCCATGCACCAAGTTTGAAACAAACTGTACTGAACAAGTTAATAACAATGAATCTGAGGTGAGTGAAACTAAGTCTTTGAATTAGATAAAATCAAACAAAACGAATCAGAATTTGACTTTGATGGATGTGATGACTTGGATGATTCTGATGAACATGATGATATCTGTGCGGATCAACTGAATATTGGTAAGAATGTGTCAGTTGAAACAATCATTCCCAAAGTACTTGAGCAAACAAAGTTACATATCCTCCTAAGCAAAGAAACATGTTGAAGACTATTTGCAAGAGAATAGCTCACTAAATAAAGGTCTTCAAGTACTTCATCAGCAACAAAAACCTTCAACTGAAGTAATTTATAAGTGTACATCTACTGTTCACAAATCTTCCTTAGAAACTAAAAAGAAGCGAGTATCAGCAGAACTTCTCCGGAAGAAGAAACATTCTGCAGTAGCAGATCTGCGAAAAAACAAATCTATTGAATCAGTAGATGATCTGCAGAAGGCAAAAGAAACGACCATAAAGAAAACTCAAAAAGGTGTGAGCTCAAAGCAACAAACTTCAGCTGATAAACATGAACCTTTTGACATCATGTCAGGAAAAGGAAAGGAGTCAGCTTCAGTAAAGTTTGAGAAGAAGTTGAAGACTCAAAAACAGCAAAAGAAGAAGAAATTATTTGAGTCTGATATTGAGTCAGAAGAAAAGTATTGCAAATGGTGTGATATGAAAAATCATAACACTGAAGACTCTTACTTCAGCAGCTATTGCTCCATCTGCAATATGAACAATCACATGACTTCAGACTGTTACTTCAACAAACATTGTGCTATTTGTAACAAAAATAACCATTCCACTCAGGAATGTTATTTTAACAAAAAGAACAAGACAAAGAGCACAAAGAAGAAACAACATGAGAAGGATGAATCAGAATCTCAATCAAGTGAAGATAAAAAAGATTCAAGATTAAAGAAAACAAAAACAAAAACAAAAGGTGACAAAACCACAAGAGAAATCATCAGTTGATAGTGAACCTTTGAAGAGAAGACAACCTGAACAGAAATCAAAGACTCCTCAACAGTCAAAGACACCTCACAAAAAGATGGATTTGAATAATAAGAAGTCAGATGCTAAAGATACTTTCTTTGATAATTTTGAAAAAGGAACTCATGTTTCACATTCAAAATCTAAGGGTGATGAAACTTTCAACAATCAAGGATCGTCATCAAAGTCAAAACAGCAAACAAAGAAAGAGAAGATACTTGAGGAAGAGTTTGAACAATCAAAACAAAATTCCACAAGTTCATCATCAACAGAATCATCCTCACCACAAACAACACACAATGAATCAATTGAATCTAAAATTATTACTGAATCTTCAAGACTCATTCATGAGGAAGTTCAAATTTTAGACTCCACAGGATCACCCAAGATCATTATGACTTGGGTTTCCAAATCTAATTGATTTCCTTAATTGTGCAGGAACAATCTTGGAGAGCTGACAAGTTGTATGTTGACAGTGGTTGTTCCAGACATATGACAGGAAACTGTTCTCTTCTCCATGACTTCAAACATAAAAATGCTTCTTATATGGCATTTGGTGGGGATAAGAAGGGAGGTAAAATAGCTGGTGAAAGAATGGTAACTAATGGTGTGCTCAAATTTGAGAAAGTAAATTATTATGAAAAGTAGCAATATAATTTATTGAGTGTGTCTCAAATATGTGATCAAAATTATACCACATTATTTGATAACACTAATTGTTACATTCTTAAGCCAGGTTTTGCAGTTCCAGAAGATTCGATTCTTCTTAAAGCATCAAGAAAAGGAAACACATATGTTTTGGATATGAATAAAACAACACTCACAAACAATGAAACATGCCTGCTATCTAAGTCATCAGAAGATGAATCTCAGTTGTGGCATAGAAGGCTTGTTCATTCCAACTTGAAGAACATGAATAAATTGGCTAAAAATGACTTAGTCATTGGATTGCCAAAGAAAGAATTTTCTTGTTCAAACCATTGCTCCTCATGTTATAAAGGAAAACAATATAGAGTGTCACATAGATCCAAAACAATGAACATAAACACTACACCACTCAAATTGCTTCACATGGATCTTCTTGGTCCAACTAATGTGATGAGCATTGGAAAAAAGGCAATATTGTTTAGTGGTTGTGGATGACTTCACTAGATTCACATGGGTCTTTTTCTAAAAACTAAAGAGTGAAACATCAGAAACATTAATGGAGTTTGTCACTAAGATTGAGAATCAACTTGATTTAAAAGTTAAAATTTTTAGGAGTGACAATGGGACTGAATTTGTTAATACTGTCTTAGATTCATTTTGCAAGAATAAAGGCCTAGCAAGGCAATTCAGTGCACCAAGAACTCCACAACAAAATGGAGTTGCTGAAAGAAGAAACAGAACTCTCATTGAAGCAGCAAGAATAATGCTAGCTGATTCACAATTGCCAATCACCTTTTGGGCTGAAGCAGTGAACACAACATGCAATGTTCAAAACAGGACTTAATTGTAAAAGAACAAATAAAACACCTTATGAGCTTTTATTTAAAAGAAAACCTTACATAGGATATCTTAGAGCTTTTGGGTGTCATGTATCTGTTTTAAACATAAAAGAACAATTGGGAAATTTTTCAGAGAAAGCCTATGATGGTTTCTTCGTTGGATATTCTTCAACATCTAAATCATATAGGATCTACATTCCACAACAATACATTATGGAAGAAATTCCTAATGTGTCTTTTGATGAATCCTTATTTCCTAAATCTGCAAAAGGATCATCATGGTTGTTTGATATAAATGCACTCACAAACACATTTAACTCTGGTTATTTGAATGTTGCAGGTACTGAAGATACATGTTATCTATTTGTTCCTCCAAACGTGAATGAAGTGTCATTATCTGCTGATCCTCCAAGAATACAAACTTCAAGTATCATGGAACAAGGAACACCAAATAATGACAATAATGCAGCACAAGACCAAGCAAATGGATCTACATCCTCAGATGCAAACACTTCATCAGCAGCTGCTGACTCTGCATCCGCAGATGAGTGTCCTACATCCGGAGATGTGATTATTGGATCAGCTGATGTTCCATTCACATCAGTAGATATTCCACATATTGGAGATGGTCCATGGCATTCCAAAGAGTCATTGTCAGCAAGTCAACAAAATACATCCGTAGATGTTACTGTAACACCTGCAGAAGCACAAAATACATCCGTAGATGTTCCTGTAACTCCTGCGGATGGAACTCACAATGCAACTAATGTACAAAACGAAAATCATTCAGCTTCCAATGATGATCAATTTGATTACTTCATAAATTCATCATCTTAGCTGGATATATCTGCATCAATGCATATGACTAACTTGGAATCATCTATTCCAGTTGAGTCCATTCCAACAACAAAAATTCATAAGACTCATCCAATAAACAACATCATTGGAGATCTCAATGAAAGAACCACAAGAAGCCAAGGGGGAGCTACAAACATCTGTCTTTTCACTTGTTTTCTTTCACAAGTGGTTCCACCAAACATTACAGCTGCACTAAAAGATAATAGCTGGATTAAAGCCATGCAAGAAGAACTTCAACTATTCAGAAAGCAAAAGGTCTGGAATCTAGTTGATCTTCCTGAAGGCCAACATCCAATTGGCGCAAGGTGGTTATTCAAAAATAAACTAGATGACAGAGGTATCATTGTGAGAAACAAAGCTAGGCTGATTGCTAAAGGATATACTCAAGAAGAAGGGATAGACTATGATGAAGTTTTTGCACCTGTTGCAAGAATTGGAGCCATTAGAGTATTCCTAGCCTATGCATCATATAAGAAGTTCACTGTTTATCAAATGGATGTGAAGTGTGCCTTTTTATATGGGAAAATTGATGAAGAAGTCTATGTAGCTCAACCTCCAGGTTTTGAAGATCCTGATTACCCACATAGAGTATACAAGCTTGACAAAGCTTTGTATGGTCTTCATCAGGCACCAAGAAAGTGGTATGAAACATTATCATCTTTCTTGTTCAAGAATGGATTCAAAAGGGGAACTATTGATCAGACTCTCCTTCTCAAGCATGAACATCAAGACCTCTTAGTTGTTCAAATATATGTAGATAACATTATATTTAGATCAACAAACAAGAGACTGTGTGAAAGCTTTGAAGAGTTGATGAAATCTCAGTTTCAAATGAGCTCAATGGGAGAATTAACTTTCTTTCTTGGACTATAAGTTTATCAGAAAACAGATGGCATATTCATAATCAAGAAAAGTATATTCATCAAATATTGAAGAAGTACAATCATGCTGACACATCTTCATGCAAAACACCTGCTTCAACAATTGACAAAATTGTACCTGATCCTACAGGAAAATCTATTGATCAAAGATTATATAGATCAATAATAGGATCTCTTATGTATTTAACTGCTGGTAGACCTGACATAATGTTTGCTGTATGTGTTTGTGCTAGGTACCAATCAGATCCAAAAGAGTCCCATATGAATGCTGTGAAGAGGATTTTCAGATATCTCAAAGGGAAACCAGCCCTTGGTCTATGGTATCCAAAAGATGGAGACTTCTCTCTTTACTCTTATTCAGACAGTGACTATGGAGGATGCAACAATAATAGAAAATCCACAACTGGTGGATGTCAATTTTTAGGACCAAGACTTGTTTCATGGCAGTGCAAAAAGCAAACAAATGTATCTGTATCCACAGCTGAGGCTGAGTTCATAGCTGCTTCAGCTAGTTGCTCTCAAGTCCTTTGGTTGCAAAACCAATTACTTGATTACGGTTACAATTTCCTTCACACTCCAATTTATATTGACAATTCAGCTGCTATGTTTATCACTGCTAATCCTGTTCAATATAGTAAAACAAAGCATATTGAAATCAGTATCATTTTTTGAGAGATTGCTCAGAAAAAGGTTTAATCAAGTTAGTCAAAATGGATACAAAAAATCAGCTTGCTGATCTATTCACTAAGGACTTTGATTCAGTTAGATTTAATTTTCGAACTGAGTCTTTGGGCATGATTAAATTAGATTAATCATCATTAACCAAGAAAAGCATGTGTCTGTCCTTATAATAATAATAAAAAAAATAAAAAAATAAAAAAAAATATTGTCTTTATTTATTGTGTCTTCTATTTCTGCTTGACATATGTTTGGGAATGATAGTACACTGTGCCCTTGCTTGCTTCCTGAGTTCTTAAATTTCATTAAAAACTTATCAAAAGTTCTTTGATATGTAAGTAGATTCAACTTGAGTGAAGATTATACTAAGAGCATGCTTAACATAATGAAAAGGTGACTGTTTGTGAAAAGCTTCATTTTGAGGATCAAGCAAGTAAGTCTTATCCTGATGTGATAAATTCATTCACCTAAGCACACTATGTAAAATACCTTATAACGTCTATCTTTGCAAATCATATTCCCTTTGTTTTGTGTGAACAAAGACCTGGGTTTATGAACATCATGAGATACATATGTATTCAACTGGTGACAAGATCATGATCCTTATCATCCCTCTGTTTTGTGTAAACAAAGACCTGGGTTAAAGGCACCTCTGTTTTACGTAAGTAAAGACCTGGTGACCTGATGATTATCATATCTAAGCTCTCAAAAGAATCCATAGTGATCAACTGTAAATGTACATAAGAGCTTTTGTAGCATAGCATTTATGAGAAAACTCATATGTCTCAAGATAGAATTTATAACTTAATGTACATTGTTTCTAAGTTTGAAAAGGTGATGAATTGACTCACAAACGGAGGACAAACTCTAATGTAAATTGAATGTGGAGCCCATAACATTTTATCCCTAATACACATGAAAACATGATAAACAGCATGTCGAGTTGATTCCATACACTTGTTTGGATTTAAGTGGACAAACATACTTGCAATCAGGACTAGAATCAGGTCACAATTCAACAATCAACTCAATCAGGAAGTAGTTTAGTGTCATAGTATGATTCCATTATATGTGTTTATAAGCATGTACATATTTTTAATTCAATTTTGTTACTTTTAGTTTATTTATTGTATGTAATCTTTGGACTGTCATGTGCCTTTCATGCTATTTACTTTATAAATTTATAATGAATGCAACACTTTATCATTAATCACAAATTTAGTGGGAGTAGTTAATACATGAAATTCATAAAACATAAAAGCTGAATTAAATGATCCAAATTCAAATAAAGGAATTGGAACTTGAGCACTAACTTGGCTGAAGGATACATGAACTTGCACAAAATATAAATCTTCTTAAGTGTGCATAAATTGTCATGAAAACAAAGTCAACAAGGTCTAATAGCAATAAATGGTTCTATCAGTTGAATAGGACCATACAATCAAAGAAGTTAACTTTGTTTTTGCAGCATTAGCAGAAGCTACAGTACATTTTGCTGTTCAGTAGATGCTACAGTGCGAAAAAGGAATATGACCATCCGTAGATTGGTAACCTATGAATGTGGTAGTATTTAAAAGTATAATAGTTCCATAGACTGGCAATCTATGAAAATTCAAATTATACTTCTTCAAAAATCAGTTTTTAATTCTAAGTCATCCATAGATGATCTACGGAAGAACTAAAATCTACGGAAACAATAAAATTGGTAATAAGGATAGGGGGTCCCAGCTCATTTAATAAATGAAATTAATATATCCGAGGGAGTATAAATGATGTTTTTGACTTGTCAATTCCATTCACTTTTTCAGAACATCTTTTTCAGATAAACCCCCATCCGACAATATTCAAAATTACTAATAACCTTTAAACATTGCTTGATTCTTGATCTCTGTTCACTACAAGTTCAATAATATCAAGGTAAAATATATCATAATCCGAAATTATGAACTGATTGATTCATCATTTCTGTGTCAAAACTCTTCGTATTCTTAAGTGTGATGATTTTGCTCTAACATAACTTTCTTCATTCTTATGAACAGATGGCTAATCGTTTTGCAAGAGAGCACAATGTATGTGCATTCTTAAATCCTGACGACCCTGTAGCAGAAGGATGTCGAGATATCATCAGATACCTACGACGATCCAGGCTTTTCTATGCTTTATCAGCAGAGCCTGTGATTCTTCAAGCACACATCATTGATTTCTAGAATTCAGCTCGAATAGAGCAAGTTGGAGAATCTGAGATGATAGTTGCTGAAATCAAGAATGAAAGGATGAGAGTTGATGAACAAACTATCAGAAGGGCACTTGAGCTAGGAGAACAAGAAGTTGGTCACCCGGATGTTTTTGAGAATGAGTACATAGAGAAAGTGTTCTATCTGATGGGATATGATGGTGACTTTGACAAGGGTGAGATAAAGAAAGGGAGATTGTGCAAGCCATATAGATTCTTATGTCACACATATTTAAAGTGTATCTCCAACAGGAAGTCTGGGCTTGATAGATTCTCAAGGCACATTTCATCTGGCATTATTGGCATTTTTTGAGGGAAGGACATACAACTACTCAAAGTACATTTTCAGTTGTCTGTGTGATCACATCAAAATGAAAAAGGCTGATAAGTTGTACATGTTTCCAAGGTTTATGCAACTAATCATTAATGGTGATTTGCGTGGGATAGCAAGAGAAGGTGATGTGTTTGTTCAAGCACATCTGGGAAGTTCTGTACTGAATAAGATTAGTGGAAAATATGAAGGAGAAGATATGCCAATGTTTGCCCATGTGGCAGATGCTAATGCCAACATTCCACCAGAACTGATGTGGGAAGACCAGCAAGATAGTCAATCTACTGATGCTGAGCAAGACTTACCTCAACATTCCACTCCTCAATCTCCCATACACCACCATCATCAATCTACAAAAATCCAATCTCCAGCCAGTCAACACACCCAACCAATCTCTCCAATTCACCCTCAATCACCCATTCATCAACAACCTCTAACTCCATAAAATCTATCTCCTGAGAGTACTCATACAGAACCCATCTCAGTTACTCAATCTCAAAACTCAGTACACACTGGTAAGACTGAGTTTGTATCTCAGGCAAGTACCATTCCTCTCACAATCACCAGCCCACAAACCCCTGTCATGTCTAACCAAACTGAACCAATATCTCCAATCATTGATCCTCAACATCAACAACAACCTCATCAAGAGAAAATAGATCAAGCAGTTGAGTGTATTTCAAGCTCAACAAGTATAGCTCTTGCTGTAGGCAATGAGGTTGAGATTGCTGGTCAACATCAAGAAGGTGAAAAAGTAGCTAACTATGTTGATGTTATAGCCTATCATGAAGATGACCTGGAAGATGATGATATAGATGTAAGCAAAAGTTGTCTGGTTGCTGAGTATAACAAACTTATTATCAAATCAAACAAAAGGTTGGAAAGAATTAGAGAGCTCAAAGGAATGTTAAAAGAAAAGGAGGAGCTGATGAACAAACAAGAATCCAGACTGATCAGATTAAGAAAAGATACTCAAACCAACAATGAAGTAATTAATGCATTGAATGAGCTGGTTGAAGAACTTAAAGACTCTGTGAAGCATGAGAAGACTGAAAAAGAGAAGTTCATGTTGGAAGTTGAACAAGCAAACAACTCTCTCACTGCTCAGTCTATTTTGTTGAAAAGGAAAGATGAACTAATTGATGAGCTCAAGATGAAAATTTGTGCACTTGAATCAAATGCTGCTCCATCAACAGAAATAAAAGAATCCACTGAAGCTTCAAAGCCAATCATTCAGTACTCAAGAAAGAGGAAGTATTTTGGGTATGTAGAGAAAAAGGTGATTAATGTTGAAGATTCACCAAAAAGATCAAGGCCTACATCTCCAGAGCACACTCCTTCAGTGGATGTTTTCAATTTAAAGCCTAAGTCTCATGCTGAAACTTAGAGTGATGCTGAATGGGATGAGCTTACTAAAGATGAGTCTCCCAAAGAACAAAAAGAATCAAAGGTTGATGACCTACTGTCCATCAAAGACATATTGGAAGAAAGGCCTGAATCAACTATGTTTATGACCCTGATCAATCATGGGTTCCCGTATGACATGGTTGAGAGAATGAACATGACAGAAATGAAGGAAGCACTGAAGGAATTTGAACTAGCAAGCTTCATGATTCCAGATTGCGATTATGAAACATTCACAACCTTCCAATCAATTTAGATAATAAAGAAAGAACTAGGCCATTATGATACAGCAAAGCTGAACAAATACAATATGAATTGTTGGTTACAAAGTCATAACTACAAGATACATGAGCTGAATGGAAGATCAGTGGGAGAGCTTAGAAGGATGATGGAGCAAGTAATGAAAGTTAAGCTTGAAACTGGTGTGAAATTCCAGACTAAAGCTCCAAATCCAGCTGATGAGCATCACAACAAAGTCCCTGCTGAGCCTGTCACTGTTGAAAGTAAAGACCAGCATAAAAGGAAAGATAAACTGATTAGAGAACCAAGAGAAGTGATGCCTAGCAAAGTATGGCCACTTGGAACAACAGTCAGAGAAATAACTGAACAGAAGTCTACCTTGATAGAGTTGTTTGATCACCTCACAACTCCTAACTCTGTGGAAGATAACAGGATTATGGCCTGGAAATATGATCAAGAGTGAGATTGTGCAATCATAAAGAGATCATCTGGAAGGGTGCAGTACTTTCATGATTTAGAACACGTCCTGTGCATGCTTGAATATGACATCAGAGATCTACAAAGCCTAATCATGACTAACAACCTAATTCACCTAAGAGGAAGAGACTTCTCTGTATTTGTGAGTAAGTTAAAGACAAAATTCAAAGGTGATGTGCTTAAAGAAGCTAGGAGAGAGGATGATGAGCACAAAAGAAGATTAGAGAGAATGAAAAGATCAAAATCCAACTCCTCTACATTGGTAGATGATGAGTTTCTAAAGAGGGTTGGATACCAAAACAGGAAGGAAGCAACTACTAAAATCTTTGATGGTAATCAATATACATTACCCATAACTGAATGGGGATATGTTGAGAAAACAAAAGAGTTGGTGCTGCTGAGGAATGTTGAGAACAAAAGAGCTGGTCGAATCAGGATCTTTGATCCAGTGGAAATCAAGCTACTCCATCCCAGCTACACTTCATACTTTCATGACAAATTCTTCCCAAAGCTGACTGATGAAAGAGCTCAGAATGATCTATGCCTACATGTTCATATGATTCAAGTGATTGATAAACTGCATGCCAAGGCTTACAAGAGAAGAAGATATGAGGCAGGGATTTTGAGAGGATCAAACATCAAGGAAGTGAGTGAGCTGAGGATCTCAGAGCAAGTTGAGTTAGAGATAGTCCACAACAATAGTGTTTTGGAAATTCTTACAACTAAAGAAGATGTTCTGGGCCGCAGTTTTGAAACATTACAAAAGATCAGTAAAATGAAGATCAACTACAAGTATGATGATCAGAAGACTGCTGTCTCGTACTTCTATAACAAAATTATAGCAAGTGTGAATGATCTTTCAGTTTTGAAGAACTGATTACAAGTTTCTAAGCCTAAGGGGGAGTATTGTTAGATCTAGGAATAATAGGTCTAGATCATTTTTTATAGGCTCAGAACTTTAATCAATTCATGTAATGAATATTTGTAATTCATTATGTATATATATAGGTCAACCCATATGTGCATTGATTTATGTGTATGATTACAGGTAGAAACATTATACTTAGTCAATTTGTGAAATTGACTAAGTGTGAAAAACATCTACGGATGAACATTTTTGTTCTTCCGTAGATATCTTTCTTACAAGACATTCATCAGAAGATCTTCTACGGATGAATTTGGATATTCTCTGATGAACACACAAAGTAGCTGCGGAAGACTAAATAGCTGCGGAAGAACAAAGTAGCTGCGGAAGACCAAATAGCTGCGGAAGAACCTGATACGTAAATCATACAAGTGTTTCTAGTCAACAAGTCAACCACAGACTCTAAGAGATTCGATGTTTCCTTAACAAAAAACGCGTGTCTATAAATATGAGTCCTAGGTTTCATATCTAAGGGATAGACGGCGACTAAAATATCATCACATCATTTCACACGATCAACACAAACCCTAGCAGCCGTCACATCTACACACCATAAATCATAAACGCAATCATTGTATAGAATTTTGTTAGCAATTATTATTTGACTCTTTGTAATCATTAATTGGTTTTAATGAATTGCGTTTGATTCAAATCATTGTTCTTTGCATATTGTTAATATCATTTGATCATTTATTGTTTATTTTCTCTGGCATCGATATTTATTTATTGATCAATTAAACAACGATTAATGATAATTCCGCGATCATTAATACGAAACCAATCTAATGCTGATAATTCCTGATTGCTATCCTTGGATTCACAGGAATTAAACAAAAAGATGCTCCATACTTTGCCTGAAAGTTGGAACAAACTGTGTCCATGTTCAAGAACACCATTGATCTCAAAGCAACTGGTTTAGATACATCGGTAGCTAAAGTTGAGGCTCTTGAAATTGATGAAAAATCAAGAAACAAGAGTGTGAGAACACATGTCACACCTTATCATTTTAAAGAAACCAAAAGTGCTGGAAGTGCTTTTATTTCTAACAATGATAGTGACAACTCTTGTACTTTGAGTGAAAATGAAAAAAAAGTGAGTTTTTATGCATCAAAGCCTTCAAAGAAATCTTCTCAAAGAATATCAGGAAAGGAAATGGAAAGACCTGATGAGAGAAAAGATGCATCTACGTCATCAGCAAAGTCTTCATCAAACAACAACCAAGTAGAGCTCATCACTGTGATTCTGGACTCTAAAGAACAAAAAGCAGCCTTTGCAACTTTTAGTTCAACTTTTCAAGCTTACCTGGGAAGCACTTTAACAACTGCTAACATCTGCCTGCAAGACTTGGAAGAACTACATCCAGATGTAGTAGAGGAGATGGATCTTTAATGGCAAATGGCAATGATTGCTTATAGAGCCAAGCAGTACCTGAGAAGAAACAAAAAGTTGGCTGCAACAAGTAAAACATCAAAGATTGGTGTTGATAAGTCAAAGGTAAGATGTTTCAAATGCAATCTCTATGGGCACTTCTCAAGAGAATGTAATCAACAATCAAGTCCTGACATGAGACAACATCAACAACATCAGTCTGATCAGCATCAATCTCATCAACCAACAACATCTCAAAGATCATTCAGACAACCGCATCTAACCAATTCATCCCCACCAGCCACAAATGCATCAGCAGGACCTAGTAATTCTAAAGAAACTGGGCTGATCATACTTCAAGATGGAACCTGTGACTGGAGCATGTATGAGAAGGAAGTTTTGGAAGAGAATCAAGCTTTAATGGCCTACATAGAGAACAAAGTTCCACCCATGGCTAGAGAGGTAAGAGATAGGTTGTGTTCATCAGTATGTGTTGAGGAAGTTGAAAGATATAGAGTCCATGCTCAACAACTGGCTGATAAAGTAAAAGTAACAATGATTTTGAATGAATCTCATGTAAGAGAACATAAATTATATCAAATCAAAATTAACTCTTTACAAAAAGATTTAGATAAACTTGTTTCAGAAAAGTACAGCTTAAAAGCCCAAGTTGAGCATCTGACCACTTCTTTAACTAAATCCATGGCTGATCATGCATCAACTAAAGTGAAACTTTAGAAGTTTCAACTCTTATCTCAGCAATATGAGAAATTATTGAATTCTCATATTAAATCAAAGAACAGGTATGGGTTGGGATATAATGTTGTTGCACCTCCTTTGAATGATAACTAAACAACTTTACCTAAAACAATGACAAATAGCTTGTCAAATCATTTTGTGCCATGCACCAAGTTTGAAACAAAATCTAATGAACAAGTTAGTAACAATGAATCTGAGGTGAATGAAACTGAGTCTTCTGAATCAGATAAAATCAAACAAAATGACTCAAAATTTGACTTTGATGAATGTGATGACTTGGATGATTCTGATGAATATGATGATAAATCTGCGGATCAACTGAATATTGGTAAGAATGTTTCCTTTGAAACAATCATTCCCAAAGTTCTTGAAGAAACAAAGTTGCTCTATCCTCCAAAGCAAAGAAACATGTTGAAGACTATTTGCAAGAGAATAGCTCAGCTAAATGAAGGTCTTCAAGAACTTCATCAGCAACAAAAACCTTCAAATGAAGTGATTGAAAAGTGTACATCTACTGAGGAAGTACACACATCTTCCGTACAAAAGGGAAAGAAGCAACTATCAGCAAAACTTCACCGGAAGAAGAATCATTCTTCAGTAGCAGATCTGCGGAAAACCAAATCTACTAAGTCAGTAGAAGATCTGCGGAAGGAAAAAGTAACAACCAACAAGAAATCAAACCAGAAAGTGGTGAATCCTAAGCAGCAGAAATCAGCAAATGCTAAACAAGGATCCTTTGACATTATGTCAGGGAAAGGCAAGGATTCATCAACTCCAAAATTTGAAAAAGATTTGAAGACTCAAAAGCTATAATAGAATAAGAAAGTGATTGATTCTGAGAAAGAATCAAAGGAAATGTATTGTAAGTGGTATGATATGAAAAATCACAATACTAAAGACTGTTACTTCAGTAGTTATTTCTCTATTTGCAATATGAATAATCACAAGACTTCTGACTACTACTTCAACCAACATTGTGCAATTTGTAACAAAAATAACCATTCCACTCAGGAATGTTATTTCAACAATAAGAACAAGACAAAGAGCAGAAAGAAGCAACTATCTAAGAAGGATGAATCAGACTCTCATTCCAGTGAATGTCAAGAAGATTCAAAAGCAAGAAAAAACAGCAAAAACAAAAGTTGCAAAAACCAAAGAAAACATCTGCTGATGATAAACCTTTGAAGAATGAGAAACCACATAAGCAACTCAAAACGCCTCACAAGAAGGTGGATTTGACAGATAAGAATGAGAATACTGATGATAAATTCTTTGATCTTTTTGAAAAGGGTTCACATATACCACAGTCAAAAACAAAGGATGGTGAAACTTTCAATAATCAAGGTTGATCATCAAAAACAAAGCAGCAGACAACAAAAGAAAAGGTGAATGAAGAAGGGATTGAAAAAAAGACCAAAGTTCCACAAGCACATCTTTAACAGAATCATCCTCACCACAAACAACACATAATGAATCAATTGAGTCTAAAATTAATACTAAAAGAACAAGACTCATTCATGAGGAAGTTATAATTTTAGACACTACTGGAAAACCCAAGATTATTAAGGCTTGGGTTTCCCATTCTAACTGATTTCTTTATGTGGGCAGGAACAAACATGGAGAGCTGACAACAAGTGGTATGTTGACAGTGGTTGTTCCAGGCGTATGACAGGAAACTGTGCTCTTCTCCATGACTTCAAACATAAAAATGCTTCATATGTGGCATTTGATGGGGATAAGAAGGGAGGTAAAATTATTGGTGTAGGAATGGTAACTAATGGTGTGCTCAAATTTGAGAAAGTAAATTACAGTGAAAATTTGCAATATAATTTACTCAGTGTAATTATACCACATTATTTGATAACACTAATTGTTATATTCTTAAGCAAGGTTTTTCAATTCCAGAAGATTGGATCCTTCTTAAAGCATCAAGAAAAGGAAACACATATGTTTTGGATATGAACAATACAGCACTCACAATCAATGAAACATGCCTGCTATCTAAGTCATCAGAAGATGAATCTCAGTTGTGGCATAGAAGGTTTGTTCACTCTAACATGAAGAACATGAATAAATTGGCGAAAAATGACTTAGTCATTGGATTGCCAAAAAAAGAATTTTATTGTTCAAACCATTGTCCTTCATGCTATAAAGGAAAACAACATAGAGTGTCACATAAATCCAAAATTATAAATACAAACACTACACCACTTAAATTGCTTCACATGGATCTTTTTAGACCAACCAATATAATGAGCATTGGAAAAAGGCAATATTGTTTAGTGGTTGTGGATGATTTCACTAGATTCATATGGGTCTTTTTCTTAAAACAAAAGAGTGAAACATCAGAAACATTAATGGAGTTTGTCACCAAGATTGAGAATCAACTTGATTTAAAAGTTAAAATTTTCAGGAGTGATAATGGGACTGAATTGTTAATACTATCTTGGACTCTTTTTGCAGGAATAAAGGCATTGCAAGGCAATTCAGTGCACTAAGAACTCCACAACAAAATGGAGTTGCTGAAAGAAGAAACATAACTCTCATTGAAGCAGCAAGGACAATGCTAGCTGATTCACAATTGCCAATCACCTTTTGGGCTGAAGCAGTTAACACAGCTTGCAATGTTCAAAACAAGACATTAATTGTCAAAGAACACAATAAAACACCTTATGAACTTTTATTTAAAAGAAAACCTTACATAGGATATCTTAAAGCTTTTGGGTGTCATGTATCTGTTTTAAACACAAAAGAACAATTGGGAAAATTTTCAGAGAAAGCCAATGATGGTTTCTTTGTTGGATACTCATCAACATCTAAATCATATAGGATTTACATTCCATAACATGGTTGTTTGATATAGATGCACTCACAGACTCATTTAACTCCTAATGTGTCATTTGATGAGTCCTTATTTCCTAAATCTGTCAAAGGAACATCCTGGTTGTTTGATATAGATGCACTCACAGACACATTTAACTCTAGTTATTTGAATAATGCAGGTTCTATGGATACATGCTATCCATTTGTTCCTCCAAACATGAATGAAGTGTCATTATCTGTTGATCCTCCAAGAATACAAACTTCAAGTATCATGAAACAAGGAACAACAAATAATGTCAATAATTTAGCACAAGACCAGCCAAATGGATCTACATCCTGATATGCAAGCACTTCATCAGCAGCTGCTAACTTTGCATCCGCAGATGAGTGTCCTACATCCGGAGATATGGATATTGCATCAGCAGATGTTCCATCCACATCAGTAGATAATCCATACATTGGAGATGATCCACTGCATTCCAAAGAGTTAATGTCAGTAAGTCAACAAATACCATCCGCAGATGTTCCTGTAACTCCTGTGGAAGCACAAAATACATCCGTAGAAGTTCCGTGGAAGGCATTCACAATGCAGCTGATGTACAAAAGGAAAATCATTCAGCTTCCAATGATCAACATGATGATTAATTTGATTACTTCATAAATTCATCATCTCAGCTGGATCCATCTGCATCAATGAATATGACTAACTTGGAATCATCTATTCCAGTTGAGTCTATTCCAACGACAAGAATTCATAAGACTCATTCAATGAACAACATCATTGGTGACCTTAATGAAAGAACCACAAGAAGCCAAGGGGGATCTACAAACATCTGTCTTTTCACTTGTTTTCTTTCACATGTGGTTCCTCCAAACATCATAGCTACACTAAAAGATAATAGCTAGATTGAAGCTATGCAGCAAGAGCTTCAACAATTCAGAAAGCAGAAATTCTGGAATCTAGTTGATCTACCTGAAGGTCAACATCCAATTGGCACACGGTGGCTCTTCAAAAATAAACTAGATCAGAGGTATAATTGTGAGAAACAAAGCAAGGCTGATTGCACAATGTTATACTCAAGAAGAAGGGATAAACTATGATGAAGTTTTTGCACCAGTTGCAAGAATTAAAGCCATAAGAGTACTCCTAGCCTATGCATCATATAAGTTCACTGTCTATCAAATGGTTTGCAAATGTGCTTTCTTATATGGGAAAATTGATGAAGAAGTCTATGTAGCTCAACCTCCTGATTTTGAAGATCCTGATTACCCACATAGGGTATACAAGCTTGACAAAGCTTTGTATGGTCTTCATCAAGCACCAAGAAAGTGGTATGAAACATTATCATCTTTCTTGCTCAAGCATGGATATAAAAGGGGAACTATTGATCAGACTCTCTTTCTCAAACAAGAACATCAAGACCTCCTAGTTGTTCAAATTTATGTAGATGACTTTATATTTGGATCAACAAACAAGAGACTGTGTGTAAGCTTTGAAGAGTTGATGAAATCTGAGTTTCAGATGAGTTCAATGGGAGAAATAAACTTCTTCCTTGGTCTATAAGTTCATCAGAAAACAGATGGCATCTTCATCAATCAAGAGAAGTATATTCATCAAATATTGAAGAAGTACAATCTTGCTGATACATCTTCATGCAAAACACCTGCTTCAACAATTGACAAAATTATACCTGATCCTACAGGAAAATCTATTGATCAAAGATTGTATAGATCAATGATAGGATCTCTTATGTATTTAACTGCCAGCATACCTGACATAATGTTTGTTGTGTGTGTTTGTGCTAGGTACCAATCAGATCCAAAAGAGTCTCATCTAAATGCTGTTAAGAGGATCTTCGGATATCTGAAAGGGAAACCTGCCCTTGGACTTTGGTATCCAGAGGATGGTGACTTCACTCTCTACTCATACTCAGATAGTGACTTTGGAGGATGCAACACCAATAGAAAATCCACAACTAGTGGGTGTCAATTTATAGGACCATGACTTGTTTCATGGCAGTGGAAAAAACAAACAAATGTATCTGTATCCACAGCTGAGGCTGAGTACATAGCTGCTTCAGCTGGTTGCTCTCAGGTCCTTTGGTTGCAAAACCAATTACTTGATTATAGTTACAATTTCCTTCAAACTCCAATTCATATTGACAATTCAACTGCTATGTTCATCACTGCTAATCCAGTGCAACACAGTAAAACAAAGCATATTGAAATCAGATACCATTTTCTGAGAGATTGCTCAGAATAAGGTTTAATCAAGTTAGTCAAAGTGGATTCAACAAATTAGCTTGTTGACTTATTCACTAAAGCCTTTGATTCAGTTAGATTTAATTTTCTAATTAAGTCTTTAGGCATGATTAACTTAGATTAATCATCATTAACAAAGAAAAGCATATGTCTGTCCTTGTAAATAGTAATAAAGAAAACCCAAAAACATTCATAAAAACATACAAAATACAAAAATATTGTCTTTCTTTATTGTGTCATTTGTTTCAGCATGACATATGTATAGGAAATGATAGTACACTATGCCTTTGCTTACTTCCTGAGTTCTTAAATATCATTAAAATCTGATCAAAGTTTCTTGATATATGAGTAGGTTCATCTTGAGTGGAAACTACACTAAGAGCATGCCTAACATAATGCAAAAGTGGCTATATATGGGAAAGTCCATTTTGAGGATACAACAAGTGAGTCTTATTCTGATGTGACCAAATCACTCATCTAAACACACTATGTACAAACACTTTATAATATCTATCTTTGCAAATCATATTCCCTCTGTTTTGTGTAAACAAAGTTCTGGGTGTATGATCACCATGGTATACATTTTTAACCAACTGGTGAACAGATCATGATCCTCATCATCCCTCTGTTTTGTGTAAACAAAGACCTGGGTTAAAGGCACCTCTGTTTTACGGAAGTAAAGACCTGGTGACCTGATGATGATCATATCTTAGCTCTCAAAAGAATCCTCTGTGATCAACTGTATATTAACTTCAGAGCTATTACATCAATGCATCAATGAGATGTCAAATGCATCGTAAGATAGACTTATAACTTAAAGTACATAGTTTCTAAGTGTAAAAAAGTGATGATTTGACTCACAAAGGGAGGACAAACTCTAAGTGATTTGAATGTGGATCCCATAATAGTTTCTCACTAATAAACATGAAAACATGATAAACAGCATGCCTAGTTGATACTATACTCTTGTTTGAATTTAAGTGGACAAACATACTTGCAATCAGAACTAGAATCAGGTATCATTTCATCAAACAAATCAAACAGGAAGATGTTTAGTGTTATAGTACGATCTCATTCTATGTTTATATTTCTTTTTCAGTACTTTTGGACAGTCATGTGTCTTTCATGAATTCTTCACATAAATTTATGATAAATGCCTTAGTTTAACATTAATCACAAATTTAGGGGGGAGTAGATAATTCATGAAAGTTTAATATCAGAATTTTCAAATCAATTGGAAAAATAAAGAATATGAAGGAATTGGAGCTTGAGCACTAACTTGGCTGTAGGATACATGAAGTTTTTCAAATTATAAATCTTCTTGTGCACAAATTATCATGAAAACAAAGTCAACAAGGTCCAATACAATAAATGGTTCTATCAGTTGATTAGGACCATACAATCAAAGAAGTTTCAAACTTTGCATTTAAGTATCAGCAGAAGCTACAGTGCATTTTAAGCATCAGCAGAAGCTACAGTACATTTTCAGCATCAGCAGAAGCTACAGTGCATTTTCAGTTTTGAAGACCTGATTACAAGTGTCTAAGCCTAAGGGGGAGCATTATTAGATCTAGAAGCAATAGGTCTAGATCATTTTGGATAGGCTTAGAACTTTAATCAATACTTGTAATGAATATTTGTAATTCATTATTTTGATGTATGCATTATGTATATATAGGTTAACCCATATGTGTGTTGATTTATGTGTATGATTGCAGGATTCAAACATTATACTTGGTCAATTTCTGAAATTGACTAAGTGTAAGAAACATCTACGGATGAGCATTTTTGTTCTTCCGTAGATATCTTTCTTACAAGACATTCATCCGAAGATATTCTACGGATGAACATCGGTACAGATGAGACTACAAGACCAAAGACTCATTGATGAACATTTCACATGGAGACAAGTGAGAAATTCAAGTGAAGACTTCTATAGAAGAGCAAACTCCTACGGAATACAAAATAGCTACGGAAGACCAAACACTTGTACTTAAATGATACAAGTAATTCAAGTCAACAAGTCAATCATGAATTCCAAGAGATTCGCTGTTTCCTTAACAGAAACACACGTGCCTATAAATATGAGTCCTAGGTTTCACATCATGCAACGAGCAATAGACGGCAAACACAAAACATCATATCGATTCACACAATCAATCACAAAACCCTAGCAACCGTCATATCAATACATTAAATCAAAATTGTCAAATCAATTGAAAAATTAAAGAATATGAAGGAATTGGAGCTTGAGCACTAACTTGGCTGTAGGATACATGAAGTCTTTCAAATTATAAATCTTCTTATGCATAAATTGTCATGAAAACAAAGTCAACAAGGTCCAATAGTAATAAATGGTTCTATCAGTTGATTAGGACCATACAATCAAAGAAGTTTCAAACATTGCATTTAAGCATCAACAGAAGCTACAGTGCATTTTAAGCATCAGCAGAAGCTACAATGCATTTTCAGCATCAGCAGAAGCTACAGTGCGAAACTTAATCAAGTAAAATATGACAATTCGTAGATTGGTAAACTACGGATGTGTTAATATTTTAAAAGTATAATCTATTTTCATAGATTGGTAATATATGGAAAATCAAGTTATACTTCAATGAAGAATTCAGTTCTTGATAGTTAGGTATCCACAGATGTCCTACGGAAGAACTGAAATCTACGGAATAGATAAATTCTACGGAAGAGTAATAAGGAATGTGGGACTCACTTCATTAAATAAATGAAATTAATGCGTCCGAGGGAGTATAAATGATGTTTTTGACCTAAATATTCATTATTCACTTTTACAGAGCACTTTTCAGAACTAGAAAAACGTTCATCAAAAACTTCTCCCTCCTTTCCTCAAACATTCAAAATACCAATTCAAAACAACTAACAATATCATAAACTTGATATCAAATTAGTGTGTTCAAGGTAAAACATATCATAAACATCAATAATCAACTATTTGATTCATAGTTGTCATCAAAACTCTTTGAATTCTTATGCTTATTAACTTGTTCTAACCTAATCATCTTAACTCTTATGAACAAATGGCTAATCAATTTGCTAGAGAGCATAATGTATGTGCCTTTCTGAATGCTGATGACCCTGCATCGGATGGATGTCGGGATATCATCAGATACTTACAACGATCCAGGCTTTTCTATGCTTTAACAGCAGAGCCTGTGATTCATCAAGCTCATATAGTTGATTTTTGGAATTCAGCACAAATAGAGGAAGATGGAGAATCTGAAGTGATTATGGCTGATATTAAGAATGAAAGACTAAGGATTGATGAGCAGACCATCAAAAGGGTACTAGAGTTGAGAGATCAAGAATCGGGTCTCCCAGATGTATTTGAGAATAAGTACATAGAGAAGGTCTTCTATCTGATGGGGTATGCCGGTGATTTTGAGAAGGGATAAATAAAGAAAGGAAGATTATGCAAGTCATATAGATTTCTGTGTCACACTTATCTCAAGTGTATCTCCAACAGGAAATCCAGATTGGATAGATTTTCTAGACATATTTCTTCTGGAATCATTGGCATATTTGAGGGGAGGACATACAACTACTCAAAATACATCTTTGGGTGTCTGTGTGACCAAATTAGAGTACAAAAAACTAAGAAGATGTACATGTTCCCAAGGTTCTTACAACTGATCATCAATGCTAAGCTTCCTTGGATAGCAAGAGATGGTGATGTATTTGTGCAAGCTTGTTTGGGCAGATATTTTCTAAACAAGATTAGTGGTAAATACCAAGGTGAAGACATGCCAATGTTTGCTCACGTGTTGATTCTAATGCCAACATCCCATAAGAGCTGGTGTGGGAAGACCAGCAAGAGAGTTCATCTGTTGATGCTGAAGAAGTCTCACAGTCCCCTCCTCAATCTCCCATACACCACCATCATCAATCTCCACAAATCCAATCACCAGCTAGTCAAAACACCCTGCCCATCTCACCTATTCAACATGAACCATCCCCACAACCTCAATCACCAGTCAGTGAAAACACAGTGCCCTTCTCTTTAATTCATCCTCAATCACCAATCCAAAACCAATTACAAATTTATAAACAACCTCCAACTCCTATGCATCAATCATCTGAGAGCATTTACACTGGTGAGATTGAGTTAGCCTCTTAAGCTAGCACAGTTCCTCTTAGCACAACAAAATTACCAAGCCTTGTTCACTCAAATGATACTGAGCCTATGTCTCCAATCATTGCCGAACAACAACAACAACTACATCAAGAGCAGGCAGATCAAGCTGTTGAGTCCAGTTCAAGCTCAACTAGTGTAGCCCCTGATGAAGTGAATAGTGATGAGATTACTGCTCAACATCAAGAATGGGAAGAAGAAGCCAAGTATGTTGATATGATTGATTATAATGAAGATGATCTGAGTGATGATGATATCCCAGTCGGAAAAAGTTATCTGGTTGCTGAGTACAACAAACATATCATCAAATCAAACAAAAGATTGGAAAAGGATAAAAGAGTTGAAGGGAATAATAAAATAGAAAGAGGAACTGATGAACAAACAAGAAGCATCTCTGAAAAGGTTTAGGGAAGATGTAAAATGCAACAATGAAGTAATTGATGCATTGCATCAACATGTGGAAGTGCTCAAGGAGTCCTTGAAACAACAAACTGATGAAAGAGAGAAGCTTGTGTTGGAGAACAATAAAGCTAAGAAGACTCTGAATGATCAATCTACTCACCTGGAAAAAAAAGATGCAGAGATTGATGAGCTGAAAAAGAAGATAAGTGACCTTGAATCAATCCTGCAACAAAACAAACAAAAGAATATGCTCAGACTTCAAAGCAACTCATTCAATACACCAGGAAGAGGAAGTACTTAGGTACTGTAAAGAAAGAGGTGATTGATGTAGAAAAATCTCCGAAAAGGTCAAAGCCTACATCTCCAGAGCACACTCCTTCAGTGGATGTGTAACAACCAACCTCCAGGTCATAAACCTAACCTTTAACCCATCCCGCATCATTATCTATGCAGTTAATATTAATGCAATATCACTATTACTATTACTATCAGTGTTATTATTATTATTGATATTATTGTCATTTTTGTTATTTCATGTGCCATTTTGCATGAATTTGTCAGTTCTAGCCTTAGCATAGAATAACTTCGTGTTCCGGGAAAGTTAAGTTGTCACCCTTGCAATTGAATTTTAATTGAAACAATTAAAGTGTGTGCATACACACACAATTCATGGTTGAAACATATAGATATACAAGCCTAACGTTTAACAATTAACAAGTGATACCATCTAAAATACTACCCAACACCACAAAATAATACTACACAATACCATTTTTACAATTAAAATTTAAAAATAATACCCCCACTAGATGCCATGTTCGGCCGCCCACACACCCACCAATCCACACCCACACTCTCCACTACACACCACCACTTCTATCCCCCATTCCTCTTGCATGCATTTCCTTACAACCCACAAACACATTCCTCTCATTTCTCTCCCTCTCCTCTCGATTTCACCTACAGAAAACACACACATTCACCACGGTTCCTCAACATTCCAGCCCTCCAAATCGAAGAAACAACCGCAACCATCATCGGCCAAGCCTCAACAAGCAAGAAGGTGCTACCTTGTGAACTTTGGTGCACGGTCCTTGTAACTTCGGCATTCTACAGCTTTGTTCAAAGGCTTCCAGACCGTTTTGTCCCTCTACACACTCTCCAAATCATGAACCATACAAGAGTAAGCTTCATCCTACCCGAAACAAACTATGTCATGTGTTATTCTTTCATCTATCCACCAAAAACCTTACATTCTTTATTCTAACAGAAACTTACAACTATCACCATGTTCTTGAGGAGCTTCTAACATCCCTGAAGGTATCTTATTCGATATATTGGTCATTCTATGGGTGGAACACGATTTACACCTAGAAAACCCTCTTTTGGGTAACTTTGACACCCATGAACTTTATGTTTTGTAACCCTCCATAACCAAAGCTTGGGATCTGCTTAGAAATGATTTTTAAACCTTATAAAAACCTGTTTTGAAAGTTACTAAACGATTTGGTGGTGAATGGGTACAACTAATATGTTTTACACATGTGTAAAGGACTAAAATGGTAAAAATCTCCCAAATACAAGCTTATGTTGTGGTTACATAGTAGATCCCTGTATTAGTACTGATTTTCAGTAGGTTTTGGATGTTATTGGGAATATGAAATGTTGTCAAAAGCTGAAAAATTAAAATAGTAGGGATTATAGGCATTTTTGGACTTATTCGGGGACCCGAAAAGGTGGTAAATTGACTTGAAAATATGAGGACTTAGGGTATAACAATGTTAAAAATAATTTCAGGCTCTAAAAAGGTTAACAATGTGAAATCTTTCGAATTTGTGGTTAAATGGGTCTAAGAACAATTTAAATGGAATTTTTAGTTAAAAACGGGCCTTAACCGAGTGATTTTTGGAAGAAATTCATGGAAATACAAGAATAAACCTAAAATATATGGTAAACTTGTTATTTCAGTAATATTATAACATTAGGATTTAAAGATGGTGAAAAATTGGTCAAACATGATTTCGAACGATCGGTTTCGGGTAAAAACGCGCTTTAACTGGTCGAACTTAAAAACGAGACTTTCAACAAAAAGGGCTTAAGAATACATTCTTAATAGATTATAAAAACTTATTAAAAGTCCTTAATATAATACTTCAAGTTTTAAGACATAAAATTATAAGGTTTAATACTTAACCGTTAAAAACCCCGGTTTCGCCGTAACCGGTAACGTAAAAACACATGTTTACCAACTAAATTCTAGAGTTCTAGAAATTGGAAGTTTAACTTGATTAAGATGTATTATTTAACTCCAAAATATTTTATTTTGTCAAAAAGGCCATTAAATTTAAAGAAACAAACTTTAGGGTAGAAATTGTAAAATTCTGAAACTTGAGGGGCTAAACTGTAAATTCTGCCAAAACTCCGTAGAACAACCCTATGAACATGTAATCACTTGGTAACTTAATTTAACTGGTATCAAAGACCTAATATTGTAAAAACCTATAATTATCCATAAGAAAACATGACTTACTATAAAAGGAAACTTTCTAATGCAAGTCTTGGCAAATCTAAACTAGTTGAACATTTAACCCCTTAACACATTATTATCTACCTCATTTGACCTTAGAATTAGTGGCTCAACACTTAATCTTGTTGGTAGGGTGCTAAACTTGAAACCTTCCCGGTACACGAAGAACCCGTTACTTGAAGCTCTAAGGTGAGTTCTAGTGTCCCCTTTTTACTACTGTTTTTGGGGTGAAGCGTGCTCTGTTTAAACTGAACTTTTCTATGCTATAATATGCTACTATATGTTGTTGAAATGTTAGAACCTGCTTTTACTTTTATCACGATCATTAATTCTTGTATGAACCGCTTGTTTTATATGGGTAGATCTACTTGGGGAATCCCCCACACACAGTGCCTTCCTTGATGAACGGGAAGGGTACCACACTGAGATCCTGCGGGGTCGTTTGTGGCATGTGACAAGTTTTAATAAGATACTAAGGTGAACCATCCGGCAGGTATGGTCCACCATATGAGGCTCAGTTCTTCCCTTGGGAGCAATTTGTACTATTGAATCATGAACTCGTATGGGTGGCTAGACCCACATCTAGCCCGTTATTTCTTTAAAGCTGTAATGCCATGTGATGTTCTCTCCTTTTGTGCTCTTACGATGGTTTGTTTCCGCCGCCACATTTTGTTACTAGTCTGTGACGTCCCACCCTACCTGGGCCCGGGGTGTGACAGGATGTTTCTACTTTGAAGCCAATATCTCATGTTGAAACTGAGAGTGATGCTGAATGGAATGAGCTTACAAAGGATGAGTCTCCAAAAACAGACAAAGAATCAAAAGCTGATGAACTGCTAACCACTAAAGACATACTAGAAGAAAGGCCAGAATCTTCAATGTTTATGACCCTAATCAATCATGGTTTTCCGTATGACATGGTAGAGAGGATGAACATGAATGAGATGAAGAATATGCTAAAGGAATTCGAGTTAGCAAGTTTCATGATCCCAAACTGCAACTATGAAACATTCACAACCTTCAATCAATTTAAAATACAAAGAAGGATTTGGGTCATTATGATACAACAAAGCTAAGCAAATACAATATGACCTGTTGGCTACAAGGTCATAACTACAAAATGCATGAGTTGAAGGGAAGATCAGTTGGTGAGCTAAGGAGAATGATGGAGCATGTGATGAATGTTGAGCTTGAAACTAGAGTGAGATTCAGGACTGAAGCTCCAAATCCTACTGTTGAGCAACAAAACAAACTCCTTGTTGATCCTATCACAGTTGAAAATAAAGACCAGCAAAAAGTGAAAGACAAACTGATCAGAGAGCCACGTGAAGTTATACCTTGCAAAGTGTGGCCATTGGGAACAACAGTTAGAGAAATAACAGAACAAAAATCTACTTTGATAGAGCTGTTTGATAACCTCACAACTCCCAGCTCTGTGGAAGAAAACATGATCATGGCCTGGAAATATGATCCAGACTGGGATTGTGCAGTCATAAAGAGATCATCTGGAAGGATTCAATACTTCCATGATGTAGGACAAGTATTGTGCCTGCCTGAATGTGACATAAACTATCTACAAAGCCTAATTATCACTAACTACCCAATTCACCCAAGAGGAAGAGACTTCTCTACATTAGTGGGTAAGCTAAAGACTAAGTTCAAAGATGATGTGCTGAAAAAAGCTAAGAGAGAGGATGCTAAGCACAAAAGAAGAATACAAGGGCTGAAAAGGTTTAAATCCAACTCCTCTGATTTGGTGGATGATGAATTTTTAAAGAGGGTTGGATACAATATAAGAAAAACATCAGCAATAAAGACACTTGATGGAAATCAATACACACATCCCATCATAGAGTGGGGATATGTTGAAAAGACAAAAGAGCTAGTGCTGATGAGAAATGCAGAAATAAAGAAAGCTGACCGGATCAGGATCTTTGATCCTGTGGAAATCAAGTTGCTCCACCCTAGCTACACTTCATATTTGCATGATAAATTCTTCCCAAAGCTTGCTGATGAAAAAGCTCAAAGTGATTTATGCCTATATGTACACATGATTCAAGTAATAGACAAACTGCATGCAAAGGCATACAAGAGAAGGAGATATGAGGCTGGGCAGTTGATAGGAACTAACATTAAGGAAGTGTCTGAACTGAGAATCTTAGAAGAAGATGAGTTAGAAATAGTGCATAATCAGAGTGTAGTGGAAGCACTTACTTCTGAAGAAGATGTCTTGGGATTGAGCATTGAGACACTACAAAAGATATGCAGAATGGAGATCAAGTACAAGTACGATGATCAAAAGGATGCAGTGTCATATTTCAACAAGAAAATAATGTCAAGGGTCAAGGAGCTCTTAGTTTTGGAAACCTGATTACAAGTGTCTAAGCCTAAGGGGGAGTATTGTTAGATCTAGAAGCAATAGGTCTAGATCATTTTGTATAGGCTTAGAACTTTAATCAATACTTGTAATGAATATTTGTAATTTGTTATTTTGATGTATGTATTATGTATATATAGGTTAACCCATATGTTTGTTGATTTATGTGTATGATTGCAGGATTCAAACATTATACTTGGTCAATTTCTTAAATTAACTAAGTGTGAGAAACATCTACGGATGAACATTTTTGTTCTTCCGAAGATATTTTCTTACAAGACATTCATCCGAAGATATTCTACGGATGAACATCAGTACAGATGAGACTACAAGACCAAAGACTCACTGATGAACATTTCACATGGAGATAAGTGAGAAATTCAAGTGAAGACTTCTATGGAAGAGCAAACTCCTACGGAAGACCAAACACTTGTACTTAAATGATACAAGTAATTCAAGTCAACAAGTCAACAAGTCAATCATGAATTCCAAGAGATTCGTTGTTTCCTTAACAGAAACACACGTGTCTATAAATATGAGTCCTAGGTTTCACATCATGGGACGAGCAATAGATGGCAAACACAAAACATCACATCGATTCACACAATCAATCACAAAACCCTAGCAGCCGTCATATCAATACTTCAAAAACATCAACACGTTCGAAGAAATCATTGTTTATAGCATTTATTATTTGATATCATTCTGTTCTTTAGCATTAATATTCATTGTCATTGATTTTTGATATTTAATCAATTAAGCAACGATTAATGATCATTCTGCAATCATTAACTCGATTCCAATCTAACACTGATAATTCCTGATTGCGATCCTCGGATACACATAAAAGCAGGTTCTAACATTGTCCACAACATAAAAGTATCATACAAGAGAGCATAAGTAAATTTCAGATTGAACATAGCATGTTTCATCCCAAAACAGTAGTAAAAAGAGAACACTAGAACTCACCTTAACTCTCAAGCAACAGATTCTTTGAGTACCAGGAAAGTTCAAGTCTAGTACCCTACCATCAAGATTAAGTGACAAGCTACTAGCTCTAAGGTCATAAGAGGTGTACTAGGTGTGTTGAAAGGTTAAATGTTCAACTCGCTTAGATTTGCTAAGGCTTGCATTAGAAAGTTTCCTTTTATAGAAAGTTATGGTTTCTTAAGGAAAATAACAGGTTTTAAAACATTAGGTCATTTATACAAGTTAAATTAAGTTTACCAAGTGATTACTAGTCCAAAGGGGTCGATTTATAGAGGTTTGGCAGAATTTACAATTTAGTCCTTCAAGTTTTAGAATTTACAATTTCTACCCTGAAGTTTGCTTTCTTACATTTATTGACTTTTATGGCCCAATATCAGACCTTTGGAGTTAAATAATACAATTTTAATTAGTTAAATTCCCAATTTTTTAGAATTTAGATTTGAGTTAGTAAACTTATATTTTAAGTTACCGGTTACGATAAAATCGAAGGTTTTAACGGTTAAGTATTAAATCCTAAAGTTTTAAGTCTTAAATCTTTAAATATTATATTTAAGGACTTTTAATAAGTTTTATAATCTGAGTAGAATGTATTCTTGTAGAAGAGACCTTCAAGAACATCATATCCTCATCCTTGCATGCAAAAGTTTGTTATCAGAATAAGCAGGGACTAGAATCTAGTGAGATAGCTCCTCTACACACAGTCTTGTCTGTAAGATCTCCTAGGTATGGAACTTGTGAACATGAGCTTCCTCTCATAGATCTCTTGACTGATGAGGATGAAGAAGAGATAGTGGAGAATGTCTCTGAGAAGAGTGAAGAAGAGGATTCTAAGAAAGGTCACTATCCTTCTGAGGAGAGTAAGAAGACTGGGATAACCAGGTCTATGAGAAAGAACTTGATTAGGAAGAGCAAAAGAAAAGCAAATAAGGCTCAAGAGATCAAGGCCACCTTCAACTTGACCAGGTCTATGAGAAATAACTTGATTGGGATGACCAGTGTAGTGAGTATAGAAAGGACCTCTTATTGTTTAGTGATGACAGATGATTTTACAAGATTCATTTGGGTCTTTTTTCTTAGAACTAAGGATGAGACTTCTGAGATTCTAAAGAATTTCATCTTAAAGATTGAGAATCAATGTGATCACAAGGTTAAAACCATAAGATGTGATCAAGGAACTGAATTCAAGAACCAAATCCTTGATACATTTTGTTATGAAAAGGGTATTACAAGACAATACAGTGCTCCCAGGACTCCTCAGCAAAATGGTGTTGCTGAGAGGAGAAACAAGAGACTGATTGAAGCTGCAAGAACTATGTTGTCTGACTCTAAGTTGCCTATCACTTTCTGGGCAGAGGCAGTCAATACTGCCTGCTATGTGCAAAACAGAGTTTTAGTAGTTAAGACACATGGTAAGACTCCTTATGAACTTTGGCACAAGAGGAAACCTTTCATTGGTTTTCTCAAGTCATTTGGATGTCCTTGCACCATCTTGAATACCAAAGATCAAATTGCCAAGTTTGTTGACAAATCAGTGATGGACACTTCATTGGATACTCTTCCTAAGCCAAGGCTTATAGAGTGTACAATCTTAGAACCAGAATAGTTGAGGAGTTAGCCAATGTGACCTTCAATGAACACACACCTAGTGTAACTGGTTCTGGTCCTGATTGGCTATTTGATCTTGACTTAGTTACAAACTGTTTTAACAAATCTTGTGAGAATGTTTCAGGATCTACAGATATTCTATCAACAGGTGATCCTGATCCAAGATTTGAGCTATGAAGACCTTCAAGCTATACAACTTCAGCTCTAGTTGTAACTGACTCTGTACATGAAGTTTCTATCAGCACAACAATGATAAATTCAGCTGATACATCTGAGATGCCTTCAAATTCCAGCTCAAAGCCTGAACAACTAGATAAAGAAGCTTTAAATGTAGAAGACAATGGTGATGGTGACAGTGGTCAAGAATTTCTAGATGCTGATAACCATCCCATTGAAGACAACATCAATGATGTCACACACTCATTGAATCAAGTTTCACTTGACAAGTGTGCTGATGTGGTGGGAGAAACCTCAATGCCAGATTTAAATTTCTCTAATTTGGATCTGTCTCAGCAACTTGTTGTGATCCCTCAGCTAAGGATCCATAAGTCTCATCCCACCTCAAACATTATTGGAGATGTTGATTCAGGGATAAAAACAAGAGGACAAACCCATGATTAAAATGTTTGTCTTCACTCTTATTTCTTATCTCAGATAAAGCCTAAGAAGATTGATGAGGCTCTAAAGGATGGAAGTTGGGTTGAAGCTATGCATTATTGGAGGCTTTATCATTGGAGATGATTCAGGGATAAAAACAACAGGACAAACCCATGATGCAAATGTTTTTCTTCATTCTTCTTTCTTATCTCGGATAGAGCCTAAGAAGATTGATGAGGCTCTAAAGGATGGAAGTTGGGTTGAAGCTATGCAAGAGGAGCTGCTTCAATTCAAAAGGCAGAAGGTTTGGAACTTATTTCCTCTTCCTCAGGGGAAGACTACTATAGGAACCAAATGGGTGTTTAGGAATAAGAAGGATAATAGAGGACTTGTCATCAAAAACAAGGCAAGACTAGTTGTTCAAGGGTATACACAAGAAGAAGGAATTGACTACACAGATGTGTTTGCTCTTGTGGCAAGACTGGAAGCTATTAGGATATTCCTAGCCTTTGCTGCATCCAAGAACTTCAAGGTCTACCAACTTGATGTCAAGCGTGCTTTTCTGTATGGAGTGACTGATGAAGAGGTGTATGTCAAACAAACACCTGGGTTTGCAGATCTTGATCATCCTGATTATGTCTGCAAGCTTGATAAAGCTCTTTATGGGCTTCACCAAGCACCAAGAAAGTGGTATGAGACTCTATCTCAGTATCTCTGCAAGCATGGATACAAAAGGGGTACTATAGATGGAACTCTCTTCATAAAAGGACAAGGAAATGACTTAATGCTAGTTCAAGTATAAGTAGATGACATCATCTTTGGGTCAACTAATCCAAAGCTCTACAAAGACTTTGAGAAGCTGATAAAAGACAAATTTGAAATGAGTGCCATGGGGGAACTCAATTTCTTTCTGGGAATTCAAGTGAAGCAAGTTGAAGATGGCATCTTCATAAGTCAGTCAAAGTATGTTCAGGACATACATAAGAGGTTCAACATGACTAATTGAAAGGTTTCTAAGACACCCATAGCAAGAAACCACTCTCTTGGACCTGATCTTGAGGGGGAGTGTGTGGATGAACACCTTTATAGGGCTATGATTGGGTCTCTTATGTACCTACAGCTAGTAGGCCTGATATCATGTTTGCCAGATGTATTTGTGCAAGATATCAAGCCAACCCTAAGATGACACACCTAATCACTGTCAAGAGAATTCTAAGATATCTTAAAGATGCCTCAACACTTGGCCTTTTGTATCCAAAGAACTCTGACTTCAATCTGTATGCATATACAGATAGTGACTATGGTGGATGCAATATGACTGCAAAGTCTACATTAGGGGGATGTCAATTTCCTGTGTCTCTGCATCAACTGCTAAAGCTGAATACATTGCTGTTGCAAGCTGCTGTGCTCAAGTGCTTTGGATTCAGAATCAGATGATAGATTATGGATTAAATTTCAAGGAGACTCCCATTCACATAGAGAACAATAGTGCCATCTCTATTACAGAGAATCCTGTATAGCACTCAAGGACAAAACACATCAATATCAGGTATCATTTGATTAGAGATAATTTTGAGAAAGGATTAATCAAACTAGTCAAAGTTAACACAAATGAACAATATGTTGATCTGTTCACCAAAGCCTTTGATGAGCAGAGATTTAAATATCTTATTTCAGCTATTGGGATGATTAACTTTGAGTAGCTTTTTCTTAAGGCCTAATTATCTTATTTCTAAATTTGCGTGTCCTAAGTTCTCTATTCTATCTTCTTCATAAACCCTGGTTTATCTTGGAAGAACAAAAATCTTTTTAGAAGACATTCCTTAGATTTTTGAGAAATTTTGATCCTTCGGAAGATATCCATTTACCTTCGAAGGAAATTTATGTCTTCAAAACAAACAACTACTTGGGAGAATTTACCTTCGGAAGAAATTTTCATAGTATCCTCCGAAGCTTATCTTCTTCTCAAAATACTTGTCTGTTTTAAAGAACAATTTTCTTCTAAAAGCAATTAACTCTCAGAAGTTTCATTAAAACTTTCAAGTGCTGATCTCTTTCGAAGAAAATTTTTTCAGAACCCTTTGGAATATCTTCCGAAGCCAATTTGGCTTCGGAAGCTTTTTAATTAAAACTTCCGAAGAAGAATTACCTTCGGAAGAGTTTTGACTTCCAAGAAAACTAACTTTTGGGTAAAAGAAAATACTTTTCCAGAGGTGGGACCAAAATCCGGATTTCAAAGTTTATCCTCTTTCATTAACTTTGTCTGAAATCCATTTCATATATATACCCAACGGTTCCCCTACTTTTCACTTTCTTCTACCTCTGTACCTTTGTTAAACCTAAATTAACACAAAAACCTCCTTTGTTCTTCACTTCCTTCATCTCTAAGCTTTCTAAAATGGCCAACCTCAACCGCAGAAATGACCCTGATTTCTCCATGCAGTTACACAAACAACACAATCAGGTTGCTCTGTTAAACTCTGAGAAAGATTCTAGTTTCTCAGAGGTTTGTCATTTTCTGGCTCTATCCAACTATCTCACCTCCCTCACCATAGATTATGTTCTCTATGATGATCATTTGCTTGAATTTTGGAAGTCCTGCCAAGAGGTCATCATGGTTGGGGAGAAGGCACTATCTGCTACAGTGCAGGGGAGGACAATCTTCATCACTCCAGCCATCATCAATACCCACCTTTAGCTGGATGATGAGGAAGGTGATGTGTCTTTCCTAAAGAAGCTGTTAACCAATCCTTCCAGCAGATGGGCTATGAAGGAGATTTCTCTGTCAAGACCTTCAAGAAATGGAAGGTCTCCTCCCAGTGGAAGTACCTACTACATGTGGTCATCCACAGCTTGTCTAACAAGCTTATGGGTTGGGACCAGATTCCTAAAGTTCTCTCCTTTATAGTGCATGGGATGGTTCAGGGAGTCAAGTTCAGGTACTCTCAGTTTGTTTATACAAATTTGCTTGCTAACCTAGACTCCTTAGAGTATTATATGTTTCCTATATATGTTCAACACATTCTTAACTGTGAATTGGGCTCACAGTTAAGGGAAATAGATAATATTCTTAAATTGGGACAAATGAAGCCCGACATCTTTAAGATTTTGAAGAAGCCAACTGTTGGCTTCTCTAGGGTAGAAATAGCCCTTGTCCCCAAAATGTTAGAGCTCATTGCTCAAGGTGACAACCTAGCAGCACAAGCTAGTGTTGAACCCACACCATCTATCTCTCAACCACCAAAACAGCCACAAATCACCTTCACCTACCAAAGAAGAACCAAATGAATCCCTGCATAAGCTATTCCGTCTATGCAGGCCCCCATATCACTACCCACACAAAAAGAAGTGGAAACCAGGGATCCTACTTCTCCTAAGGAGAAAACCACTCCCATCTCTTCAAGAATCCGTGCTGAGGTTCCTCATGCTCAGCCTGATGAGCTCATTAGCCCAACAGCCTTAAGCCTTCACTCTGAGTCTCAACACTCAAGTGAACAACCTTTAGGGGAAAGTTAACATCCCAGCCTTTAGATCTAAACCAACCGATCCCTAGCCTTGACTTCTATGATGATGAAGACTTGGGTTTCAGTGAGTACCATGAGTCTCCCTACTCTTTCCCCACTCAAAGAGAGATGAGTGCTCCTGACTCTCCCCTGTCTAGCCCACATCATCCACCTACCACTGAGGTGGATCTTCCTGACCCTGTTCAGGAGATCCATATGGAATAGGCTCTCACTTTTGCAAGTGATCACATTATTAAGACCTCAACCATGGCAACTCAGTCCACTAACACTCCATCTGAAGTTGTCAGTGAATAGAGGAAAACCAGCATCCAAGAACATGATGCTGGTGGTGAGACTGAGGAGTTTGGTCCAATTATCTCATCCCCCAATGAATCTTTTGATGAATAAGAGGGGAATCTGAGACTAAAGGTGCAAAAACTGTCCAAAACATGCACCTGTTTAGTCTCTAACGTCAGTCACTTGGATTCTCAGGTGACTACCTTACAAAATAGGGTCAATGATCAGCAACTTGAGATATCTTATCTCTGGGAACAACTAGCTGGGAGACCTTTAAGGAGAACTTATCCAGGAACACAAGAACCTATGGATGTGATTGACCTAACTCCTAGCTCACCTATGCAAGAGGGTGATGCTACCAAAAAGGGGGAGAAAGTCATTACAATCATAGAACCTGGGAGTTCTTCACAGAGTAAGGACACTAAGGACTCACCATCCTCACTTGCAATTGTCCATGCTCGGCAACTTCCTCAAGTTCACATTGATGTGGACTCTCTAGATTCTCTCATTCAGAGTATCTTTAAGGAAGGCATTCCAAGGGCTATGTCATACCCACCTCAAGGAACATCAAATTACATTATTGGGAGGAGGTATGATGCTGAAAGAAGAGCCCTCATTCTTCAAAGAGTTCAAGGGCAGCAAGAAGTATTCAGTTTTCAGAAGGTCTTGACCTTATAAACATGCCACTTGTCAACCAAAGAAAATTTAGACAAGCTGACAAGTTGGCTCAAAGGATTCAAGAAAGGATTTCTGAATAGTTCAGCCTCGGAAGGAGACAAAGGCAATCAGGCAATGTCATTGGTCAACTGGATGTTGAGGCAGACTCTGAGATTAGCTTTAAAGGGAAAACCTTGACTAAAGGCCCAGTGATAGAACCTGAGAGCCTTGTCACACCTACAACTGCTTCAAAAATCCATTCCCTTAATGAGACATCTGCTGGTGAAGGCGTATCTCAACCTCTCTCTGGCTAGAGCATGGATGCTACTCCAAGCAATGAAGGCCAAAGCTCTCTCCACCCTAAGTCACAAAGGTCGCTAAGTGACAAAGGGAAAAGGAAAATGACTCCTGAGGAGATTTAGGAGGAGGAGAGAGAGAGGAAAAGGAAGCTAAGGGGAGAAAGTTCCTCTGTTGGGTCTGCTGGCTTCATGCAAGCTGCAATCAAGGCTGCCCCCAGACCAAACACTCAAGATGATGAGTTAAGGGCAGTCCGGATCACTTATATACAGACCAGGAACTATGATGTGGATAACATCATCTCCATCCCCTTAGAAGAGTTGAATGAACTAGCTGACAGGGAAATGTCAAGAGAGAGAAAGGAAACAGAGGATGCAAGGTTGCTCCTTCAAATCAAGGAAGAAAAGATGCTGAAAAGACTCTACAAACATGTTCCTACTCTCTCTCCAGTTCAGGAAAGTCCTGTGCAGGAGATTGTGGCTCCACAAGAACCTCAGGTAGACAAAGAAACAGATAGACAGAATATGATCAACTACCTGAGTGCCACAGGTTTCTATCAAGCATCTGCACTTCTTCCATTGTCCTTTGAGTACATTGAGTTTGAGTATCTCAAGCAGCTTGAGCTTCAAGTGCTCAAAGAACAATAGACAACTAAAAGAAAGATGAGGGAAGAAGCTGCAAAGTCAAGAGCTATAATCCAAAGAAATATGAAGAAGTCTACTGATAGACAAAGGATGATGAGCTTCTTGAAGCTGTATGGATTCTCCAGAAGGAGACTTGGTCCTATGTCTCTATCTACAATGGATGAGCATATAAGAATGATCAAGCAGGTGATAAGTAGAGGAGAGCTTGTTGACTTACACTCCCCATCAAGTCAAGCTCCTCCTGAAGTTGAGGTTAAGGTTGAACAATTTGAGACAACACAACCTGGACCTCAAGCTAAATCTCAGCAAGCTTCAGCTTCTCATTCATAATAGCAAGGTAAACCTTCCTCTCATTCTGTACCTATGAGGGAGGTAGACCCAACTGAGAAAGACAAAGAAGATCAACAAGGTTTTGCAGGCCAGTGTTTTCAGTTAAAGTGTTCAAAGTTGAAAAAAAGGATGGCTTCTAAACCAAAGCATAAGAAGAAGAAAAAGATAGAGCCATCCACTTCCAAACCTCAGGATGAGTCAGAACATCCTGAGGAAGTGCAACAAGAGGAAGCTACACCGACTCCTATTCAAGTAGCTCCTCTGGTATCAGGAAGACCCATCTTATCATGGACTTATAACTATTAATCCAGAAAGATGGCATGTGATTAGAGATCAAGGTATTGAAGATGTCTACATATGGAAAGACATGTTCAATTTACCTCTGCATGATCTCTTTGAGATGAGAAGACATTATGAAAGTCTGAGTGATCCTGACCATCTTATGAAGAAAGGCTTGGTCATCATCATGATGAGGACTATTGATATCTGAAGTCTTCAAATGTTTTGGTAGCATCAGACTAGGAGGAGTTTGTAAGGTTCTGTATAAGACTGATGCATCCAAAACATCCAATAACATCCAAAAGTCTATCCTACATGCATGCACAAAAGTGCTGAGTAAAATGCTTCGGAAGTTTCACATTCTGCATTAGAAAATATTCTAAGTGTGAAATCTTCCAGAGCCAAGACCAACATCTTCCAAAGCTTAAAGTGAAGTGTTCCGAAGCTTCAAGGACAAAGTCTTCTGAAGCCAAGAAGTGAAGACAGATTATCTTCCGAAGACTTTTGAAGACATGCTTTTATCTGATGTATTTTTTTCCACAAAGTTGGACCATTTTCCGCTGCAACTCTATTGACTCACCAACTTTCATAAGTTGGTGAAAAGGTCCATGCTTTTGGAAACTATACATTGAGGTCTTGAGTCTTTTACTTTCTACTTTTTGTACTTTTATCCTTTTTGTAATATATTAGGATGTGAGCTATGGCATGTCATAGTCACTAGTCAAAAGGCAATCTGGCTTTTGACTCTACATTGATTTTGTTGTTGTCTAGATCATGTATCCAACTGGCCTTTAAAGTATGGCCTGCTGTAGGATGTAGTATAAGTATCTCAGGTCTTTGTAACTTATCTTATGCTTGTACACTTGTAAAAGAACTTGAGAGTAATATACAACATCCTTGAAAACCAAACACTTGTGTTGTTTGTTTTGTTCTTGTTCTGTTCATATTTGCTAGTATTCTAAGTGTCAATCTTGTGTTACCAGTTCCCTATTTGATTAGTTAAGTGTTCTAAACAAGTCTCTCCTTATTATGTGTTGTGTTGTAAGTGACCAAAACTCCCTTAAACGGTCATGCAGTGTTTGACCAATTTTTCACCATCTTTAAGACTTAAAGTTCCTAACTTACTGAAATAACATGGTTTTCATAGATTTTAGGTTTCCCCTTTTATTTCCAAGTTTTTCTTCCAAAAGTTACCCGGTTAAGACCCGTTTTTAGCTAAAAATTCCATTTAAATTATCCTTTGACCATTTAATTAACAAATCTGATTCATATCACTTTGTTAACCCTTTTAGAGCTTGGAATACTTTTTAACAAGGTTATACTCTAGTTTCTCTTGTTTTTAGGTCATTTCACTACCTTTCGCGTCCCAAAATAAGCTCAAAATGCCTACAAGTCCATACTTTTTTTATTTTCAGCCATTAACATCGCCTTATACACACCTAATAACTCAAAACTTACTGAAAAATAGCTCTAACATATGGATTTAACATGTAACCATGAAATAAGCTTGTAGTTGAGAGATTTCATCATTTTAGCCATTTACACATGTGTAAAACATCACAGATTGTACCCATTCATCACCAAAACATTTTGTAACTTTCAAAACAGGTTATTAAGAGGTTTAAAAACTATTTTTAAGCAGATTCCAAGATTGGGTTTTGGAGGGTTACAAGACATAAGGTTCGATGATGCCAAAATCACCGAAAAGAGGGTTTTCAAGGTGTAACTCGTGTTCCACCCTTAGTGAGATACCTCTGGTGAAGTTAAAAGCTCCTCAAGAAAGACATGATGGCAGCAAGATTCTGTTAGAATAAAAAGTGTAAGGTTTTTGGTAGATTAATGAAGGAATAACACATGACATAGTTTAGTTCGGGTGTGTTGAAGCTTACACTTGAATGGTTCACGATTTGGAGAGTTTAGATGGACAATTGAGCAGGAGAATCTCGAACTTGTATAAACTATGCACCAAAAGCTCTCAAAATGCCACTTTCTTGGTTGTTTGGACTCGGCCGATTGTGGTTTGTGGTTGTACATCGAATATGAGGCTGAAATGGAGAGGATTTGTGGTGTGTTGTGTGTGTTTATCTACTGGAGAACCGAGAGGGAGAGAAGAGAGTGAGAGGAGAGTTTGAAAGTAGTTGCATGCAATGAGAGTGGAGGAAAGGGTGGTGGTGTGTTTGAATAGCTCAAGTGGAGTAGAGGGAAGGGGATTGGTGGTCAAGGGGGGTGGCCGAGCATTTGGAGTCTAGTGGGTTTTGTTTTATATTTTAATTATAAATGTTGTTATGTAGTGTAGTGTGTAGTATTTTAGGTGGTAAATTCTAGTTAGTTGTTTAAGTATTATGCATGTATTTGCATGATTTTAATCGTGAATGGTGTGTGAGTGCACACACTTAATTGTTTCAATTAAGTTTTTGAATTGCAAGGGTGACTAATTGCTTTTCCCGAAACACGAAGTTATTCTATGCAATGGCTAGACTTAGCTACATCATTTCAAATGGAACATGAAATAATAAAAATGACAATAATGGCAGTAACAATAATAATACTAATACTACTAATAATATTATTATTAATATTAATATTAATTATATGGATAATGATGCAGGAGGGTAAAGGTTAGAATTATGACCTAAAGGTTGGTTGTTACACTTAGCAACAAATGCGCCAAGTGTTTGTTCATCCACATTTCTCGATGTTGATGACCAAACACCAATGCGATAGAAGAATCAAGAAATGCTGATGAAGACTAACACATCCGTATTAGTTAATGCGGATGAACAAAAGAAATGTTGATGAAGACTTTTTGTACTTAGACTAGTTTATAGTATAGGGGTAGTTTAGTCTTTTTGTAAAGGCATCTTGTCAGCCTATAAATAGAATAGAAAACCCCACTTGTGGGTTGACTTGACATTTTAGAATATTTTGATAGTCATATGTTTCAGAGGTGTCTTGTTACTGTTCATTTCTAAAACCCTAGCATTCATTGTAACTTTTCACCACCATTAATACAAGAGCATTTATGAGTATTTCATGCATTCAATGTTTGGTGTTTATATGATTCCGTCATATAATCACTGACTCAATCATCATATTCGGTCCTAGTTGATTCACATCAACTGAGAATATCATTCTCACACCCAGTCAGTGATGTAGGAGGAAGCAAAAGGATAACAAATTAACCTGTTGATTCAACGAGAATACCAGGAACAATTCTTCTAACTATCGTTGATTCATAAAAAATGTTGATAATCAGGGTTTTTCATAAACTTCAATAATAATTCCACCCATCTCTTACAAGCATATAAAGAAACAAAACAAAAGTTGAATGGGCGACAAAACATAGATGGGCCAAAACCTGGGCCAAATGTAAAGTCCAACAAAATTTAAAAATAAGACAAAAGTTGAAATAACTCATAAAATAAGTTGTGTTTGGGCCTAAACGATGACCCAGTGAAAACATGCTCCTCGGTCCAACGGTCGTTTCGACTGGTTCGCAGGCCCAAAATGGAGGTGATCATACTTTATGAGAAAGATGAAATGATCTCTGAGCTTCTGAAGAAAGTAGCTAAGATGCAAAAACTCCTGGATAGAAGATCTGGTATCATAAAGGATAGACTTCTGGAGTTGGATGAGAAGGAGAAAGAATTGAAAGAGCTCAAAGAAAAGTTTTAAGCTGAAAAGATAGAGAAAGATAGGGAAAAAAAAGATTTAAAGGAAGCTCTTCAACATTCTAGGGATGAAGTCAGTGGTCATGTTGACATTTTGACTATTCAAACCATTTCTATGGAAGAACAAGAAGGGTTGCTTGAAGAACAATCTGACATAATCATGGATCAGAAAAAACAAATAGAATCTCTGAACAAGAGAATTTCTGAGTTGGAGCTGTTGGTCATGATCAAACAAGAAGTAGAAAAAGAGAAGGATGATAAAGGAGATAAGGATGAAGTGGAGAAGAAGAAAGATGATGAGAAAGATATTAGTGATGAAAGTGCCTCAGGGGAGAGTGATGATGACCTCCTCCTGCCAAAAAGATGAGATTCACTGAGTCTGTAAAAGAGACTGAATCTAGTGGAACAGAACATAAAGAGCAAAGCTTAGCTATAGTGGTTTACACAAGAAAAGATCATGAAGAATCTCAAACTGTAGAATCAGAGTTCAGTGACATGATCAAAGCTCTTGACAGCTTCACAACTGAGGAATTCATCATTGATGATGAATTTCGGGACTTTATTGGAGATCAAAGACAATCTACTAAGCCAATTATGGTAATTCCTTAATCTCCTGTGCCAATTGAAAAGAAATTGAGTTTACAGATTGTACCTGATGTGTCCCTAGCTGATAAACAAAATGAGATAATCAAAAAACTTTATGAAGAACAACAAAAACAAGAAGAATCAGCAGTCAAGGATTTGTTTATCAGAAAGAGGCCGAAACCTCTTCTGGTCCAAGTATGCAGACGTATACCAGAAAGAGGAAATGTTTATCAGAAAAGGCCAAGGGCAAAAGACCCATAGAAGAAGAAGAACAAGTAAAGAAGAAACAAAAGGATGATCCTCGTAGCCTAGCAGCTATTAGTGAATTTCTGGATGAACATGAAAAGGCTGAGGAACAAGTCAAGAAAAGAGCTGAAATTATAGACCTTGAAGAAGGAAAGATAAAGGGAGGCTATGTGGTTGATGAACCAATAGCAAGAGAAAGACCTGTAAAGGTTGAATCTTCAATTCAAGAGATGGTGGAAAAAGCTCAAACTGATGATTTGATGGTCAAGGCAATGTTTCTCATCAATCATGGTTATGATGCAGATGAGGTATTTGGAATGACTTATGAGGGAATGATAGCTGAAGAAGAAAAGTTAAACAAGCTGTTGGACCTTTCATATGTGACTGAGTATGAAAAGAATCAATCATCCAAGTCACCTGTGGTTCACTCCATCTTCAAAGCCAAAAAGACTGAAGCTCCTCAATCATTATATCCTGATCCCTACTCCATGACTGACAGGAAAATGAAGCAGTATCTTCTTGAACAATGTTACACCAAGAGAAAGCTTGGAAACATGAAGACAAACTCCTTAAGAGCTGCAATCCATTAGTTGATCAATGAGAAAAAGGAGAGATTGAAGAAGGTAGAAGAAGAAATCATAAGCAAGAAGCCAAGATCAAGGGTATCAGCCCAAGACATCCAACTCACTCATAAAGATCATGATTCTTTGGCACCTGTACTTCAAAGAAATCCTAAGTGGTTTGCAGAGCCTTCTCAATTAAAGCTTCAAGAAGGACTCACCACTACAAAGATAATCAACAGTGTATCTACTCCCCAGGGCAAAACTGATCAGAAAATCATTGCCTGGAGGTATGATAGTGATTGTAATATGTTCATGATTAATAGAATCTCAGGGTAGTTTAGTTCTTCATAGAGTACACTGCTCTGGTGAACTCCCTGCAGATACATGATTTAAAAGGACTAGCCAACTTGGAGTTGATCAATCACAAGGCTATGTTCAGAGGTTATGAGTTTGAAGATATTTTAAAGATGTTCAAAAGGACAGACAACTTCAAATCTCTCAAGGGTATATGTATGAGGAAAGACAGATCCTTCATCAACCCTCTTGAGATGAAGAAAAAGACTAAAGAGGTAGAGGAAGTGGTGTTTCCTGAGCTGAAAGTAAAGCCCACAGAGTCTCTAAAGAGGAAGATGGTGGCAGGCACTCACTCCTCCAAACCAATCTCAAATGTATTCTATGATGAGAAAACTTATGAATTGGTGATTGAAAGGAGGTGGGGAAGAAAGAAGGGTGCTGAAATTAGGCTATTTAAGGGATATGAGGTGAGATTGCTTGATGAATCCTACATCCACTATATCTACACCAGGCACTTTAGGGAAATCAACAACAAACTTGGAGAAGTTGATATGCACTTCTTTCTCAAGTGCATCTAAATCCTGAAGATGGCCTATGATAGAATTATAGCCAAGAGAGAGTAAAGGAAGAAGAAGAAGACTCCTTTGCAGCTGGGTAACATTGTTAAGTTGGAGGTTGATGTGGAAGGAGCTTTATTGATTTATAGAGATGGGTTGTCCACTTTGTCAATATGGGAACCCATTTCTTTATAAAAGCTTCCTATTGAAGCCATATACTCCATGAGCCAGATGAAGATCCATGTGCTTAACAGAGAAAAGATGTCTGAAGCCAATGACTTTGTCAACATGATATAGGCCATTATGGATCCCTCTCTTGTAGAACCACCAGTACCTCCTCCTACTGCTCAAGACCCAGCAGAATCTTCATAACCTCATCCAACATCAAACCCTTGAAGTATATAGGCTGTATAATCCTTAGGGGGAGTATTGTTGAACCCTGAAAGGATCATACATGCCAATTCAAGTGGTGGATTGATGGTTGTTCTGCTAGAAATCCCATAAGTCCAAGAACTAATGCGGATGAAGAATCTGCATCAACAAAAGAACACAAGTGTTGGCTATCCGCATTTGTATATGCGGATGACCATAGAACAAATGCTGACAAGTGTTTGTTCTTCTACATTAACAAATATTGACAGCCGAACAAATGCTGACAAGGATTTGTACATCCGCATTAACTAATGCGGATGCTCAGCAACAAATGTGCCAAGTGTTTGTTCATCCGCATTTGTCACTGTTGATGACCAAAAACCAATGCGATAGAAGAATCAAGAAATGCTGATGAAGACTAACACATCCGCATTAGTTAATGCGGATGAACAAAAGAAATGTTGATGAAGACTTTTTGTACTTAGACTAGTTTATAGTATAGGGGTAGTTTAGTCTTTTTCTAAAGGCATCTTGTCAGCCTATAAATAGAATAGAAAACCCCACTTGTGGGTTGACTTGACATTTTAGAATATTTCGATAGTCATATGTTTCAGAGGTGTCTTGTTACTGTTCATTGCTAAAACCCTAGCATTCATTGTAACTTTTCACCACCATTAATACAAGAGCATTTATGAGTATTTCATGCATTCAATGTTTGGTGTTTATATGATTCCATCATATAATCACTGACTCAATCATCATATTCGGTCCTAGTTGATTCACATCAACTGAGAATATCATTCTCACACCCAGTCAGTGATGTAGGAGGAAGCAAAAGGATAAACAAATTAACCTGTTGATTCAACGAGAATACCAGGAACAATTCTTCTAACTATCGTTGATTCATAAAAAATGTTGATAATCAGGGTTTTTCATAAACTTCAATAATAATTCCACCCATCTCTTACAAGCATATAAAGAAACAAAACAAAGTTGAATGGGCCACAAAACATAGATAGGCCAAAACCTAGGCCAAATGTAAATTCCAACAAAATTTAAAAATAAGACAAAAATTGAAATAACTCATATAATAAGCTGTTTTTGGGCCGAAACGATGACCCAGTGAAAGCATGTTCCTCGATCCAACGATCGTTTCGACTGGTCGCATGCCCAAAACGGAGGTGAACAAACCAGAATTCCTTCAAGACTTGCTTCTTGTCAACACTTTGTTCTTTTGTTGAATGTGTTGTAGTAATCTCGATAGCTTTGAGAAATTGTGCTTCAACATTTGCTAGAGTTTTCTCCACAGCAATAGAAATATTCCTTTGTAAGATTTCCTAGAGTGACCTTAACAACAATATCATCATCAATTTGTTCTTTCTCGATTGCTGTCAAAGTAGTCTCAATAGCATTGTTCAACTTTTCATCTTTCATCTCAATCTCAGTCACTTCGTTACCTAACTCCTCATTATCATTCTTAGTTTGAATCTGAACTTCTTCTTTATTGTCTTCACTTCCTTCAGCAAAAATACCCTTAAGTAAGCCACTTGAAACAAACTCAGCAAACATTTCTTCCTTTTCGTCGATTTCTTCAGTGTTGACTTCAGCAAACAAAGCAGTGGATAGTTTTAGATCCAAAATTTCCATTTGATCTAACCAGTCGTATTCACATGCAGTTTGTGACACGAGTGCTTTGTTGTTTAATGTTCCAACATTATCATTTTTTGATTCTAACTTGACACTCACCATCCTCTTACCACCTTCACTAGAGTTGATCTTTGGCTCTATACATTCTTTAGCAAAATGTCCAAGTTTGTCACAGTTATAACATCTCAAACCCATCTTGTCAACTCCAATCTTGCTTGCATTGTTGACACCAAACATCTTTCTCCGCGTTCTACTTGCAAATTCTTAGCACGATAGACCACCATTGCCATGTGATATTTTATGTAATTCACTTCAACATCTTTAGGGTTTACTTGTTTCAAGTCATTAACAAGAACATTTGGTGCACTTAGTCTTCCTTCCATGAAAGCTTCATAGCTGGACATGAATGTAGTGATCAAAGCAAGATGTTCTTCAAAAATCTAAACTGTTTGTTTGGATAGACGAGAAGTAGCAATATAGACTTGATGAATCTGGGTTTGAGTTGGAATAGATGAATAGTTGTGTGACTGAGGTTGAGCTGGATTATACTGAGATGAAAATGATGAATACTAGTTAGCATTCGGAGCTTGGAATTGGGTTCCTTGTGTTTCTTGAACAAATAGAACAAAAGGACTTCCAAATTGTTCTTGCTGACATCTATGAATAACTCATATATTAATTAGCGTTAGTTTCCATTTTTCCATAAAAAGTAGTAGCTTCGGCACCCATAAAGTTCTGATGGTTTGGAGCTCTCTGTTTATCATCAAATTCATATGACTTGATGGTAGAGATCAAGTCATTGAATGATAGAGTAAACAAATCTTTAGTTCTTTTGATTGTTATGCAATTATTGTTTCCGCTATAAGGCAATGAGTTCAAAAGTTTCTTGTTAATAAAAATATTTTCCAAGACAATACCAGCACTCTTCATCTTTGTAACCAATTTGACAAATCTTGAAATTTGAGTTTCTAGGGTTTCACAAATAATGTGGTTGAACATGTAAAACTCTTTATTAAGCATGTCTTTCTTACTTTCTCTCATTCCTTTATTTCTCATGATTTGTGTTTCCATGGCTTCCCAAAGAACTTTGGCTCCCCAGTAATATTTGAACTTCTGTGAAATATTAGTTGTCAATGCCATAGTGATAGCACATAACTTTGTCATCAAGTTCCAGTTTATTCATGTCTTCTTTATCCCAAAGATGCTGTAACTTTTAAAGCATTTCCCCTTTGTCACTTTTGTATAGAGGAATGTAAGGTCCATATTTGATTGACCTCCACATCTTCCGTTCAGTATAAAAGACATGATTTTCAAACCGGAATGTCGATTCGGCATAATCATCTTCATATAGAAATCTTGGTGGTTTGGTACAAATCTCAGTGTCCAAACTCAGTGTAGTAATAAGACTCTTCAAATTAGAGTTTATGGCTATTTTTGAAAATCAAATTTCCAACTTCAAAAAATTTCATTAAAGGTGAACTTTGCATGCGAGAACTAGAAAAACTTCTCGCGTGAGATGTTTTGTAATTGACTTTTGTGACAATTTGAACTTCTCATGCGATAAGAAATCTTTTTTGTAACTGCCAAATGCGAGAAGTTGAATTTCTCATATGAAATACTAACTTTTCACGTGAATCAATGAACTTTTCCTAGATTCCTTTTGTCCAATTCAAACTATTTCACCTTAAATCCAATCACAAATTCGTTCAAAAATGATAATTGAGCTTTGATTTAGTGAATTAAGTTCAAGTTTAATGCTAATTTTCACTAATTGATTCAATTAAGGCCATTTTAACCATTAAATTGAATTATAACTTCAAATAGACTTCTTCAACTTGTCATTGATCTCAAACACCTCAGATCAAGCTTAAATCCAATCATATCAATCCATTATTTAACTTGAAATTAAAATTAAGGCCTGAAAAGTCTTCCAAAACACTTCAAGTTCAATCCAAATCGATCTAGAGCACACCCTTCTCTTCTACCATCTTTAAGATCATGAGAATTCCAATGATTATTATCTCGTGGATGACACATGGGATAAATCAAACACAGATAATAAATTTTAGGGTCGGTGCATGGGATAATGCTCTCATGGCTCACATCAATGATGGTACAACTCCAATGCCATCTGAGGTAAAATCCAATCTCTATAGCAAAAAATGCATTAAAGAAGTACAGGGATACAAAGAACATAATCACAAGTTAGCTCTTAAAATCAAAGAAGAGAAGGTCAAATATGAAATGTTAAAACTAGAGATGAAAAGTTTTGAAATTAAAATAAAATCACTTCTTTCAGATATTGAAAACTTCATGGTAAGAAGTACATTCTAGCAGCTGAGAAAGAGAAATTAACTGAATTGTTAACAACAACCAATGCTCGGCAATCAGCTACTGAAGTGAAACTTGAAAAGTTTCAATTCTCCTCTACTAAGCTGCAAGAGTTACTTAACTCACAAAAAGAGCCAAAGGATATGACTGGGATAGGATACAATTCTTGTCCTCCTCTATACAATGACAACTATACGGTTATGTCTGTGTCACTCACTCATTCTAATTCAACTAAACCTAGAGTTATGGAAACTAAAACAATGGTTTCACAAATAACTAATCCTTAAAACAAATCCAATGTTTACATTGAAACCAATGAGGATAAAATCAAACTAGGTCACCCAATCAAAATCAAAGAGTGCTCATATAAACCTGTAATTGTCAAGAAACCAAAGAGCCCAGTCAAGGCAATTATGACATTTGTGAAATTCACCCCTGAAAATCTCAAGGTGGAAAAGAATGCTAAATTTTCTGTGAAATCCTCTGCTGAAAGCAGATCTGATAGTGAGATTAAATCTCTAAAAAATTCAAGCAAAACAAAAAAAGGTTTAACTAAAAAACAAAAGTAAAGCAACAACTTCTCTATCATTTAAGGGGAAATCTCCTATAGTTCAAAGATCAAATGTAAAAACTGATTCTCAATCATCATTAAAGCACAAACAAGGAGTCGGTTTTGACATTTGCAACCAAGAGCATGTAGATCAATGTGAAAAGGAGTTAAGCAAAGGTAAAAAGAAGAAAAAGTAATCTCAAAAGACCAAGCACAATAGAATTATGAAACAATCTACTAAAACCATAAAGATTGAAGTTGCTTTTTCATTGAAAACAAAATATGAGGCTAATCTAAAATCTGTTAAAACACATGAAGCCTCCACATCAAAATCAAAAGACAAACAAATATACTATGACATTTGTGACATGTCTAATCACAACACAGATGAGTGTTATTTAGTCAATATTGTTCCATATGTGACATTAACAATCATTCAACCAAAGACTGCTATTTCAACAAGTATTGTTTTGTATGTGATATGACAAATCACAATACATGTGATTGTTGTTTTAAACAGAAAGGCTTGAGTGTTTCTCAAAACAAGCCTATTTCACCAATTTCAACTGACAATGTCAAAATTAGAAGTACATCACATATTAAACAATCACAGGTTTCAAATTTTGGGTTCTATGACCAATGGCAGTCAAAGAGTGTCAAAAGGAATCTTAATCAAAATATTTTTTTAGTTCTCATCCAAAAATTAAAACAAAAGTGGTTTCTAAAAATCAAAAACGTGCCCAATTACTACATAGAAATAAGGATCAATTATTTGACTACTCTTCAGACAGCCCAGTTGAAATTGATCAAATAAAACCAAAAAGAACTCCACAGAAATTCATCATGACATCAACCTCTAAATCACAACCTAGAGGAAAGTATCAAGAGGTTATAGTATTAGATACAAACATGCAACCCAAGACCATCATGGCTTGGATTCCACATTCTAACTAGTTCTTTTATGCTTGCAGGGTCGTCCATATAGATCCAGCAACTTATGGTATGTGGACAGCGGAGGCTCCTGACACATGACTGGAGATAGTTCCATCCTTCATGACTTCAAGCATATACAAGGAACTACTGTAGCATTCGGTGGAAACTCATAAGGTGGTAGATTTACTGGTGAAGGATCTGTAACGAATGGACTGCTGAGTTTTGACAAAGTGAACTACTGCGAGCAACTTAATTTCAACCTCCTCAGCTTGTCTTGGATCTGTGATAAGAAATATTCCACTCACTTCACAGACACTTATTTCTACATTTTGAAAGCAATATTCCAAATTCTTAAAGAATGGGTTGTCTTGAAGACTCCAAGAAAGAATAACACCTATGTCTTGTACATTAAGTTTGCTCAACCATAAAGAAGAAATATGTATTTTGTCTAAAGCATCATTTGATGAGTCTCAAATTTGGCATTGAAGTTTGGGACACACAAATTTCAAAATATGAACAGATTAGTAAAAGGAAAACATGTAATTGGTTTACCTCAAAAGGAATTTCATTTCATTAACCACTGTTCTGCATGTCTCAAAGGAAAACAACTTAAGTCTTTCCATAAACCAAAGCTTGTGAACACAAAAAATTCTCCATTTAAATTACTTCATATGGATCTCTTTGGACGAGCTCATGTGATGAGTATTGGAAAGAAACAGTATTGTTTGGTGATCATTGATGACTTTTCACGATTAACATGGGTCTTTTTTCTACTTCATTAAAGGAAAGCATCCCAATTAAAAAAAATTATCACTAAAATTGAAAATCAACTTGATCAAAAAGTATAATTAATGAGAAGTGATAAAGGGACAGAATTCAAAAATTGCACAACCAAAGTATATAACTAAAATTGCACAACCAAAGTCATTTCTCATCAGTTCAATGCAGCTAGAACTCCTCAACAAAATGGGGTAGCTAAAAGGAGAAACAGAACATTGATTGAAGTAGCAAAAATGATGCTAGCCGATGCTAAACTGCCAATTACCTTTTGGGCCGAAGCAGTCAACACATCGTGCTTTGTGTAAAATCGAACTTTGATAGTTAAAGAAAGCAACATAACACCTTGTTAACTGCTTTTCCATAGAAAACCATTTATTGTATTTTTCAACTCATTTGGTTGTCATGTCTCAATATTAAACACCCAAGACCATTTAGGAAAGTTTGCTCCTAAATCTGATGAGGAATTCTTTCTAGGTTATTCCTCTGTTTCAAAGGCTTTCAGAGTGTTTAATCCTAGATTAAACATTATTGATGAATCAACTAATGTTTAATTCAATGGGCAATCCCTTCCTAAGTCAATAAATGGTCCCGATTGGTTGTTTGGTATAGACTCTTTTACAAGATCATTTGATCAGTTTCACTTGTCAAATGCAGGTAACCTATAATTAGGTGGATCTTCTGGAATAGTACAGAGAAGAGATGACTTTCCTATGATTCCTTCTTCGTATGGTAATCAATTTGATGAAGAAGTACCATTGCAAGCTGATCCTTTCAAATAAGAAGTACAAAATCAGGGTGTTTCAACTGAGGCTGGTCCTAGTACACTTCCCAATCCTTGAGGAGAACCATCTTCTAAAGATAGAAAATCAAGAACCAGCTACTGTGCCTATTGAAACCGAATGGAATGCAAATGATGAAAGTTTAAAAAGTGTTATTGATGCTGAAGCTAAAGCTGGTGAAACCTATGATTACATTCATCATTCCCTTACATCCCAACCTAAAGGTGCCTCTCACCAAGATGATATGAATGTCTCCAACCTTGATATATCAATTGCTGGTGATTCAATTCCAACCACCAGGATACATAAGGATCATCCAGTGTCAAGCATCATTGGTGAATTAGATGAGCGGGTGACAAGAAACAAGTCAAGTATTGTGAACATCTGTTTGTTTTCTTGCTTTCTATTTCATACTGTACCCAAGAATATAAAGAGGCTCTTCAAGACAATAGCTGGATCGAGGCAATACAGGAAGAATTGCTCCAGTTCAAGAAACAAGAAGTATGACTGTTGGTAGACCTTCCCGAAGGACAATACACAATCGGTACCGGATGGTTATATAGAAACAAGACTGATGACAGGGGTATTGATATAAAAAATAAGGCAAGATTGATTACACAGGGATACACTCAAAAAGAAGGAATAGATTATGATGAAGTGTTTGCTCCTGTAGCCATATTAGAAGCCATCAGACTTTTCCATGCTTACATGTATCAAATGGACTGGAGATAGTTCCCTCCTTCATGACTTCAAGCATATACAAGGAACTACTGTAGCATTCGGAGGAAACTCACAAGGTGGTAAAATTACTGGTGAAGGATCTGTAACGAATGGACTGCTGAGTTTTGACAAAGAGAACTACTGCGAGCAACTAAATTACAACCTCCTCAGTGTGTCTCGGATCTGTGACAAGAAATATTCCACTCACTTCATAAACACTCATTGCTACATTTTAAAAGCAGGATTCCAAATTCTTGAAGAATGGGTTGTCTTGAAGACTCCAAGAAAGAATAACACCTATGTCTTGAATGTTAATTCTGCTCAATCAAAAGAAGAAACATGTATTTTCTCTAAATCATCATTTGATGAGTCTCAACTTTGGCATAAATGTTTCGGACACACAAATTTCAAAAACATGAACAGATTGGTAAAAGGAAACCAAATTGGTTTACCTCATAAGGAATTTCATTTCATTGACCACTGTTTTGCATGTCTCATAGGAAAACAACTTAAGTCTTCCCATACACCAAAGCTTGTGAACACAAACAATTCTCAATTGAAATTACTTCATATGGATCTCTTTGGACCAAATCATGTCATGAGTATTAGAAAGAAATAGTATTGTTTGGTGATCATTGATGACTTTTCACGATTCACATGAGTCTTTTTTCTACTTCATAAAAGCAAAGCATCCCAATTAAAAAAATTATAACTAAAATTGAAAATCAACTTGATTAAAAAGTAAAATCAATCAGAAGTGATAACGGGACAAAATTAAAAAATGAAAATCTAAATTCATTTTGAACAACGAAAGTCATTTCTCATCAATTCAGTGCAACTAGAACTCCTCAACAAAATAGGGTAGCTGAAAGGAGAAACAGAACATTGATTGAAGTAGTAAGAACGATGCTAGTCGATGCAAAACTGCCAATTACCTTTTCGGACGAAGTAGTCAACACATTGTGCTTTGTGAAAAATCGAACTTTGATAGTTAAAGAAAGCAACAGAACACCTTATGAACTGCTTTTCCACAGAAAACCATTTATTGTATTTTTCAAGTCATTTGGTTTTCCTGTCTCAATATTAAACACCCGAGACCATTTAGGAAAGTTTGCTCCTAAGTCTGATGAGGGATTCTATATAGGTTAATCCTCTATTTCAAAGGCTTTCAGGGTGTTTAATCCTAGATTAAACATTATTGATTAATCAACTAATGTTTAATTCAATGAGCAATCCTTTCCTAAGTTAATAAATGGTTCCAATTGGTTGTTTGATTTGGATTCTTTTACAAGATCATTTGATCAGTTTCACTTGTCAAATGCAGGTAACCTACAATCAGGTGGATCTTCTAGAATAGTACAGAGAAGAGATGACTCTCCAATAATTCCTCCTTATTCTGCTAATCAATTTGATGAAGAAGTTCCATTGAAGACTGATCTTGTTGGACAAGAGGTACAAAATCAGAGTGTTTCAACTGAGGCTGGTCCTAGGACACTTCCCAATCTATCAGAAGAACCATATTTTGAAGATAGAAATCAAGAACCAGCTACTGTGCCAGTTGAAACTGAAAGGAATGCAAATGTTGAAAGTCTTCAAAGTGCTGCTGATGCTGAAGCTGAAGCTGGTGAAGCCTTTGATTACTTTCACCATAATCCTACATCACAACCTAAAAGTGCCTCTCACCAAGATGATCTAAATGTCTCTAACCTTGATGTATTATTTGCTGGTGATTCAATTCCAACCACCAGGATACATAAGGATCATCCAGTGTCAAGTATCATTGGTGAATTAGATGAGCGGGTGACAAGAAGCAAGTCAAGTTGTAACACCCCAACTCGTATAAGGTTGGTGTGTCACTAAATATGATAATCAAAGACAAAATCCAATACTTAGTTAACATACTTAACAAATAAAACTTCAAATCAATAAAATGTTTTAAGATAAATACTACGTCTAAAAATAACTTTCCTACTAACTCTTCAATATTTTTATTCAAGTGCGCAAATTCTGGTTTTTTTTTTAATTACTCTCTCTTCACATGTTCCCATGTTCCCCTTCAGTACCTGTCGTGTAAACAAGAAAACAACAAAATAACACGGTTGAGCCAAAACTTGCTCAGTAACGAAAGGACAATAGTAGTTAAAGATGAAAGTGATACTATAGTAAACGATATGTTTTCATAAACTCATATCATAAGTAAATACCCATTGAGCTAGCAGGAGATATAACATTCAACTAACATTAACAATGTGTGCGTCTTTCAGCACATTTAACTATAAACAATGTGTGCATCTTTCAACACATGTAGGTGCGTCTTTTAGTACATGTAGGTGCGTCTTTCAACACATTTAGCTGCGTCTTTTAGCACATGTAGGTGCGTCTCTCAGCACGCGTAGGTTCGTCTTTCAGCACGTGTATACAATATGCTCGGGTATTGACATCAAATCAAAGCCACAATCAAGTCAGATACATTTTTTTGTAGGCTCTCTAGGTTTTTTTAAGCATCTAAAATATAAATCAAATAGGAACATACGACAACGAGTTCAAGGAAAATAAAATGTATCGCATGTGTAACAATGTCAATGGTTTCATTGAAAATAATAATATAATCATATGACTAAAGATCAAATAACGAGTCGGGTACTGAATACAAGTGGACATAGAAGGAGAGGTAGAGAGAAAAAAAATATTTATGTTATAAGAGTAAATAGTTGGAGTCCGTACACTAAACCAGTGATATCAACTTTTTAAAATTTTACTTTTAAATTTTTTTAAAAAAATAAATATTTTGTTCTAAAACAAATTGTATAAAAATGTCAATATTAAAAATTTTCTTATTACAACTCCCAAATTTGATTATTTTTTGTTTTTCTAACCTTAATAAATAGATTTCCTTCTTAATTTATTAAATATTAAAAAGTATTAAAATAATATTATTAGTAATTAAGGTATTTATTTAATAAAAGAGAGAGGTGGGAAAATTTTGATGAGAATGATTGTGGTGCTGACACATGGCACCCCCATTTACCCTTTTATTAGAGTAGGAAGATTATCCTCTAAACCAAGATATAAAATAATACATTTATTCTACCTTGTTAAATTTTTATTTAATTATTAACAGTTTCCTAGCATAAGACAATTTATGAACTTTTAAAATTGCAAGAACTAACTAATGTTGATATTGTAAAACCCACTGAAGTAAGCTAACTCAAAGGATTATCAAAAACAAGAAACCTTAAAATTATTTGTTTGCTTGAATCAATTTAGATACTCGATGGAATTATAACTTAAAGGAATTGAGTAGTTGCTACACTAACCATAACTTCTTTTTTTTCGTTCGTCTTCTTCGTTAGAGTTGCTGGAGTTATGGTCCCATTAACTTTTACATTTTTTTTTTCATTAACGATCAAAACAAATGGTTCGTCAGGTGCTAGTATGTTAACAAGTTAGATAACCGACAAAGGCGTTGTTCGTCGGAGTCGATCGGGTAGATGGACTTAGTGGCTTAGAACTTACCGGTGGCTATGGGAGATTAAAACATGGAAGAGAACTTGTAAAGTAGTTTATACAAGCAATTGATCGATTGTTTCTTCTTTTTTTCCCAAATGTTTGAGGTGCTAATCAATTTAAATAAAGAGATAATGTCATTAATACGTAATAGTTACTGAGTTTGTTTGAAAAGATAAGAATGGGAATTTGAATGGATTGGAAATATGAGTTGATTTATTTTAAATGAGAATTTCAAATAGCTTTAAACTAATAGTACGGTTCATTGTGATAATCATCATCAAATTGAATTATTATTATTATTATTATTATTATTATTATTATTATTATTATTATTATTATTATTATTATTATTATTATTATTATTATTATTATTATTATTATTATTATTATTATTATTATTATTATTATTATTATTATTATTATTCGTTAGTTATCAGGTATTTCAACTCTACCCCTCTTAAAATTATTTTCGTCCTCGAAATTTATATAGAACGTAGCATGAATCCTAATGACACAAGCCATATATGTAGCAAATACTTTCTTAAACAATCTTGACAAGTAACAATCAAATAATTTCCATTGTGTGTGAATCTAACATATGTTCCAATGAAGGAGTGGTTCAAATTATCTAGTAATAGAGATAAACTACTGGTATTAGAAAATCATACCTGGAGTATTGATGGGTTCACCTGTAGTCAAAGCAAATACACGTCCCCCGGTATTAGTTTGCATGTTATTTTCTACGATGTTTTCCTTTGGTTGGTCTCCAAATTTAGGGCATTGTCTAATCATATGTCCCATATCACCACAACGAAGACAAGCTCCCGTAAGCAATCGACAAGTGTCTGTATGACGTTTATTGCAATGGTTACACATCAGACGTTGGACAGGATTTGAATTCCCTTGAATATGTCGTTTAGAATTATGAGATGATTGATCGACAGACTGGATTTGTTGATCATCTCTGTTCCTCTTCCTATTATCATATGCGTTCCCAATGGACTCTTTCATCTCCATATCTACCCATTTTGCAGCTTTAACTGCTTCCTCAACATTATTAAACGTGGAATGAATAATAGCTTACATATCCAGTCACATATGGCCCATTGGTATTTTTTAGCTCGTTCCTTAGGTGGTCCGGCAGCAGCACGTAGGAAGCCTAACAGTCTATAAAATCGGTCTGTAAAGTCAGTAAGTGACTCATCACTCCGTTGACGGATGTTAGCGTATTCTTGTCTATATGCTGCTTTATCCACATTTGTAAAATACTTACCAAAGAAGATAGCACGGTAATCATTCCAGGATAAAGCTTCAACGAACTGGTTGTAACAACCGACCCTTAGGTCATAATATCTAACCTTCAATCTCCAACATCATTATCCTTTCTACTATTATTACCATCATTATTACAATATTTATTAGTACTGTTATTATTATTATTATTATTTCATATGCCATTTTGAATGATTTCGTCAAGACTATCCTTAGTGTAGAATAATTTCGCGTTCCTGGAAAACGCAATTAGATACCCTAATAATTCAAGAACTTAATTGAAACAATTAATTGTGTGCACTCACACACCATTCATGGTCAAAACATGCATATACATGCATAATACTTAAACAACTAACTAGAATATACCATCTAAAATACTACACTACACAACAAAACTACACTACATAATAACAATTACCATTAAAATTTAAAACCAAAAACACTCCACTAACCACCAAAATAAGCTGCCCCTTGTGGCCCTATCCCCTTCCTTCTACTCAACCCAAACTTGCCACCATCCTTCCCCACTCCCATTTCATGCAACAACTCACACACTCCTCTCATTCTCTCCTTTCCCTCTTGGCATTTCCAGCAGAAACACATACACACACCACGAATTCTCTCCCTTTCAGCCACAACGTTCGAAGAACAACAACAATCCACCATCGGCCAAGTGCAAGGCAAGCTAGGGAGTTGCATTTTGGGAACTTTGGTGCATGACTCTTGCAAGAACGAACTATAACAGCCCTTGCTCAAGAGTCTCCAGATCATTTTGTTCTTCTAAACTCTCAAAATCATGAACCATTCAAAGTGTAAGCTTCTACACACCCGAACCAAGCTATATCATGTGTTATTCCTCCATTAATCTGCCAAAAAACGTTACTTTCTTTGTTCTAACAGAAACTTGCTGCCATAATCCCATTCTTGAGGAGCTTTTAACTTCATTGAAGGTATCTTACATGATGATTGGTTATTCTATAGGTGGAACATGAGTTTACACCTTGAAAACCCTCTTTTTGGGTGATTTTGCATCATCTACCCTTTTTGTCTTGAAACCCTCCAAACCAAAGCTTTTAATCTGCTTAAAAATAGTTTTTAAACCCCTCAGTAACCTGTTTTGAAAGTTACAAAATGATTTGGTAATGTATGTGCACGATCTATAATGTTTTACACTTGTGTAATTGGTTAAAATGGTGAAATCACTCAACTACAAGCTTATTCCATGGTTACATGTTAAATCCGTGAGTTAGAACTATTTTTCAGTAAGTTTTGTGATATTAGGTTTGTATAAGGTGATGTTAATGGCTGAAAATAATAAAAGTATGGACTTGTAGACATTTTGAGCTTATTTGGGGACCCGAAAGGTGGTCAAATGACTTAAAAATAAGAGAAATTAGAGAATAACCATGTTAAAAAGTATTCCAGGCTCTAAAAGGGTTATCAAAGTTGTATTGGTTGGATTTGTTGTTAATTTGGGTCAATGGTTAATTTAAATGAAATTTCTCGTTAAAAACGGATCTAAACCGTGTAATTTTGGAAGAAAACCTTGGAAATAAAAAAAGAAACCTAAGATCTATCAAAACCACATTATTTCAGTGAGTTAAAAACCTTAAGTTATGAAGTTGGTGAAAAATTGGTCAAACACGTATTTGGACGGTCGGTTTCGGGTAAAAACGCGTTTTAACGAATTAAACTTGAAAATGAGACTTTCAACCAAAAGGGCTTAAAAACACATTCTAAACATATTATAAAACTTATTAAAAGTCCTTAAATAATATTTAAATATTAAAAACTTAAAACCGGAAGATTTAATACATAACCGTTAAAACCTTCAGTTTTACCGTAACATGTAACTTAAAACATAAGTTTACTAAACTTAAATCTAAATTCTGGATAATTGAAAACTTAACTTATTAATAATGTACTATTTAACTTCCAAGGTATATAAAGGGGGCAATAAAAGTCAATAAATGATAGAAAGCAAACTTTAGTGTAAAAATTGTAAATTCTGAAACTTGAGGGACTAAACTGAAAATCCCGTCAAATCTCTATAAATCGACTCCTTTGATCTAAGTATCACTTGTTAAGCTTAATTGTACTTATATAACTTATCAAAAGTATAAAAACCTATCAATTTCATTAAGAAACCCTAACTTTCCTTAAAAGGAAACTTTTGGTGCGAGCCTTAGCGAATCAAAGCTAGTTGAACATTTAACCTTTTAACACACCTAGTACATCTTTTATGACCTTAGAGCAAGTAGCTTATCACTTAATCTTGATGTTAGGGTGATAGACATGAAACTTTCCCGGTACGTGAAGAATCTGTTGCTTGATACTTAAGGTGAGTTCTAGTGTCCCCTTTTTACTACTGTTTTTGGGATGAAGCATGCTGTGTTTAAACTGAACTATTTCTGTGCTTTAGTATGCTGTTGTATGTTGTGATAGATATTGATACCTGCTGATACTTGTATCACAGTCATTAATTCTTGTGTGAACTGCTTATTTTTATGGGTAGATCTACTTGGGGAATCCCCCACACACAGTGCCTTCTGTGATGAACGGGAAGGGTACCACACTGAGATCCTGTGGGGTCATTTCTTGCATGTAACAAGTTTTATAAGATACTAAGGTGTACCATCCGGCAGGTATGGTGTACTGATTTGAGGCTTAGTTCTCCCAATGGGATTTAACCGGTAACACAAGTTTTGAAGAGGCTAACCGGGGCTAAGTGCATGGTTGATTGTGATCCCCATGACAATGATACTATGATTTTTAAATCAAATGTTAGACTCTGTTGAATCCTTTTGTTTTTAAACTTTAAGCACTTGAATTCACCAACTTTTTAGTTGACACAAACTTCTTTTGAGCATGTTTCTGGTAATCCTTGATGGAGGTCTGGCTTATGTAGAAGACTTATGATGACCTAGCACCATGACCATGGCATTGTTTTGTTTGGTTTTTAAAACATTTGGAACAATTTAAATTTAATGTATTTTAGAATAATGGAACAACTTGTACTAGTGTATTATGTCATTGTAACTAGGCTTGGCCTTTTCTAGCCTGGTTTTATCTTGAAATGTAATGCCATGTGATGTTCTCTCTTTTTTGTGCTCATGTGATGGTTAGTTTCTGCTACCATATATTGTTGCTAGTCTGTGACGTCCCACCCTACTTGGGCCCGGGGTGTGACAGATTGGTATCAGAGCCAAAGGTTGTAGAGAAGTCGGGAATACCATAGTAGACCCTAGGCTACAACCCTGATACCTTAGGACCGTCCTTGTGGGAAAGTGTTGGGATGATCGGGTTGGGTAAATTGATGATTACACTTGATCAACGTAATCATGAATTTATCAGACGCGTAAATTCCAGCATGGACCTTTAGGTGATAATTGGACCTTTTCCTTTTGAAACTAGTGATTCCAGAAATTTTCTTTGAGTGGTCTAAAGGTTTTCTTAAAATAAACTATTTTACCTGTTATTATTCGATGAAACTATTGATTTATGATACTGCTGATTATTGATACTACTGCCATCAATACTATAAGTAAAACTACTATTACCTGTACTATTACTAATTTGAGCTATGAGAAACCAAATTACTCATGATGATTTTACAGGTTATCCGATACTATGGCCGACAAAGGTAAGGCGCCAGCTCACCCCGTCAACGAGACTACTTCGGTCGGAAGCATCAAGAAGACCACTACCCGGACCAAGTATGAGGCTTACTTCAAAAGCTGTGCACACCCTGGATTTTTGTCTGCAACCTTTGACGACTCGGAACCTACAGAAGACTCCTCCTTGACGTCTCTAGCCAGGAGCCGAACACACTCCAACTTGCCGTATATCGCCGCACCTGCTAACTCACCGCTCCCGCCTATCGGTGACAGGGGTGCACGGACTGTTACCCACCCTCGCAAGAGCATTAGACCAGGACCTTTAGTTTCTTGTAGGATGCCTCCTCCTCTGCCTCAACCTGCTAGGACACCGACACCTGCACCACCGATGTTTGACCCGTTTAGAGACCACCCACGCGATGAGTATTGGATGCCACTGAGGCATAGCATGTATGATGGGCTGAGTGTACTCGCTGGTGACCCGTACTCTCAGTCTAGCCATCGGGCAAGCGATGTAGGTCCTTCTGACACTACACTGGACGAGATTCAGAGGACTGTCCGGCGTCACGAGCTGACACTCCAGCATGCCACCCGGACTTCTCAGTCTGCCTAATTCCAGGCCATGATGGCTTCGCATGGGGTCTAACTGTTGGAGCAAGAGCAAAAGAAAAAGAACTCAGGATGGCTAGGATGGCTAAAGAAGAAGTGGTTGTGAGGGTATGGAGAAAAACGTTGGGTTGTCTGTCTTTTAGACAGTTTGACTATTGACACTAATGCATTATGTTTGGTTGATACTATTATCGCTATCTATTTAAGAAACTATTGCTCTTGATGCTAATTTTGCAGGGTGATTTGTTTTGAATTGCAATATATATATATATATATATATATATATATATATATATATATATATATATATATATATATATATATATACACACACACACACACATACATATGTATATACATATACATATATATATGTAGATACATATATATATGTATATACATATACATATATATATGTATATACATATATATATGTATATACATATACATATATATGTATATACATATACATATATATATGTATATACATATACATATATATATGTATATACATATACATATATATATATATATACATATATACATATATATATATATGTATATACATATATATGTCATGTGTTGGAATATTTGACTTGCGCCCTTTTGTGTGAATCGCCCTAAGTTAATTTAATGGAACATATTTATATGTGTGTAGTGACGTGTATATTACATTCCCTCCTTTTTGGTAATGCGGTATTTAAGGATAACTGATGCATGGACTACTTGAAAACAAAATTATGAGATGCTAAATGAATTTATCTATGATGCTACCAAAATACCGACCAGACGAGGAACCCGTATTGGAAGACAAGGAACAACTAGAGGCCGACGTGAGGGAGCTAGGCGGACCGAAAACTAACCACCTACACCACCAGGAACTCCTCGCAGAGAGAATGCCAATCATGAGAATGATGAGAGAATTGTTAACCTCGTAGCACAACAAATTGCTAACGCCATCCCAACCATCATTGCCCAGATCAATACGGACCGGAGCAACACAGTTGGAAATGATGGATTCGGGAATGATAAGGGCAACAATGATGATGCCGAAGGGTTAAGGAATGGATGTTTCTGCAAAACCTTCATGGCGTGCAAGCCAAAGGATTTCTATGGCACCGAGGGTGCGATAGAGACCTACCGATGGGTTGACGAGATGGAAGCCGTGTTGGATATCAACGAATGCAAGAGGAACACATGGTGAGGTTTGCATCCCAATCACTCAATGGATCGGCACTGGAATGTTGGAAGACTATTATTCAGCCTTGGGGAAGAAACGCCACAAGTCGAATGAGTTGGACCGAATTCAGGGAGTTGATAACCAACAAATACTGCCTAATCAACCAACTTGAGAAATAGAGTCTGAATTCTTGAGCTTAGAAATGAAAGGTCCTAACTACAATGAGTACATCAACCGTTTCTTGGCTTTGTCTCAATTAGTGCCACACCTGGTGATACCAGAAACCAAGGGTGTAGCATGTTTTATTTGGGGGTTACACCCTAAAGTTAGGGGTGTGGTCCGATCTTCAAGGCCCACAACCCTACAAGCGGCGGTTCACTTCATGAGTAGTTTGACAGATGACCTAGTTAGGGCTGGATGGACAGAGCAGACAAAGGTAGAGGATAAGAGGAAGTCAATGGGTGAGAAGAGAAAATGGTTAGATGTTAAGAAGGCTGTTAGATCTAGGAACAATAGATCTAGATCCGTTTGTATAGGCTTAGAGCTTTAATCAACGCTTGTAATGAACATTTGTAATTTATTATTTTGATATATGCATTATGTATATAGGTCAACCCATATATGTGTTGAATTATGTATGATTGCAGGTTCAAACATTATACTTGGTCAATTTTAGAAATTAACTAAGTGTAAGAAACATTTACGGATGAACATTTATGTTCTTCCGTAGATGTCTTTCTTACAAGAAAAACATCCGAAGATCTTCTACGGATAAACATCAGTGCAGATGAGAGTACTACAAGACCAAAGACACTGATGAACAACAAACACATGGATAGCATCAAGTGAAGACTTCTACGGAAGAGCAAACACTTACGGAAGACAAAGCTGCTGTGGAAGACCAAACACTTGTACTTAAATGATACAAGTAAATCAAGTCAACAAGTCAAACACGGATTCCAAGAGTTTCGTTGTTTCCTTAATAGAAACACGTGTGGCTATAAATACGAGTCCTAGGTTTCACATCAAGAGGAGGGCAACATACCAACCATCACATCGTTCCACACGATTAACAAAACACAAAATCATACCAAAATCATAAACATAATCATAGCAAGGATTATTGTTAGCAATTATTATTTGATTATTTGTAATCATTAAGCAGTTTTAATGAATTACTTTTGATTCAAAACAATTTCTTTTGCGTATTGTTGAAATCATTCGAGTGTTTATTGCCTATATTTATTGTCTTTGATATTTTATATTTGATCAATTAAGCAACGATTAATGATGATTCCGCAATCATTAAATCGAAACCAATCTAACACTGATAATTCCTAATTGCGATCCTTGGATTCACAAAGGTAATTGGCAGCAGTAGCGGATCAAAAAAGAAGGGTATTGAAGGATTGACTGATTTTGATCTGTACTACTTAGTTATTCAATAATTAAGTTCCTGTCATTTATCAGTTCATTAATCCAAAAGAAATTTTGTTTTAGTTAAGCTTTAATAGTTGACTTAAATGAGTAACTTTGTTGGTGGATCATCATACCAACCTCCAAAGTTGGAAACAAAAGCAGATTTTAAGTCCTGGAAAATCAAGTTTAGGAATAATGTGAATTACACTGATTCTGACTTATGGGTATCTATAACGAAAGGTCCTTATATTCCACCTGCTCTTGGGGCGGATTATAGTGACAATAATCCACCCATAAGTACAAAAGATCTATCACCTGAGGATGCTAAAAAGGTTAAAGTCGATATTAAAGCATATAGTCTGCTTAGTATGGCTTTACCTGAAGAAATACTAATCAGGTGTGAGAACTACAAAACAACAAATTCCTTGTGGAAGATACTTCATACACTCTGTGAATGGAGTGATCAAACCAGAAGCCGCTCACAATATGAAACATTTTATCATATTGAGGGTGAATCAATTCCTCAACAACTTCATAGGTTTATGCAATTGGTAACCTAGATGAACATCATGGAGTTGAAGTATACCAATGAGGAATTAAACAAAAAGATGCTCCATACTTTACCAGAAAGTAGGAAGCAAACTGTGTCCATGTTCAAGAACACCCTAGATCTCAAAACCACTGGTTTAAATACATTGGTGGCTAAATTTGAAGCTCTTGAAATGGATGAGAAATCAAGAAACAAGAGTGTGAGAACACATGTCACTTCTTATCATTTTAAAGAAATTAAAAGTGTTGGAAATGCCTTTATTTCTAATGAGGATAATGACAACTCTTGTGCTATGAGTGAAGATGAAGAAGAAGTTAGTTTCTATGCCTCAAAACCATCAAAGAAATCTTCTTAAAGCAAATCAAGAAAAGAAAAGGGAAGACCTGAGGAAAGAAAAGATCCATCTTTATCATCAGCAAAGTCTTCATCAAACAACAATCAAGCAGAACCCATTACTGTGATTCTGGATTCTGAAGAACAAAAGGCAGCCTTTGCTGCTTTCAGATCAAGTTTTCAAGCTAACCTGGGAAGCACTTTAACTCCTGTCAACATCTGCTAGCAAGACCTGGAAGAACTGCATCCAGATGTTGTAGAGGAAATGGATCTTCAGTGGCAAATGGCTATGATTGCTTATAGAGCCAAACAGTACTTGAGATGAAACAAAAACTTCGCTGCAACAAGTAAAACAACTAAAATTGGTGTTGATAAGCCAAAGTTAAGATGTTTCAAATGCGATCTCTATGGTCACTTCTCAAGAGAATGTAATCAACGATCATCAGCTGACACGAGACAAATTCAGCAACAACAGTCTCATCAACATCAATCTCATCAACCATCAACATCTCAAAGATCTTTCAGACAACCTCAACTAACCAACTCATCCCCACCAGCCACAAATGCATTAGCTAGGCCTAGTAATTCAAAAGAAACTGGGTTGATCATCTTACAAGATGGAACCTGTGACTGGAGCATGTATGAGAAGGAAGTGTTGGAAGAAAATCAAGCACTAATGGCCAACATGGAGAATAAAGTTCCACCCATGGCTAGAGAGTTAAGAGAAAGATTATGTTCATCATTATGTATTGAGGAAGTTGAAAGGTACAGAGTCCATGCTCAACAACTGGCTAACAAAGAAAAAGAAACAATGATTTTAAATGAATCTCATATACGAGAACATAAACTATATCAAATTAAAATTAACTCTTTACAGAAAGATTTAGATAAACTTGTCTCTGAAAATTATAGTTTAAAAGCCCAAGTTGAGCATCTGACCAATTCCTTAACAAAATCCATGGCTGATCATACATCAACTGAAGTGAAACTTCAGAAGTTTCAACTTTCATCTCAGCAGTATGAGAAATTATTAAATTCTCATATTGATTCAAAGAATAGGTATGGGTTGGGTTACAATGTTGTTGCACCCCCTCTGAATGATAACTATACAACTTTACCTGAAATAATGACAAACAGTTTGTCAAACCATTTTGTGCCAAGCACCAAGACTGAATCTAAATCTAATAAACTGATAAATAACAATGAGTCTGAGGTGAGTGAAACTGAGTCTTCTGAATCAGAAACAAATAAACAAATGACTCAGAATTTGACTTTGATGAATGTGATGACTTGGATGATTCTGATGAACATGATGATGAATATGCGAATGAATTGGATACTGGTAAGAATGTTTCATTTGAACCAATCATTCCTAAAGTTCTAGATGAAACCAAGTTGCCTTATCCTCCTAAGCAAAGAAACATGTTGAAGACTATATGCAAAAGGATAGCTCAGTTGAATGAAGGACTTCAAGAACTTCACAATCAACAAAAACCTTCAACTGAAGTCAGTGAAAAGTGTATAGCTCCGGAAGAAGTTAAAACTTTCATAGAAAAGAGAAAGCAACCACAATCCGCAGAACTTCTCCGGAAGAAGAACATTTCTGCATCAGTGGCAGATCTGCGGAAGAACAAATCTACTTAGTCAGTAGAAGATCTGCGGAAGCCAAAATCAGCAATCAACAAGAAATAAAACAGAAAGCTATGAACTGTAAGCAATAGACTTCAGCTGATAAACAAGAACCTTTTGACATCATGTCAGGAAAGGGAAAGGGGTCATCTACTACAAAGTTTGAAAAAGAATTGAAGACTCAAAGGCAGCAAAAGACCAAGAAAGGGATTGATTCTGAAAATGAATCAGAGGAAAAGTATTACAAATGGTGTGATATGAAAAATCACAACACTGAAGAGTGTTACTTCAGCAGTTATTGCTCTATTTGCAATATGAATAACCACATGACTTCTGATTGCTACTTTAACAAACATTGTGCTATTTGTAACAAAAATAATCACTCTACTCAGGAATGCTATTTTAACAAAAAGAACAAAACAAAGAGCAAAAAGAAGCAACAATCCGAGAAAGATGATTCAGACTCTCAATCCATTGATAGTCAAGAAGATTCAAAATCAAAGAAAAAACAACAAAAACAAAAGTTTTCAAAACCAAAGGAGAAAACTCCTGCTGTTGGTAAACATTTAAAGAAAAGACAACCATATAAGCAACTCAAAACACCTCACAAAAAGGTGGATTTGACAGATCAGAAAGAAAATTCTAATTATACTTTCTTTGATAATTTTGAAAAAGGAACTCATGTTTCACATTCAAAATCAAAGGATGATGAAACTTTCAACAATCAAGGTTCATCATCAAACTCAGATTGAGAAACCAGAACAACTCCACAAGCTCATCTGTAACAGAATCAAAGATGAATGAGGAAGAGATTGAGAAACCAGAACAAAACTCCACAAGCTCATCTGTAACAGAATCATCCTCACCACAAACAACACATAATAAATCAAATGATCTAATACTAAAACTTCAAGACTCATTCATGAGGGAGTTACAATTTTAGACACCACTGGAACACCCAAGATCATTAAGGCTTGGGTTTCCAATTCTAATTGATTTCTTTATTTGTGCAGGAACAATCTTGGAGAGCTGACAACATGTAGTATGTTAACCGTGGTTGTTCCAGACATATGAAAGGAAACTGTTCTCTTCTCCATGACTTCAAACATAAAAATGCTTCTTATATGGCATTTGGTGGGGATAAGAAGTGAGGTAATATAGTTGGTGAAGGAATGGTAACCAATGGTGTGCTCAAATTTGAGAAAGTAAATTACTGTGAAAACTTACAATATAATTTGCTAAGTGTGTCTCAAATCTGTGATCAAAACACATTATTTGATAACACTAACTGTTACATTCTTAAGCCAGGTTTTTCAATTCTAGAAGACTGGATCCTTCTTAGAGCATCAAGAAAAGGAAACACATATGTTTTGGATATGAACAATACTACACTCACAAGCAATGAAACATGCCTGCTGTCTAAATCATCTCAGTTGTGGAATAGAAGGCTTGTTCATTCTAACATGAAGAATATGAATAAATTGGTGAAAAATGACTTAGTCATTGGTCTGCCAAAGAAAGAATTTTATTGTTCAAATCATTGTTCCTCATGTTATAAAGAAAAACAACATAGATTGTCACATAAATCCAAAGATATTAATACAAACACAACACCACTCAAATTGCTTCATATGGTTCTTTTTGGTCCAACCAATGTGATAAGCATTGGTAAAAGGCAATATTGTCTAGTGGTAGTGGATGATTTCACTAGATTCACATGGGTCTTTTTCTTAAAACAAAAGAGTGAAACTTTAGAAATATTAATGGAATTTGTCACTAGGATTGAAAATCAACTTGATCATAAAGTTAAAATTTTCAGGAGTGATAATGGGACTGAATTTGTTAATATTGTCTTATATTCTTTTTGCAGGATTAAAGGCATTGCAAGGCAATTTAGTGCACCAAGAACTCCACAAAAAAAAAGAGTTGCTGAGAGAAGAAACAGAACTCTCATTGAAGCAGCAAGGACAATGCTAGCTGATTCATAATTACCAATCACCTTTTGGGCTGAAGCTGTGAACACAACATGCAATGTTCAAAACAGAACATTAATTGTCAAAGAACATAACAAAACACCATATGAGCTTTTATTTAAAAGAAAACCTTACATAGGGTATCTTAGAGCTTTTGGGTGTCATGTGTCTGTGTTAAACACAAAAGAACATCTGAGAAAGTTTTCAGAGAAAGCCTATGATGGTTTCTTTGTTGGATACTCTTCAATATCTAAATCATATTGGATTTACATTCCACAAAAAAACATTATGGAAGAAACTCCTAATGTGTCATTTGATGAGTCCTTACTTCCAAAATCTGTTAAAGGATCTTCATGGTTGTTTGATATAGATGCACTCACAGAATCATTTAACTTTGTTATTTGAATACTGCAAGTTCTGAAGATGCATGCTATCCATTTGTGCCTCCAAACATGAATGAAGTATCATTATCTGCTGATCCTCCAAGACCTCCAAATTCAAGTGTCATTGAACAAGGAACTACATATCATGCTAACAATGCAGCCCAAGACCAGTCAAATAGATCTACATCCTCGCAGATGAGTGTTCTACATCCGGAGAAATAGATATTGCATCAGCAGATGGTCAATCCACATCAGCATATAATCAGTAGGTGATTAATCCAAATCAGCAGTTAGTCCACCCAATATCAGCAGGTCAACAAACTCCATCTGTAGATGTTCATGTAACTCCTGCGGAAGTTCAAAACACATCAGTTGATGTTCCTGCGGAAGATTTCATACTCCAGCTGATGTTCAAAATGATGATGGATATCATTCAGCTTCAGATGATCCATAAGAACAATTTGATTATTTCATAAATTCTTCATCTCAGCTGAGCCCATCTTCATCAATGAACATGACTAACTTAGAATCATCTATTCCAGTTGAGCATATTCCAATAACATGAACTCATAAGACTCATCTAATCAACACATTATTGGTGATCTTAATGAAGAACTACTAGAAGCCAAGGGGGAGCTGCAACATTTGTCTTTTCACTTTTTTCTTTCACAAGTGGTTCTTCCCAATATCACAGCTGCACTAAAGATATAGCTGGATTGAAGCTATGCAAGAAGAGCTTCAACAATTTAGAAAGCAAATGTCTGGAATCTAGTTGATCTACCTGAAGGTCACATCCATTTGGCACAAGCTGGTTATTCAAAAATAAACTAGATGACAGAGGTATAATTGTGAGAAACAAAGCTAGGCTTATTGCTCAAGGATATACTCAAGAAGAAGGAATAGATTATGATGAGTTTTTGCACCAGTTGCAAGGATTGAAGCCATAAGAGTATTCCTAGCCAATGCTTCATATAAGAAGTTCACAGTCTATCAAATGGATGTTAAGTGTGCTTTCTTAAATGGGAAAATTGATGAAGAGGTCTATGTAGCTCAACCTCCAGGTTTTGAAGATCCTGATTACCCACATAGGGTATACAAGATTGACAAAGCTTTGTATGGTATTCATTAAGCTCCAAGAAAGTAGTATGAAACATTATCATATTTCTTGCTCAAGCATGGATATAAAAGGGGAACTATTGATCAGACTCTTTTTCTCAAACAAGAACATCAAGATCTCTTAGTGGTTCAAATTTATGTAGATGACATTATTTTTGGATCAACCAATAAGAGATTGTGTGTCATCTTTGAAGAGTTGATGAAATTTGGGTTTCAGATAAGCTCAATAGGAGAATTAACCTTCTTCCTTGGTCTACAAGTACATCAGAAACCAGATGGGATCTTCATTAATCAAGAGAAGTATATTCATCAAATATTGAAGAAGTACAACCTTGCTGACACATCTTCATGCAAAACACCTGATTCAACAATTGATAAGATTGTACCTGATCCTACAGGAAAATCTATTAATCAAAGATTGTATAGATAAATGATAGGTTCTTTCATGTATTTAACTACCAGTAGACCTGACATTATGTTTGTTGTGTGTGTTTGTGCTAGGTACCAATCAGATCTAAAGGAGTCTCATCTGAATGCTGTGAAGAGAATCTTCAGATATCATAAAGGGAAACCAACCCTTGGAGTTTGGTATCCAAAAGATGGAGACTTCTCTCTCTACTCATATTCAGACAATGACTATGGAGGATGTAATAACAACAGGAAATCAACAACTGGTGGGTGTCATTTCATAGGACCAAGACTTGTTTCATGGTAGTGCAAAAAGCAAACAAATGTATCTATATCCACAGCTGAGGCTGAGTACATAGCTGCTTTAGCTGGTTGCTCTCAAGTTCTTTGGTTGCAAAATCAATTACTTGATTATGGTTATAATTTCCTTCAAACTCCAATTCATATAGACAATTCAACAGCTATGTTCATTACTGCTAATCCAGTACAACATAGTAAAACAAAATATATTGAAATCAGATACCATTTTCTAAGGGATTGCTCAGAAAAAGGTTTAATCAAGTTAGTCAAGGTGGACACAACAAATCAGCTTGCTGATCTATTCACTAAAGCCTTTGATTTAGTTAGATTTAATTTTCTAGTTGAGTCTTTAGGTATGATTAATTTAGATTAATCTTCATTAACAAAGAAAAGCATATGTTTGTCCTTGTAAATAGTCATAAAAATATATATATATAAATATTGTATTTATTCAGTATGACATATATATGGGAAATGATAGTACATTGTGCCTTTGCTTACTTCCTGAGTTCCTAAATTTCATTAAAATCTAATCAGAAGTACTTTGATATGTGAGTAGGTTCAACTTGAGAGGAAACTACACTAAGAGCATGCCTAACATAATGAAAAAGGTGACTGCTTGTGGGAAACTCCATTTTGAGGATCAAGCAAGTAAGTCTTATCCTGATGTGGTCAACTCACTCACCCAAGCACACTATGTAAAACACTTTATAACTTCTATCTTTGCACATCATATTCTCTCTGTTTTGTGTAAACAAAGACTTGGGTTTATGAACACCTTGGCTTACATCTGTAACCAATTGGTGAATAGATTATGATCCTCATCATCCCTCTGTTTGTGTAAACAAAGACCTGGGTTAAAGGCATCTCTGTTTTACAGAAGTAAAGACCTGGTGACCTGATGATGATCATATCTAAGCTCTCAAAAGAATCCATTGTGATCAACTATATATTAACTTAAGAGCTTTTGCATCAAAGCATTAATGAGACTTTGAATTTGTCTCAAGATAGAATTTATAATTTACTGTACATAGTTTCTAAGTGTGAAAAAGTGATGAATTGACTCACAAATAGAAAACAAACTCTAATGTGAATTGAATGTGGAGCCCATAACCCTTTGTCTCTAATAAACATCAAAACATGATAAACAGCATGCCTAGTTAACACCATACTCTTGTTTGAATTTAAGTGGATAAACATACTTGTAATCAGGACTAGAATTAGGTAAATTTAAACAAACAAATCAAACAAGAAGAAGCTTAGTGTCATAGTATGATCCCATTATATGTGTCTATATGCCTGTACATAAATTTGATTTAATTTTGTTACTTAGCTTATTTTCGCTTCATAACGTTTGGACAGTCATGTGCCTTTCATGCTATTATTCTACATAAATTTATGATGAATGCAACATCTTATCATTAATCACAAATTTAGGGGAAATAGTTAATGCATGATCATTGAAATCATAAAAATCTGAAATTTCTTGCACATGAAGGAATTAGGACTTGAGCATGGGATACATGAGTTTTTCTTCAATATATCATTTCTTGCACAAATTGCCATGAAGCAAAGTCAATAAGGTCCAATAGCAACATCTGATTCTAACAGTTTGCTAGAACCATACAAACAAATAAGTTTCAGCAGAAGCTATAGTGCAAAAGTTGGACTTCAACATAAGCTACAGTGCATTTTCTTAATCAGTAGATGCTACAGTGCACAACTTAAACCATATGGCCCTCCGTAGATTGGTAATCTACGGATATGGTGATGTCTTAAAAGAATAATAGAGTTCCATAGACTGGAAATCTATCAAAATTCAAATTATACTTCATCAAAAATCAGTTTTTAACTCAAAGTCATCCGTAGATGATCGACGGAAGAATTAATATCTGTGGAAACAACAAAATTGGTAATAAGGAATGGGGGTCCCACCTCATTTAATAAATGAAATTAATAAGTCCGAGGGAGTATAAATGATGTTTTTGACTTGTCATTTCTATTCACTTTTTCAAACACATCTTTTTCAACCTAGAAAATCGTTCAGATAAACCCCCATCCATCAATAATCAAAATTACCAATAATCATTAAACCTTACATGATATTTGATATCTGTTCATTACAAGTTCAATAATATCAAGGTAAAACATATGATAATCATCAACAATGAACTGATTGATTTATTATTTTCATCTGAACTCTTCGTATTCTTAGGTGTGATAAATTGTTCTAACATTATCTTCTTCATTCTTATGAACAGATGGCTAATCGCTTTGCAAGAGAGCACAATGTTTGTGCATTCTTAAATCCCAAAAAACCTGTATCAGAAGGGTGTCGAGACATCATTTGCTATCTAAGAAGATCCAGGCTGTTCTATGCCTTGTCAGCAGAGCCTATTATCTATAAACAGCATATCATTGACTACTGGAACTCTACTGAGATCCAAGAAGAAGGAGAAAGCGAAGTAATCATGGCTGAGGTGAAGAATGAGAGACTAAGAATAGACGAACAGAGTATAAGGAGAGTATTGGAGCTGGGAGAACAAGAAATAGGTCACCCGGATGTATTTAAGAATGAATACATAGAAAAGATCTTCTACCTGATGGGGTATGATGGTGATTTTACAAGGGTGAGATAAAGAAAGGGAGATTATGCAAGCCATATAGATTCTTATGTCATACCTATCTAAAGTGCATCTCCAACAGGAAGTCTGGGTTTGATAGATTCTTAAGTCATATTTCATCTGGCATTATTGGAATCTTTGAGGGAAGGACATACAACTACTCAAAATACGTTTTTAGTTGTCTGTGTGACCAAATAAGAGTGCAAAAGGCTGATAAGATGTATATGTTTCCAAGGTTCTTACAACTAATCATCAATGCTGATCTACCTGGAATAGCTAGAGATGGTGATGTGTTTGTTCAAGCACATCTAGGAAGACCTGTACTGAATAAGATCAGTGGAAGGTATGAAGGTGAAGATATGCTAATGTTTGCACATGTGGTTCATGCTAATGCCAACATTCCACCAGAGTTGGTGTGGGAAGACCAGTAAGAGAGCTCATCTGCCGATACTGAGTACGTCTCACTCTCCCCTCATCAATCACCCATACACCACCATGATCAATCCCTACAACCCCAATCACCAACCAGTCAAAACACCCAACCTATCTCTCCAATTCACCCTCAATCACCCATTCATCAACAACCTCCAACTCTATAACATTAATCTTCTGAGAGTGCTCATACAAAACCTATTCTGCTACTCAATCTCAAAACTCAGTACACACTTGTGAGACAGAGTTAATATCTCAAGCAAGCACCATGCCACTCTCAATCACCAACTCATAACCCAGTGTTGTATAATCACATTGAACCAGCTTCACCAACAATTGATCCTCAACAACAATAATAACCACATTAAGAGCAGGCTGGTCCAGCTATTGAGTCCAGTTCAAGCTCAGCAAGTGTAGCTCCTGCTAAAGTTAATAATGATGAGATTGTTGCTTAACATCAAGAAGGTGAAGAAGAAACAAACTATGTTGATGTCATAGCATATCATGAAGATGATCTTAGTGAGGAGGACATCCCTGTCAGCAAAAGTCACTTGGTGGTTGAATACAACAAGTTGATCATCAAATCAAACAACAAGTTGGCAAGAATAACGTAATTGAAGGGAATGGTAAATGAAAAGGAAGAGTTGTTGAATCAACTTGAAGCTAGACTTAACAAATTAAGAGAAGATGTACAAACCAACAATGATGTAATTGATGCATTACATCAACATGTAGAAGAACTCAAGGAGTCATTGAAGCAACAAACTAATGAAAAAGAGAGGTTGCAATTGGAGTTGGAGAAAGCCAACAATGACTTGATCAATAATTTAAAGATTCTAAAAAGAAATGATCAAGAAATTGAGGAGCTGAAGATGAGACTCTATGCTCTTGAATCAAGCACTCCTTAACAAAACCAACTGAAGAATCTGCTAAAACTCCAAAGCCAATCATTCAATATTCAAGAAAGAGGAAGTATTTGGGGTATTTCAAGAAAGAAGTAATTGAGGTTGAAGACTCACCCAAAAGGTCAAGATCCATGTCTCCTGGACATACTCATTCAGTAGATTTATCTACTGTGAATGCTATTACTCATAAGGATAGTGAAAGTGATGCTGAATGGAATGAGCTTACTAAGGATGAGAATCCCAAAGAATCAAAGGCTGATGATCTACTGACAACCAAAGACATATTGGAAGAAAGGTAGGAATCAACTATGTTTATGACATTTATCAATCATGGATTCCCATATGACATGGTAGAGAGGATGAGCATGAATGAAATGAAAGATATGCTGAAGGAGTTTGAGCTAGCAAGATTTATGATTCCCAACTGCAACTATGAAACACTCACTGCCTTCCAGTCAATTCAGAAAACAAAGAAAGGGTTAGGTCATTATGAGACTACAAAGCTTAGCAGATACAATATGACTTGTTGGTTACAAGGTCATAACTACAAATCACATGAACTGAAGGGAAGATCAGTTGCTGAGTTGAGAAGAATGATGGAGCATGTCATGAATGTGGAGTTAGAAACTGGAGTAAGATTTAGGACTGAAGCTCCAAATCCAGCTTTTGAGCAACAAAACAAACTCCCTACTGAGCCTGTGATAGTTGAAAGTTAAGACCAGCACAACGGGAAAGAAAAACTGATCAGAGAGCCATGTGAAGTTACCTGGAAAAGTGTGGCCATTGGGGACCAAAGTAAGAGAAATAACTGAACAAAAATATACTTTGATAGAGCTTTTTGGCCATATCATAACTCCTAGTTCTGTGGAAGAAAACAAGATTATGGCCTAGAAATATGATCCAGACTGGGATTGTGCAGTTATTAAGAGAACATCTGGAAGAATTCAATACTTCCATAATGTAGAAACACTGTTGAGCCTCCCTGAATGTGATATCAAGGATCTGCAAAGCCTTATCATCTCTAATTACCCGATTCATCCAAGAGGAAGAGACTTCTTTGATGGAAATCAATACACACATCCTATAACAAAATGGGAATATGTTGAGAAGACAAAAGAGTTAGTGTTAATGAGAAATACAGAAAAGAAGAGAGCTGACTGGATCAGGATCTTTGATCCTGTGGAAATCAAGTTGCTCCACCCTAGCTACACTTCATATTTGCATGATAAATTCTTCCTAAAGCTTGCTGATGAAAAAGCTCAAAATGATTTATGCCTATATGTACGCATGATTCAAGTGATAGACAAACTACATGCAAAGGCATACAAGAGAAGGAGATATGAGGCTGGGCAGTTGATAGGAACTAACATCAAGGAAGTGTCTGAACTGAGAATCTCAGAACAAGATGAGCTAGAAATAGTGCATAATCAGAGTGTAGTGGAAACACTTACTTCTGAAGAAGATGTTTTGGGTTTAAGTTTTGAAACTCTAAAGATGTTCAGCAAGATGGAGATAAAATACAAATATGATGATCAGAAGATTGTTGTTTCCTACTTCTACAACAAAATAATAGCAAGAGTCAAAGAGCTGTCAAGTCTAATGAGCTGATTTGAAAGTTTCTAAGCCTAAGGGGGAGTATTGTTAGATCTAGGAACAATAGGTCTAGATCCGTTTGTATTGGCTTAGAATTTTAATCAACGCTTGTAATGAACATTTGTAATTCATTATTTTGATATATGCATTATGTATATAGGTTAACCCATATATGTGTTGATTTATGTATGATTGCAGGTTCAAACATTATGCTTGGTCAATTTCAAAAATTGACTAGTGTAAGAAACATCTACGGATAAACATTTATGTTCTTCCATATATGTCTTTCTTACAAGAAAAACATCCAAAGATCTTCTACGGATAAACATCGGTGCATATGAGAGTACTACAAGACCAAAGACACTGATGAACAACAAACACATGGATAGCATCAAGTGAAGACTTCTACGGAAGAGCAAACACCTGCGGAAGACAAAGCTGTTGCGGAAGACCAAACACTTGTACTTAAATGATACAAGTAATTCAAGTCAACAAGTAAAACATGGATTCCAAGAGATTTGCTGTTTCCTTAACAGAAACACGTGTGGCTATAAATACGAGTGCTAGGTTTCACATCAAGAGGACGGCAACATACCAACCATCACATCGTTCCACACGATTAACAAAACACAAAACCCTAGCAGCTGTCACATCATCATACCAAAATCATAAACATAATCATAGCAAAGATTATCGTTAGCAATTTTTGATTCTTTGTAATCATTAAGTAGTTTTAATGATTACTTTTGATTCAAAACATTTTCTTTTGCGTATTGTTGAAATCATTCGAGTGTTTATTGCCTATATTTATTGTCTTTGATATTTAATATTTGATCAATTAAGCAACGATTAATGATGATTCCGCAATCATTAAATCGAAACCAATCTAACACTGATAATTCCTAATTGCGATCCTTGGATTCACAAAGGTAATTGGCAGCAGTAGCGGATCAAAAAAGAAGGGTATTGAAGGGATCAGGCGTGATCACCAAGGTGGAAGGGCTCGGAAGCTATACTTGGGTACAAGTCCTTTCTGTAATAGGTGCAAACTGCATCATCAAGGGGAGTGCAACCCGATGCCCTGTTTCAGATGCAAACGACCAAGCCACTTAATTAAGGATTGTACGTATGCGCTAGGTAAACAATGTTATGAGTGTGGAGATCCAGTGCACTTAAGGAATAAGTGTCCTAAGATGGGAAGAGATAAGGATGCCAGACCGAACAAACCCAAGGGAAGAGCTTCGTGATGGATCTAACTAGTGCTCGTAAGGAACCCAATGTGGTTAACGGTATGTTCCTTATAAACAACCATCCAGCTACCATTCTATTTGATACTGGAGCAACTGCTAGTTTTATCTCTACTACCTTTAGACCTTTGATTGACTTGAATGCATGTGTCCTAACTGATGCGTTTACTGTAGAATTAGCTGACGGTAACATCTTTGAAACTAATGAAGTCATCAAGGATTGCTTAATGATTTTAGAAGGTAGTACGTTTAAGATAAATCTGATGCCTATTAAGTTAGGAGGATTCGATGTGGTTGTTGGTATGGATTGGTTAGCTAGGCATAGGGCCGAAATCATGTGTGATGAACGTCTACTTAAAATACCATTATGCAATGGGAAAATGTTAGTTGTTCATGGTGAAAGAAGAAACGCGTTGTTTCCTATGATATCCCGCTTAAAGGCTACCAAGAGTCTCATGAAGGGATGCCCAGCTTTCATAGTCTATGTAATGAAGGCAAAATAGGAAAAGAAAATAGAGGATATACCAGTGGCTTATGAATATACAGAAGTATATCTCGAAGACGTACTGGGACTCCCTCCAACTCGACAAGTTGAGTTCCAAATAGATCGATTGCCTGGTGCCGCACCAGTAGCCAAGGCACCGTACTGGGTCGCCCCTCCTAAGATGAAAGAGCTAATGATACAAATCCAAGAGCTACTCGACAAGGGATTTATACGACAAAGTGTTTCTCCATGAGGTGCCCCGGTGCTATTTGTGAAAAAGAAAGATGGAACCTTACGTATGTGTATTGATTATTAGGAATTAAACAAGCTAACCATAATGAACCATTACCCTCTTCCGAGAATCGATGACCTATTCGATCAACTACAAGGATCTAGTTATTTTTCCAAGATATATTTAAGATCGGGATACCATCAACTGAAAATAAGAGAGGAAGACATACCCAAAACAACCTTTAGAACTAGATATGGACATTATAAGTACCTAGTCATGCCTTTTGGACTGACTAATGCACCAGTGACATTTATGGATCTCATGAACCGAGTGTGTCACACATAGTAGAAAAATTTGTGATTGTGCTTCTTGATGATATCTTGATCTACTCCCGTAGTAAGGAAGAGCACGAGATGCACCTTAGGCTGATTCTTAAGTTGCTCAAGAATGAGCAGCTATATGCCAAATTCTCCAAATGCGAATTTTGGATGCGTGAAATCCAATTTCTAGGGCAGGTGGTAAATAAAGATGGGATTCAAGTGGACCCTTCGAAAATAGAAGCTATTAAGAACTAGAAGATTCCTTAAACCCCTACCAAGATAAGGCAATTCCTTGGGTTGGCTGGATACTACAGAAGGTTTATCAAAGACTTCTCACGTATCGTGCAGCAGTTAACTGCTCTGACTAAGAAGAATACAACTTTTGTGTCGGAGTAAGAACAAAATGAAGCATTTGAAACGCTCAAGGAGAAACTGTGTAGTGCACCTATCCTCGTCTTACTAGAAGGAGTTGAGGATTTCGTAGTCTATTGTGACGCCTTGCATCAGGGACTAGGATGCATGCTAATGCAGCGAGACAAGGTTATTGCTTACGCATCTAGACTGTTGAACGAGCATGAGAAGAACTACACAACGCATGATCTAAAATTGGGTGTCGTGGTGTACGCACTCAAAATGTAAAGGCACTATCTTTATGGCATGAAGTGCATTATCTACACTGATCATAGAAGCTTGTAGAACATTCTTGATCAGAAAATGTTAAACATGCATCAGAGAAGATGGGTTGAGCTAATGAATGATTATGAATGTGAAATCCGCTACCACCCCGACAAGGCAAATGTAGTGGCAGATGCCTTGAGTAGAAAGGATAGGGAAAAACCCCTTCGCATCCGTCCCTTAAGGATGAGTGTGTATACCGGCCTCATTGCTAGACTAAAAGAGGCGCAAGTTGAAGCCCTGAAGGAGGATAAGCTAGCTGAGGAAATATTAACAGGAATAGAGAAGCATGTAGAGTTGAGCAAAGATGGTATATATATACATGAGGGGATAACGTGGGTACCTAAGTATGGGGGGATTAGAGAGGTAATCCTAGATGAAGCCCACAAATCTAGGTACTCAATTCACCCCGGAAGTGACAAAATGTACCAAGACCTAAAGGCACTATTCTGGTGGCCTAGAATCAAGAAATCAATTGCCACCTATGTCGGGAGGTGTCTAACATGCGCCACGAAAAAAGCTAAAAATCAAAAACCATCAGGAACTTTGCAACAGCCCGAAATTCCAGAGTGGAAATGGGATAACATCACGATGGATTTTGTTATAAAGTTACCAAGAACTTTCAGACGTCATGATGCTATTTGGGTAATAGTTGATAGGCTTACCAAATCAGCTCACTTCTTGCCAATTCGAGAGGACTATGATTTAACAAAGCTAGCCCAACTTTACATCAATGAAATAGTGACCAGGCACGGAGTGCCACTATCAATTATCTTCGACCGTGATAGTCGCTTCACTTCTCGTTTTTTGAGATCACTCCAGCAGGCTTTGGGGACCCCCTTGGATTTAAGCACTGCATACCACCCTCAAACCGATGGACTAAGTGAAAAAACCATTCAAACCTTAGAAGATATGTTAAGAGCTTGTGTGATTGATTTTGATGGGAACTGGGACAACCCTCTTCCTCTAGTAGAGTTCTCCTACAATAATAGTTACCACGCCAGTATAAAAGAAGCCCCGTATGAAGCCTTATATGGTATGAAATGTCGATCACCGTTAAGTTGGAATGAGATTGGTGAAAGCCAAATAATGGGATGTGATGTCATGATGGAGACCACAGACAAAATATTTAAAATCAAAGAACATCTAAGAGCAGCCAGGGATCGTCAGAAGAAATACACTGATAGAAGGCGGAAACCCTTGGAATTCCAAGTAGGTGACAGAGTGATGCTAAAGGTCGCACCATGGAAGGGAGCCGTAAGATTTGGAAGGAAAGGCAAGCTAAGCCCAAGATACATTGGACCATTTGAAATACTGGCAAGAATTGGCCCCATGGCATATCAATAAAAGCTACCTCGAGAGTTAAGTTACATACACGACACATTCCATGTGTCTAAGTTGAAGAGGTTCTTGGAAGACAAGGCTCTGGAGTTGCCTTTGAACGAAGCTAGGATTAATAACAAGTTGAATTTCATGGAAGAACCTGTTCAGATCACTGAACGGTTGGTCAAGAAACTCAGACGAAGTCGCATACCCAAGGTTAAAGTAAGATGGAATTCCAGGCGAGGAAAGATTATCTGCACCTCTTCAAACCCACTCGTTCTGGATTTAATCGAAGCTTAAAATTTCGGGACGAAATTTCCTAATCGGTGGGAGAATGTAACAACCGACCCCTAGGTCATAATTCTAACCTTCAATCTCCTACATCATTATCATTTGTACTATTATTACTATATTTATTAGTATTGTTATTATTATTATTATTTCATGTGCCATTTTGAATGATTTCGTCAAGACTAGCCTTAGTGTAGAATAATTTTGTGTTCCTCGAAAACACAATTAGATACCCTAGTAATTCAAGAACTTGATTGAAACAATTAATTGTGTGCACTCACACACCATTCACGGTCAAAACATGCATATACATGCATAATAATTAAACAACTAACTTGAATTTACCATCTAAAATACTACACTACACAAAAAAACTACACTACATAATAACAATTACTATTACAATTTAAAACCAAAAACACTCCACTAACCACCAAAATCGGCCGCCCCTTATGGCCCTATCCCCTTCCTTCTACTCCACCCAAACTTGCCACCATCCTTCCCCACTCCTATTTCATGCAATAGCTCACACACTCCTCTCATTCTCTCTTCTCTCTCTTGGCATTTCCAGCAGAAACACACACACACACACACCAAGAATTCTCTTTATTTCAGCCACAACATTCAAAGAACAACAACAATCCACCATCGGCCAAGTGGAAGGCAAGCTAGGGAGTTGCATTTTGTGAACTTTGGTGCATGACTCTTGCAAGAACGAACTATAACAGCCCTTGCTCGAGAGTCTCCAGATCATTTTGTCCTTCTAAACTCTCAAAATCATGAACCATTCAAAGTGTAAGCTTCTACACAACCGAACCAAGCTATATCATGTGTTATTCCTCCATTAATCTACCAAAAACCTTACTTTCTTTGTTCTAACAGAAACTTGCTGCCATAATCCTGTTCTTGAGGAGCTTTTAACTTCACTGAAGGTATCTTACACAATAGATTGGTTATTCTATAGGTGGAACATGAGTTTACACCTTGAAAACCCTCTTTTTGGGTGATTTTGCACCATCTACCCTTTTTGTCTTCAAACCCTCCGAACCAAAGCTTGTAATCTGCTTAAAAATAGTTTTTAAACCCCTCAGTAAACTGTTTTGAAAGTTACAAAATGATTTGGTAATGTATGTGCACGATCTATAATGTTTTACACTTGTGTAATTGGTTAAAATGGTGAAATCACTCAACTACAAGCTTATTCCATGGTTACATGTTAAATCCGTGAGTTAGAACTATTTTTCAGTAAGTTTTGTGATATTAGGTGTCTATAAGGTGATGTTAATGGCTGAAAATAATAAAAGTATGGACTTCTAGACATTTGAGATTATTTGGGGACCCAAAAAATGGTAAAATGACTTAAAAATAAGATAAATTAGAGAATAAACATGTTAAAAAGTATTCCAGGCTCTAAAAGGGTTATGAAAGTTGTATTGGTTGGATTTGTTGTTAATTTGGGTCAAAGGTTAATTTAAATGAAATTTCTCGTTAAAAACGGATCTAAACCGGGTAATTTTGGAAGAAAACCTTGGAAATAAAAAGAGAAACCTATGATCTGTGAAAACCACATTATTTCGGTGAGTTATAAACTTTAATTAATGAATTTGGTGAAAAATTGGTCAAACACGTATTTGGACGGTCGGTTTCGGGTAAAAACGCGTTTTAACGGGTTAAACTTGAAAATGAGACTTTCAACCAAAAGAGCTTAAAAACACATTATAAACAGATTATAAAACTTATTAAAAGTCCTTAAAATAATATTTAAATATTAAAGACTTAAAACTGTAAGATTTAATACATAACCGTTAAAACCTTCGGTTTTACCGTAACCGGTAACTTAAAACATAAGATTACTAAACTCAAATCTAAATTCTGAAAAATTGAAAACTTAACTTATTAATAATGTACTATTTAACTCCCAAGGTCTTTAAAGAGGGCCATAAAAGTCAATAAATGAAAGAAAGCAAACTTCAGGGTAAAAATTGTAAATTTTGAAACTTGAGGGTCTAAACTGAAAATTCTGCCAAATCTCTATAAATCGACTCCTTTGATCTAAGGATCACTTGGTAAGTTTAATTCTACTTATATAACTAATCAAAAGTATAAAAACCAATCAATTTCATTAAGAAACCCTAACTTTCCATAAAAGGAAACTTTTGGTGCGAGCCTTAGCGAATCAAAGCTAGTTGAACATTTAACATTTTAACACACCTAGTATACCTCTTATGACCTTAGAGCAAGTAACTTATCACTTAATTTTGATTTTAGGGTGCTAGACTTGAAACTTTCCCGGTACGTGAAGAATCTGTTGCTTGAAACTTAAGGTGAGTTCTAGTGTCCCCTTTTTACTACTCTTTTTAGGATGAAGCATGCTCTATTTAAACTGAACTATTTCTATGCTTTAATATGCTATTGTATGTTGTGGTAAATGTTGATACGTGCTGATACTTGTATCACAGTCATTAATTCTTGTGTGAACCGCTTCTTTATATGGGTAGATCTACTATGGGAATCCCCTACACACAGTGCCTTCTATGATGAACGGGAATGGTACCACACTTAGATCCTGCAGGGCAGTTTGTGGCGTGTAACAGGTTTTTATAAGATACTAAGGTGAACCATCTGACAGGTATGGTGCACTTATCCTGTTAGACAAGAAGTACGAAATCAGAGTGTTTCAACTGAGGCTGGTCCTAGTACACTTCCCAATCTTTTAGAAGAACCATCTTCTAAAGATAGAAATCAAGAACCTGCTACTGTGCCTGTTGAAACTAAAAGGAATACAAATGATGAAGTCTTCAAAGGGCTGCTATTGATGAAGCTAAAGTTGTTGAAGCCTTTGACTACTTTCACCATTCTCCCACATCAAGATGATCTAAATGTCTCCAACCTTGATGTATCAATTGTTGGTGATTCAATTCCAACCACCAGGATACATAAGGATCATCCAGTGTCAAGCATCATTGGTGAATTAGATGAGCAGGTGACAAGAAGCAAGTCAAGTATTACGAACATCTGTTTGTTTTCTTCCTTTCTGTGTCAAACTGTACAGAAGAATATAAAAGAGGCTCTTTAAGATAACAGCTGGATAGAGGCAATGCAGGAAGAATTGCTCCAATTCAAGAAAAAAGAAGTATAGCCATTCGTAGACCTTCCCGAAGGACAATACCCAATCGTTACCAGATGGTTATACAGAAACGAGACTAATGACAGGGGTATTGTTATCAGAACTAAGGCAAGATTGATTACAAAGGGATACACTCAAGAAGAAGGAATATATTATGAAGAAGTGTTTGCTCCTGTAGCCAGATTGCAAGCCATGAGACTTTTCCATGCTTACTCTGCATCCATGAAATTTGCTATGTATTAAATGGACTGGAGATAGTTCCCTCCTTCATGACTTCAAGCATATACAAGGAACTACTGTAGCATTTGGAGGAAACTCACAAGGTGGTAGAATTACTGGTGAAGGATCTGTAAGGAATGGACTGCTGAGTTTTGACAAAGTAAACTACTGTGAGCAACTGAATTTCAACCTCCTCAGCGTGTCTCAGATCTGTGACAAGAAATATTCCATCACTTCACAAACACTCATTTCTACATTTTGAAAGCAGGATTCCAAATTCCTGAAGAAAGGTTGTCTTGAAGACTCTGAGAAAGAATAACACATATGTCTTGAACCTTAAGTCTGCTCAACCAAAAGAAGAAACATGTGTTTCGTCTAAAGCATCATTTGATGAGTCTCAACTTTGGCATAGACATTTGGGACACACAAATTTCAAAAACATGAACAGATTAGTAAAAGAAAACCATGTAATTGGTATACCTCAGAAGGAATTTCATTTCATTGACCACTGTTCTGCATGTCTCAAAGGAAAACAACTTAAGTCTTCCCATAAACCAAAGCTTGTGAACAAAAATAGTTCTCCATTAAAATTATTTCATATAAATCTCTTTGGACCAACTCATGTCATGAGTATTGGAAAGAAATAGTATTGTTTGGTGATCATTGATGACTATTCACGACTCATCGGTTGTTACTGCTGCAGCTCATCGGTTGTTACTGCTGCAGCTCATCGGTGGGGGAGAGAGATGGAGGCTGTACATGATATCAAAGCTTAAGTCTTCCCATCTCATCGGTTGTTACTGCTGCAGCTCATCGGTGGGGGAGAGAGATGGAGGCTGTACATGATATCAACGACTGAAGGGAGGACCAGAAAGTGAAGTTTCCCACTCACTCGTTTGTGGACTCAGCCCTATACTAGTAGGGCAACATTGTCCAAGCCGAGGATAGTAGCGCGATTGGAAGGATGAGGTGGAGCGAGCTGAAAAAGTTGGTGATCAAGAGTTCTGTCCTCACAGGGAACTTGATAACGTTGAGAGGAGTTCCAGTAGCTGGAGGTGGGAACCATGACACACCAACAGTACATCACCAAGTTCAACAAAATGGTAAGGCTGGTGCCAGATCAGGTGACGCCTCTGTCACAAAAGATTAAGTGATAAATTCAGGGCTTGCCGGCGGATATTTGCAGGCACATGATCGCCGCCCGGCTGACACTTTTAGGTCAGTGGTTGATCTGGTGGGAAGGCTATATAGAGAGGTAGTTGTGGTTGAGGTGAACAGGAAGGGTGGTGGCAGTGACAAGAACTGGAATGGGAAGCGGTTTGGACGGGGTGGTGCCTCTCCAAACAACAAAGTTGTGAGGGTGGATGATCGGTGTGTAGCCACATCTAGTGCGAGGGTGAAAAGGTGTGGAAAGTGTAGGAAGGAGCATACGGGGGAGTGTAGATGGGGGTCGAATATCTGTTTCAAGTGTGGGAACACAGGACATATGGCAAGAAATTATGGAGTGACGAGGTGTTTTAACTGTGGTGAAATGGGTCACATGAGCAGGGACTGCAAGAAGCCGAGTACTGAAGGTTCTAGGGCAATGAAGAAGGCAGGGAATGAAGGGTAGAAGGTGAGCGCCAGGGCATTCATGATGACCCGGGAGGAGGCTAGGACGGACCCCGATGCTGTGTCAGGTACATTTCTAGTAAACCAAACTCTTGCTTCTGTTATATTTGATTCTGGTGCTAGTAGGAGTTTCATTTCTGCTGCCTTTAGTGCTAACTTGCCTGTTAGAAGTAGAAGCATTGATGACCTTCGATGTAGAAACTGCCATAGGTAAGTCTACCAGGATTTTGATCTAATTAAAGGTTGTGACATAGAACTAGAAGGTCATAAGTTTCCTACTAGACTATTTGTGATGACCTTAGGCGGGTTCGATGTAGTCCTAGGGATGGATTGGTTAGCGGACTACGAGGTGAATATTGTGTGTCGCAAGAAGATGATTCAACTGACAGCGCCTGACGGAGTTTGGTGACGATTTACGATGATTAAGTCACTATGATTCCGAAGGTGATTTCGATGGCGGTGGTGGGGAAGTGCAAGAGGCCTGGATGTAGTGCATACCTGGCCTACATGAAGGATGCAGACACGTCAACACCACAATTGCCCGACGTATTGGTCGTGTGTGACTTTCCCGATGTGCTCCCAGAAAATTTACCAAGTGTGCCCGCATAGTGGCCATGCGCCTGCATAGTTCCCATGCACTTAAACACTTAGAAAATTATTCTGAAATTTTGAGAAAAAGGGGCTTTTAGGCTATGATGATGTATGATGTCATATGATGATGTATGATGTTATATGATGATGTGTGATGATGTTGTGCATGCTTATGTTATGTTTTCTTTATGTTCCTTATTATGTATTAATTATGTGGCTTTGCGTGGCATGTTATTATCAATAAACGTAAAGTATTATGTAATGAAAGCGGAAGTTAATGATAATGAAAAGTAGAATGTAATGAATGAAGGAAAGTCTTGCAAGCAAAATGGATGGAGGTTCATAACTCATTGAGGGGTTGTTAGCTCAACTGTGTGTGGTTTAGCTAACCCATGTGGATGCACACAGGGGTCTAATCCTTGTGATTGACCAGATGTATGGGACCCTCGTCGCTTGCCTTGGTACTCGTGCTAGCCTTGTGCATGATGTTAGAAGTCTATTTATAGACTTCGGCCCATTAATCCTTGTGCATGATGTTTGGGGTACAACACATGGCATTGGTCCGGAATGGAAGTAAAGATAATGATGAATGTATGAAATGTACGGTAAGGAAGACAATGAATGAGAACGAATGATAACAATGACATACAATGAAGAATGAATGAATGTTAACAAATGATGATGAAAGATAATAATAAGATTATCTATGTGTACGTATGATGTATGATCACGTATGAATGTAAAGGAAGGTTTTAAACGAAAGTAAAGTATTATATATATTTTACAAAACTAGAACTCAGTCAGCAACGCTGACTTTTATGTATTTTCCAGTTGGCGGGTAATTGTTGCTGAGGATGGCACAAGTGCAGCTACTTGGCAAGTTTTGGGTGGCATCCATTTTGTATAACAATGATGTTTTTGTATTGTAATGTAAACAAATTGTATTTTGTAACGATTAACAATGTTGTATTGTTTTGCAAAATCAATTATTAATATATGAAATGGTTTGCTAAGTTATTCTGCTGCAATATTTTATAAATGTTAATGCATGTTTTATAATTTATGTGCGATGATTGTCCAACTGTAAGTGTCCTGGGAACTGGGCCTTACAGAACTAAAGCTCATATTCAACTGTGAAGCATTCATCTCAGAGTATAAGTAAGTATTAGCTTATCCAAGTGTGTGTGTGTGTTGTAATCTAAACACACCAGGTAATGATGCCTTATGAATCTCATTCACCCATGTTAGTTTCTCCTCTATTTTGCTGAGCAAAGATCTGGAGAAATAGGCACATATTGCTGATGTCGTGATCCAAAAAAATGCCCAATATCGAACACATCCATCCTAGATGAATTAATAAAGACAACATTCCTTGTGAATGAACAAAAAGAATCCTAATGAGGATCACCTTCCAAAGTGAAGTGCAAAAAGAATCCCAATGAGGATCAATCTACCTCAAAACAAAATGAGAGTTCATAACTTAAATGACCTGGTCATATAAGTTGTGAAAAAGTTCTACCATGTATTTCATGCGGGTGGTTGATCTTGCCTTGCTTTTGAGTGTGAGGTACATGTTGAATACTAAATTCACTCAAAACATGATAAAGATCACAAGCATCAAAATATTAACCAAGTATGAGTTTAAGAGGACAAACATATCTACAATCAATATGTTCATGATTATGTCTATTTTACTAACAATTGCGCACTTGTGAAAGGTAAGATTGATATGATCCCAAGTAAGGTATACTTCCACTTCATGTACAGATAAGAAAACAAATATTACAAAAATATTTTCCTTTCAAAATTTTAAATCTTTAAAGTTTTTATCCTATATGGATATAAACTTTAGGGGGAGTAATTAAAATTTTGATTATTATGTGTAGTTGTTGCTTTTCTTTAAAATATATAAAATCAGAAAAATGATTGTGTTGGTATGGGAGTTATACCATAGTATCTTAGTATATGTAGATATTTAGAAGCATAAAAGTACAAGATCAGTCAAAATTGGGAAATTTGTATCACACCTAGTGTACAATTCAATCCAAGCATGAACTGACAATCCAAGCAACAGCCAAAACTTCATCAAATTCAAAGCAATAGACACATCTTCATAAAGTCAAAGCATTAGCACAAAAACAGTCAAAACTATCCACTTCAAAAACATTAATTTTTGACAAGTTCAAAAATTAATGCGGGTAAGAGCATTGGTTAATGCGGTTGAAGGCACCCCATGCATATAACTAATGCGGGTAATAGTTTTGCACAAGAAAAACACAAGTGAAACTAATGTGGACAAGTTAAGTCTACCGTATTTGTTTCCAAACCAAATGCGTACAATAATTTCTGAGTGTTGAGAAAACTCATGCGGAAAAAATTTTGTTCATCCGCATTTCTCTATGCGGTTATGTTTTGTTCAGCCACTTTCCCCAAATGTGGTTGACATGATCAATGCAAACAAACATTGCTGTGTATTTGTACCAAAAGTAAATATTGTGCTCACACTCTTCTGTCATGATAAGTGTTTGAACCTCAGTTAATGCGGATGGATAACAAAGAGCACAAAAATACTAACATCTATCAGCATTAACTAATGTGGTAGAAGGTCAAGAAATGTGGAAAACTAAATTGTTCATCCGCATTTATTGATGTAAATACAGACAACTCAAAATGTTCTTCCTTATTTGTTACAGGGTGTGCTTCAGCATTTGTCACAGTACACAAATGCATGCAAGTCAAAAACTTTCGCATTTGCAACAATACAAAAATGCTGGCAAGTTTTGTGCTTCCGCATTTGTTACAGTATTCAAATGCTGGCAAGTTTTGTACTTCCGCATTGCTACAGTATAAAAAAAAACTAAAACTTCCACATTTATTTAGAAACTTGCAAAGTTTGAGAAAGCCATTAAATCAACTATTTAAACACATTAATAAGAGTCATTAATACTTTTCAAATTTCAGTGAACCTATAGTGCGATGAGCGGTTTTCAGATTGATCTTCATCCGTCATCCAAATCATCTCAAACCTATTGTGTTGATTGTTCATCCAACTCTCATTCATCTCTATTTCGATTCTTAGCCTAAGCAGTATCAAAACAAGGTGATTATCGATGGATTCATAAACTTTGAATACCAAACCAGTGCTGAACATAGAACCTTAGGTCAAGAAAAACTCACAAAATTAACCGTGAACAATGCATTTTAATGACATTTTTGACTTCAATGATACTAGTGTTAATGTGAATAGCAAAGAACAATCGATGTTCAAACCCTAGGTTAATCGCATGAACAGGGGAACCGAGAACTGGAAATGTTGAATTCAAATCCTATGTTTTAGTGTTAAAAGAGGCTTAAAACAACAAAGATGATTGAAAATAAACATAAAACATAACATAAATGGTTATTCATCACAAAATCAAGATAGGTCAAACACCTATAGAACAGTAACCATTGAACTCTCAATTTTGACCTGAAAAAGTCAAACTGAGAAAAGTCAAACATGATCTTAGTTGTGTAATTTGATAATTGTTAGTAGATTACTAACACATGTGTCTCTATTACAGAGTCTATGGCAAACCTCACTCGGAGCAAGCTCCATAATGTCAGTGGATATCTTGATCCTAATGTGCTAGAATTTGAAGGCTTGAAAGACATGATCAGATTCATTTCCATAACAAGAATAACACATGCCATCACTGTTAGACCAATCATCTATGAGAACTTTATCAGATCATTCTGGGGAATAGCTGAAGTAACTGATATAGATGGTGTGAGGACCATATCAGGAAGGATCACTAATGATCATACTTTGACCATCTCTTAACAAACTATAAGACAGTGTCTACAGTTTGGAGATGATGCCAACACTCCCTAAGAACATGAAGAAGATGACATTATTACTTTCTTTGCCAACATTGGTTATTAAGGGGGTTTTGAGGGAAAGTAGATAGTTAAGGGGCTAGAAATTGTCCTGTCCATCTCAAAGAGTTGAAAGCTAAGAGGGATGCCGGGTAGACCTCAAGTACAATTTTCATGATTCATATTGATCTCAATTTAATATCCTCTAACACATGGGTATTGGATACCGGATGTGGGACTCATATTTGCAATTTGTTGCAGGGGTTCAAAAGAAGTAAAGACTTCAAGAAAGGGGATGTTAGCCTCTTCATGGGGAATGGGGCAAAAGTTCAAGTTGAAGCCCGAGGGGACTACATCCTAAAGCTTCCAAATGGTTTGGAATCAATTTTGAACAATGTTTTGTATGCTCCTAGTTTAACTAGGAACATTATTTCAGTTGCCCATTTAAGACAATATGGTTATGTTTTGACGTTTATTGAAAATGAATTCATGTTTCTTTAAATGACATCTTTTATTTTAAAGCTACTCCTATTAATGGTATTTATGAATTGGTTCATGAAAACACATTATATGATAGCTCGTTGTACCAAACCACTACCAAGAAGCTCAAATTAGATTTGAGTGACACCTATCTTTGGCATTGCCGTCTTGGTTATATAAACAAGAAGCGCATACAAACTCTTCAAAAGAATAGTCTTTTAAAAGCAAGTGAATATGATTCATTTGATGTATGTGAATCTTGTTTACAAGGCAAAATTACTAAGGCACCTTTTAGTGGCAAAACTGAAAGAACAAAAGATTTATTAGGTATCATACATTCAGATGTATGTGGTCCTTTTAAGCCAATGACTAGGTATAATGAAAGATACTTCATTACCTTCACCGACAACTATAGTAGGTATGGGTATGTGTACTTGTTAAGACACAAAGATGAAGCTTTTGAAATGTTCAAAACCTTCCAAAATGAAGTAGAAAATAAACTCAACAAATCAATAAAAATTCTCCGCACCGATAGAGGAGGTGAATACCTGAGTGATGCTTTTAGAGATCATCTTAGAAGTTGTGGGATTATCTCACAACTATCTCCACCTGTAACACCACATCACAATGGTGTGTCCGAAAGGAGAAATCAAACTCTATTGGATATGGTTCGATCTATGATGGCTGGAAGCTCATTGCCTCTATCATTTTGGGGTTTCGCTTTGCTCTCTGCGGCCCGTATTTTGAATATGGCCCCAACCAAGAAAGTGGAAAAGACACCTTTTGAAATATGGCATGGAATGGTTCCATCTCTATCATATTTAATGGTTTGGGGATGTGAGGCTTATGTAAAGACTCCCACCTCAAACAAGTTAGAAAGTCATTCCACTAAGTGTATCTTTATTGGATATCCTAGAGATTCTATGGGATATTATTTCTATGATCCATTGGAACAAAAGGAGTTTGTTGCCAAGAAGGGTGAGTTATTGGAAGCCAAGTTCCTTATGGAAGGAGCTAGCAGTAGAACAGTGGATCTTGAGGAGGATCAAGAACCACAACCCGATACACGTTTGGTTGACACTAGCACTCAACATGAGGATGTTGAGAATGATCAAATAGTTGATCAATACACACAAAACGTTCGCAAATCTAGTAGAACTAGTAATCCACCTGAAAGATATGGATTTTTCTTGGATGGGTGCTATGTGGTTGATTCCGATGAACCAATCACATACCATGATGCAGTGTCCAATTTGGATTGTGACAAATGGCTTGAAGCCATGAACGTTGAGATGCAATCCATGTATGACAACCAAGTGTGGGTCTTGGTTGTACCACCTCTTAGCTCCAAGTTAGTTGGAAGTAAGTGGGTTTTCAAGAAGAAAACCGATATGCATGGAAACTTGGATACTTATAAAGCTAGACTTGTAGCAAAAGGTTTCACTCAAACTCAACGGGTTGATTATGATGAGACCTTCTCTCCAGTTGCAATGCTAAAGTCTATTAGGATATTATTTGCCATAGCTGCTCATTATGATAATGAGATTTGGAAAATGGATGTCAAAACCGCTTTTCTAAATGGATATCTTGAGGAAGATGTCTATATGGTTCAGCCTGAAGGTTTTGTCAACCCGAAACATCCTAACAAAGTATGCAAGTTAAAGAAATCAATCTATGGATTGAAGCAAGCGTCAAGAAGTTGGAATCATCGTTTTGATGAAGAGGTAATTAAATTTGGGTTCATCAAAAACACTGATGAGGCTTGTGTGTATAAAAAGGCTAGTGGGAGCATCATCACTTTCCTAGTATTGTATGTCGATGACATCCTACTATTTGGAAACGACATTCCAACCTTGGAAGGTATAAAAACCTGGCTTGGAAGGTGTTTTTCCATTAAGGATCTTGGTGAAGCCACCTATATTTTGGGAATAAAGATCTATAGGGATAGGTCAAGGCGGTTGATAGGTTTAAATCAAAGTGCATACATTGATATGATCTTGAAAAGGTTCAAGATGGAGAACTTTAAGAAAGGTACGGTACCTCTTCAAAGAGGAACGATATTAAGTACGACTCAATGTCAAAGCTCAAAGGATGAGCAAGATAAAATGAAGGGAATCCCGTATGCATCTGCTGTAGGATCCATCATGTATGCAATGATATGCACTAGGCCGGACGTGTCATGCGCTTTGAGCATGACAAGCCGATACCAGCAAAATCCTGGAACTAGTCATTGGATGGCTGTTAAGAACATACTTAAGTACCTAAGGAGGACTAAAGATATGTTCCTAATCTATGGATCTGGTGAGGAGGAACTCGTGGTAAAAGGTTACACGGATACGAGCTTCCAAACTGATCAGGATGACTCACGATCATAATCGGGATACATTTTCATCCTAAATTGAGGAGCAGTTTCTTGGAAGAGCTCTAAACAAGATGTGGTGGCATTATCAACTATAGAGTCAGAATACATCGCCGCTTCATTAGCAGCTCAAGAAGCTGCATGGTTGAAGAAATTCGTTGCCGACCTAGGGGTTGTCCCTTCCATTCAGGACCCCCTAATTCTTTGTGATAATGAGGGTGCGATTGCTCAAATCAAAGAACCCCGTGAACATCAAAAGACTAGGCACATTGAGCGCAGATTCAACTACATAAGGGATGAAGTTGAAAAGAGAAAGATATGTATTCGCAAAGTTCACACGGATCAGAACATTGCAGATCCACTCACGAAGCTCCTTGAAATGGCAAAGCATGAAGGTCATACTTGTGCCATGGGACTTCGATATTCTAGTGACTGGATTTGATCTTATAATTTTGTATTTGGATATTGGAACCTTTTATTATTTGAATGAATTATTTGGTTATAATGCTTCAACTAATGTTCCAATTTTGCATGTTCAATCCATGAGTAAATTATTTACTCTAAACGTCCGTAGTCGTTCATACTTGTGGGAACAAGTACGAGGGTAAGACTATTATGAACTTGGATTGGTTGATATTCATATGGATGAATATAGAGCAAAGGGTTGCTGCCAAAGTTCATAGATATTTGTGGGATACAAATATTGGACTGACCCACGTCTCAAATATTACTACATGGAATCTTCTTGATTGGTGATAAGTAAATTTGAGTAAAGGCGAATATCATTTGGTATCCTCTGACCTGAGATACATATTGGGTCTTGATATTCACCGGGTATTATACTTTGACTTAGTTCTTCACTGTTCTAAAACACGACAGTACATAAGACTAAATTTAGGTATAGCACGAGGTGATTGTGAGAGACGTATGTAATCAAGATGGGATTTGTCCCTCTTATTCGTTGAGAGTAAGATGTCTAAGGCCTGCTTAAGTTAAGTCAATGGAGAATGATCATTCTATGTCTCTAAGATTTAACATGACATCTATGACAAAAGGATAGATGATTGATTCACCTAAAACATTTTCGAGTAAGATACTTGAAGGGGATGATGTTATTGAATGGCTTTTAGTCATACGTATTAAGGGTAGTGAACCGTTGTTAGGCGGTATTTACTGCTTGCATCAATCTTCTATGAATCATGTGCAAGTTGGAGATTGTTGGATCTTATATGCCCAAGACACATAAAAGATTGATGTAGTTAGTACGTTATGATCCAAGTCGGGTCATATCCAATAACAAGCTAGGCAAACACTGATAAATATTTATTTGTTGATATGATCAAGCAAATAAATATTGACACCAATTTAGAAAATGGGTTTTCTAAATTATTGCATTTGAGATTGAACAAACTATATGGATGTTTTGTTCATGAGATATCATTTGTATTGTTATTTAAATTAGTTAAATAACAATAAATAAAAGTGTGTTTAAGTTATAAAATTAAAAGGGGGTTTAATTTTATAAACTTGTAACTTCTAATTAAAAGTGAAAATTTTAAATGGTGGGAAACCATTTTAAAAATCTCGCCCGCCCCATATGGGTGTCTTTGGATTCCTTGTCTTGTTTTAATACAAGACTTTAATCACTTTGAAAATACACTCAACCACACTTTCTCTCTCACACATGCAAGAACTCCTTCTTCTCCAATTTTGCTCTTCTCCTATTTACGGATCTAGAGTCCTTTGAAGAAGGTTTTGGGTGTTAACTTCCTAACTAGTTTGGTGTTTTGCAAGAACTTGTGGGTATACAAGCTTGAGGTCTTCTCTTTTGAAGACTAGACGTTCAAGAAGCATCATCTCCCTCCTCTCATCCGTATCTAACTTCCTTGTTCTTGAAAGGTAGTATTCAAGAACATCCTATGGTTGGTTTTTGATAGCACTTCTTTTCACATATATATGATCCTTGTTCTTGGGTTTGTTTTTTTTGAAAATAAAATGGTTTATTTTCAGCATCTAAAACAAGTTTTAAATCCATTATATCCGCTGCGTTTTTGATGTTTAAAATGGTTCAACATCTTTGTTAAAACTTGTAAGAACCCAACAGGAACCACTTTATTCCTTAGCCTCTTCTGTTTTCGATCAATGATCGCCACTGGTTGCTCCACATAATTGAGCAGCTCGTCTACCTCAATGTCCCCCAGTAGTACAACCATATCTTCATCAGCTAAGCACCTCCACAGATGAGATACATGGATTGTCGGATGAATCCCACTTAACTCATTAGAGGCTCCTTCCTATAGGCCACCTCTCCTACTCGAGCAATGATTCGGAAAGGCCCTATGTACCTCGGGCTCAACTTGCCCCATTTTCTAAACCGAATGATACCCTTCCAAGGTGAGACCTTCAGCATAACCTTATCGCCCACCTTGAATTCAATCGGTGTACGTCTCTTATCAACATACGACTTTTGCCTATTTTTGGCTGCCTTCATGAAGGCCATGATCTTCTCCAATTTCTCAGTCATAGCCTTAATCTCTTCAATGCTCCCTAACTCCTTCTGACCAATATCTCCCCAACATACGGGCGTTCTACATCTCCTACCGTATAGCATCTCATATGGTGGCATACCAATGCTGGCATGGTAACTGTTATTGTATGAGAATTCAGCTAATAGTAAATGTTCGCCCCAACATCCACCAAAATCAATGATGCATGCCCGAAGCATATCCTTAAGCGTCTGAATGGTTCTCTCGGACTGACCTTCCGTCTGTGGATGATAAGCCGTACTAATGTGTAACCTCGTCCCCATCGCATCGTGAAACCTCTTCCAAAATTTTGATGTAAAACGAGTGTCACGGTTAGACACTACAGACACCAGTACACCATGTTGAGTTACAATCTCCTTGATGAACAGATCTGATAACCTCTCGGATGAATACGTTTCTTGGATCAGAAAAAAGTGAGCACTCTTTGTCAGACGGTCAACTATCACCCATATAGCATCGTACCCTCTCGCGGTACGTGGTAGCTTCGTAATAAAGTCCATGGTGATGTGTTCCCATTTCCACTCAGGTATATCCAAAGGTTGGATCTTACCATATGGCTTCTAATGCTCTACCTTCACTTGCAAACAAGTAAGGCAATTACTCACGTACTCCGCTACGTCGCGCTTCATACCCAGCCACCAACAATCTTTCTTCATATCGTGGTACATCTTTGTAGCACCGGGATGAATGGAGTATTGAGTCTTATGAGCCTCATCCATGATCCTTCCACGTAGATCCCCATAACGAGGAATCCACATCCACCCAGATCGGGTTTTAACACCGAGAGTGTTCTCTCCCAACTCTGTGACTAAACCTCTCATCCTTTCGGAGTTAAGGCGATCTTCTTTCAACGCCTCATCTTGGAATTCTTTGACCCGCTTCATCACATCGGAGGTCATAACTAATTGATATGCTTTCACACGGATTGGTTCGGGTCTCTCCTTTCGGCTAAGGGCATCCGCCACTACATTGGCTTTGCCCGAATGGTAATAGATCTTATAATCATAGTCCTTTATAAGCTCCAACCATCTCCTTTGCCTCATGTTCAGGTCCTTCTGTTTGATGAAGTACTTCAAGCTCTTGTGATTGGTGAATATGGTGCACTTCGTCCCGTACAAGTAGTGCCTCCAAAATCTTCTGTGCAAAGACCACGATCGCTAACTATAGATCATGGGTAGGGTAGTTAACCTCATGAACCTTCAACTGTCAGGATGCGTAGGCTATAACCTTCCCTCGTTACATCAGTACGCAACCTAACCCCGAGTAAGAAGCGTCTGTATAGACCACCAAATCCTCGCTTCCTTCGGGTAATGACAAAACTGGGGCTCGCGTCAGCCTCGCCTTTAGCTCCTCAAAAACCTTCTCTTGCTCTTGACCCCATACAAACTTCACATCCTTACAGGTTAGCTTAGTCAATGGAGAAGCTATCTTCTAGAAGTCTTGGATGAATCTCCTGTAATATCCCGCCAATCCCAAGAAACTACGAATCTCTGATGGCGTCCTTGGAGACTTCCATTGCATCACTGCTTCTACTTTAGTTGGGTCAACCATAATCTCTTCAGGATTCACCACGTGACCCAACAACTGAACTTCGCGTAACCAGAACGCGCACTTGGAGAACTTGGCATACAACATCTCCCTCCTAAGCGTCTCCAACACTTCCCGAATGTGATCTGCATGCTCCTTCTCGCTACTTGAATAAATCAGGATATCATCAATGAATATAATCACAGATTTATCCAGCATCAGCCGACACACTCAATTCATCAAATCTATAAAAGTGGTTGGCGCGTTTAACACGTGTGAAAAGTTGTTTTAGGAATATCCTGCTCTTTCACTTTCAGCTGATGATAACCCGATCAAAGATCTATTCTCGAAAACCAACTAGCGCCTTGGAGCTGATCAAACAAGTCGTCGATTCGGGGTAAGGGGTATCAGATCTTCACCATCAACTTGTTTAACTCACGGTAGTCAATGCACATCCTCATTCTACCATCGTTCTTCTTTACAAACAAGACCGGTGCACCCCATAGAGAGATGCTCGGTCGAACGAACCCTTATCAAGCAGCTCTTGCAGTTGGGTCATCAACTCTTTCATCTTGGAGGGAACTAAATGATACGACTCCTTAGCAACTGGTTGTGCACCCCGTATCAAGTCGATCTAAAACTCGATCTCATGGTCCGGTGGCACACCTGCTAAATCTTCTGGGAACACGTTAGGAAAGTCACACTCAACTGGTACATCCGAAAATTGTGGTACTAACGTGTCCATATCCTTCACATAAGCCAGGTAGGCGTTACATCCATGTTTCATACACTTTCCTGCCACCGCCATCGAAATCACCTTCAGAATCTTAGTAGCTCGATCACCTTAGATTGTCACCAAACTTCCATCAGGCGGTGTCATTCGGATCATCTTCTTATGATACACAATATTCGCCTCGTAGTCCACTAACCAATCCATCCCCAGGACTACATCGAACCCGCCTAGGGTCATCACAAACAGTCTAGTAGGAAACTTATGACCTTGTAGTTCTATGTCACAACCTTCAATCAGGTCAGAAATCCTGGTGGACTTACCTATGGCAGTTTCTACATCGAAGGGTTCATCTACATTTCTACTTCTAATAGGCAAATTAGCACTAAAGGCAGCAGAAATGAAACTCCTACTAGCACCTGAATCAAATAACATAGAAGCAAGAGTTTGGTTTACTAGAAACATACCTGACACAACATCGGGGTTCGTCCTAGCCTCCTCCCAGGTCATCATGAATGCTCTGGCGCTCGCCTTCTTCCCTTCATTCCCGGCCTTCTTCTTTGCCCTAGAACTTTCAGCCCTCGGCTTCTTGCAATCCCTACTCAGATGGCCCTCTTCACCATAATTATAACACCTCACCGTTCCACACTCTCTTGCTATGTGACCGGGCTTCCCACAATTGAAGCAGATGTTAAACCCCCACTAACACTCCCCTGAATGCTCTTTTCCGCACTTACCACACCTCTTCGACCCCACGTCGGAGGTAGCTACACGCCGATCATCCACCCGTGCACTCTTGTTGTTTGGAGTAAAACCACCACGTCCAGACCGCTTACAATTCCAGTTCCGGTCACCGTCACCTTTCTTGCTCACCTCGACCACTGCCACCTCCAGTTCGTCATACAGTCTTCCCGCCGGATCAACCACCGACCTAAAGGTGCTCGGTCGGGCAGCGATCATGTGTCTGCGGATATCCTCCGGAAAACCCTGGATGTATTGCTTAATCTTTCGTGACACAGGTGTCACCTGGTCTGGCACCAGTCGTGCCATCTCGATGAACTTGGTGGTGTATTGTTGGTGTGTCATGGTTCCCGCCTCCAGCTGCAGGAACTCCCTCTCAATCTTATCGAGCTCTCTGTGAGGACAGAACTCCTTAATCACCAACTTTTTTAGCTCACTCCACCTCACCATTCTGATCACCCTACTACCCTCAGCCTGGACAATATTGTCCCACCAACATAACGCCGAGTCCACGTATGAGTGGGTAGTAAACTTCACTTTCTGATCCTCCCTACACTTGTTGATGTCTAACACAACCTCCATCTCTCTCACCCATCGGTAAGCAGCAGGAGCGTTGCCATTGCCATCGAAAGTTGGGGGCTTGCACATCTGGAATGCCCCATAATTACAGCCCCATGTCGTTTCTGGCACAACTTCTTCCTCCTCCTCATCACTAGAAACAACCGTCTCAGTCTCCAGTTGCTCCCTTTCTCCCCTCTCGGTGGTCTTCTTCTTTTCCTTCTTCTCATCCTCCCATACAGCCCGAATCACTTCACTCACTACAGACGGCAGAATCCTCTGCATGAGCTGGTGAACCTCCTCAACAACAGCCTCTTTCACTGAGGCCCTCAAATTAGCACTCTTGTCGCCGCCTTCTGGATGATGGATTTCGGGCCCCTCATGAGTCTTTTCACCAGTCTTAGCTCGGCTCCTAGTGACCCGTGGTCCAGCACTACGTCCACCATGACCTCCACCTCGAGAAGCTTTCGACGATCTACCACCAGCCATCCTCTAAACACACTATAAGATTCAAACACCAACACGGTCATTCAAGGTAATAACTCAGTTTATGTCAAGTATAGTAAGTCCTTCGTTACAATGGCCAGTTGTGATTAGCCACTTACTTTACTCTTCATACCCCAAGCATTTCCTATCCAGACTACATCAGTATCTAAATCTACTAGGAGCACAAAGATCAAATAACATGCACACATAATACCGGTTATCGTTAAAGAAAATACCTGATGGCACGTAGCTACTTGGGCTGGCATCCTTCCATTTGTTCCATTCTCAGTTTAAGATTAGGTTTTTTTTTTTAAATATATTCACCAATTTCTCTTAAACTTTGGCTCTGATACCAACTAGTAAGACCTCGCTCCCAGGATGCTTACAGTTGGTCAATCATTGTTCATTATTATAATCATAACACGTAAAGCCACGTAATAGTATGTAATAAGGAACATAAAGAAACAGAACATAAACATACATAACATCTTCACACATCATCATAAGACATCATACATCATCCCCGGGAACATCACTAATCATAACCTAAAAATCCTTATTTCCCAAAAATTTAGAATAAATTCTAAGTGTTTAGGTGCATGGCCACTATGCAGGCGCATGACCTCTCAGGCGCATGGAACACTTACGCGCATGGGAAAATTCTAGGCGCATGAGAACTATATGGGCGCATGAGCCCTCAGGCGCATGGGAATACTTAGGCGTCTGGGGAAAATCTTTGGCACATGGGCACTATGCAGGCGCATGAGCCTAACTTAGGCGCATGGGCACTTAGGCGTTCGGGCAGTTGGGCGCATGGGTAAATACTTAGACATTTTGGTTACATTTCTAGACTCATGGGTACTATTTGGGCGCATGGACAACTAACTTTGTAACTAACATCATTTTCAGTACCAAATCCGATTCTAACATGTTCTTAGCCTAGTTTTTAACATACTAAGCAACATAAACATCCCCATAAACATGAACATAACCCAAGAATCATTCCCAACATTTAATACGGGTACACACCCACAATACACACACAAATACATACGGGTACATCCACCCACAATACACACACAAATACATACGGGTACACACCCATATTTAATAGAAACGTTACAATATGTATTTCCAGCCCCAAAACAAGTTAAAAAATTTAGAAACGGGGATCTAGAACTCACCTCTTGCAACTTTCGAGTAGACTTCTTCAAACCCGAATGCAAATGAGTTCAAAGACCTAAAAACCCACCAAAAACACACAAACAAACACACAAAACACACATAAGCATATACCCGAGGCTGAAAATCAGCCAAGAACAACCCAAAACACTAAAACTAACGTTAAATCCGGCTTCTTCTTCTTCTCTCTAAAACCCGAAAATTCAGTTCTTTCTCTCTCTAGAACCGTATGCAAAAAGTTGATGGAACATGGGTGTGGGAGGCCACACCCAATTTTGTACAAAATATTATTTAAATTTTGGCCTTTGTACACTTTTAACCCCTCAACTTGGGTTTTATTGCTTTTCTTTCTTTTATTCTTCTTTGCTTTAAATTTTCGGGTGTTACACAAGGATGAAATGATATCTGAGCTATTACTGTAAGTAGCTAGAATGGAGAAACTCCTTGATAGAAGGTCTAGGATTATAAGAGATAGACTCCTTGAACTTGATAAGAAGGAGAAAGAACTAAAGTTCTAAAAGCCAAATATCAGTCTAAGAAAGAAGAAAAAGATAAAGAGATTGATAGACTTAAAGCAGTTATGGAACATGCAAAAGTAGAAATCAGTGGACACTTGGATGTTGCAACCATTCAAACTCTTGCTATTGAAGAACAAGAGAATCTCCTTGATGTCCAAACTGATATTATAGTTGATCTACATAGATAGATAGAAGCTCTAACAAAAAGAGTTTCTAAACTGGAGATGCTGATTAAGATAAAAAAAGAATTGGCTAAAGAAAAAAATGAGAAAAATGATGATGATTTTGATAAAGAAAAAGATGATGAGGATGAGAAAGAAAAGGAATCAAAAGAAGAAGAAAGTGTCTCTAGTGAGAGCAGTAGTGATGATAATAACTCTCTTTAGCAAGCTGAACAAAGTGATGTTAGGGAGGAAGAGGAAAGCATGGCTATGGATGTGTACTCTGGTCAAACTTCTAAAGAAAAACTTGATGAAGAGTCTGAACTGAAAGAAATGATTGAGGAATTAGACATCTACTCTTCTGTAGAGTTTATCATTGATGAAGACTTCTGGGATTTTGTTAGAGATCCTAGAGCTCTAGCTGAACCCATAGTGGTGATTCCCCCAACCTTGTGCCTTTAGAAGAAGAATTGAGCTTACAGATTGTTCATGTAATCTCTTTGTCTGATGAACAAAAGGAACTTATAAAGAGATTGTGTGAATAGATTAGAGAAAAAGAAGAAGTTGAAAAGCTTGAACAAGAAAAGAAGCAACAAGAAGCTGAATCCTCTGTACCCTCTTCTTTTGGGCCTCGTATGCATACATACTCCAGGAAGAGGAAGTACTTAACCGAAAAAGCCAAAAGAAAAAGGCCTATGGTAGAAGAGGAACCAGCTCAAAAGAAGCAAAAAGATGATCCAATAAGCCTTACTGCTATTGCTCAGTTTCTCGTTGAGCATGAGAAGGCTGATGAATAGTTAAAGAAGAACATTGAGGTGATAGTCCTAGAAGAAGGAGAGATAGAGGGAGGTTATCAAGAGAGTTTGATTGATGACCCTTTGTTTAGGGATAGTTCTTCAAAGGCTAAGTCATCTGTTGAAGAAATGGTTGACAAAGCTTAAACCGATGATCTTATGGTTAAGGCCATGTTCTTGATTAACCACGTTATGATGCTGATGAGGTATTTGGGATGACTTATGAGGGAATGGTAGAAGAAGTGAACAAGATGAATAAACTTCTTGACCCTAATCATGTGACTAACTATGAAATGAAGACAGTTAGCTCCCTAATTTCATTCACTCCAACACAGACTCAATAGTCTCAAGTTCCTCTATCCTATTATCCTGATCCCTACGGCATGACAGATAGGGTAATGAAGGATTATCTATCTGATCAAGGATTCACTAGAAGAAAAATGGGTAATATGAAGACTAATTCCATCAGAGCTGTAATCCTCAAGATAATCAAAGACAAGAAAGAAAGATTGAAGACTATGAAGAAGAGGTTGTAGGGAGGAAACCCATAATAAGAATTTCAGCTCAAGATGTCCAACTCACTACCAAAGACCATGATGTGTTGGCACCCATGTTACATAAGAATCATGAATGGTTTATTAAGCCCTCTCAATTAAAGCTTCATAAAAGGTTAACCACTTCACAGATGATCAAGGGTGTGTCTACTCCCGAAGGCAAGGTGGATCTGAAAATCATTGCCTGGAAGTACGATAGTGATTGGAATATGTTTATGGTGAAGAGAATCTCATGGCTAGTTTAGTTCTTCACAGAGTATATTGCTCTGGTGAACTCCCTGCAAATACATGATCTGAAGGAATTGGCTTAGCTTGATTTGATCAATGATAATGCTATGTATAGAGGATATAAGTTTGAAGACATTTTGAAAATGTTCAAGAAAACAAACAACTTCAAATCTCTAAAAGCATTATGCATCAGGAAAGACAAATCTTTCCAAAATCCTCTTGAAAAGAAGAAAAAAACAAAAGGAATTGAAGACTTGGTATTTCTAGAGTTGAAGGCAAAACCAGCTGAATCATTGAAAAGAAAGATGGTTGCTGGAACCCATAAGTCAAAACCAATCTCAAATGTGTTCTATGATGAGAAAACCTATGAGTTGGTGATTGAAATGAAATAGGGAGGAAAGGAAGGACCAGAAATAAGGCTATTTAGTGGATATGAGGTGAGACTGTTAGATGAATCCTATATCCATTACAAATTCACAAGACACTTCAGGGAAATAGAAAGCAAGCTTAGAAAAGCTTATATGTATTTTTCTTTTTAAATGCATCAAGATTCTGAAGATAGCATATGATAGAATAAACAAAAAGTAAGAACAAAGGAAGAGAAAGAAAGTCCCTCTCTAGCTGGGAAATATAATGCAGCTTGAGGTAGATGTTGATGGATCTTTACTGATCCACAGAGATGGGCTTTCCACTAAATCAGTGTGGGAACCTATATCTCTGAGGCAGATGCCTATTGAAGCTGTTCATACTATAAGTCAAATAAAGATTCATGTTCTTAGTAGAGGCCAGATGACTGAAGCTAGATACTTCTCTAACATGATCAAAGCCATACTGGATCCTTCACTGGCTGAACCAGCACCAGCTCCATCAACATCAGTCCAAGCACCTACAGAAGAACCAACAGAATCTTCACAACCTCCACCACCATCAAATCCTTGAAGTACATAGGCTGTATAATCCTTAAGGGGAGTATTGTTGGACCCTAAAAAGGATCATACATGCCAATTGAAGAGGTGGTTGATGGTTGTTCTTTTGGAATATCCCTAAGTCCAAGAAGTAATGCGGGTGAAGAAAACTAGAAGAATAAAGACCAAGTGTCGGCTATCCACATTAGTCTATGCGGATGACCAAAGAACAAATACTAACAAGTATTTGTTCATCTGTATTTACTAATGTGGATAGACAGAACAAATACGGGTAAGTATTTATTCATCCGCATTCACTAATGCGGATGATCAGAAACAAATGCGCTTAAGTATTTGTTCATCCGCATTAGTCAATGTTGATGAACATACTTAATGCAAAAGCTCAACAGAAGAAATGCTGATGAAGATCAAGATATCCGCATTAGTTAATGCTGATGAACATTCACAAATGTGGATTACCTTTTGTATTTAGACTAGTATTCTGATGTATAGTTGTCAGAGTAGTTTAGTCATATTGTACAGGAATTATGTCAGCCTATAAGTAGAATAGAATACCCTACTTTTGTAAGTTTTGATTGTCGAATGTTTCAGATGTGTCAAGTTACCGCATTGTGTTGAAACCCTAGCACCCATTGTAACTTGTTTACCATCATCAATATACAAAGCATTTATTAGTATTTTCTTCATTTAATGCACATCAATATTCAAATATGCTAAGCACATATAAGCAAATAGCACACGCATATAGTACTTGTTTAGTTAGAAACTATCACTTGATGGCACATGGCTACTTGGGCTGACATCCTTTCCTTTGGTCATTCATAGCACACGCATTTTCAGTTTAAGTTTAGGTTTTATAAAAATATTTGTTTCCTACTTTTATTAAATTTTAGCTCTAATACTAACTCGTAAGGCCCCGTTCCCAAGAAACCCCATATGTGATCATTCATAGCATAAAATATTTCGTATGAAACATTGCAGTGGAAAATACTTAAAAGATTCATTACATGCATTAACGAACATAATTGTCAACGAATTAACACATGTTATTAAGTTCAAAATACTAAGATTTTATTTCATGATAAAACATCTTTTCATAAACATGCATGACAGTCTTTAATTGCCAAGTAGCTTCGATCTCATGTCATCCTTAACAATCATCATTACCTGCCAACTAATATGCATATAAAGTTAGTGTTGCTGAGTGAGTTCTAGTTTTTTTATTATAAAAACAATAAACTTTTACTTCATATAATGAACACACATTAATCATTCATAAGCATCAAATTGACTTTCATAGCATTAATTATCGTGTTCATTATATTTTTTTTTTCTTTCGTTATCTTTCCTATTTCATAAGCTAGGTTTGCACAAAGCAATAGCGTAAAACATATGGTTGACAACGAATGTTATCCCCTGCCAATGTCATTCTTTGGTTAGCCAAACCTCTAACAGTTGACCCACACTGCAAGACATGAAGCCTCCTCATGAATAAGGGTCATTCAGTCCCATTGACTAACATAAATGAAGTCCATTTGCTTACAAGACTTTTCATTCATTATTAGGGGCCGGGTAACATTCATAAGCTCCATTGTTCATCTTTACATTATTTAATGTTCCACTTTACAATAAGTAATACTTTATAAAGTTCCTTTATTACTATCACATAACATGGAGCATTAATTAATATTTTATAAAATAAATCATATAATAATCCATACATTAAAATAGTCACATTAAGCAACGGTCAACTACTAGTCAACACATAATGTGGGTGTCTAAACTTGAATTCGGATGATGACATTAAAGCCAAAGTTTAGGTTAATGCTGATGGAGTCTCAATGCGGGTAATGTACCTAATGCGGATGAACTCTTGAGGCAGGTGAAGTAACCGATGCGGGTAAACTCTTGATACTGGTAACATAACTAATGCTGGAATACAACTCACACAAGCAACATAACTAATACAAGTAATATGACTAATGCCGATGACATAACTAATGCGAGAACACAACTAACATTGATAGGTCAAACATCAATGCAAGAGAGTTAGGGATCGATGCTGATAACATCACTAATGTGGGTAAATGAACTCCACGAATGTGGATTAACCTATAAAAGCGAACGAGTAATCTCTTCTAATCCATATCAACCTTAACATTTTTTGTCTATTATTATATAGATCGTGTAACTATCAATAGATCTAGTCCTCAAATATCTTGGGTTCACTGCCAAACATGTCATACATATCCTGTCATGCATGTAATGCATATCATTTAATGTGAATTAATCCTATAACTAAGAATGTTGAACTCAACCTAGAGAATCCAATTAATTTTAAACATATTAGGATACTCCAAAATTAACTTCATATAATATGAGAATGCCAAAAGTAAATGATAAATATAATCATGACTCGTTGATTCTAAATACAAGAATTTTTTTTTAATATAACCATATAATTATCAAATTTTTATGTATAAGTGTGAGCTTATAAGAAAGCGCAAACTTCAATTTTCAATAGGCATACACATGTATTATGAACAAACTAACATATTCAATAAATAATATATGAATATTATTATTAACAGTAGTTGATTGTTACTATTATCTTGAATAATGATTTCTTTGTTTATTTGAAAATAATGACTTTTTATAAACCCTAGGTGCAAGTATATAAAAATATGTGACAACTTATTATTTCTTTTAAATATACATTAATCTATATATATGTTTTTATGTTCATTGAGACTTAATGTATTTAAATTACAAGAGTACAGATATTTATATAAGACATGTGTCTTATACAAACACACACAAACATAAATATAATACTTCAAAGTACAATTGCCGGAAGAATATTAGGTTTGAAAATGTAACACCCAGAAATTTTAAAAGAAAGAAAAAGGTAAAATAACCCAAGTCTATGGGTTAAAGTTGTACAAGGGGCAAACTTTATTATTATTTTGTTCAAAAAGAAGCATGCCCGCCCACACAGCCCTGTACTATCATCTTCCTTTCGGTTCTAATGAGAGAAACAAGCAGAATTCTCTCGGTTCTAGAGAGAAGAAGAAGAAGAAGCTGCCTTAAGGTTAGTTTTCTAGTTTGTGTACTTTTCGGCTGGGTTTCAACCTTTGGATATCTGCTTATGTGTTTGTGTGTGTTCGATTTTGTGTTCTTGGTGTGTTTAGGTGTTTGAACTCGTTGTGCTCTCGGGTTTGGAGGAGTTTTGCCCTGAGGCTGCATAAGGTGAGTTCTAGATCCCCTGTTTAAATGCTTTTAACTTGTTTTGGGGCTGAGAATGCATGTTAAAAACTTTTATGATATTCGGGTGTGTACCCGTATGTGTGTGTGCGTGCCCTGTTTTGGGTGGGTGCATGTTTAGGAATGTTTTGATGATGTTCTTGGTTGTATGCTTGTTTTTGATGCTTTTACAAGATGACTATCATATAAGGTTCGCAATTATCTCAAATAACCATGACAAAATTTATAAATGAATTGCACATGCATTACAAGTATCAAAATGTTTTACAAGTGTACATTTATACGATAACATGTTTCACCCCAAAAGATGTGAAATAAAAATGAAAATATGGTATGGAAAACTCACATGATTTAAGATGATCTTTAGAAAAAAAAACTAGATTGCTCCAACGATTCCTTCACGGATTACCTAGTTGTATATGTTCCAAGTTCAAAAGATAATTCGATGAAGATCTAGGGTTAATTATAAGAATTTGGGGTTTTTGATAATTGGGTTAAATGAAATAATGTAACCAATTGTATTTTTGATTCAAATAAGATAAAATAATTTGGTTAAATAATTGGTTGAAAAGGGTAATAATTTATTAAGAAAATTGAATAATTTTTCAATTTATAATAATTGAAAAATAAAAATTTAATATTAAAGTGTGAAAAATAATTAATTTAATAATTAAGTAAATAACGAATTGACTAAAGTAATCAATTGAATAATTGATTATTTAAATAAGTTATTAAGTAAATTATTTGATTTAAAGACCCCTTTTATAAGATAATAAAAGAAATAAACTTCTAAATAACCTTTGTCATAGTTTTTATATTATTAAAGTATTTGTTTTTAAATAAAAATATAAGATTATATTGTTTCAAAATTTACAAAAGTTAGTTTGATAAATTATGGGATAAATTTAATTAATAAAAATAATTTTTATTTAATTACATAAGAAAATTTAATTTTTGTAATTTAATTTATAAGAAAAATGCTAAAAAAAGGAGTTGAGGGTGTTCGGGGTCAAACCCGAGACCTCAGCTGAATTTGTACATACTCTTAACCGGTGTGCTAGAGGCCCATATCTATTATAAGTCCACCAAAAATTTTTAAAACTATTAATCAAAGAAAATCCCTAATTTCACATAAACCCTAGAATCGATTAGACCCAAATTAAGCAACAATTCGTGTATATTAATCGAATTAACATTAGGGCTTTTAATCCCTAAGTGAAAACAAGTATGTGGGTGTGTATAACTTACTCGATTACGAATGGATTGATGTAATTAAGCCTGGTACAGTTTCGGTCCGCACGCGATGAACAAGGGGGGTTTGAAATCGATTAGAGTGAACTTTTCTAGCAATGGAAGCTACAGAGAGTTGAAAGGGATCAAATGGAACATTTCCCCTCTGTTAAATAGCTTCGATTGATATGGTTCAACCTAAACGGTTTCGATTTGAATGCGGATGTAAAGGGGTTCAATTCGGTGTTTAATTCACCATTTCATCTAGAATTGAGGTCATTGGTGAATTAGAAACGGTTAGGCGGTCGTTTAAGCTCGATTAATTGGTTTATTAATAGGTTTTAATTGCCGAACGGATTTCGTTTTGATGGTAATCCGTTTTCAACTCCAAACGTTCCTGTAACTGCTTTTAAAATCAAATTAATAAACATCTAAGAGTTCGAACGGGTTCACAAGGTGATTAGCAATAGATTGGGTTCAAAATTCGAGTTTATTGGGGCGTTTTTGGCCTTGCCGGCGCCGCGCCAAGGCTTCACCGGTCGGCGGCGGGAAAACCTGGGAAAGAGAAAAAAGGGGGCGTTTAGGTTAAAAAATTTACACTTTTGGTCCCTGTAGTTTAAAGAGTTGCTTTTTATATAAGAAACTTTTGAATTAAGTTTTAAAAATTACAAATTAAACCCTCGACTTATAAAACTCAATTTTATATATACAATTAAATTATTATTTTATTAGAACTTCATAACTTCATAAATAAATAAATAAAATTTTTTTATCTTTATTATTCATTTTAATTAAATATTAAAATCTCATAATTAATATTCAAACTCTATAAATTAAGTTATTAACTTTTAATTAACAAGTTACTATAAATAAAAGAAAGTAAGCACAAATGAACCCTCATAGTTTCATTATTGACATAAATGATCCTTACAAGAAAATAACGAGGGTAACAATTAGTTAACAAAAACCCGAAAGGTCACAGACTCCCCAACTTTAAGGAATTTCATCCCGAAATTAAAGATAAGATTAAACGAACAAATATGAATATATCTTCTTCATATGATCCTCACGTTCCTAGGTAAACTCGGGTCCGCGTTTATTTTCCCAACGAACCTTGACAATTGGAGTGGTAGTGGTTCTGGTCTTCTTCATGGTGCGATCCATGATCTCAACGGGCTTCTCGACAAAATGTAAGGAATCGTCTATCTGGATGTCATCTAAAGGGACATGGAGACTTTCGTCAGCCAAACATTTCTCAGATTTGAGACATGAAAACGGGATGAACCCCGCTATGATCAGAGGGTAGTTCCAGCTTATAAGCCACTTTCCCGACTCTTTTCAGAATCTTGAAAGGTCCTACAAACCGTGGAGTTAATTTACCCTTTTTCCTAAAGCGAACAATTCCCTTCCATGGTGAAACTTTAAGAAGAACATATCCCCGACCTGGAATTCTAACGGCTTGCGTTTTTTATCCGCGTAACTCTTTTGTCGACTTCTAGCTACTTCAAGATTTTTACAAATTGTGGAAACTTTATCAGTCGTTTCTTGTATAAGTTCAGGACTAGTGATGAAATTTTCACCAACGTTCGTCCAACAAATCGGGGAACGACATTTGCGACCATAAAGTGCTTCAAAAGGTGCCATCTTAATGCTTGAGTGGTAACTATTATTTTAAGAGAATTTTCGCTAATGGTAGATGCGTATCCCAGTCACCACCAAAATCAAGAACACAAAGGCGTAACAAATCCTCAAGAGTCTGAATAGTTCACTCAGTTTGACCGTCCGTTTAAGGATGGTAAGTTGTGCTCAAATCCAGTTGAATACCGAAGAGTTCTTGCATTGATGACCAAAAGTGTGAATTGAAACGAGCATCTCGATCGGATATGATGGGCAAAGGTACACCGTGTCGACTCACAATCTCATGGATGTATATACGAGCCAACTTTGATGTTTTGTAAGTGTCACGTATCGGTATGAAATGCGCTGATTTGGTCAAATGGTCGACAATCACCCATATACTATCATGACCGCGTGAGGTGCGAGGTAATTTGGTTATGAAATCCATGGATATATGTTCCCATTTCCACATAGGAATTTCAGGTTGCTCAAGTAATCCACTAGGACGTTGGTGCCTGCCTTAACCTTTGCACACGCAAGCATTTGGCTACATAAGTTGCGATGTTTTTCTTCATCCTAGGCCACCAGTACTTTCCACGCAGATCCATATACATCTTATCAGACCCAGGGTGAATAGAATAACGAGTTTGATTAGCTTTGTTCATGATGAAAGTTCGAAGATTATCACGGTAAGGAACCCAAATCCAGTTTAAGAAATATAACAACCATTAGGTTTTGTTCCAGTTGAGCTCGAATATTATACTCCAATTCTTCATCCATTTTCCCTTCCGCTTGAACAGCTTGTTGAGATTCCATGATGCAAGTCTTTATATCATTTTCAATCCTTATATTCTGAAGCAACACAGTAGTCTCATTGATATCCAAACGAATCTCAGTGTCGAACTCCCCCAGGGTATCAAACCATTGCCGTCGATCATGAATTTCTTGAAGTGAGACCATCTTGTTATGGACCTTACGACTTAATGCATCAGCTACGACATTCTCCTTTCCAGGATGGTAACGGATATCACAGTCGTAGTCACTAATCAACTCGACCTAAAGACATTGTCTCATATTGAGATCCTTTTCATTGAAAAGGAGTTGAAGGATTTTGTGATCAGTGTAGACTATGCATTGTGTCCCATAAAGGTAATGCCTCCAAATTTTTAATTCAAAAACCACAACACCAAGTTCAAGATCGTGGGTCTTGTAATTCACCTCATGGACCTTCAATTGTCTCGATGCATAAGCTATGACCTTTCCTCGCTGCATAAGAACGCAACCAAGGCCTTGCCTAGATGCATCGCAATATACGGTGAAGTCATCATTTCCATCGGGAAGGGTTAAGATGGGAGCATTACCTAACTTGTGTTTTATAGCCTCAAAGGCCTCTTCCTGCTCAAGCCCCCACTTGAATGGTTTATTCTTTTGGTTAGGAATGTAAGCGGTTTCACAATTCTTGAGAAATTGGAAATGAAGCGCCGGTAGTACCCCGCTAGTCCAGGGAAAGAAAGAACTTCGGTTGGGGTTTCGGGGACACACCAATTTTTCACAACTTCCACCTTTGCAGGATCAACATGAATTCCTTGACTATTCAACACATGACCTAGAAATTGGACCTCCTCAAGCCAGAATTCGCAATTTGAAAACTTTGATTACAGTTTTTCTTTCCTTAACAACTCAAGAACTTGTCACAAGTGGAGTTCATGATCGGTTTTAGACTTTGAATAAATAAGAATGTCGTCTATCAACACAATCTCAAATTTGTCCAGGTAGGGTTTGCATACCCGGTTCATGAGGTCCATAAAAACGACAGGAGCATTTGTCAACCCAAAGGGCATAACAAATAACTCATAGTGCCCATATCGAGTGCGAAACACAGTTTTCAGAATATCATCGTCATGGACTCGTAGTTGATGATAACCGAAATGTAGATCGATTTTTGAGAGTTAAGTAGCTCCTTGAAGTTGATCGAAGAGATCATCGATTCGAGGAAGAGGGTATCGGTTCTTGATGGTGAGTTTTTGTAAGGCCCCGTTCCCGGGACGCTCACAGTTGGACAATCATTGCACATAAATTATAAAACATACATTTAAATTTGCTAAAACATCGCAGCGGAATACTTAATAAACCATTTCATATATTAATGACCACTTTTGCAAGACAATATAATCGTTGTTAACCGTTACAAAAATCTCATTGTTTGCATTACATCACAAGAATGTCATTTAACATAAAATGGATGCCATCCTAAAAACTTGCTAAGTAGCTGCGCCCGTGCCATCCTCAGCAATCATCACCTGCCAACTATTAAACATACAAAAGTCAGCGACGCTGAGTGAGTTCTAGTTTTACAAAAACATTATATTACCTTCCATTCGTTAAAACATTTTCTTTCTTTCGCACATGATCACACATCATACGTACAACAAGGTAATATTTATTATCTTCCGTTGTCTTTCATTTCGCACATATCGCACATTTCGTACATTTCGCACATTTTGTACTTTTCGCACTTTTATTATCTTTCACTTCCATCTAGATCCTGTCGTATTCTTAACCCCCCTCTTAGGCACAAAGCCATATCATCTAGGGTTAAGCGACAAGGATCCCATATCGCACGTATCGAACATATCGCACGTATGGAGTAGTCACATAGACTAACTTCCCCTGTGTGTGAACCCTTAAGGATTAGCCAAGATTGCACGCTGTAAACACACAGTTGAGCTAACAACTCTCAATGAGTTGTGAACCTCCTTACATTTGCTTGCAAGGCTTTTCATTCGTTCATTCATTATATTCCACATTCATTATCTTAAATCTTTCGCTTCGTTAATGTCACACCCCGGGCACAGGTAGGGTGGGACGTCACAGACTAGCAACAACATATGGTAGCGGAAACTAACCATCATAAGAGCACAAAAGGAGAGAACATCACATGGCATTATATTTTAAAAGACACCGGGATAGAAGTAAGCCTAGCCCCAATACAAGTACATAATTCAACAGTACAAATTGTTCCATAATAATCAAATTTAACTTGTTCCAAATGTTTTAAAACTAATCAAAGCAAATGCCATGGGTCATGGTGCTAGGTCGTCATAAGTCTTTTACAAAAGCCAGACCTTCATCAAGGGTTACCTGAAACATGGTCAAAAGAAAATTGTATCAACTAAAAAGTTAGTGAATTCAAGTGCTTAAATTTTAAAAACAAAAGGATTCAATAGAATCCACATTTGATTTAAAATTCATAGTATCATTATTGTGGGGGATCACAGTCAACCCTACACTCAGTCCCGGCTAGTCTCTTCAAAAGTTATGTTATACCGGTTAATCCCGAAGGAAGAACTAAGACTCAAACAGTGGACCATACCTGCCGGATGGTTCACCCTAGTATCTTATAAAACCTGTCACATGACACAAACGACCCCGCAGGATCTCAGTGTGGTACCCTTCCCGCTCATCACGGAAGGCACTCTGTGGGGGATTCCCCATGTAGATCTACCCATATAGTACAAGCGGTTCACATAAGAATTAATAATTATGATATAAGTAAAAGTAGGTTCTAACATTTTCCACAACATACAAGTATCATACAAAAGAGCATAAGGAGTTTCAGTTTAACATAGCACCCTACCATAAAGATTAAGTGATAAGCCACTACTTCTAAGGTAATACGAGGTGGACAAAATGTGTTAAGAAATTAAATGTTCAACTAGCTTAGATTTGCCAAGGCTTGCATTAGAAAGTTTCCTTTTATAGAAAGTCATGGTTTCTTAAGGAAAAATATAGATTTTTACACTATTAGGTCATTGATACAAGTTAAATTAGGTTTACCAATTGATTGCTAGTCCATAGGGCTGATTCATAGAGTTTTGGCAGAATTTACAGTTTAGCCCTTCAAGTTTCAGGATTTACAATTTCTACCCTAAAGTTTGGTTTCTCTCATTAATTGACTTTTATGGCCCACTAACAGACCTTTAGAGTTAAATATTACATTATTAATAAGTTAAACTCCCAAGTTTCCAGAATTTAAATTTGAGTTGATAAACATATGTTTTAAGTTACCGGTTACGGTAAAACCGAAGGTTTTTAACGGTTAAGTATTAAATCTTTTAGTTTTAAGTCTTAATACTTTAAATATTATTTTAAGGACTTTTAAAAAGCTTTATAATCTGACTAAAATGTATTTTCAAACCCTTTATGTTGAAAGTCTCATTTTTAAGTTTAACCCGTTAAAACGCGTTTTTACCCGAAACCGAACGTTCAAAATGTGTTTGACCAAATTTTTCACCAATTTCAAGTCTTAGAGGTCTCAAATTACTGAAATAATATAGTTTTCATAGATTTTAGGTTTATCCCTTTATTTCCAAGGTTTTTTTTCCAAAAATCACCCAATTTAGACCCGTTTTTAGATAAAAATTCCATTTAAATTGTCCATTGACCATTTAGTCAACAATTACGATCTATATCACTTTGTTAACCCTTTTAGAGCCTGGAATTCTTTTCAATATGGTTATACTCTAAGTTCTCTTATTTTTAAGTCATTTTACCACCTTTCGGGTCCCAAAATAAGCTCAAAATGCCTACAAGTCCATACTTTTATTATTTTCAGCCATTAACAACACCTTATACACAAAACATAAATCAAAACTTACTGAAAAATAGCTCTAACATACGGATTTAACATGTAACCATGAAATAAGCTTGTAGTTGTGTGTTTTCACCATTTAAACCCATTACACATGTGTAAAACCATACGGATCATGCTTAAACATTACCAAATCATTTAGACACTTTCAAAACAGGTTATAAAGAGTTTTATAAACCATTTATAAGCAGGTTACAAGCTTTGATTCGGAGGTTACAAGGCATAAAGGTCAGATGATGCGAAAGTCACCCAAAAAGAGGGTTTTCATGGTGTAACTCGTGTTCCGCCCATAGAATCATTAGCATATCGAATAAGATACCTTCAAGGATATTAAAAGCTTCTCAATAACAAGGTTGTAGCAGTAAGTTTCTGTTAGAACAAAGAATGTAAGATTTTTGGTAGATTAAAGAAGGAAAAACACATGACATAGCTTGTTTTGGGTGAGATGAACCTTACTCTTTGTGTGGTTCACGGTTTGGAGAGTCTAGAGGGACAAGAATGATCTGGAGATCTCGAATAAAGGCTAGAGAAGTCGAATCCACAAGAACCGAGCACCCAAAGTTCACAAGCCGATGATGGTATGATGTTGTTCTTCGAAAACTTGCTGAAATGGTGATGGGAATGCAGTTGTGTGTGTGTTTTTCTAGTGAAGGTAACCGAGAGGGAGAGGGAGAGAATGAGAGGAGTGTGTGTGTTTGTGGGTGTGTGTCTTGCATGTAATGGGAATGGAGAATAGAGGTGGTGGTGTTTAGTGGAGAAGAGAGGAGAGGATAGGTGGAGAGGGGAGGCGGCCGAAATCTTGGATTTTAGTGAGGGATTTGATTTTTAATTTAATTGTAAAATGGTTATTATGTAGTGTAGTTTTGTAGTGTAGTGTAGTATATTAGATGGTATAATATAGTTAGTTGTTAAGTATTGCGCATGCATATGCATGTCTTTGACCGTGAATTATGTGTGTATGCACACATTTTAATTGTTTCAATTAAGTTCTAGAATTATTAGGGTGCTAATGAAGTTTTTCCCGGAATGCGAAGTTATTCTATGCTAAGGCTAGATTTGACTGAATCATTCAAAATGACACATGAAATAATAAAATGACAATACAAGCAGTAGCAATAATATCACGAATAATAATAATAATAATGATATTACATTAATATTAATTGTATGGATAATGATGCAGGAGGTTAAAGGTTAGAATTATGACTTTGAGGTCGGCTGTTACAGTTAAGATAATACTTTACGTTCATTGTCCTAATCACACCACGTACGCTACATAATAATACACAATAAGGAACATAAGGTCAACATAACACATTCGTACATAACATCACCAAGTACAATCTATCATAAAAACATAACCTACCCTCTGCGGGACAACGGGGGTTCGGGGGCAGCAACCCCTGACAGCGGGGTCCTAGGGGCAGCAGCCCCTAGTGGGGTCCAAGGGGCAACACCCCTGGCTGGGGCCGTGCTGCTAAAACCTCTTAAAATTCATTCTTATAAAAAAAATTAAACATTTATATAGCACATTTTCTTATAAAAAATTCATTCTTCCTGTTAAAACCTCTTAAAATCTTTGCCATTTAAAAAAACATATATTTAGTATGCATAATAGCCCCAAATCACGGAAAACTTATAAACAAGGGGATCTAGAACTCACCTGGACATAGGGAGTAGCTTCTAAATCAAGCTTTCTAAGCAAGGGTCTCAAATCACAGCCTGCAGATAAGTTAACACTCAAAGGGATTAATTTCTACCCTAATTTTGCAGCAAATTTCGCTGCCAGATCAGCAGATTCACTGCCTGTTTCGCTGGCAGTTTCGCTGCCACCTTCGCTGGCAGTTTCGCTGGCAATTTCACTGCAAGTTTCGCCCAAATTTCGTTGGAATTCTAAGTCTGCGAAACTACCTCCAAAACAATAGTTTCGCAGAAAGCTTCATAGTTTCGCTGGACGACTACACAATTTCGCTGGATGAACCCACAGTTTCGCAGAACGGGCTGAAATTACGAATCAGTCCATTTTTGACCCAAAACATCAATCTTTTACACCTAAATCCTTGGTTTATCATCCAAGAAGCTATATCTAAGCTTTTTACATGTTTTCTTACACAAAAACGTGAGTTTTGAATGATTATTTGCCACTTTCAAAAACCCCAAACCCTAGAATCCGGATTTACTCTAAAGAAACGATTAAATGATGTTTCTTACCTGGATTCTTGGTCTTTTCTTGTTGTTTGGATGCACACAAACACCGATCTTCAATCTCTTGATCAACCGTGCCTTGAATCTCAACCTCCTCTCCACTTTCTGTCTCTTCACTCTCTCTCTAGAAGTTGGGTGCTTGAGTTGCAAATAAGAGTGGCACAAGCTGATCCATTCATATATATCGGGCGTTCCCGGACCTTAAACTCGTCTAACTCATAACCCGTGAGGTTTAGGTGGTCCATAATCCATTTCCCACTTATTTTCATTAAATAATCCCAGCTAAGCCCATTATTATTCATTGGCTCGTTTCGACTTTATTCCGGGCGTTACAAGTCCACCCCCCTTATTTAGGTTTCGTCCTCGAAACCTGTTATTCCTCGAATAGACGTGGGTAATGTTGTCTAATTTCCACTTCAGTCTCCCACGTAGACTTAGATCCCTTCCTGTGCTTCCACTGTACTCGCACAAATGGAACCACTTTATTCCATAGCCTCTTCTCCTTGCGATCAATGATCGCCACTGGTTGCTCCACATAATTGAGTCGTTCATCCACTTCAATATCCTCCAGTGGCACCACCATATCCTCGTCGGCTAAGCACTTTCTTAAATGAGATACATGGAATGTCAGATGAGTTCCACTTAACTCACTGGGCAACTCCAACCTGTAGGCCACCTCTCCTACTCGAGCAATGATTTGGAAAGGCCCTATGTATCTCGGTGCTCAACTTGCCCCACTTTCTAAATTGAATGATCTCCTTCCAAGGTGAGACTTTCAGCATAACTCTATCTCTCTCCTTGAACTCGATCAGTCTACGTCTCTTGTTGTGAATCCAAGGATCGCAATTTGGAATTATCAGTGTTAGATTGGTTTCGAATTAATGATTGCGGAATTATCATTAATCGTTGTTTAATTGATTAATAAATAAATATCGATGCCAGAGAAAATAAACAATAAATGATCAAACGATATCAACAATATGCAAAGAACAATGATTTTATTCAAACGTAATTCATTAAAATTGATTAATGATTACAAAGAATCAAATAATAATTGCTAACAAAATTCTATGCTATGATTGTGTTTATGATTTATGGTGTGTTGATGTGATGGCTGCTAGGGTTTGTGTTGATCGTGTGAAACGATGTGATGGTATTTTCGTAGCCGTTTCTTTCTATGTATCTGTTGTGAAACCTAGGACTCATATTTATAGACACGCGTGTTTCTGTTAAGGAAACAGCGAATCTCTTGGAGTCTGTGATTGACTTGTTGACTAGAAAAACTTGTACGATTTACGTGTCTGGTTCTTCCGTAGTTACTTTGTTCTTCCGCAGCTACTTGATCTTCCGCAGTTACTTTGTTCTTCTACAGCTACTTGATCTTCAGCAGTTAACTTTGTTCATGTGGTGTTTGTTCATCAGTGAATACCCATATTCATCCGTAGAAGATCTGCTAATGAATGTCTTGTAAGAAAGATATCTACAGAAGAACAAAAATGTTCATCCGTAGATGTTTCTTACACCTAGTCAATTTCAGAAATTGACCAAGTATAATGTTTGTACATGTAATCATACACATAAATCAACACACATATGGGTCAACCTATATATATACATAATGAATTACAAATATTCATTACATGTATTGATTAAAGTTCTAAGCCTATACAAAGTGATCTAGACCTATTATTCCAAGATCTAACACTTGTTGGCGTACGACTTTTGCCTATCCTTAGCTGCCTTCATAAAGGCCTTTATCTTTTCCAGCTTCTTAGTAAAGCCTCGATCACCTCGACGCTCCCAAACTCTTTATGGCCAATATCACCCCAACAAGCGGGTGTTCTACATCTCCTACCGTATAGCATCTCATAAGGAGGCATGCCAATGTTGGCATGTAGCTATTGTTATATGAGAATTCGGCTAACGGTAAGTGGTCATCCCAACTTCATCCAAAATCAATGACGCATGCCCGAAGCATATCTTCCAGTGTCTGAATGGTCCTTTCTGACTGACCATCTGTCTGGAGATGATAATCTGTGCTGATATGTAACCTCGTTCCCATCGCATCATGAAATCTCTTCCAGAACTTGGATGTAAACCGAGTGTCACGATTAGACACAATAGACACTAGTACACCATGGCGACTTACAATCTCCTTGATGAATAGATCCGCTAGTCTCTCAGAGGAATACGTCTCTCGGATCGGTAGGAAGTGAACACTCTTCGTCAGACGATCAACTATCACCCATATGGCATCATACCCTCTCGCGGTACGCGGTAACTTCATGATGAAGTCCATAGTGATATGTTCCCACTTCCACTTGGGTATGTCCAAAGGTTGGATCTTCACGTACGGCTTCTGATGCTTCGCCTTCACTTGCAAGCAAGTAAGGCACTTACTCACGTACTCCACTACGTCACGCTTCATACCCGGCCACCAATAATCTTTCTTCATGTCTTGATACATTTTCATGGCACCGGGATGAATGGAGTATCAAGTCTTATGAGATTCGTCCATGATCTTTCCACGTAAATCCCCATAACGAGGAATCCACATCCGTCCGAATCGGGTTCTAATACCTAGAGTGTTCTCACCCAATTCCATGACTAGACCTCTCATCCTTTTGGAGTTAAGATGATCTTCTTTCAACGCTTCGTCTTCAGACTCCTTGACCTGCTTCATCATATTGGAGGTCATAACCAACTGATAAGCCTTTACCCGAATTGGTTCGGGTCTCTCCTTTCGGCTAAGGGCATCCGCCATTACGTTGGCCTTGCCCGGATGGTAATGGATCTCGTAGTCATAATCCTTTATGAGCTCCAACCATCTTCTTTGCCTCATGTTCAAATCTTTTTGCTCGAAGAAGTACTTCAAGCTTTTGTGGTCAGTGAAGATAGTGCACTTCGTCCTGTATATGTAGTGCCTCCAAATCTTTAATGCAAAGACCACAGCTGCTAGCTCCAAGTCATGAGTAGGATAATTAACCTCATAAACATTCAACTGTCGGGATGCGTAGGCTATCACCTTCTCTCGTTGCATCAACACGTAACCCAACCCCGAGTAAGAAGCATCTGAATAAACTACCAAATCCTCGCTTCCTTCGGGTAACGACAAGACACGAGCTTGAGTTAACCTTGACTTTAACTCCTCAAAAGCCTTCTCTTGCTCTTGACCCCATACAAACTTCACATCTTTATGGGTCAACTTAGTTAATGGAGAAGCTATCTTAGAGAAGTCCTGGATGAATCTCCGGTAATATCCCGCCAACCCCAAGAAACTACCAATCTAGGATGGCGTTTTTGGAGACTTCCATTGCATCGCTGCTTCCACCTTTGCTGGGTCCACCATAATCCCTTTAGGATTCACCACGTGACCCAAAATTGAACTTCAAGCAACCAGAACACGCACTTGGAGAACTTGGCGTATAGCTTCTCCTTTCTCAACGTCTCCAACACTTCCCGAATGTAACCAGCATGCTCCCCTTCACTTCTCGAATAAATCAGGATATCATCAATGAACACAATCACTGATTTATCTAACATCGGCTGACACACTCGATTCATCAGGTCCATAAAAGCAGCTGGCGCGTTGGTCAGACCAAAAGACATAACGAGAAACTCGTAGTGTCCGTAACGCATACGAAAAGTTGTTTTAGGAATATCTTGCTCCTTCACCTTCAACTGATGGTAACCAGATCGAAGATCAATCCTCAAGAACCAACTGGCACCTTGGAGCTGATCAAACAGGTCATCAATCCTCGGTAAAGGATACCGATTCTTCACCATCAGCTTATTCAACTCTTTTTAGTCGATGCACATTCTCATACTACCGTCCTTCTTCTTGACAAACAAGACCGGAGCACCCCAAGGAGAGATACTCGGTCTAATGAACCCCTTATCAAGCAACTCCTGCAGTTGCTCCATCAATTCTTTCATCTCGGTCGGAGCCAATCGATACGGTGCCTTAGCAACAGTTTGGGCACTGGGTATCAAATCAATCTGAAACTCGATCTCGCGGTCCGATGGCACACCTGGTAAATCTTCTAGAAACACGTCTGGGAACTCACACACAACCGGTACATCAGACAGTTGTGGTGTTGGCTTATCCACATCCTTCATGTAATCCAAGTAGGCACTACATCCACACCTCATGCACTTTCCCGCCACCGCCATCGAAATCACCTTCGGGATAGTCGTAAATCGATCACCATAAATCTTCATCGAACTCCCATCAGGCGCTGTTAGTCTAACCATCTTCTTGTGACACACAATGTTTGCCTCGTAGTCCGCCAACCAATCCATTCCTAGGACTACATCAAAACCGCCTAGGGTCATCACGAACGGTCTAACAGGAAACTTATGACCTTCTAATTCTATGTCACAACCTTCTATCATCTCAGAAATCCTGGTAGACTTACCTATGGCAGTTTCTATATCGAAAGGCTCATCAATACTTATACTCCTAATGGGCAACTTAGCACAAAAGGCAGCAGAAATGAAACTCTTACTAGCACCAGAATCAAATAACACGGAGGCAAGAGTTTGGTTTACTAGAAACGTACCTGACACAACATCGGGGTCCGTCCTAGCCTCTTCCTGAGTCATCATAAATGCCATGGCGCTCGCCCACTGCCCTTCAGTTCCAGTCTTCTTCTTTGCCCTCTTCACCGCAGTTATAACACCTTATAACCCCACATTCTTTCGCCACGTGACCGGGCTTCCCACATTTTAAGCAGACGTTTGACCCCCACTTGCATTCTCCTGAATCCTCCTAACCGCATTTACCACACCTCTTCGACCCTGCACCCGATGTGACCATACGCCGGTCATCCACCCGTGCACTCTTATTATTTGGGGTGGCCCCCCCATGCCCAAACCTCTTCCCGTTCCAGTTCCGGTCACCACTCCCTTTCTTACTCGCCTTAGCCACCACCACTTCCAGTTCATCATACAGCCTTCACGCCAGATCAATCACCGACCTAAACGTACTCGGCCGGGCGGTGATCATGTGCCTGCGGATATCCGCTAGCAAGCCCTGAATGTATCTCTTGATCTTCCATGAAAAGGGCGTCACCTGATCCGGCACCAGCCATGCCATCTCGTTAAACTTGGTGGTGTATTGCTGATGTGTCATGGTTCCCGCCTCCAGCTGCAGGAACTCCCTTTTCACCTTGTCAAGTTCCCTGTGAGGACAAAACTCCTTGATCACCAACTTCTTCAACTCGTCCCACCTCATCTTCCCGATCGCCCTGCGCCCTCAGCCTGGATAATATTGTCCCACCAACACAAGGCCGAGTCTACGAATGAGTTAGTGGCAAATTTCACCTTCTGATCCTCCCGATACTCGTTTATATCAAGAACAACCTCCATCTCTCTCACCCACCAGTGAGTAGCAGCAGCAATGCCATTACCATCAAAAGTCGGGGGCTTGCATCTTTGGAACGCCCTATAGTTACAGTCGCGTGTCATTTCTTACACCGGCTCTTCTTCCTCCTCATCACTAGAGACAACTGTATCAGTCTCCAGTTGCCCCCTTTCTCCCGAGGACCTATTCCTCTCCTTCCTCTCACCTTCTCGTACTGCTTTGATCACTTTGGTCACCACAGACAGTAGGATCATTTGCATGACCTGGTGAATCTCTTCCACCATGGCCTCCTTCACTGAGGCCCTCAGATTAGCACTCTCATCACCACCCTCAAAATGAGGGGTCTCGGGCTCTTCATGAGCCGTCTCCTTGGCCCTAGCCCTTCCTCTTGTAACCTGTGGTCCAGCACCACATCCACCACGGCCTCCACCTCAAGAAGCCTTAGAAGATCTACCTCTAGCCATCCTCTAACACGCTATAAGATCCAAACACCAACATGGTCATTCAAGGTAATAGCTCAGTTTATGTCAAGTATAGTAAGTCCCTAATTATAGTGGCCAAGCATTTCCTATCCTGACTACATCAGTATCTAAATCTACTAAGGCACATAAACCACATAACATGCGCACATAATACCGGTTAATGTTAAAGAAAATACCTGATGGAACGTAGCTACTTGGATAGGCATCCCTTCCCTTTGTCCCATTCTCAGTTTAAGTTTAGGTGTTAGAAACTATTTAACCCAATTCTCTTAAACTTTGGCTCTGATACCAACTTGTAAGGCCCCGTTCCCGGGACGCTCACAGTTGGACAATCATCGCACATAAATTATAAAACATACATATAAATTTGCTAAAACTTCTTAGCGAAATACTTAATAAACCATTTCATATATTAATGACCACTTTTGCAAGACAATACAATCGTTGTTAACCGTTACAAAAATCTCATTGTTTGCATTACATCACAAAAATGTCATTTAACATAAATGGATGCCATCCCAAAAACTTGCTAAGTAGCTGCGCCCGTGCCATCCTCAGCAATCATCACCTGCCAACTATTAAACATACAAAAGTCAGCGAAGCTGAGTGAGTTCTAATTTTACAAAAAACATTATATTACCTTTCATTCGTTAAAACATTTTCTTTCTTTCGCACATGATCACACATCATACGTACCACAAGGTAATATTTATTATCTTCCGTCATCGTTCATTTCGCACATATCGCACTTTTCGTACATTTAGCACTTTTATTATCTTTCACTTCCATCTAGATCCTGTCGTATTCTTAACCCCCCTCTTGGGCACAAAGCCGTATCATCTAGGGTTAAGCGACAAGGATCCCATATCGCACGTATGGAGTAGTCACATAGACTAACTTCCCCTGTGTGTGAACCCTTAAGGGTTATCCAAGATCGCACGCTGTAAACACACAGTTGAGCTAACAACTCTCAATGAGTTGTGAACCTCCTTACATTTGCTTGCAAGACTTTTCATTCGTTCATTCATTATGTTCCACTTTCATTATCTTAAATCTTTCGCTTCGTTAAGATAATAATTTGCGTTCATTGTCCTAATCACACCACGTAAGCTACATAATAATACACAATAAGGAATATAAGGTCAACATAAAACATTCATACATAACATCACCAAGCACAATCTATCATAAAAACATAACCGACCCTCCGTGGGACAGCGGGGGTTCGAGGGCGGCAACCCCTGACAGCGAGGTCCTAGGGGCAGCAGCCCCTAGTGGGGTCCAAGGGGCAACACCCCTGGCTGGGGCCGTGCTGCCAGGTCATTTTCTTATGGAAAAATCAATCTTCCTGTTAAAACCTCTTAAAATCTTTGCCATTTAAAAAAACGTATATTTAGTATGCATAATAGCCCTAAATCACGGAAACTTATATACAAGGGGATCTATAACTCACCTGGACATAGGGAGTAACTTCTAAATCAAGCTTTCGAAGCAAGGGTCTCAAATCACAGCCTGCAGATAAGTTAACACTTAAAGGGGTTAATTTCTACCTAATTTCGCTGCTAATTTCGCTGCCAGATTAGCAGATTTGCTGCCAGTTTCGCTGTCAGTTTCCTTGCCACATTCGCTGGCAGTTCGCTGACAGTTTCGTTGGCAATTTGGCTGCCAGTTTCGCTGCCAGTTTTGTCCAACTTTCATTGGAATTCTAAGATTGCGAAACTATCTGTGAAACTATAGTTTCGCAGAAAGCTTCATAGTTTCGTTGGACGACTACACAATTTCGCTGGATGAACCCACAGTTTCGCAGAACGGGCTAAAATTACGAATCAGTCCATTTTTGACCCAAAACTTCAATCTTTACACTTAAATCCTTGGTTTATCAACCAAGAAGCTATATCTAAGCTTTTTACATGTTTTCTTACACAAAAACATGAGTTTTGGATGATTCTTTGCCACTTTCAAAAACCCCAAACCCTAGAATCTGGATTTACTCTAAAGAAACGATTAAATGATGTTTCTTACCTAGATTCTTGGTCTTTTCTTGTTGTTTGGATGCACACAAACACCAATCTTCAATCTCTTGATCAATCAAGCCTTGAATCTTCACCTCTTCTCCACTTTCTCTCTCTACACTCTCTCTCTAGAAGTTGGGTGCTTGAGTTGCAAATGAGAGTGGCTCAAGCTGATCTGTTTATATATAACGGGCATTCCCGGGACCTTAAACTCGTCTAACTCGTAACCCGCGAGGTTTACTCGGTCCATAATCCATTTCCCGCTTATTTTCATTAAATAATCCCGGCTAAGCCCATTATTATTAATTGCCTTGTTTTGACTTTATTTCGGGCGTTATAGTTTTTTGAGCTCCCGGTAATCGATGCACATCATGAATAGCATACGCCCCATCTAGGACGGATCTTATTCAGTTCTGACTGGCTAACTCTTGCATTTTCGATGGTGCAAGTCGATAAGGTGACTTAGCCATAGGGTTCACTTCCAGAATCAAGTCAATCTTAAACTCAACTTCACGCATGGGAGGTAGACCACTAAGATCATCGGGAAATACTTCCGGAATATCTCGTACAATAGGAATATCCTTAAGGTCTTTCCCTTTGACTTTCATATTGACTACATAGGCCAAGAAGGCCATGTAATTCTTACTTAGGCACTTTCGGGCCTAAGTACACGGCATAAGTTTGAGTCCTTTAGAGAATTTTTCACCGAAGACTTTCAAAGTATCACCCAAAAATAAAGGAATTCTAATGCATTTCTTGAAACAGATGATTTCCGCATGGTGTTCGGCTAACCAATCCATGCCGATGATGATGTAAAAACTTTCGAGTTTCATGGGAATGAGTTCAATAGGAAAATCATGCTTGTTAAGATTCAAGATACAACCACGAATAATGACGTCAACGGTGATTGGTTTTTCATCAGCGATTTCAACCTTGAATGGCTTTTCTAACTTTGTACACGACTTAGCAAGTATGGGTTTAAATTCTAAGGAGACAAAACTCTTATCGGCTCCCGAATCAAACAAGACATAAGCATAGAAATTATTAACAAGGAACATACCTGTTCAGATTTAGGACGTTTATTGGTACAGGAAAAACAACAAAATCTTAGATTATAAAGGTTAAGATTGGAAATGACATACCTTTCACCACGTCGTTATTTGCCTGTGCATGATTTACGTTAATGTTGAAAGCACAGCCTCGAGCTTGTGGAACTTTATCTGCAAGACGGGGGCATTGTGGGCGAAAATGGTCGGTTTCTCCACAGTTATAACAAGCTTGATTGGCAACTAGAGCAGCATTGTTTGGTGCACGGTGACATGTAGCAATCAAATGACCATATTTCCAGCAAAGTGAGCAGATACGACATGGATTATTTCCCGCATGATGATACTTGCAAATGTTACACATCAGCTGGGGACCAGTATAGGCTCTAGCAGTAGGAACTTGTGTAGCAGGAGCAGGTTGCCTCTTGCGTACCTTGGGTGTTTCCACAACAAAATTTTGGGTCGGTGTATACTTACGTTCAGGACCATTTAAGAGGGGTTGGTCACTTACAACACAACACACAATGAGGAGAGATTGTTTAGAACACTTAACAGATCAAATAAGGAACTGGTAACACATAAGATTGATACTTAGAACACAAGCAAGTATGAGACAGAACAAGAACAACACAAGTATATGGTTTTCAAGAATGTTGTATATTGCTCTCAAGTTCTTTTACAAGTGTACAAGCATCAATATAAGTTACAAAGACCTGAGATACTTTATACTACATCCTACAGCCGGCCATACTTTGAAGTCCCGCTGGATACATGATCTAGACAACAACAAAATCAATGTAGAGTCAAAAGGCAATGTGTAAAACTTCAGAAAGGTGGTCCAACTTTATGGAAAATGTACATCAGATAAAGAATGTACTCAAAAGTCTTCGGAAGAAATCTGTCTTCATGTTTTTGCTTCGGAAGACTTTGTTTTTGAAGCTTCGGAAGACTTCATATTTCGCTTCGAAAGATTTTACACTTAGAATATTTTCTAAGGCAATGTGTAAAACTTCTGAAGCATTCTATTTAGCAGTTTAGTGCATGCATGTAGGGTAGACTTTGGATGTTTTAGGTGCATCAGCCTTATATAAAACCTTACAAACTCTCCTAGGCTGATGCTACCAAAACATTTGAAGACTTCAGATATCTACAGTCCTCATCATGATGATGAACATTCCTTTCTTCATTAGATGGTCAGGATCACTCAGACTCTCATAATGTCTTCTCAACTCAAAGAGATCATGCAGAGGTAGATTGAACATGTCTTGCCATGTGTAGACATCTTCAACACCTTGATCTCTAATTACATGCCATCTCTCTGGATTTGTAGTGTAAGTCCAGGATAAGATGGGTCTTCCTGATGCTAGAGGAGCTACTTGAATGGGAGTTACTGGAGCTTCCTCTTGTTGCACTTCCTTAGGATGTTCTGACTCATCCTGAGGTCTGGAGGTGGATGACTCTATCTTCTTCTTCTTGGAATTTGGTTTAGATGCCATCCTTTTCGTCCTCTTTGAACTCTTTAACTGAGAAGACTGGCCTGCAACACCTTGTTGTTCAGTCTTGCCTTTCTGAGTTGGGTCTTCCACCCTTATAGGTTCAGAAGGAGAGGGAGTATGACCCTGCTATGGATTAGAAGATGAAGCTTGCTGAGACTCAGCAGGAGGTTCAGGTTGTGTTGTCTCGAATGGTTCAACCTTAACCTCCACTTCTTGAGGGACTTGACTTGGTGAGGAGTGTAAGTCAATGAGCTCTCCTCTTTTGATCTTCTGCTTGATCACCCTAATGTGCTCATCCATGGTGGATAGAGACATAGGGCCAAGTCTCCTTCTAGAGAATCCATACAACTTTAAGAAGCTCATCATCCTCTGCCTGTTAGAAGACTTCTTTTGACTTTTCTGGATGATGGCTCTTGACTTGGCTTCTTCTTCCCTCATCTTCCTCTTTGTTGCTTTTTTTTCTTTAAGCACTTGAAGTTCCAGTTGCTTGAGATATTCAAACTCAATATACTCAAAGCCAAGGGAAGAAGTGCAGCAGCCTGGTAGAGACCTGTGGCACTCAGGTAGTTAATCATGTTTTGTCTATCAGTTTCTTTATCTACCTGAGGTTCTTGTGGTGCCACAGTCTCCTGTACAGGACTTTCTTGAACTGGAGAGAGAGTAGGAGAATGCTTGTATAGTCTTTTCTGCGTCCTTTCTTCTTTGATTTAAAGGAGGAACCTTGCATCCTCTGCTTCCCTTTTCTCTCTTGACTTTTCCATGTCAGCCAGTTCATTTAGTTCCTCTAAGGGAAGAGAAATAATGTTATCAACATCATAGTTCCTGGTCTGTAAGTAAGTAATCCTGACTGCCCTTAACTCATCATTTTGAGTATTTGGTCTGGGGGCAGCCCTGATTGCAGCTTTCATGAAGCCAGCAGACCCAGCAAAGTAACTTTCTCCCCTTAGCTTCCTCTTTCTCTCTCTCTCCTCCTCCTAAATCTCCTCAGAAGTCAAAATTCTTTTCCCTTTGTCACCAATAGACCTTTGTGACTTAGGGTGGAGAGACATTTAGCCTTCATTGCTTGGAGTAGCATCCATGCTCTGGCCAGAGAGAGGTTGTAATACATATTCACCAGTAAATGTCTCACTGAGGGAATGGATTGTTGAAGTAGTTGTAGGTGTGACATGACTCTCAGGATCTGTCACTAGTCCTTCAGTCAAGGTTTTCCCTTTGAAGCTAATCTCAGGTTCTGCCTTAACATCCAGTTGACCAATGAAATTACCTGATTGCCTTTGTCTCTTTCTTAGGCTGAACTCTAATCCTGTCCTGAATCCTTTGAGCCATCATGCCAGCTTTCCTAGATTGACTTGGATTGGCAAGTGGCATGTTGACAAGGTAAAGACCTTCATAGTAGTTCAAGGTCTCAAAGTTGAATACTTCTTGCTGCCCTTGAACTCTTTGAAGTATGAGGGCTATTCTGTCAGCATCATACCTCCACCTAATAATGTAGTTTGAAGATCCTTAGGGTGGAGATAACATAGCCCTTGGAATATCTTCCTCAAAGAGACTCTGAATGAGAGAGTCTAGAGAGTCCACATCAATGTGAACTTGAGGAAGTTGCTGAGTATGGGCAATTGCAAGTGAGGATGGTGAGTCCTTAATGTCCATACTCTGTGAAGAACTCCCAGGTTCTGTGATTGTTATGACTTCCTCTCCCTTTTTGGTAGCATCACCCTCTTGCATAGGTGAGCTAGGAGTTAGGTCAATCACATCCACAGGTTCATGTGTTCCTGGATGAGCTTTCCTTAAAGGTCCCCCAGCTAGTTTCTCATTGAGATAGGATATCTCAAGTTGCTGATCATTAACCCTATTTTGTATGGTCACCTGAGATTCTAGGTGACTAACCTTAGAGACTAGATATGTGCATATTTTTGACAATTTTTGCACCTTTAGCCTCAAATTCCCCTCTTCTTCATCAGAAGAATCATTAGGGGATGAGATGATTGGAGCAAAGTCCTCAGTCTCACCACCAGCATCATGTTCTTGGCTGCTGGTTTTCCTCTGCTCACTGACAGCTTCAAATGAAGTGTTAATGGGCTGAGTTGCCATGGTTGAGGTCTTAATGATGTAATCACTTGCAGAAGTAAGAGCCTCTTTCATATGGATCTCCTGAACAGGTTCAGGGAAAACCACCTCAGTGGTAGGTGGATGATGTGATCTAGACAGGGGAGAGTCAGGAGCACTTATCTCTCTTTGAGTAGGGGAAGAGGAGAGAGACTCATGGTACTCACTAAATCCCATGTCTTCATCATCATAGAATTCAAGGTTTAGGATAGGTTGGTTGAGATCTAGAGGCTGGGAATGGTAGCTTTCCCCTGAAGGTTGTTCACTTGAGTGTTGAGACTCAGTGTGAAGGCTAGAGGTTGTTGGGCTAATGAGCTCATCAGGCAGAGCATGAGGAACCTCAGCACTGATTCTTGAAGAGATGGGAGTGGTTTGCTCCTCAGGAGAAGTGGGAGCTCTAGTGTCCACTTCCTCCTATATGGGTAGTGATATGGGGGCCTGCACAGCTTGTGCAGGGGTTTGTTTGGATCTTCTTTGGTAAGTGAGGATGATTTGAGGCTGTTTGGGTGTTTGAGAGATAGAAGGTGTGAGTTCAACACTAGCTTGTGTTGCTAGGTTGTCACCTTGAGCAATGAGCACTAACATTTTGGGGACAAGGCCTGTTTCTACCTCAGAGAAGCCAACAGTTGGCTTCTTCATGATTTTAAAGATGCCGAGCTTTATCTGTCCCAGTTGAAGAATATTACCTATTTCCTACAACTGTGACCCCAGTTCACAGTTGAGAATGTATTGAACATATCTAGGAAACAAGTAATACTGTAAAGAGCCCAAGTTTGCAAGCAAATTTTTATAAACAAACTGAGAGTACCTGAACTTGACCCCTTGAACCATCCCATACACTATGAAAGAGAGATCCTCAGGAATCTAGTCCCAGCCCCTATGCTTGTTAGACAAGCTATGGATGACCACATGGAGTAAGTACTTCCATTGGGATGAGACCTTCCTTTTCCTGATGGTCTTTACTGAGAAGTCTCCTTCATAGCCCAGATGAGACACCTTTGGAGCAGCTTGATATCTTGCTCAGATGTATGTTGCAAACATGATATTTGGTCTACTTGATGTGAGATACATCAGAGACCCAATGATTTCCCTATACTGATGTTGATCAGTATCCTCCCCCTTAAAGTCAGGACAAAGATTGTGATTTCTGGGTATGGGTGTCTTGGGTGGCTTACAATCTTTCATATCAAATCTTTCTAAAATGTTAGAGACATACTTAGATTGATTGATAAAGAACCCTTCCTTCATTTGCTTTACCTAAAATTCCAAGGAAAAAGTCCATCTTTCCCATGGAACTCATTTCAGATTTCTTCTTCATGATGCTCTCAAAGTCTCTGGACATTTGGTCATTGTAGGAACCAAATATGATGTCATCAACATAGACTTGGACGAGCAAGATGTCTTTCCCAGACTTTCTTATGAATAAAGTCTTGTCAATAGTACCTCTGGTGTAACCATTCTTCAAGAGAAATTGAGACAAAGTCTCATACCACAACCTAGGTGCTTGGTGCAGCCCATAGAGAGCTTTATCCAACATACACACATAGTTGGGATGTTGTGGGTCTTCAAATCCTGGAGGTTGGCATACATAGACTTCCCTATCTATATCCCCATATAGAAAGGCACACTTGACATCAAGTTAGTAGACAGTAAAATTCTTGGATGCAGCATAAATTTGGTGTTGTGTCAGATGAGTGTTACTTCGTTGGTTATTCATCCTCTCAGAAAGCTTATTGGGTGTATAACAAGAGAATATGTATTGTGCAGGAGTCATTCTATGTTGATTGGCAGGAATCTAATTCCTCAGATGTCAAATCAGAACCCGCATGGTTCTTTGACTCAAATATTGTTTTCAACTCCTTTATTCTTCCAGTTTTTGATGATGATTCATCCTTATCCATTATCCAATCAAACATTATTCCTCCAGATCCATTACCTCAAGTTCCTCCCGTTCCTCAAGCCCCTCCCAATTCATCATCTGACCATGCAACATCCGTTGACCTTCCATCTTCATCATCATTTGACATTCCACCCCCACCTATTTCAACATCTCTTTCTTCGACACCAACCTCTACCTCATCTCAAACTTTTCCATCACCCCAATCCGTTCAACCTGTTCAACCATCTTCTTCTCCATTATCTCCACAATCTCAATCTATTAGCCCACCTCAATCCAATCCATTACCTTCAACCACTGATTTTAAAACGTTGAAAGATCACCCTCATGATAACATAATTGGATCAATCACTGATGGTGTTAGGACACGGAGTCAATCTGTTTGATAAACATGTGCTTATTCTCTTGTTTATATACCAAATTGTTCCAAAAAATGTTCATGCAGCTCTTCAGGATCCATGCTGGGTTGAGTCCATGCAATTGGGGCTTCAACAATTTCGGAAACTCAAAGTGTGGACATTTGTTGATCTTCCTCCAAACAAATGCCCAATTGGCACGAAATGGGTGTTCAAGAACAAACCCGATGATCGTGGCATTGTGGTGAGGAATAAGTCCCGGTTGGTGGTTCAAGGATTTGCTCAAGAAGAGGGTATTGACTACACTGAAGTCTTTGCTCCAGTAGCCCGTCTTGAAGCAATCAGAATCTTTCTGGCTCATACTGCACATAAGCAATTCAAAGTCTATCAGATGGATGTTAAATGTGCCTTTCTTTATAGAGATATTAATGAGGAGATATATGTGTGTCAACCACCAGGGTTTAAGGATCCAGACTTTCCTGACAGAGTATACATGCTTGATAAATCTCTTTATGGTTTACATCAAGCTCCTCGCATTTGATATGAGACATTAACCCAATATCATCCAAGCAATGGATTTTCTTGTGCCACTATTGATATGACTTTGTTCAAGAAAGAGGTGGATGGTGAGATGCTAATTATGCAAGTCTACGTTGATGACATTATTTTTGGCTCCACCAATCCTAAGCTTTGCAGGGATTTCGAGGAGGTCATGCGTAGTCGATTTGAAGTGAGCATGATGGGGGAGATGTGCTTTTTCTTGGGTTTGCAAGTTGAGCAAAAACCTAAAGGAATTCTTATTCACCAAGAAAAGTATATCAAAGAAATTCTTATGAAATTCAAGATGGAGAATGCTTCTTCTGAATTAACCCCATTCACTACCCAAACATGCCTCACTCCTGATGAGAATGGAAAATCTGTTGATTCACATCTGTACAGATCCATGATCGGTTCCCTAATGTATCTCACAGCAAGTCGTCCAGAGATCACTTTTGCTGTAGGATACTGTGCTCGATACCAATCTGACCCTAAAGAGTCTCATGAGAAAGCAGTCAAACAAATCTTTTGTTATCTTAAAGGCTCTTCTCGTTTGGGTTTTGGTATCCTTATGGTGGAAATTTTGATTTGCATGCTTATTCTGATAGTGATTCTAATGGTTGCAGGTTAAACAAAAAATCTGTCACTAAAGGCTGTCAATATCTGGGAAATTGTCTGGTATCATGGCAAAGCAAGAAAAAGACTACCGTGTCTCTTTCCACAGGGGAGGCAGAGTAAATTGCTGCTTCGAGTTGTTGCTATCAAGTGCTGTGGATACAACATCAGATGATTGACTATGGAATCTATTTCCTTCACACTCCGTTATTTTGTGACAATGAAGCAGCCATTGGAATCGCAAAGAATCCAATTCATCATTCCCGCACCAAGCACATTGAGACAAGGATTCACGCAATCCGTGATGCTCAAGAGAAGGATTTTATTGATATTATTCCTATTGACACAAACAATCAAAAGCTGATATTTTCACTAAAACCTTTGATAAGCCTCGTTTTTATGAACTGATCTCCATGTTAGGACTAATATCCTTCTAAAACCTGTTTTCTTAAATTGTCTCATGTAAATATTGGACATAATCTTTTCTTATTCTTATTCTTTGTTTCTTTTTATTTTTTTTGTAAGCTCCATAGTCCTTCATTATTTTGCATAAAAAATATATTAATAAATATATATATATATATATATATATATATACACACACGCACACACTTAGAAATTTCTCCTATCTTACAGATTCGTAGAAATTTCAGGGGAGAATAATAAATGTTTTGTTGTCTTTATTGCAGATTTTTAAGAAATAAAATTGTTTACTGCCTGAAAGATGTGAAGGAGGTCAACTGTATTGAGTTGGGATATGAATGATAGGCTCAGCCAGAACGTGAAGTATACAGTGTTCTTATTGACTCGGATTATCCCCTTGATGTTTTTGACATTCACAAAGTTTCAAGTCCTTGTCCAAAATGGATTGAGAACGTGATATCTCTTCTTTGATGCGTTATTTTGAAAAATCCTTGTTTCCCTCCCCATATTATCAAAAGTGCTACTTGCTAGCTCCTTTTGTGTCAAAGAAGCTCCTTTCTATATTTTATTACGTGCTTATCTCCTCTGCTATGTGTGAACATTGACCTGGAGTGATGATCTCCACTGTTATACGTAAGTATAGACCTAGAGCCCTCATCAGCATGTTATGATGATCTTCTTTGTTATATGTGAGTATAAACCTAAAGCTCTCATCTACCAAGCTCATTTGATCATCTCCTTTGTTATACATGAGTATAGACCTGGAGCTCTCATCATTTGAGATTTATAAGGTCTATGCTTCTTATGAAAAGATCCTTTTTGTGTTCACCATGATATAATCAAGTAGAGCTTGTCATTTTGTTCAAAATATCATGAGGATAGGATGAGTTTCTTTGCCAAATGTCTGTGGGGACTGCGTCATTTAAGTCTTCTTTAAACGAACAAAAAAACATGATAACAGAAGCTGCAGTTCAAGTGTTGAAAAGAAGAAGGCATGGGGTTAAAATGAAAAGTATATCATTAATCCCGCCAAACTCTGATTTTCAGGAAAATATCTTCATTTTATCGTATCTCTATATCCTTTGATTTATTTTTTTACTTTTTCTAATTTTGTGAAATTTTGTTAGGTCTTGTGGGGCATTTTTTATTCTTTTATTTCTTTTTTGTCTTCGTCTTAATTTCTTATCTTTATAATTAAATATTAAAAAGAAATAGAAAATTTTAAGTTTTAGGGTTCCAGCGAAACTATAGATTCGCTGGTAGTTTCGCTGTGCGAAACTATAGATTCGCCGGTACTTTCGCTCATCTCAGAGCCATTTTGATCCAAATTCTTACCGGGCAAAACTACAGTTTCGCTGTCAGCGAAACTATGTGCTATATATTGTGTAATGCCAAATTGAATGCTCATTTTCGTACGTTCGTATTGTTATTGTCCCGGAGCCCTAAAAGACGACCTCCCATACGATTTAGCCTTTTAGTGTGTTTTTAAAGTGTTTGATGATCATTTAAGTGTTAGGTGTGTGTTTTGAACCTTCGTATATAGTTTGATATAGGTTTAATCCACTTTTAATGGACGTATTAGATTTTGACTCTTTGGTAGCTTCGCTGTTCATTCTGCGAAAAAACAGATGCCTTCAGCGAAATTGAACGAAAGTTCACTTATTTTCAGCGAAACTGTGAGGTTATGCTGTCCGAGCAAACCTGACAGTTTCGCTTGCCAGAACTCAGTTTCGGCATGCCAAAACTATAGTTTCGGCGTGCCGAAACTACTTCTTCGGCTGGCCGAAATTACAAAGAACTCATGATGAAGTTACACTTTCGCCTGCCGAAACTACTGTTTCGGCCAGCGAAACTGCACTTTCGTCCAGCGAAACTAAATATGTTTTTCTTTAATTTTATTCTTTTTAATTTCTTTTCTTTATTATTTATATTGTTACATCTTTCTAACGTGTTTCATTTACTTCTTATCAGATAAATGGCTAATCTAAAATTTGTTGAGCGGAACAACATCACAACCATTCTCGACGATAGGAATCCAAAGGCTGCTGGATTCCATGACTGTATACGTTGGCTCCGGGGCTCTCCTATCTCTTATGCAATCTCTCACTCTCCAACCATATATGATCTCCACATCCGAGACTTTTGGAGATCTACTGAGTACGACACCAGGGCTAATCCTCAAAGGATTGTAGCCAGAGTTCTGAGAATGATATATCCATCACTGTAGAAGTTATTGCACGAGTGTTGAGGCTGCAGCAAGATTGTGAAGATGAGGTCGAGCTATCTGATTATGAGGTGTTTGAGGCATTTAGGAGTATTGGGTATGAGGGTCCTCCTTTTGGGACTAGAAAAGAAATCAATATATCTTTCCTGTCTAAGGAGTGGAAAATATATAGCACATGTTTTTATCATGTGTCTGGACTATAGGAAAGGAGGGTCAGATGGACTAAATTTGGACTAGGCGAAGGCTATGATCATTTTCTGCCAAGGGCAAAAGGCTAACATAGCCAAGCTGATTTTTAATTGTATGGTTGAGAATGTGATGGCTCTGAAAAAGGATAAGTGCCTGTTGTATCCCAAATTTATGCAGATGATGATAGAGGATTTGATTCCCAATATACCACGTCATGGCGAGATAAAGAGACTGGTTCAGATGAACACCAGAATTTTTGTTGACTGCTTTGCCATCAGGCATGATTTTAGTGGGAAGATCACTCATCTGTAGGAGAACATGTATCCAGCTGAAAGGTAGAACTACATTAGAAGGGTAATAGAAACTGAGAACAAGCATGCTGAGGAAACGAAAGAGAAGCAGGTTGAGTCGGTAAAGAAGAGGAAAAGATAAGCGAAGGAGAAAGATTATGACTTTGAGGAGGATATAGATGAGGTGGAGCAGACATTGAGAGCTGAAAGGGAGAAAAGGTCAAAGAAGAAGGCTGATCAGGGTGAGTCTGAAAGGATGACAGAAAGGAGATCAAAGTATAACCACCAAACATTTACTAAGCCACAGAGGAGGGAAGAGAGGGGAAATTTAGATGAGGATGTGATCAGGAATGTTAACTCATCTCTGGCTAATGACTTGAGTATGATAAAAAAAAGTTGACAAATAAAGAATTGAGAGAAAAGAAGAAGGATGAGATGTTGGAACATGTCCAAACATTGGTTGATGTAACACCCGGAGTAAAGTCAAAACGAGCCAATTAATAATAATGGGCTTAGCCGGAATTATTTAAAGAAAATAAGCGGGAATTGGAGTGTGGACCGAGTAGACCTCGCGGGTTATGTGTTCGATGAGTTTAAGGTCCCGGGAATGCCCGATATATATAAACGGAATAGCAAGAGCCACTCTTATTTGCAACTCAACACCCACTTTTAGAAAGAGAGTGTAGAGAGAGAAAGTGGAGAGAAAGTGGTGATCCAAGGCTCGGTTGATCAAGAGATCGAAGATCGGTGTTTGTGGGCATCCAAACAACAAGAAAAGACCAAGAATCTAGGTAAGACACATCGTTTAATCGTTTCTAAAAGGGTAAACCCGGATTATAGGGTTTGGGGTTTTTGAAAATGGCAAAGAATCACCCAAAACTCACGTTTTTGTGTAAGAAAACATGTAAGAAGCTTAGATATAGCTTCTTGAGTGATAAACCAAGGATTTGGGTGTAAAAGATTGAAGTTTTGGGTCAAAAATGGGTTGGTTCGTAATTTCAGCCCGTTCTGCGAAACTGGGTGTTCATCTAGCGAAATTATGTAGTCGTCTAGCGAAACTATGGATTTTCCTGCGAAACTATAGTTTCGCAGACTTGAATTTCCAAAGAAAATTGGGCGAAACTGGCAGCGAAACTGGCAGCGAAGATGCCAGCAAAACTGCCAGCGAAGGTGGCAGCGAAACTGCTGGCGAAACTAGCAGCGAAACTGCTGATCATGCAGCGAAATTAGTAGCGAAATTAGGCAGAAATTAACCCCTTTGAGTGTCAACTTATCTGCAGGCTGTGTAGTGTGACCCTTTCTTAGAAAGCTTGATTGAGAAGCTACTCGCTGAGTCCAGGTGAGTTCTAGATCCCCTATTTTAAAGGTTTTAAACTTGTTTGGGGCTGGAAATGCATATTTAACGTTTTTATAAGATTTGGGTGTATACGCGTATGTGCATATGTATGTGAATGGATGATGCATGATGTTTATGATGATGTGTGATGGGGTATGTGATGTTTATGTGATGCTATGTATGAATGTGTTATGTTGATCTTATGTTCCTATTATGTATTATTCTGTTACTTACATGTTATGAGTATGAAATGAACGAGTTGGTAGGTAATGTTGCTGAGGATGGCATGGGGCAGCTACTTGGCGTTTTTGGGATGGCATCCATTGTTTAAATTATGACGTTTTTGCATTGTAATGCGAACAAACAAAATTTTGTAACGATTATGAATGATGTATTATTTTGCAAAAGCAATAAATGAAATGATTTTAAATTATTCTGCTGTGTTGTTTTAGTACACTTAAATATATGTTTTATGTTTTATGTGCAATGATTGACCAGCTGTAAGCGTCCTGGAAACGGGGCCTTACAGTTGATCAGCAAAATTTGATAAGGAGGTTATTGACTGAGGTAAACAAGCTTAAAGCTGCAGCCGACCTGCCTAATCAGCTAACTCAATCTGAGTTAGATGATCTTACAGATATCTCAAGGTACTTATTCCTAAATGTGGGTACCTCATCCAAGGCAGGAGAGGGCATAAGTGGTGCAGCAGATGCTACTGCAGGAGGTTCGGGTGTGAGGGATGATGATGAGACAGAAATTGAGACTAGAAGGAAAGAGACTGAGGAGAACATGTAGGAGGTGATCGAAGCAGGTTTCATATATTTAGGGCTGAATGTTGATACTAACTTTGGAGGTAGGAGATGGTGAGAGATTCAACTGTAGATGGTGTACAAAAGACAGTTGACATGAGCCTGATTGATGAAGAAGAGACTGATGAACAATTGATGGATTATGATTTTGAGCCCGAATATTATGAATTTGATGAACGACCCTTGACATATGTGGCCAAGAAGGGCTCTACTGATGGCGATGTGTTTGAGCTGGAGAAGAAGGAGTGGTTTGTAAAGGAGAAAGAGGCAGAAGAGCTGACCCCACTATTTCAGAACATACAAGGGTCGAGCAGGAAAGAGGTAGAGAAGAAAATAATAAGCTAGAAATATAACTCTGAAAATGTTCTTGATCAAAAGGAGAGGAGGAAGGATCTCGTACCTGCATAAAACGAAGGTGTTCAAGACCTTGCCTAAATGGGATCTCAGGAGGTTGGCAGAGATTCCCTTGATAGATTCTCATCTGAGTGAGCGAGCCAAACTGTTGGAAGAAGAGATAAAGCATGGGCTAAACGACAATTTTGAGACTTTTGGATATATGAATGCTGAAAGGAAAAGGTCAAAGAATGGTGGTCCAAACAGATCGAATCACAGTACAAATGATTGAATGAATCTTTCAATATCACTAACAAACTCACAATATAAATATTTAATGATGAAGAATAGACCAAAAGTATTCAAAAGTAAACAAATCAAAGCCAATACAATCAATAGAACAAGAGCTCAATGATATTTCAATAAGATTCCAGCTTACAAAGTGGTCTTGCAACAATGATAACACGAATTAGGGTTTTACAAGAGTTGCTACAATGAAAGAAACAAATTCTATATATAGAGTTGATAGTTTCGCTGACAGTTTTGCTGTCAGCGAAACTATCCTGCCGAAGCCTAGTTGCTACAATGAAAGAAACAAATTCTATATATAGAGTTGATAGTTTCGCTGACAGTTTCGCTGTCAGCGAAACTATCATGCCCAAGCCTAATTTCGCTAACAAATTCTATATATCCAAAAGTCTCAAAATTGTCGTTTAGCCCCTGCTTTATCTCTTCTTCCAACAGTTTGGCTCGCTCACTCAGATGAGAATATATTAAGGGAATCTCTGCCAATCTCTTGAGATCCCATTTAGGCAAGGTCTTGAACGCCTTCCTTTTATGCAAATACGAGATCCTTCCTCCTCTTCTTTTTATCATGAACATTATCAGCCCTGTGTTGTATTTCTAGCTTATGATTTTCTTATCTGCCTCTTTCCTACTCGACCCTTGTATATTCTGGAAAAGTGGGTCAGCTCTTCAGTCTCTTTCTCCTTCACAAACCAATCCTAATTTTCGAGCTCAAACACATCACTATCAGAAGAGCCCTTCTTGGCCACGTATGTCAGGGGTCGTTCATCAAATTCATAATATTAGGGCTCAGAATCATAATCCACCAACTGTTCATCATCCTCCTCCTCATTAATCAGGCTCCTTTCAACCGTCTTCTGAACACCCTCTACAATCTCCTCTCTCACTATCTGCTCACCTCCAAAGTTAGTCTTAACATTCAACCCCAAATCTATGAATCCTGCTTCAATCACCTCCTCCTCATGTTCTTCAGCCTCTTTTCTAACAGTCTCATGTTCAGCCCCATCATCATCTCTCACACCTGAACCTCCTGCAGTCTCAACTGCTGCACCACTTGTGCCCTCTCCTGACTTGGATGAGGTACCCACATTCAGGAATGGGTACCTTGACATATCAGTAAGATCATCTAACTCAGATTGAGCTAGCTGATTAGGCAGGCCAGCGGTAGCCTTAAGCTCATTCACCTCTGTCAACAACCTTTTAATCAAATTCTGTTGATCAACCAGCATCTTCGACATCCCTTCCAACATATCATCCTTCCTCTTCTCCCTCAACTCTTGATTTGTCAGTTTCGTCTTTATCATGCTCAACTCATTAGCCAATGATGAGTTGAGGTTCCTGATAACATCCTCATCCAAGTTTCCCCTCTCTTCTTTCCTCCGGGACTTAGTAAATGATTGATGCTTATGCTTTGATCTCCTTTCAGTCTCACCCTGATCCGCCTTTTTCTTCGATCGTTTCTCCTTTTCAGCTCTCAACGCCTGCTCCACCTCATCTACCTCATCTTCAAAGTCATAGTCTTTTTCTTTAGCATATCTCTTCCTCTTCTTCACAGACTCAGCCTGCTTTTCCCTTGTCTCCTTAGCATGCTTATTATCAGCCTCTATCACGCTCCTGATGTAGTTCCACCTTTCGACTGGGTACATGTTTTCCCATCGATGAGTGATCTTCCCACTAAAGTCACGCCTGATAGCAGAGTAGTCAGCAAATATTCTAGTGTTCATCTGAACCAGTCTCTTTATTTCTCCATGTCTAGGCACATTTGGTATCAAATCATCTATCAGCATCTGGAGAAACCTTGGGTATAGCAACCACTTATCCTTCTTCAACGCCATTACATTCTCGGCCATACAATCAAAAATAAGCTTAGCTATGTTGGCCTTCTGCCCTCTACAAAAGATAATCATGGCCATGGGCTAGTCCATGTTTAGCCCATCCGATCCACCCTTTCGGTGATCCAAGCACATGATAAAAAAATGAGCAATATATCTCCACTCCTTGGACAGAAAAGATATCTTGATTTCTTTTTGTGTCCCATAAGAAGGGCCCTCATACCCTATACTCCTGAAGGCCATGAACACCTCCTGATCAGATAACTCCACTTCTTCCCCACAATCTTCCTGCAGTCTTAGCACTCGAGCAATGACCTCCACAGTGATGGAGATATCATTCTCCAAAATTGTAGCTATAATCCTCTAAGGATTAGCTCTCGTGTCATACTCAGGGGATCTCCAGAAGTCTCTGATATGAAGATCATATATAGTTGGGGAGTGAGAGATCGCATAAGCTATAGAAGATCCTTGGAGCCAACATATACAGTCACGAAAACCTGCAGCCTTAGGATTCCTATCATCAAGAATGGCGGTTATGTTGTTCTGCTCGTCAAATTTCAGATTGGCCATATATCTGAAACGAAGTAGATGAAACACGTTAGAAAGATGTGACATAATAAATAATAAAGAATAACAATTAAAAAGAATAAAATTCAATAAAAACCAAATTAATTTCGCTGGTCAAAAGTATAGTTTTGCTGGCCGAAACAGTAGTTTCGGCAAGCGAACGTGCAATTTCAACAGAAGTTCACAAGTAGTTTCGGCCAGCCGAAGAAGTAGTTTCGACAAGCCGAAACTATAATTTCGGCCCTGCGAAACTGAGTTTTATCAAGCGAAACTATCAAGTTCGCTCGGACAGCATAACTTCATAGTTTTGCTAAAAACCATTAAACATTCGTTCAATTTCGCAAGAGCATATGCACTTTCGCATTAAGAACTGCGAAGGTACCGATGAGTCGAATTCAAATACAACCATTAAACATTGATTAAACCTAGATTAAACTATTAATGAAGGTTCGAAACATACACCTAAGGTTCAAATGATCATCAATCACACAAAACCAAAACTATAAATCAAAATCACATGAAAGGTTCCTTTTTAGGGCTCCGGGACACCAACAACTCGATTGTGCGAAAATGAGCATTTAATTTCACATTACACGATATATAGCACTTAGTTTCGCTGACAGCAAAACTATAGTTTCGCCCGGTACGTGTTTTGATCATAATGGTTCAGAAATGAGCGACAGTGTCGGCGAATCTGTAGTTTCGCGCAGCGAATCTATAGTTTCGCTGAGATCCAAAACCTAAAAAAATCTCTATTTCTTTTTAATACTTAATTATTAAAAGAAGAAATTAAGTCTAAGACGAAAAAGAAAAAAGAAAAGGAATAAAAGAATTAAAAATGACCCACAAGACCTAACAAAATTTTACAAAATTTAAAGAAAATAAAGAGACATAAGTAAAGTAAAATAAAAGAGTATAGAGATACGATAGACTGAAGAGATCTTCTGGAAAATCAGAGTTTGGCGGGATTGATGATATACGTGTCCTTTTAAGCCCATGCAATCTTCTTTTCAACAAGTGAACTGCAGCTTCTGTTATCATGTTTTTGGTTTGTTTAAAAAAGACTTAAATGAATCAGTCCCCATAGACTTTTGGCAAAGGAACTCATCATGTCCTCATGATATTTTGAACATAATGACAAACTCTACTTGATTATTTCAAGGTAAACTCAACAAGGATTTTTGGTAAGAAGCATAGACCTTATAAATCTTAAATGATGAGAGCTCCAGGTCTCTACTTACGTATATCAAAGGAGATGATCAATTGAGCTTGACAGATGAGGGCTTCAGGTCTATACTCACGTATAACAAAGAAGATCATCATAACGTGCTGATGAGAGCTCCAGGTCTATACCTACGTATAACAGAGGATATCATCACTTCAAGTCAATGTTTACACATAGCAGATAAGATAAGCACGTAATAATATACAACAAGGAGCTTCTTTGAAACACAAGAATTAGCAAGTAGTACTCATGATCAACTGATGAGGGGAAAACTGTGTGTTCAAAATAACACATCAAAGAAGAGATATCACGTTCTCAATCCATTTTGGATAAGGACTTGTAACTTAATGAAGGCCAATAATGTCAAGGGGATAATCTGAGTCAGTAGGTTTCTTATCCTATTAGTTTAGCCACAAGATCACTGCCTACTTCGCGTCCTGGCTGAGCCTATCATGCATATCCTCACTCAATACTGTTGACCTCCTTCACATCTTTCAGGCGGCAAATAATTTTATTTCGGAGAATTCTACAATAAAGACAAGAAAACATTTATTATTCACCCCCGAAATTTCTACGAATCTACAAGATTGAAGAAATTTCTAAGTAACAATATATATATATATATATATATATATATATATATATATATATATATATATTATTATTTTTTTATTTTTATTTTTTTTATTTTATGTAAAATAATGAAGGACTATGAAGCTTAAAGTAAAACAGAAACAAAGAAAGAAAACAATAAAAAGAATATGTACAATAAGTACATGAGACAATTAAGAAAACAAGTTTTAAAATGATATCAATCCTATCATGGAGATCGGTTAATAAAAACAAGGTTTATCGAATGTTTTAGTGAAAAGATCAGCCTTTTGATTTTTAGTGTCAATAGGAATAATATCAATAAAACCCTTCTCCTGAGCATCACGGATTGCATGAATCCTTGTATCGATGTGCTTGGTGCGGGAATCATGAATTGGATTCTTTGCGATTCCAATGGCTGCTTCATTGTCATAGAATAATGGAGTATGGAGAAAGTTGATTCCATAGTCAATCATCTGATGTTGTATCCACAACACTTGAGAGCAACAACTTGAAGCAGCAATATACTCTGGCTCCCCCGTGGAGAGAGACACAGTAGTTTGTTTCTTGCTCTACCATGATACCATACAATTTCCCAGATATTGACAGCCTCCAGTGATAGATTTTCTATTTAACCTGCAACCATTAGAATCACTATCAGAATAAGCATGCAAATCAAAATTTCCACCATAAGGATACCAAAGACCTAAACAAGAGGAGCCTTTAAGATAACGAAAGATTTGTTGAACTGCCTTCTCATGAGACTCCTTAGGGGTAGATTGGTATCGAGCACAGTATCCTACAGCAAAGGTGATGTCTGGACGACTTGCTGCAAGATACATTAGGGAACCGATCATGGATCTGTACAGGTGAGGATCAACAGGTTTCCCGTTCTCGTCTGGAGTGAGGCATGTTTGAGCTGTGAAGGGAGTTAGTTCAGAAGAAGCGTCATCCATCTTGAATATCTTTAGAATCTCTTTGATATACTTCTCTTGATGAATATGAATTCCTTCTGGCTTTTGTTTGACTTGCAGCCCAAGGAAAAAGCACATCTCCCCTGTCATGCTCATTTCAAAGCGACTTCGTATAACCTCCTCAAATTCCCGACACAGCTTTGGATTGGTGGAATAATGTTGTCAACGTAGACTTGCGCAATTAGCATCTCACCATCCACTTCTTTCTTGAATAGAGTCATATCGATGGTGCCACGAGATAAACCATTGCTCAGAAGATACTGTGTTAGAGTCTCGTACCAGATACGAGGAGCTTGATGTATATCATAGTGAGATTTATCAAGCTTGTATACTTTGTCAGGAAAGTCTGGATCCTCAAACCCTTATGGTTGACACACATATATCTCTTCATCAATGTCTCCGTAGAGAAAGGCACATTTGACATCCATCTGATAGACTTTGAATTGCTTGTTTGCGGCATGAGCCAGAAAAATCCTGATTGCTTCAAGACGGGCTACGGGAGCAAAGACTTCCATGTAATCAATCCCTTCTTCTTGAGCAAATCCTTGATCCACCAACTTTGACTTGTTCCTTACCACAATACCACGATCATTGGGTTTGTTCTTGAATACCCATTTCGTGCCTATTAGGCATTTGTTTGGTGGAAGATCAACCAGCATCCACACCTTGAGTTTCCGAAACTGTTGAAGCTCCAATTGCATCGACTCGACCCAACATGGATCCTGAAGAGCTGCATGAACATTCTTTGGAATGATGTGGGATATAAAACAAGAGAATAAGCACACGTTTATCAAACCAGATTGACTCCGCGTCCTAACACCATCAGTGATTGATCGAATTATGTTATCATCAGGGTGGTCTTTCAAGGTTTTAAAATCAGTGGTTATGGGTAGTGTAGATGGAGAAGAAGATGATTGAACAGGTTCAATTGGTGAGGATGATGGAAAAGGTTGAGATGAGGTACAGGTTTGTGTTAAAGGAAGAGATGCTGAAACAGGTGGGGGTGGAATGTCAAATGATGATGAAGAAGACAGAATGTCAACTGATGTTGCATTGTCAGATGGTGAATTGGGAGAGGCTTGAGGAACAGGAGGGACATAAGGCAATGGATCTGGAGGAATAATATTTGTTTGGACATTGGAAAAGGATGCATCATCATCAAAAACTAGAAGATTAAAGGAGTTGAAAACAATATTTAAGTCAAAGAACCATGCAGCTTCTGAACGTACATCAGAGGAATTAGATTCCTGCCAATCAACATAGAATGACTCCTACACAATACATGTTCTTTTGTTATACACCCGATAAGCTTTCTGAGAGGATGAATAGCCAACAAAGTAACACTCATCTGACACAGCACCAAATTTCATCTTTTGTGCCTGGGTGTTCAGTAAGGTACACGAGCATCCGAATGGACGAAAGAAATCAATCAATGGCTTCCTTTTATGAAACAGTTCATAAGGAGTCTTCATTTTGTCTTTTACAATCAACACCTGGTTAAGAACATAGGAAGCACAATTCACCGCCTCAGCCCAGAAGATAATTGGTAAAGCGGACTCGATCAACATAGTTCGAGCAGCTTCTATAAGGGTGCGATTCTTTCTTTCAGCAACACTGTTTTGCTGAGGTGTTCTGGTGGCACTGAACTGTCTCAAAATTCCTTTACATGCATAGAAGGAATCAAAGATGTGATTTCTAAACTCGGTACCACTATCACTTCGAATAGTCATTACCTTCCTCTTACTTGTCACTTCAATTGAAAGAATTAACTTCTGCAGCTCTTCAGCAGCTTTTCCTTTATGGGCTAGAAATCTCACCCATGAATACCTCAAAAAGTCATCTGTAACAACAAGACAGAAAGATTTCGTAGCAATGGATTTAACACTGATTGGGTCAAACAAATCAGTATGTAACAACTCGAGGGGATTAGAAATGCTATTTTCAAGTTTTGGTTTATGAGATTTCTTATGTTGTTTTCCTTTGGCACAGGCCATGCATTTCTCAACAACAAAAAAGTCTTTTAATGGTAATCCCCTAACAAGATTGTTTTTAACTAGTTTGTTAATATTTTTGAAATTAACATGGCCCAATCTGCGATGCCACAAAAAAAGATTCAGATGTAGAAGCTTTAGATAGAAGGCAAGTGACAGTGGACGATGACTCTTTAGATCCCATGTCAAGAAGATATGTATCATTCTTTCTCGAAGCTCGCATGAACACCATCTCCTCAGGAATAGCAAACCCGGATTTCAGAAATAGACATTCATTGGAGAGGAAACGGACCGGGATGCCTTTATCACAGATCTGAGAGACGCTCACAAGATTGAATGCAAGCTCTGGCATGAAATTGACTTTCTCCAGAGTAAGGGATCCATTTGAGACCTCCCCTTGACCAATCATTTTACCACCTTTCTTGTCGCCAGCAAACGCGACATACCCTCCATTGATGATGCGATAATTTGTCAATAAGTCCTTCAGCCCTGTCATATGTCTGGAGCATCCATTATCAACATGCCAAACACTATTTACAGCTTTAGTGGATGACTCCTGCAAAGATAGAATGAACAAATTAACCGGTTGAAACAAGAACCCATGTTTGAACAACTTTGGGCTTTGGTGCATATGACTTTTTGCAAAAAATTATTAACAAGATGAGTTAATCCACTGCCAAAAGAATGCTTATGAACATGTCGGTGATGAAGCTCAGGACAGTTTCTAACTACATGATCATCTTTACCACATCTAAAGCAATAAGATTTTAATCTAGGTTTATTATGAGATAAATCAAGGATTTTATCTATACATATTTCCTCATCACACTCGGATAAGCTCGAATCATCATCACTGTATGTCTCATACATTTCTCTAGTTCTGATTTTATCTTTTGAAGAATAATTATTTACAGATGTTGATGCCTCATCATTTGAAGAACATGTGGTACTTGTACCACTTGTGCGTGCAGTAGAAGATGACATTACTCTTTCATTAGATTGTGAAATGTTAATTAGGGTAAATGATGGAATTGGATGAGAAAAGAATTTTTCAAAGCAATTACTTTTAATTTTATATTTACACTCGATAACAGAATCATTCACAACATCATTCACACAAGCATTAGAAGCATCATCATTACATTTGAAATCATTTAATAAAGAAGAGGAACCAACACTAGAACACATAGAATCAATGTCTGAGATAAACTTTTAGGAAACAAAAACATTTCTTAAACTAGAACTTGATATAAAATAGAATGTTGAGGTTTCGGTGTACTAAAACTATTGCATCCAAGCCCACTCGTCGGTCCATAACAGTACTCCTCATGCACGTCCTTAGGATTCACACCTTCTAAACCTGCAGACAGACTGTTAGTATCTGTTTGAATGAAATCATTTGAAGGGTGTGGAACAACATAGGTGAATAACAATAAGTACTAGGAGGAGGATAAACTGTAGCATTTTCATAACCCAAACTCGTTTTAATCCTAGCCCCCCATTGTGATTTACACAAATCGTCATGTTTTATTCCAAAAATTGTCCATTTATCAAGCTTTGACTGAAGTTTACTTGTTTCAAACTCAGCAAGTGCAACTCTTTCAGTCAAAGTATTTATTTCAACATTTCTTTCTAAAACAATTCTTTTTCGGTGTTCATTTTCTTTTAAAGCTTCGCTTAATTTAACAAAATATTTTGACTCGTTTAGTTTAAGCTCTTCATTTATTCGTTTTAAGTCCTTTTCGTTATCAAGTAACTGACGATTTGCTTTATATACACCAAATAACCTTATCTTGCAAGCTGAAGAACACATGTCTTGTATTACCTCATATGGAACGCCCATCACCACTTTCTCAGCTACCAGAGCCTTTTCTCAATGACATACTGGAGTACTCTTCTTGTTTTCCTCAACAGTGGTTGTAGCATCATTCTTCTCTTTGCTCTTCTCTTCTATCTGGTTCCCAGCTAACTTCACCTTCTCACCTTCAACTTCTTTCAGATCATCAACCATCAAATCACCAGTCCTGTTCTTCTCAACACACTCCTTCCTATCATTCTTAACACCCTGAGAGACTTCACTTGTAAATTCCTTGAAAGGGTCAAACTCTTCCACACTCTTCTCCTCTTCTATAACCTCAGCAACAAGGGCTTGATTGATTTCTTCTTTCGTTTCCTCAGCTTCTGCACTCCAGTCAAAACTTGTTATCAAAGCTGTCTCTTTCTTTTGTTTACTCTCCTCCTTGTCTCAACCCGAAACTAATCTTGGAACTCCAGAGTTGCTTGGATCTGTGATAATTGGAAATGGACATTCTCTTTTGAAATGTCCTAACTTCTTGCAGTTGAAACATCTTAATTTGAATTTATCAAAACCTAACTTAGAGTTATAATTTTGACCTCCAAAGTTCTTCCTCTTTGTTCTTTCCATAAACCTTCTTGCTCTGAGAGACAACATCGCCATTTGCCACTGAATATCAATTTCTTCTAAATCATCCGGATCGACCTGATACATGTCTTCCATAGTCATCCCTTTTCCTTTCAGTTCACCAGCCACCAATGCCTCGTAACTTTGCACAAACATGCCAAACAGTGCCATTGTTTCAGATGGGATTGACATTCCGGAAGTAGCTTTTGTGTTAGCATGATCTCTGACACAGTTAATGCCACCACCAAGTTGATCACATGAGACATTCACAGGATCGATGTTTGTCACTAAACACTTGGTTTTTTTCTCAAACTCACTTAATCACACATGGTTTGGATAAAGCGGAATCTCTTTCTAAGAGTTGATGATAATATACTAAGTAACAAAGACACAAAAATAATTTTCAAGGTACTTGTATATATTACTTCTCAACTTAAAGTATTACAAGACTCCTACAAGCATGTTACAAGAGTTACAATGAGAAACTATATATACTATCACCTACAGCCGGATATACTTTGATACCAGCTGGAACCTATGACTAAAGCAAATACTACAATGCTAAAGTTACGGTATCTTAGATAAAGTATTATCTAAGATAAGGTGGTCATGACATGTCCATGACTTACCTTTTGTCACCAACTAAGTTGGTAACTGTACTAACTGATAAAAAGTGAACAGTGGAATAAAGTATGGTCAACTACATGGGCGTGGGAAAGCACCATACAGTATCTTAGAGATTTGCAGCGAAGTGTCACAAGGACCATACTTATGTCCACTGGTTCATAGTAGTGTCTTCCGAAGGTTAATTGGCTTCGGAAGAACTTGTTATTCCGAAGCCACTTATACTTCGGAAGAGGCTACTTCTTCCGAGGCTTGAGGACTTCTTCATATCTTCATACTTAGAAAGTCATTGTCTTGATTTCTTCTAAATCTTGAACTTTGGAAGAGAAGACTTTGTCTTCGGAAGTTGGAGTTTTCCTTCGAAAGAACCTTCAGGCATGATATTGCTTTTGCCTTCAGAAGAATTCCATTTGCCTTCAGAAATTCTACACTGAGCTTTAGAAGACCTTTATTAGTTGCACCAAAATTGTCTAAGTGTTTGGTTTTGGTTGCACCAGCCTTTCTAGATCTAACAAACTCCCCTAGGCTGATGCTACCAAAACCTCACTTGTTCCTTCTTCTTAAAACCTTCAACACCAGGGACAGAAGATGTTTATCCATTTCATTGTTCTTCCTTGAAGTGGTGCTGAGAAGTTTGTACATATCATTTATGGACAGGAGATCCAGTCTGTCACTCTGAATGGCACGCACCCTTTGTTGTGTCCCCCCTGAAGAGAGTTAGTTGACGGGAGTTGTAGTCATACTCCCATCTAACTATGGACTCAAGTTCAGGGCCTTCAACTATTTGAAGAAAGGCTTTGCCTTTGGTTGCTGACCCTTTCCTTTAATCCTCCTCTCTCGGTTTCAACTCCTCATCAATCTTGGTCCTAGCAGTTCGCTCGGCCAGATGAAGACTGCTCAGATGATTTCTGATGTGAGCAGCTATCTCGGAGTTGGAGGGGTTGGAGAATGGCTTCTCTGCTAATTCAACAATATCAACTCTGCTTAAGTGTAGCAGAGATAAGGCATTGAGCCTGTTTAACTCGCCATTCTCTCTCTCAACAACAAAGTTATGAGAAGAGTCTTCAAACCTCCACTGGATGATCTTCTTTCTTGGCACAAGGGGCCTACTTGGCACTCTATCCCCTTTCTTTGTATCTAGCAGAGTCACCAGCCTTCTTCTTAGCTTCTTCTCTTATTCATTTAGTGAATCTGAGTTGAGGCCAAGGAGTTTAACGGCTTGGTCTAGTATTCCTCTAGACAGATCAAGGAAATGATCTCTAATGAGGGAACATGAGGAGCCATCAACATAAGTCAGCTTGACTGACTCCTCCTCACAAGATATGTCGCTCAAGGTTGTACACTTGACGAGCTTCATCTTGATCTCCTTAAACTCCTCTAAGGAGAGATGTTTGGAAGGCTGAGGGGATGGTTTGGGTGGTTGTTGGGTAGGTTGTGGTGTTTGGGTTCTGGGAAGTGTTTTGGGTTTGATGATGGGTAGTTAAGGTTGTTATGGTAAGGAGGTAGGTATGGTGGATGGAGTGGGTTCAGAAGTGTATGGTTCAGAGGTGGGTTCAGTTTTGATGGGAAATAGGAAAGGGATTGGTTCAGGTTGAGTTTGGGGTTGAGGTGTTGGTTTGAAGGTCATCCCTTGTCCCCTTCTGTACATCTCTTTCCTTTTCCCTGAGCGAATGTCTGCCTTGATGTCACTGACATGTCGCTGCAGGGTCTTCTCAGACATAGGACCAACCTGCCTGCCAGAGAAGCCATGAGCCCTGAGATAATCCTTCATCCAGGCTTTATCCTTTGCAACTTTCTTTCTCTCTTTCTCCATTTGATCTTGCTCTTTCTTGAAAAGCCACAAGATCGTATCATTGTTGTGTGGAGTCAATTCTTCTAGAGAGAAACCCCTCGAGGTTAGGAAAGTTATCCTTTCACTCCTCAGCTGCAGATCAGCCTCTTTTTTCTTCCTCTCCCTTTCTTCCTCTAAGGCTAACCTTGCTGCCTCTTCCCTTTGTTCAATTTGCAGCAGGGTTGCCTTCTCTAACTCAATCAACTCCTCTAATTGTAGCAGGAGCACATCTTCATTAACAGCTCCAAGCTTGACAAGCCGGTCAATGATTTCCACCCTCCTTTTGTTGTTGATGGCCTCCTGGTTGGCTGCAGTTGCTTTGCTACTTGCAGCTACCAACTTCCCAGTGGGAAGTCTACCTTTCTTCCTCTAGAAGCTCTTCCCCAATCATCTTCCTCTTTCCTTTGATGTCTTCGGAAGTGCTAGACTTTGGAGGTTCTTGTGTAGAGGTTTCAGGTTGGGAGATGGTGGTTGGAGCCTGTTGTAGTGATGTTGTTTGAGTGAGGGGTCGGTTGCGAAAATCCTCACTATTCACCTTAGATGCCAGCTCAAGAATTGCATCTGTGATAATTAGATCATCGGATAAAGAAAATAGTCCTTTCACAGCTTCCATCTCAGCTTCAGAAGATCAAGTTCTTCCGAGGCTTTGACTTCGGCTTCGGAAGTCTATGGGAATGTACATTCTATCCCAACTATTTCATTTGCTGGGCCATCAGTCCTTATTTCCCATTCGAAATCAATCTTAGTTTCAATGTGGGCCTTAGGTTGACAAACTTCTTGGATAGTGGTAGAAGGTGCATTCAGCCTCTAAAGCTCTTTAGCTCCAAAGTACACCACCACTATATTAGGGCTTGGCTGATCAATGGAAGATCCCATCAAGAACTTCAAAAAGAACCTGTTAAGATCTTTGAGCATCCTTGGGTCCACTGTAAAACAATTGGAGGAGGCTCAGGAAAAACTGTTGCTTGTTGAGCGGGGTATCTTGAGGTTAAGGTTATTAAAGCTTGACTCTGTAGTTCCTCATGTGTTTGCCTCTGAACACTCTCCCCCTTTTTGGTAGCATCATCTTGAGAGCTAGATGAGCTAGAGGAAGAGGTCAATGAGACCTGAATGGGTACATGCCTAATAGATCTCTCAATCTGTTTCTCAGCTAGTTTAGCTTTGAGATTTTCAATCTCAAGTTGCTAAGTGCCAGACCTATCCTCTAAAGTCTTAACCTTAGATTCAAGGTTTGAGACTTTAAAAAGTAGGTCTTGAATGGTGAGTTGCAGACTTTCCTCATCTTCTTTTGAAGAATCATGGGGAGATGAGGTAACATATGTAGTATGTTCATCCTCACCACCATATATGGTTTCTTGGCACCTTGGTTTCCCTTGCCTATTGATGTCTCTTTCAAAGTCATCAAAGGGCACGGTTGATGTTGATTCAATCTCAGATATGTTACCATTGTCCTGAGGATCCAATGAGGCTCCTTCAGTAGTGGCAGTTAAATCTACATGAGTCCCCTCCACATCAGTGGGACTCACCTTAGTTGGGGTTTGCTGATGGTGGTTAGAGATAAGAGGTCCCTCTAGGCTCTGTTGATCCTTGAGAGGGTGTTGTGGATCAACTTCTTGAAGAGACATAATCTCCTCATCAGTTCCTATCAATAGGTCAGTGAAGGATATGGAGGTTATACATAATGACCCGGGACTTTGGTCAAGGTCTAATGGCATTGAGCCTTAGATAGGGTTGTCCCTTTTTGGCTGCTCAAGAGAGTATAGTGACTCTTCCTGAGGGTTTTCAGCTTGGTTTTAGGACTCATGGGATTGAGACTGAGGAGACTCAATACCCATATTGAGGTGTATTGTGAAGGAAGGTGGGACCTCAGATTGAGTGGGAGCCTATGTTTCCACTTTACTCTTTTTGGGTTGAACAGGAGGGACTTGTTCAATCAAAGTAGATTGAACAAGGTTCGTTTAGGGCATCTCTGATATGCAATTTTGATGGGGTGAGAAAGTAGACTTGGCAGTGTGAGGGTTGTTGCTGGTGTGGGTTCACCACTAGTGGGGATAACAGGGATGTCACTAGGAGCTATGCGCTCAATCATACCTAGAAGAAGTGGAGTGTGTCTTCCGGTGAAGTTGGTGGACATCCTCTTTAGAATTTTGAAGATGGCCGGCCTCATGTGAGGGACTGGTAGAGCAGCTACATAGGCAAGCGTGCTCTGGTCCAACTCATAATTTATGAAGTGCTGGATGTACCGGGGATACATGTAAAATGTCTCCCTTTGAATGTTTCCCATCAAGTTGGTCTGCATAAATCTTGCGTAGTTAAAGCGGAGGCCTCTTACCAACCCATGAACTAGGAATCCTAGTTTGTATGGGATTTGATCCCATCCCCCTGACTTGTTTGACAAGCAGTGAAGGACAATGTGCAGCAGGAACTTTCATTGGTATGAGAAGTTGAACTTGTAGACAGTGGACCTGCTGACATTACCGCCATATCCCATTGAGGTATATGTTTCGTTAATGTCGGTCTTGGGGAACTCCGTCAGTGTACCTTAATCATGAAGCTCGAGATGCTCCCTGATGAGCTGTTCGGATATGATCAACTGTTGGTCACAAATGCTTGACCTCAAAACCCTAACCCCATTCTAGGTTATGATCTGTGCATTCCCCCAAAATTCAGCCATGTGGTTTGAATACATGGTGGGGTTTACAGTTAGGGCTATGAAGTAAGTGGATTGGGTGAGGAAGGAGATGATTTCAGAGAAGTCAGCATCCATGGACGAATCCAAGAATGCGAATTGATTGTGTTGAGGGTTTAGCGCCATTTGTGAGAAAGAAGCAGAGAAATGATCTTGATTTGGGTAAATTAGGGATGAAGAAAGCTTTGGATAGTGGAATCGGTAAAAAGTGTAAAATGGGTAAGTTGGACATATTTAAATGGGTGAAAGTGGCTGATGGATAAGTTGAAGTGATGGTTTGGATGTGATGTGACAAGGGCGGTATGGTTAAATCCATTTAAAATATTCCGACATCATTAAGAAAATCTTTACCTTTTACAGTTGTGGGGTCCAAAGATTTCCGTTACACAGTAAGGTCTTCTTCCAAGTATAAATGATTTCTGAAGGTAATCTTCTTCCAAAGGTAATTTCTTACTTCCAAGAGTAAAAGGACTTTCCGAGTGAAAAGTTTATAAGCTTCGGAAGTAGATCTGATATATTATCAATCGCTTCTTCTGAAACTAAAAACTCTTCCGAGAAGAAGATTTCCCTTGGTGGAATTTTGCTTCGGAAAATATATGAAACATCTTCCGAGGGTTAATTCCTCTTCGGAAGAATTTATACTTAGAAAAATTTCAGAGAAAACCTTTTGTAACAAGGCTTAGATTGTTTTGACAAAAGACATTAAACATTTAAAAAGGTTTTCAAATGAGATAGACTAATCAATGTTTATCATCCCAATAGTTGTAATGAGATACTTAAATCTTAGTTCATCAAAGGCTTTGGTGAACGAATCAACATATTGTTCATTTAAATCAACTTTGATTAGCTTAATCAGATTTTTCTCATGAATATCTCTAATGAAATGATACCTGATATCAATGTGCTTTTTCTTGGAGTGCTTCACTGGATTTTTAGTAATGGAGATAGCACTATTGTTGTCAATATGGATAGGAGTGCTCATGAAGTTGAATCCATAGTCTAACATCTGATTTTGAATCCACAACAGCTGAGCACAACAACTTGCAGTGGCAATGTATTCAGCTTCAACAGTTGATGTAGAGACACAAGATTGCTTCTTGCATTGCCATAAGATGATCCTTCCACCAAGAAATTGACATCCTCCTGATGTTGATTTCTTGTTGATATTGCAGCCACCATAGTCACTGTCAGAATAGCCATAAAGATTGAAGTTGCATTTCCTTGGATACCAGAGACCCAATTTAGGTGCTCCTTTGAGGTATCTGAGGATTCTCTTGGCAGCAACTAGGTGATACACCTTTGGAGCAACCTGATATCTTGCACAAATGCATGTTACAAACATGATATCAGGTCTACTTGCTGTGAGATATATCAGATACCTGATTATTGCCTTATACTGATGCTGATCAGTATCCTCCCCCTCAGAGTCAGGACAAAGGTTGTGGTTTCTGGGTATGGGTGTCTTGGCAGGCTTATAATCTTTCATATCAAATATTTCTAAAATGTCAGAGACATATACTTAGATTGATTGATAAAGAACCCTTCCTTCATCTGCTTTACCCGAATTCTTAGGAAAAAGTCCATCTTTCCCATGGAACTCATCTCAAATTTCTTCTTCATCATGCTCTCAAAGTCTCTGCACATTTGGTCATTTAAAATACGATGTCATCAACATAGACTTGGACGAGCAAGATGTCTTTCCCAGACTTCCTTATGAATAAATTATTGTCAATGGTACCTCAGGTGTAGCCATTCTTCAGGAGAAATTGAGACAAAGTCTCATACCACAGCCTAGGTGCTTGGTGCTGCCCATAAAGAGCTTTATCCAACTTACACACATAGTTGGAGGTTGACACACGTAGACTTCTGTAAGGTTTTGTATAAGACTGATGCATCCAAAACATCCAAACAGTCTATCCTGCATGCATGCACTAAGTGCTGAGTAGAATGCTTCGGAAGTTTTACACACTACCTTAGAAAATACTCTAAGTGTAAAATCTTCCGAAGCCAAGACCAATATATTCCAAAGCCAAAGTTGAAGTCTTCCGAAGCCAAAGATGAAGTCTTCCGAAGCTTCAAAGACAAAGTCTTCCGAAGCCAACACATGAAGACAGATTTCTTCCGAAGACTTTTGAGTACATGCTTTATCTGATGTACCTTTACCATAAAGCTGGACCACCTTTCCGTTGCAACTTTGATAAGTCACCAACTTACATAAGTTGGTGAAAAGGTCCATGTTGTTGGTAACTGTACATTGAGGTCTTGAGTCCTTTACTTTCTACTTTATGTACTTTTATTCTTTTTGCAATATATTAGGATGTGAGCTATGGCATGGCATAGTCACTAGTCAAAAGGCAATCTACCTTTTGACTCTACTTTGATTTTGTTATTGTCTAGATCAAGTAGCCAGCTGGCCTTCAAAGTATGGTCGGCTGTAGGTTGTAGTATAAAGTATCTCAGGTCTTTGTAACTTATCATTCATGCTTGTACACTTGTAAAAGAACTATATACAACATCCTTGAAAACCAAATACTTATGTTGTTCTGTTCTTGTTCTGTCTCATATTTACTTGTGTTCTAAGTGTCAATCTTGTGTTACCAAGTTCCCTATTTGATCTGTTAAGTGTTCTAAACATTCTTTCTTCATTATGTGTTGTGTTGTAAGTGACCATAAATTCCCTTAAACGGTCCTGCAATTGGTATCAGAGCATTTCAGGCTCTTGATTGTAAGATCTCACCATCTTAAGATCCCACACACATACAAAACACTTAACATATCAAATGGCAGCTATCACTAAAGTTGATATGGAAACTGGAACCATGACAAAGTCCCCACTGATCACTCCTGAAGACTTTAACACTTGGTGCCAAAGAATGGAAGGTTTCATCAAGTCACAAGACTCCAGGATGTGGGAATTTGTTGTCTCAGGACCTTTCATACCAAGCACATCTTCAGCTACTACTGGAGGTGGTATGATACCAAAGGATGTGGCTAATTATTCTAATGAAGATAGGAAGAAGATAGAGATTGATCAGAAGTCCATGACAGCCCTTCAAACTGCTCTTCCAAACTCCATATACAGAGGTTTCAAGAAGTGCAAAACAACTAAACAGCTACAGGATGCACTGAAACTAATGTATGAGGGGTCATCTAAAGTCAAGGAGAACAAGAAGGATCTCCTAAAGCAGCAGTTTGAAAACTTCACCTTCAAAGCAGGTGAAACCATGACTCAACAATACTTCAGGTATGTTGAAATTGTGGATACTCTATTGGATGTTGGAGTTACTCTTGAAAACAGGGACATTACTGTAAGGAAGTTCATGTCCTCTCTTCCTAGATAATGGACACATTACTGTATTGTTATCAAGAGAACTGAGAACCTTAAGACTCTCACTTTGACTGAGTTGTATGGTATTCTCAGTGGATACCAGATGAAGATGAACATGCAAGGTTCATCTGGTAACTCCAGCAATCAAATGAGTACTGCCCTTCATGTGACTAAAAGGGAAAGCATAGAACCCCAACATCATCTCATATGCTACCCTAACAACTCACAAAAGGGTCATTTCATCACCTTCCTGGAGACACCAAGAGAAAGCTACACTCAAGGAAGCCCATTCCAAGAGAGCTCTTTACATGCCTTTATGTCTTCTGATGAAAGCACAGGCAACTTTCTCTTCACCCTTGAAGATCTGGACTGTATTCATCCTGATGATCTGGAATACATGGAGATAGTTCAACAAATGGCTCTTCTCACTCACAGAGCCAAGAAGTTCTACAAGAGGACAGGAAGAAAGTTTCCAAGCAATGCAGCCAGTGGAAAGTTTGGGCTGGATAAAAGCAAAGTGAAGTGTTACAATTGTAACTAGATGGGTCACTTTGCAAGGGAGTGCAAGGCACCAAGGACAAATGGTGGTCAAGCACAAACCAAACCAAACTACACTGATAGAGCCACCTAAAATGAGAAGCCAAAGCAACAAGCTACAGTTGCTGTTGAAGAAGGAGGCTTTGACTTGAGCTTTCAGGTGGAAGATGCATCTCCAAACCAAGCACTGATGGTAGACCATGATGAAGCAAAGGTATTGGAACATCTCTGTACACTTGAATGCATTGCTAAAGTAAATAGATACAAGTCCTACAACTTAGAGATGAGATCTGATATTGAGTCCTTGAATATCTTAAAATATGACTTTAAAAGAGCTGAAAATGACTATAAATTAAAAATAGAGGACTTAGAGAAAACCATTTCAACTCTTAAACATGAGCACACAAATTACAGCACTCAAATCAAAGATCTCATAACTAAGTTGACTAAATGCTAGGCTGAGCTTATGATCAGCAAATCTAGGGTAGAAAAATGTGTTCTTGAAGAAGAGACCTTCAACAAGATCATATCCTCATCCTTGCATGAAAAAGTTTGTTATCAAAATAAGCAGGGACTGGGATCTAGTGAGATAGCTCATCCACACACAATCTTGTCTATAAGATCTCCTAGGTGTGGAACTTGTGAAGATGAGCTTCCTCTCATAGACCCCTTGAATGAAGAGGATGAAGAAGAGATAGTGAAGGATACCTCTGAGAAGAGTGAAGAAGAGCATTCTAAGAAGGGTCACTATCCTTCTAAGGAGAATAAGAAGATTAGGATGGCCAAGTATATGAGGAAGAACTTGATCAGGAAGAGCAAGAGAAAGGCAAGAAAAACTCAAGAGATCAAAGCCACTTTCAATTCTAAGCAGAAACAAGTTTTTATCTCTGCAGGGTTTGAAGTAGTTAAGACTGAAGACACAAACTTAAACTCTAGTACCAGCAGTTCTAGTTCATGTCCAACTCATCCCAACAACAAGAAGAAGGTTGATCAGTTGTGTACTATTGCTACACAACCTGAACCATCCAACTCCAAAGGTAGTTCTCACCCTGAAGAAATTGCCACTACATATGCAAATATGAAGATGGAGAAGGAAAGTGATCAAGTTCAGCCTTGTTCTCAAAAGAAGGCTCTTAGGAAGAAGAAAATGGATTGTGTCATGTGTGGGAGTACCACTCATCTTGCTAAGGATTGTCTTTACAATTCATAAGGTACTGTCCATATGACCAAGAAAGAGACTTCTAAGAGTTTCAAGAAGAAGCAAGCTTCGGAAGGATAATCTTTTTCCTTCGGAAGCTCCAAAATGAAGATGAAGGCAAGTGGAAAATTTCCTTCGGAAGAAAATTTGGTCTCAGAAGAAGGGAATACTTCCGAAGCACTGAAGCCTGCTGCAGTGTAGGCAAGAACTTCCGAAGGTTCAGTCATCAAAACTTCCGAAGTCATCAAAACTTTCGAAGTGTTGAATGTCAAGTCTAAGCTTCCAAAGGTGGTGTGGAAGTCAAAGAAAGACCAAGTGACTGAAAGTTCTCCATCAACATCAGCAAATGATCCTCATAACATGACTATAAGATCTCTTACTATTGCATTGTCTTCAACTTCTATTGATATGCCCAAGACCAACAAGGCTTGGGTTTCCAAATGTAACTAACCATCTCTTTTGTGCAGGAACAGCTCAAGACAAACAGAAATGTATGGATCATTGATAGTGGCTGTTCCAGGCACATGACAAACAATAGGTCACTACTCCAGAAATTTGAGAAAATTGATGGAGGACTAGTTGCTTTTGGTGGAGATGCAGGTGGTTACATCACAGGAAGGGGTAGGGTCATAAATGGTAAGCTCAGCATTGAGAAGGTAAACTTTGTCAAGGAGCTTGGATACAATCTCTTGAGTGTATATCAATTTTATGATCAGAGTCATAACATGCTCTTTACTGAGCATGAGTGCATTGTTCTCAGGCCCGGGGTGGTCATTCCTCATGAGCATGTCTTGCTCAGAGCCCCCAGGAAAGGGAACATGTACAAGATGGATTTGCAAGAAACATCTCCTTCAGGAGAAGTTTCATGCTTTCCATCTAAAGCCAATAATGATGAGTCTTTCCTCTGGCATAAAAGAATGTGCCATGTAAACTTTAAAAACATGAATAAACTAATTAAGAATGATATGGTTACTGGAATGCCAAAGAAAGAGTTTACAAGTGATGACCATTGTGTTGCATGCCTGAAAGTGAAGCAACACAAGGTATCTCACAAGCCAAAGGAAAGAAACTCCATCATTACACCCCTACACTTATTACATATGGATCTCTTTGGCCCCACCAGTGTAATGAGTCTAGGAAGGACCTCTTATTGTTTGGTGATCACTAATGACTTTACAAGATTCACTTGGGTCTTTTTCCTTAGAACTAAGGATGAGACTCCTAAGATTCTTAAGAATTTCATCTTAAAGATTGAGAATAAATCTGATCACAAGGTCAAAACCATAAGATGCGATCAAGGAACTGAATTCAAGAACCAAACCCTTGATACATTTTGTGATGAAAAAGGTATTACAAAACAATACAGTACTCCCAGGATTCCTCAGCAAAATGGTGTTGCTGAGAGGAGAAACAGGACACTTATTAAAGTTGCAAGAACTATGTTGTCTGACTCTAAACTGCCCATCACGTTCTGGGCAGAGGCAGTCAATACTGCCTGCTATGTGCAAAACAAACTTTTAGTAGTTAAGACACATGGTAAGACTCCTTATGAATTTTGGCACAAGAGGAAACCTTTCATTGGTTTTCTCAGGTCATTTGGTTGTCCTTGCACCATATTGAATACCAAAGATCAAATTGTCAAATTTGCTAAGAAATCAGATGAAGGACATTTCATTGGATACTCTTCCCAAGCTAAGGCTTATAGAGTATACAATCTCAAAACTAGAGTAGTTGAGGAGTCAGCCAATATGACCTTCAATGAGCACACTCCCTGTGTGAAAGGTTCTGGTCCTGATTGGCTATTTGATCTTGATTTAGTTACAAACTGTTTTAACAAATCTTGTGAGCATGTTTCAGGAGCTACAGATATTCTACCTACAAGTGATCCTAATCCAAGATTTGAGCTGAGAAGACCCTCAAGTAGCACTACTTCAGCTCCAGTTGTAACTAACTCTGCAAATGAAGTTTCTATCAGCACAATAATGACAAATTCAGCTGATACATCTGAGATGCCTTCAAATTCCAGCTCAGAGGCTCAGCAACCAGATAAAGAAGCTTCAAATGTAGAAGATCATGGTGGTGGTGAAAGTGATCAAGAATTTCTTGATGTTGATAACCACTCCATTGAAGACAACATCAATGATGTCACACACTCATTGGATCAAGTCTCTCTTGATTAGTGTGTTGATGTGGTGGGAGAAACTTTAATGCCAGATCTAAATTTTTCAAATATAGATTTGTCTAAACAACTTGCTATGATTCCTCAACTAAGGATCCACAAGTCTCACCCCACCACAAACATCATTGGAGATGTTGACTCAGGGGTAAAGACAACAGGACAAACCCATGAAGCAAATGTTTGTCTTCACTCTTGTTTCTTTTCCAGCCAAAGAAGATTGATGAGGCTCTAAAGGATGGAAGTTGGGTTGAAGCAATGCAGGAGGAGCTGCTTCAATTCAAGAGGCAAAAGGTTTGGACCCTATGTCCTCTTCCACAAGGGAAGACTACTATAGGAACCAAATGGGTGTTTATGAATAAGAAGGATGATAGAGGACTTGTCATCAAAAACAAGGCAAGATTAGTTGTTCAAGGATACACACAAGAAGAAGGAATTGACTATACAGATGTTTTTGCTCCTGTAGTAAGACTTGAAGCTGTTAGGATATTCTTAGCCTTTGCTGCATCCAAGAATTTCAAGGTCTACCAACTTGATGTCAAGTGTGCTTTTCTCTATGGGATGATTAATAAAGAGGTGTATGTCAAAAAACCACCTGGGTTTGCTGATCCTGATCATCCAGAGTATGTCTGCAGGCTTGATAAAGCTCTTTATGGGCTGCACCAAGCACTAAGAAAGTGGTATGAGACTCTATCTCAGTATCTCTGCAAGCATGGATTCAGAAGAGGTACTATAGATGGAACTCTCTTCATCAAAGGAACATGAAATGACTTAATGCCAGTTCAAGTATATGTAGATGACATTATCTTTGGTTCAACTAATCCAAAGCTTTACAAAGACTTTGAGAAGCTGATGAAGGACATATTTGAAATGAGTGCCATAAGGGAACTCAATTTCTTTCTGGGAATTCAAGTGAAGCAAGTTGAAAATGGTATCTTCATAAGTCAGTCAAAGTATGTAGAAGACATACTTAAGAGGTTCAACATGACTGATTATAAGATTGCTAAGACTCCCATAGCTAGAAACCACTACCTTGGACCTGATCTTGAGGGGGAGTGTGTGGATGAACATCTCTTCAGGGCTATGATTGGGTCTCTTATGTATCTTACAGCTAGCAGGCCTGATATCATGTTTGCCACATGTATTTGTGCAAGATATCAAGCCAACCCCAAGATGTCACACCTAGTCACTATCAAAAGTATTCTAAGATATCTCAAAGGTGCTCCAACTCTTGGTCTTTGGTATCCAAAGAATTCTGGCTTCAATCTGTATGCTTATATAGGTAGTGACTATGGTGGTTGCAATATGACTGCAAAGTCTACACATCAGGGGGATGTCAATTCCTTGGTGGAAGAATTGTCTCATGGCAATGCAAGAAGCAATCCCATGTCTTTACACCAACTACTAATGCTGAATACATTGTTGCTGCAAGCTGTTGTGCTCAAGTGCTTTGGATTCAGAATCAGATGCTGGATGACTTCTATCCACATAGACAACAACAGTGCTATCTCTATCACAGAGAACCATGTGCAGCACTCAAGGACAAAACACATTAATATCAGGTATCATTTGATTAGAGATAATTTTAAGAAAGGATTAATCAAACTAGTCAAAGTTAACACAAATGAACAATATGTTGATCTGTTCACCAAAGCTTTTGATGAACAGAGATTTAAATATCTTGTATCAGCTATTGGGATGATTAACTTTGAGTGGCTTTTTCTTAAAACTTAATCATATATTTATTTCTAAAACCTGTTTGTCCTTAAGTTGTCTATATTTATCACCTTCATAAGCCTTTGTTTTATTTGGAAGTAAAATTTCTTTTAGAAGACATTGCTTAGATTTTTGAAAATTTCTCTTTCGGAAGACATTCCTTAGATTTTTGAAAACTTAAATTACCCAAAATTCTCTCAAACTGCCTATGTTCTTCACATCCTTCACCTCTAAGTTTTCTAAAATGGCCAATCTCAATCGCAGAAATGATCCAGATTTCTCCATGCAACTTCACAGGCAACACAATCAAGTTGCTTTGTTGCACTCTGAGAAAGATCCCAGTTTCTCAGAGGTTTCCTAGTTTTTGGCTCTGTCTAACTATTCCACCTCCCTTTCCATTGATCCTCCACTCTATGAGGATCATCTGCTTGAATTTTGGAAGACCTGTCAAGAGGTCATTATGGATGGGGAGAAGGCACTGTCTGCTACAGTGAAGGGGAGGAAAATCTTCATCACTCTAGCCATCATCAACACCCACCTTCAGCTGGATGATGAGGAAGGTAAATTGTCCTTTCCCAAAGAAGCTGTTAACTACTCCTTTGAGTAGATGGGCTATGAAGGAGATTTCTCTATCAAGACCTTCAGGAAAAGGAAGGTCTCCTCCCAGTAGAAGTACTTACTTCATGTGGTCATCCACAACTTGTCCAATAAGCATTGGGGCTGGAACCAGATTCCTGAAGATCTCTCCTTCATAGTGCATGGGATGGTTTAAGGGGTCAAGTTCAGGTACTCTCAGTTTGTTTACACAAATTTGCTTGCTAACTTGGACTCCTTAGAGTATTACATGTTTCCTAGATATGTTCAATACATTTTCAACTGTGAACTAGGCTCACAGTTGAGGGAAGTAGGTAATATTCTTAAACTGGGACAGATGAAGCCCGACATCTTTAAAATCATGAAGAAGCCAACTGTTGGCTTCTCTTGTGTAGAAACAGCCCTTGTCCCCAAAATATTAGAGCTCATTGCTCAAGGTGACAACCTAGCAACACAAGCTAGTTTTGAACCCACACCTGCTACCATTCAACAACCCAAACAGCCATAAATCATCCTCACCTACAAAAGAAGATCCAAATGAACCCCTGCACAAGCTACTAAGCTTGTGCAGGCCCCCATATCACTACCCACACACGAGGAAGTAGTAACTAGAGCTCCCACTCCTCCTGAGGAGCAAACCACTCCCATCTCTTCAAGAATCAGTGCTGAGGTTCCTCATGCTCAGCCTGATGAGCTCATAAGCCCAACAGCCTCTAGCCTTCACTCTGAGTCTCAACACTCAAGTGAACAACCTTCAGGGGAAAGCTACCATCCCCAACCTCTATATCTCAACCAACCAATCCCAAACCTTGAATTCTATGATGATGAAGACATGGGATTCAGTGAGTACCATGAGTCTCTCTATTCCTCCCCTACTCAAAGAGAGATGAGTGCTCCTGCCTCTCCCCTGTCTAGCCCACATCATTTACCTACCACTGAGGTGGATCTCCCTGACCCTGTTCAGGAGGTCCATATGGAAGAGGCTCTCACTTCTGCAAGTGATTACATTATTAATACCTCAACCATGGCAACTCAGCCCATTGACACTCCATCTGAAGTTGTCAGTGAGCAGAGGAAAACCAGCAGCCAAGAACATGATGTTGGTGGTGAGACTGAGGACTTTGGTCCAAGAACATGAAGAAGAGGGGAATCTGAGACTAAAGGTGCAGAAACTGTCAAAAACATGCACCTATTTAGTCTCTAAGGTTAGTCACTTGGAATCTTAGGTGACTACCTTACAAGATAGGGTCACTGATGAGCAACTTGAGATATCTTATCTCAAGGAGAAACTAGCTGGGAGACCTTTAATAAGAGCTCATCAAGGAACACAAGAACCTGTGGATGTGATTGACCTAACTCCTAGCTCACCTATGCAAGAGGGTGATGCTACCAAAAAGGGGGAGGAAGTCGTAGCAATCACAAAACCTGGAGTTCTTCACAGAGTATGGACATTGAGTACCCACCATCCTCACTTGCAATTGTTCATACTCAGCAACTTCCTCAAGTTCGCATTGATGTGGACTCTCTAGAATCTCTCATTCAGAGTCTCTTTGAGGAAGGTATTCCAAGGGCTATGCCATCTCCACCCCAAGGACTGTCAAACTACATTGTTGGGTGGAGGTATGATGATAACAGAAGAGCCCTCATACTTCAAAGAGTTCAAGGGCAGCAAGAAGTCTTCAACTTTCAGACCTTGAACTACTATGAAGGTCTTGACCTTATCAACATGCCACTTGCTAATCCAAGTCAATCTAGGCAAGATGGCAGACTGGCTCAAAGGATTTAAGACTGGATTATTGAAGAGTTCAGCCTCAGAAGGAGATAAAGGCAATCAGGTAATGTCATAGGTCAACTAGATGTTAAGGCAGACCTTGAGATTAGCTTCAAAGGGAAAACCTCAGCAGAAGGCCCAGTGATAGAGCCTGAAAGCCCTGTCACACCTACAACTACTTCAACAATCCATTCCCTTAGTGAAATACCTACTGGTAATGGTGTATAAAAACCTCTCTCTGGCCAGAGCATGGATGCTACTCCAAGCAATGAAGTCCAAAGCTCTCTCCACCCTGAGTCACAAAGGTCTGTTGGTGACAATAGGAAGAGGATTCTAACTCCTGAGGAGATTGAGGAGGAGGAGAGAGAGGAAGAGGAAGCTAAGGGTAGAAAGTTCCTCTACTAGGTCTGTAGGCTTTATAAAAGCTGCAATCAGGGCTGCCCCTAGACCAAATACTCAAAATGATGAGTTAAGGGCAGTCAGGATTACTTATCTGTAGACTAGGAACTATGATGTTGATGACATCATCTCCCTCCCCTTAGAAGAATTAAATGAACTGGCTGACATGGAAATGTCAAGAGAGAAGAAGGAAGCAGAGGATGCAAGGTTGTGGCACTCTCTCTCCAGTTCAAGAAAGGAGAGAGAAAAGGTTATATAAGCATGCTCCTACTCTCTCTCCAGTTCAAGAAAGTCCTGTGGAGGAGACTGTGGCACCACAAGAACCTCAGGTAGATAGAGAAACAGATAGACAAAACATGATTAACTACCTGAGTGCCACAGATCTCTACCAGGCAGCTACACTTCTTCCCTTGTTCTTTGAGTACATTGAGTTTGAGTATCTCAAGCAACTTGAACTTCAAGTGCTCAAAGAACAAAAGGCAACAAAGAGGAAGATGAGGGAAGAAGCAGCCAAATCAAGAGCCATCATCCAGAGAAGTCAAAAGAAGTCTGCTGATAAGCAGAGGATGATGAGCTTCTTGAAGCTGTATGGATTCTCCGGAAGGAGACTTGGCCCTATGTCTCTATCCACTATGGATGAGCACATTAGGGTGATCAAGCAGAAGATCAAAAGAGGAGAACTTATTGACCTACACTCCCCACCAAGTCTAGTCCCTCAAGAAGTGGAGGTTAAGGTTGAACCTTTTGAGACAACCCAACCTGGACCTCCTGCTGAGTCTCAGCAAGCTTTATCTTCTGATCCACAGCAGGGTCCTGCTCCCTCTCATTCTGAACCTGTGAGAAAGGAAGACCCAACTGAGAAAGACAAGGATGATCAACAAGGTGCTACAGGCCAGTCTTCTCAGTTAAAGAGTTCAAAGAGGAGGAAAAGGATGGCTTCTAAACCAAAGCCTAAGAAGAAGAAGATAGAGTCATCCACCTCCAAACCTCAGGATGAGTCAGAACATCCTGAGGAAGTGCAACAAGAGGAAGCTCCAGCAACTCCTATTCAAGTAGCTCATCTTGCATCAGGAAGACCCATCTTATCCTGGACTTACACTACTAATCCAGAGAGATGGCATGTTATCAGAGATCAAGGTGTTAAAGATGTCTACACATGGCAAGACATGTTCAATCTACCTCTGCATGATCTCTTTGAGTTGAGAAGACACTATAAGAGTTTGAGTGATCCTGACCATCTAATGAAGAAAGGACTGGTCATCATCATGATGAGGACTGTTGATATTTGAAGTCTTCAAGTGTTTTGGTAGCATCAGCCTAGGGGGAGTTTGTAAGGTTTTATATAAGGATGATGCATCCAAAACATCCAAAACATCCAAACAGTCTATCCTGCATGCATGCACTAAGTGGTGAGTAGAATGCTTTGGAAGTTTTACACACTACCTTACAAATACTCTAAGTGTAAAATCTTTTGAAGCCAAGACCAATATCTTCCGAAGCTAAAGATGAAGTCTTTCGAAGCTTCAAAGACAAAGTCTTCCGAAGCCAGCACATGAAGACAGATTTCTTTCGAAGACTTTTGAGTACATGCTTTATCTGAAGTACCTTTACCATAAAGTTGGACCACCTTTCCGCTGCAACTCTGATAAGTCACCAACTTACATAAGTTGGTGAAAAGGTCCATGTTGTTGGTAACTGTACATTGAGGTCTTGAGTCCTTTACTTTCTACTTTATGTACTTTTATCCTTTTTACAATATATTAGGATATGAGCTATGGCATTTCATAGTCACTAGTCAAAAGGCAATCTACCTTTTGACTCTACTTTGATTTTGTTGTTGTCTAGATTAAGTAGCCAGCTGGCCTTCAAAGTATGGCTGATTGTAGATTGTAGTATAAAGTATCTCAGGTCTTTGTAACTTATCATTCATGCTTGTACACTTGTAAAAGAACTTAAGAGCAATATACAACATCCTTGAAAACCAAATACTTGTGTTGTTCTATTATTGTTCTGTCTCATATTTACTTGTGTTCTAAGTGTTAATCTTGTGTTACCAAGTTCCCTATTTGATTTGTTAAGTGTTCTAAACATTCTCTCCTCATTATGTGTTGTGTTGTAAATGACCATAAACTCCCTTAAACGGTCCTGTAACTTCCCTATCTATATCCCCATATAGAAAGGCACACTTGACATCATGTTGGTAGACAGTACATTTCTTGAATGCAGCATAAGAAAGAAAGATCCTTACTGCCTCAAGTCTTGCAACTGGTGCAAAGACATCAGTGTAATCAATTCCTTCCTCTTGAGTGTATCCTTGAACTACCAGTCTTGCCTTGTTCTTAAATATCAAGCCTCTATCATCTCTATTGTTCCTGAAAACCCATTTGGGGCCTATTGGTACTTGACCAGATGGTAGCGGACATAGGTTCCAAACCTTTTGTCTTTTGAATTGAAGAAATTCCTCTTGTATTGACTTAACCCTGCTACTACCTTTAAGGCTTCTTCTACTTTCTTGGGTTCCATCTGAGATAAAAAGCATGAGTACAGACAGACATTCCCATTGTGAGTTTGTCCCCTTGTTCTCATACCTTCAGAGACTTCTCCTATGATGTTCTCAGCTGGATGGGTGTTGTGAATCCTAAGTCTAGAAATTACTTCCAGTTGCAAAGATAGATCCAAATTGGACATATTTTGCTCAAGAGCTTGAACACTTGGACCAGCCGTTGTTTCAAATTAGGACTGATTGAATGAATGAGAAACACCATCATCATTTGTTGGCTGTGAAGCAGCATTAATAGTTGTCTGTTCCTTCAAAATGCTACTTCCATCAGTTTGGTGTTGTGCAGTATCACTAGATGAGTTTTGAGGCTCACAAGTTGGACCACTGGTTGAAGCCCCACTATCTGTTGAAATAGTTATACTATCAGATCTTAAGATAGTGGGAGCTTGATCTTCAGCTACTCTTGGAGAACTTGGATGAGGTATGGGTAACTAAAACCGTTGATCATCATCAGAATCACTTTGAGTACCTGATCCAGCTAAAACATTCTCACAAGATGGTTTAGAATAGTTTGGAAACAATTCTAAGTCAAAAATATGATCAGGGTCATTCCCCCTAACATAAGGAGTGTGCTTATTGACAACAATGTTGGATGATTCCTCAAATTGTTGATTTTTGATGTTATAAATTCTATATGTAATAGAGTTAGAGGAATATCCAGCAAAGATAGCATCATCTGACTTTTCAGCAAATTTTGCCAAATTGTCCTTTATGTTAAGTATGGTACACCTGCTGCCAAAGGACCTTATAAAACCAATGAATGGTGGCCTCTTGTTCCATAGCTCATTAGGGGTTTTTCCATGTGTCTTAACTACAAGAACCCTATTTTGTACATAGCATGCAGTGCTGACTGCCTCTGCCCAAAATGTTAGTGACAGCTTTGAATCATCTAACATAGTTTGAGCAGCCTCAATAAGTGTCATGTTCCTCCTCTCAGCAACACCATTTTGTTGAGGAGTTATAAGAGCACTATATTGTCTGGCAATTCGTTTTGAGTTACTGAATGAGTTAAGAATTTGATTCTTAAACTCATTCCCTTGATCACTTCTAATTATCTTAACCTTGTGATCAATTTGATTTTCTATTTTAAGAATAAAAGATTTTAAAGTTTTAGCAATTTCATCTTTAGTTCTTAAGAATACCTATGTAAATCAAGTAAAATCATCAACGATCACAAGGAAGTATGATTTCCTTCCAATGCTCATTATACTTGTGGGACCAAATAGATCCATGTGCAATAAGTGTAATGGAGTGGTGATAGAGTTAACAACTTTGGATTTATGAGATGGTCTGTGTTGTTTCCCTTTCAGGCATGCAACATAGTTATCTTTGTAGAAAAATTCCTTTTTAAGCAAGCCATGTACCAAGTTATTTTTAACCAATTTATTCATGGTTTTAAAATTGACATGACACATTCGTTTATGCCATAGTGTTGACTCATCACCATCAGCTTTGGAAAGAAAGCATGATACTTCACCTAGTGGGGAAGCATTGTTCATATCCAGCTTGTACATATCCCCTTTCCTGGGAGATCTAAGAAGCACCAATTCCTGAGGAATGGTCATCCCGGGTTTGAGGATAATGCACTCATGTTCTGTGAAAAGCATTTGATGGTTTTGATCACAGAATTGAGAAATACTTAAAAGATTGTGTTCAAGCTGTTTGACAAAGTGTACTTTGTCAACTTTTAATTTGCCGTTGGATACACTTCCTCTGCCAGAAATGTATACTCCAGCCACACTTCCAAACTGAACAGGACCTGCATCAAAATGTTGAAATTGTTGAAGGAGAGATCTGTTCCCTGTCATGTGCCTGGAGCATCCACTATCTACAATCCACACATTGTTGTTCTTGTCATATGGATGTCCCTGCACATAAGGTGAAAAAGTTAGTTTTTATTGGAAACCAAAGCCTTGTTGGTCTTGGGCTTTTCCAATGATGAGGATTTTATTGAACCAAAATTTATGCATGTGGGTTCAACAGGTGTTTATGAAGAAAAGGTTTGGGCTGCAGCATCTTCTTTGATCTTCCATTCCATCCATTGGTTGATCATTAAGGATGAGCTTGTTGAAGCTTGAGCAGCATGACATTCTTTCGAAGCTTCTTTCTTTTTGGAAGAAGCCTTCACTACCTTTTCTTCTGAAGCAGTCTTCTTCTGGGATTGTTTCAAGGGAACTCTCTTGTTCTTTTGAGTTTTAGTAGCTTTATCTTCCGAAGCCATTTTCCCTTCGAAAGAAGGACTTTCTTCCAAAATCAACCTTGCTTAGGAAATAAGCTTTCCGTTTTTCATCACTTGAACCATATGATAAGGTCCAAATGTTAAACCCTCCCTGACTCCTTCCTTTTTAACATTATTTGCATAATGTGTGCTAGCAGGATTGTAGTAACAATCTTTGGCCATATGGTTTTGCAAGCCACACATTATGCAGGCAATGTTAATCTTCTGGGAACTTAAGGACTGCTATATCTTGTTCTTCTCTTCTTCATCAGTAGTCTTTCCCTTTGTCTTCTGGTCCTTTTGCTGGATAGGTGTGCTGGTACTACACACTTTTCCAGGATTAGAATTTCCCACCACCTGGAAACCAACTGAGATAAACAAACCCTTTTATTTTAGGTCAATCTTCAGCTTAGATTCAGACACTTTCTTGGCAGTTTTTCTGGCTGCCTTAGCCCGGCTTCTTCTGGCTTTGGTGGTTAAGGGTTGGTCATCACTTGTAAGAGGGTTTTGGTTTACCTGGTTCTTCCCTGTGATGGTCTCCAAAGTTGCATCACTCTTTGACTTATGGGAAGGTGGATTAGTAGATGGAACCTCTTGCTCTTCAGTACCACACCTTAATTGTTTAATAGACTCATAAGAGTGTGGTGGAGCAATTTCATTGGTTCCTAACCCACCTTTGTTTTGATAACATAGTTTTGAGTGAGTGGATGATGCAAGAATGGCTTGGAAGTTTTGCTCTAAGATAGCAGGCTTCCTGGCTTGAGCCTCAGCTGTGTCAGGCTGGGCTTGAGCCTCAGTCAATTTGGATATTAAATCCTTTATTTGAGTCTTGTAGTTTGTATGTTCATGTTTTAACAAGGACACAGTTTTCTCTAACTCGTCAATTTTCTTTTGATAGTCAGATTCAGCCCTTTTAAAATCAAATTTTAAGATATTTAAAGACTCAAAATCATATTTAATTGCCATATTGTAGTCCTGATATAACTTAACCTTAGCAATGCAAGCTGGAGTATAGAGATGTTCAAATACCTTGTTGTCATTTGTTCCAGCCATCAGTACTTGAGCAGGAGTCACATCCTGTACCATGAAGCTCCAGTCAACTTCTTGAGCCACAGCAGCTGTTTCAGTTGACTTCCTAGTGGCTTTAGGTGTAGAGGGATGTGAGGAGCCATGTGAGGTTCCCGGATTTGCCTTAGGAGCCTTACATTCCCTGACAAAGTGAACAAGTTGGTTACAGTTGTAACATTTGGCCTTTGTTTTATCAAACCCAAAGTTGTCCACATACTCCACATCATCTGGGCTGAAACACTCTAGATCATCAAAGCAATATTAATAGTCACTAGAGTGCCCACTTCCTAAGACAAAGACACAGCTGTCCTGAAAAGAACTTTGCTGAGCCTGTTGAGACCTTGGAGTCTCAGGGAATGTGTTATAAGGCCCAAAATAATAGGATGGTTGCTGGGAATATGTCAGGTACTGCGGATGTTGGGGGGTCCTAAGCCTTCAGCAACCATTAAAGCATTGCTAGCAGGAAGGCTTGAGGGTCTGCTTATCTGATGGCCTTTCTTGTTTTCCATCTCTACACGGTACCCATCAAGGATGCCATATAGTTCAGTCATTGTGAGGGAGTTCAAATTTTCTGTCCTCTTGATAGAGACACAATAGAACGTCCACTCATTAAGGAGTGCACTCATAAATTTCCTTGATAGGTCTCTCAGTTCAAGGGCAATTCCCACAGACTGAAGGGAAGAGATAAGATCCATATACCTGAAGTATTGCTAGCTGAGGGTCTCTCCAGCAATATATGTAAAGTTCTCAAATTGCTGCTTCAGTGAATCTTTCTTTGAGTCATTGGAGCTTGAGTACATTTGAGACAGTGCATCAAACAGTTCTTTAGCTGACTTGCAATGCTCAAAACCCGCCATGATGGAGTTGGGTGTAGCAGTCATTAGAACAGTCATAGCATTGCTATCAATGTCCAACTTTTTTCGGTCTTCATCAAAATAGTCTTCTACAGCCTTCTCTATCATGGCACCATTTCCACCTGGTGCAGCAACCTTTGGTCTGTAAGGACCATTGACGATAGATTGCCACATTTTGCCATCTTGATATCTGATGAAGCCATCTATGCGTCTGCTCCATGATCTAATGTTTTCAGGGGTGATGATAGGTGCTTTAGTCATCGTCGCCATCTCAACTTCAGACTTTTGGTTGAGGGCCATTTTTGTGTGTGGTGAAGGGAGGAGTGAAAAACAGGTTGATTTAGATGGTAAGATTTCACAATCAAGAGTCTAAAAAGCTCTGATACCAATTGTAGGATTGATGTTTGTCACTAAACATTTGGTTTTTCTCTCAAACTCACTTAATCACACACGATTTGGATGAAGCAGAATCTCTTTCTAAGAGTTGATAATAATATACTAAGTAACAAAGAACACACAGAAATAATTTTCAAGGTACTTGTATATATTACTTCTCAACTCAAAGTATTACAAGACTCTTACAAGCATGTTATAAGAGTTACAATGAGAAACTATATATACTATCACCTACAGCCGGATATACTTTGATACCAGCTGGAACCTATGACTAAAGCAAATACTACAATGCTAAAGTTAAGGTATCTTAGATAAAGTATTATCTAAGATAAGGTGGTCATGACATGTCCATGACTTACCTTTTGTCACCAACTAAAGTTGGTAACTGTACTAACTGATAAAAGGTGAACAGTGGAATAAAGTATGGTCAACTACATGGGCGTGGGAAAGCACCATGTAGTATCTCAAAGATTTTCAGTGGAGTATCAGAAGGACCATACTTGTGTCCACTGGTTCATATTAGTGTCTTCCGAAGGTTAATTGGCTTCGGAAGAACTTGTTCTTCCGAAGCCACTTATACTTTGGAAGAGGCTACTTCTTCCGAGGCTTGAGGACTTCTTCATATCTTCATACTTCGAAAGTCATTGTCTTCATTTCTTCTAAGTCTTGAACTTCGGAAGAGAGAAAACTTTGTCTTTGGAAGTTGGAGTTTTCCTTCGAAAGAACCTTCAGGCATGATCTTGCTTTTTCCTTCAGAAGAACTCCATTTGCCTTTGGAAGTTCTACACTTAGCTTCGAAAGTCCTTTATTAGTTACCCCAAAATTGTCTAAGTGTTTGGTTTTGGTTGCACCAGCCTTTCTAGATCCAATAACATTTGTATTCACTCCTCCTTGTCTTGATGCTTGCATTGGTGAGCTTGCAGCGGAAGTAAGCAATGCGGCATTATGTGGAAAACTAGATGATGGCAACATGGACTGATTAAACTCCCTTCTCTTCATGTCTAATTCAAATGATTTAAGCTTGTTGATGATGTCCATAAGCTTGTAATCAGTAAACCCTCTCTCTTGTTTTAGCATCCTCACTTGTAGACTCCATTGCGGTAGGAGTGAGTCCAACACCCTATTCACTTGTTCACTATTTGAGAGTTTTTCATCATATTTCTTTAATGTGCTCGAGACAGTTAGAAAATGGTTTGTCAAATCAGTAAGACTCTCATCCTTGTAACCCACAAATGAGTTGAACTCTTCTCAGCCTGTATACCTTTGTCTTTCACTAACTCATCATTTCCATCGTAAAATTCACACAGAGCATCATAAAGAGACTTGGCATTCTTGTGCTTAGCAAAGCGGTTGTAAATATCTGGTGCGAGACACAGAGTTAATGCTCCAAATGGTTTCTAATCCCTATCAATCAACTTTAGATCCTTTTCATTAAACGTGGCTGGGTCCTTGTTTTGAGAAACGACATCTCCAACAGTAACAGATGGTATGTGTGGACCAGAGATTATTGATTCCCATTGATTATGATCCATGTAGAAAAAGAATCCTTTCAAACACTGTCACATCCGGGGCCCAGATATGGTGGGACTTCACAGACTAGCAACAACATATGGCAGCGAAAACAAACCATCATAAGAGCACAAAAGGAGAAAACATCACATGGCATAAATGTTTAAAGAAAAACCAGGCTAGAAGTAGGTCTAGCCACCAATACATGTACATAATTCATCAGTACAAATTGTTTCCAACAATAACAAATGTAAATTGTTCAAATTGTTTTAAAAACAAAACAAGCCAATGCCATGGGTCACGGTGCTAGGTCAAGGTCTTCTACAACAGCTAGACTCCCATCACGGATTACCTGAAACATGCTCAAAAGAAAATTGTGTCAACTAAAAAGTTGGTGAATTAAAGTGCCTAAAGTTTAAAAACAAAAGGATTCAATAGAATCCTCATTTGATTTAAAAGAATCATAGTTTCATTTTTGTGGGGGATCATAATCAACCCTGCACTCAGCCCCGACTAGCCTCTTCAAAATTATGTTACCGGTTAAATCCCATTGGGAAAACTAAGCCTCAAACCAGTGTACCATACCTACTGGATGGTTCTCCATAGTATCTTATAAAACCTGTTACATGCAACAAACGTCCCCGCAGGATCTCAGTGTGGTACCCTTCCCGTTCATCACGGAAGGAACTGTGTGTGGGGATTCCCCAAGTAGATCTACCCATATAAAAACAAGCGGTTCACACAAGAATTAATGATTGTGATACAAGTAAAAGTAGGTTCTAACATTATCCACAACATACAAGTATCATACAATAGCTAATAAATGATTTCAGTTTAAGCATAGCATGTTTCATCCTAAAACCAGTAGTAAAAAGGTGACATTAGAACTCACCTTAAGTTTCAAGCAACGGGTTCTTCGAGTACCGGGAAAATTCAAGTGTAGCACCCTACCATCAAGATTAAGTGGATAAGATACTAGTCCTAGGGTCATAAGAGGTGGACAAGGTGTGTTAAGAAGTTAAATGTTCAACTAGCTTGTATTTGCTAAGGCTTGCATTTAAAAGTTTCCTTTTATAGAAAGCTAGGGTTTCTTAAGGGGAATTCATGTTTTTACACTATTAGGACATTGATACAAGTTAAATTAAGTTACCAAGTGATTAATAGTCCAAGGGGGTCAGTTTATTGAAGTTTGGAAGACATTACAGTTTAGTCCTTCAAGTTTCAGATTTTACAATTTCTACCCTAAAGTTTGCTTCTTTCCATTTATTGAATTTTATGGACAAATAACAGATTTTTGGAGTTAATTAATACATATTAAATAAGTTAAATTCCCAATTTTTCAGAATTTAGATTCGGGTTCATTATACTCATGTTTTACGTTACCGGTTACGGTAAAACCGAAGGTTTTTAACGGTTATGTAATAAATATTACGGTTTAAGTCTTTAGAACTTTGAATATTATTTTAAGGAATTTTAATAAGTTTTATAATCTGTTGAGAATGTATTTTTAAGCCTCTTTTAATTGAAAGCCTCATTTTTAGGTTTAACCCGTTAAAACGCGTTTTTACCCGAAATTGACCGTTTAAAAACTTGTTTGACCATTTTTCACCATCATTAAGCCTTATTGTTCCTACCTTACTTAAATAACATGGTTTCCATGGATTTTGGTTTTATACCATTATTTCCAAGACTTTCCTCCAAACGTTACCCGGTTAATACCTGTTTTTAACTAAAAATTCCATTTAAAGCATTTTTGACCATTTATTCAACAAATCCGATGTGGAATTATTTTTAACATGGTTATACTCTAATTTCTCTTACTTTTATGGTCGTTTTACCACCTTTCGGGTCCCCGAATATGTTCAAAATGCTTACAATCCCTACTTTTATTATTTTTCAGCCTTTGAAATCACCTCATACACCCAATAACATCCAAAAATTACTGAAATAATGTTTATAACTCACAGGTTTAACATATAACCAAAGAACAAGTTGTAGAATTGTGATTTCACCATTTTCACCCATTACACATATGTAAAAAGTTATAGATCATGCTTAAACATTACCAAATCCTTTTGTAACTTTAAAAACAGGTTATTAAAAGGTTAGAAAACTATTTTTGAGCAGGTTATAATCTTTACTTCGGAGGGTTACAAGATGTGCAAGTTAGATGGTGCAAAAATCACCCAAAAAGAGGGTTTTCATGGTGTAAATCGAGTTCCACCCATAGAATCACTAACATATCGAGTGAGATACCTTCAAGGATGTTAGAAGCTCCTCAAGAACAAGGTTATAGCAGTAGAATTCTGTTAGAACAAAGAATGTAAGGTTTTTGGTGGATAAAAGAAAGAATACCACATGAGATAGCTTGTTTCGGGTAAGATGAAGCTTACTCTTTGTATGGTTCACGATTTGGAGAGTGTAGAGGGACAAAACGATCTGGGAAGCTTCAAACAAGGGCTGGAGAAGTCAAACATGATGAATCCGTGTATCAAAAGCTCACAAGGTAGCACCCTCTTGCAAGTTTGATGCTTGACCGATGGGGTTTGATGATGTTCTTTGATGATTATGGCTGAAATGTGCTAGAACCGTGAGTGTGTGTGTGTGTGTGTTTCTGCTAGAGAGAGTCTAAATGAGAGAAGAGAGAATGAGAGTGAAGGTGGAGTGTGTTCAAGTTGCATGCAAGGATAGTAGTGGAGGATGGTGGCAATTATGGGTGGTGTAGAAGGGAGTGGATTGGTGGGTTAGGGGCGGCCAATTTGGAGTGTAGTGGAGTGGTTTTATTTTAAATTTTTATTAGTAATTGTTATTATGTAGTATTATTTTGTAGTGTAGTGTAGTATTTTTGGTGGTAAGCACTAGTTAGTTGTTAAGCATTAAGCATGCATAGGAGTGTTTCAACCGTGAATTATGTGTATATATACACATTTTAATTGTTTCAGTTAAGATTAAATTTTTGCAAGGATGACTAATTAACTCTCCCGGAACACTAAGTTATCCTATGCTAAGGCTAGATTTAGCTAAATCATCACAAAAAGCATATGAAATAACAAAAATGAAAATAATAGTAATAACAATAATAATACTAATGCTAATAATGATAATGATATTAACATTAATATCTATTGCATGGATAGTGATGCAGGAGGTTAAAGGTTAGAATTATGACCTAGAGGTCGGTTGTCACATTCTCCCACCGTTTAGGAAATTTCATCCCGAAATTTTTAGCTTCGATAAATTCCAGAACGAGTGGGTTTGAAGAGGTGCGGATAACTCTTTCTCATCTCATCTTCTAGCTCCCAAGTGAATTCCGGTCCTCGCCTAGAATTCCATCTTACCTTGACCTTGGGTATGCGACTTCGCCTGAGTTTCTTAACCAGCCGGTCGGTGATCTCTATAGGCTCTTCCATGAAGTTCAACTTGTCATTAATACTTGCTACTTTCAAAGGTAACTCCATGGTCTTATCTACCATGCACTTCTTCAAATTTGACACATGGAAGGTGTCATGTATGTAACTTAACTCTTGAAGTAGCTTTAATTTATACGCCACGGGGCCAAATCTCTCTAGTATCTCAAATGGTCCTATGTATCTCGGGCTTATCTTTCCTTTCTTTCCAAACCTCACAGTTCCCTTCCATGGTGCTACTTTTAGCATTACTCTGTCACCCACTTAAAATTCTGAAGGTTTTCTCCTTCTGTCAGCATATTTCTTCTGACGGTCTCTGGCTGTTCTTAAACGCTCCTTGATTGTAAATATTTTGTAGGTGGTCTCCATCACGATGTCGGGTCCCATTACTTGGCTATCACCGATCTCATTCCAACTCAACGGTGATCGGCATTTCAACCATATAGGGCCTCATACGGAGCTGCTTTTATACTTGCGTGGTAACTATTATTGTAGGAGAACTCTACTAGAGGAAGATGGTTATCCCAGTTCCCACCAAAGTCAATCACAAAAGCCCTTAGCATATCTTCCAAGGTTTGGATAGTTCTTTCACTCTAACCGTCAGTTTGTGGGTGGTATCTAGTGCTTAAATCCAGACGAGTTCCTAGAGCATGCTGGAGTGACTTCCAGAAACGAGAAGTGAAACGACTATCACGGTCGGAGATGATTGATAGTGGCACCCCATGCCTAGTTACTATTTCATCGATGTACAGTTGGGCCAGCTTTGTCAGGTCGTAGTCTTCTCGAATCGGCTAGAAGTGAGCTGATTTAGTTAACCGATCCACTATTACCCAGATAGCATCATGACCTCTGAAAGTTCTGGGTAACTTTGTAACAAAATCCATCATGACGTTATCCTATTTCCATTCTGGAATTTCGGACACTTGTAACATCCCTGACAGTTTTTGATTTTCAGCCTTTACCATGGCGCACGTCAAACACTTCCCAACATAAATTGCGATTGATTTCTTGATTCCAGGCCACCAGAAAAGTGCCTTTAGATCTTGGTACATTTTGTCGCTTCCGGGGTGAACCGAGTACCTAGATTTTGGGATTCATCTAGGATCACCTCTCTAATTCCCCCGTACTTTGGTACCCACGTTCTCCCTTCATGTTTATATATACCATCGTTACTTATCTCAAATCGCTTCTCCATTCCTGTTAACGATTCCTCTGCTAAGTTATCTTCCTTTAGCGCTTCGCCTTGTGCTTCTTTTAGTTTCACGATGAGGTCGGTATACACGCTCATCCTTAATGCACGGACACGGAGGGGTTTTTCTCTTTCTTTCCTGCTCAAGGCATCTGCCACTACATTGGCCTTGCCGGGATGGTAGCGAATCTCACATTTGTAATCATTCAGTAGCTCAACCCATCTTCTCTGATGCATGTTTAGCATCTTCTAATCAAGAATGTGTTGCAAACTTCTATGGACAGTGTAGATAATGCACTTTGTGCCATAGAGATAATGCCTCCACATTTTGAGCGCAAACACCACGGCACCCAATTCTATATCATGCGTTGTGTAGTTCTTCTCATGATCGTTCAGCAGTCTTGATGCATAAGCAATTACCTTTTTGCGTTGTATTAGCACGCATCCTAGTCCCTGACGCGAGGCGTCACAATAGACCACGAAATCTTCAACTCCTTCTGGGAGGGCGAGGATAGGTGCACTACAAAGTTTTTCCTTGAGTGTTTTGAATGCTTCATTCTGCTCTTGCATTCTTAGTCAAAGCAGTTAACGGTTGCACAAACACGAGAAGTCCTTGATAAACCTTCTATAGTATCCGGCCAATCCAAGGAACTGCCTTATCTTGGTAGGAGTTTCAGGAATTTTCCAGTTCTTAATAGCCTCTATCTTTGAAGGGTCCACTTGAATTCCATCTTTATTTACGACATGCCCTAGAAATTGGATCTCTCGCATCCAAAAATCGAATTTGGAGAATTTGGCATATAACTGCTCATTCTTCAGTAACTCAAGAATCAGCCTAAGGTACTTCTCGTGCTCTTCCTTACTACGGGAGTAGATCAGGATATCATCGATAAACACAATCACGAATTTTTCTAGGTATGGGCGACACACTCGGTTCATGAGATCCATAAATGCAGCTGGTGCGTTGGTCAATCCAATGGGCATGACCAGGTACTCATAATGTCCATATCTAGTTTTAAAGGCTGTCTTGGGTATGTCTTCCTCTCTTATCTTTAGCTGATGGTACCCCGATCTTAAATCTATTTTGGAAAAATAGCTTGCCCCCTGCAGTTGATCGAACAGGTCATCGATTCTCGGAAGAGGGTAACGATTCTTTATTGTCAGCTTGTTTAGTTCCCGGTAATCAATACACATACGTAGGGTTCCATCCTTCTTCTTCACAAATAGTACCGGGGCACCCCATGGAGAAACACTCGGCTGTATAAATCCCTTGTTGAGTAGCTCTTGGATTTGTAGCATTAATTCTTTCATCTCGGGAGGGCCAGTCGGTACGGTGCCTTGGCTACTGGTGCAGCACCAGGCAATAGGTCTATTTGGAACTCAACCTGTCGAGTCGGAGGGAGTCCCGGTAGGTCTTCAGGAAATACTTCTGGATATTCAGAAGCCACTGGAATATCCTCAATCTTCTTCTCCTCTTTGGCTTTCATTACATAGACTATGAAAGTTGTGCATCCCTTCATAAGACTCTTGGTAGCCTTTAGATGGGATATCATAGGATATAGCGTGTTACTTCTCTCACCACGAACAACTAACACCTTCCCATCGTTCAACGGTATCTTAAGTAGGCGTTCATCACACACGATTTCAACTCTATGCCTACCCAGCCAATCCATGCCAACAACCACATCGAATCCTCCTAGCTTAATAGGCATCAGATTTATCTTAAATGTACTACCTTATAGGTTCATTAAGCAATCCTTGATGACTTCATTAGTTTCTAAGATGTTACCGTCAGCTAATTCTACGGTAAACGTATCAGTCAGGGTACATGCACTTATGTCAATCGAAGGCCTAAAAGCACTAGAGACAAAACTAGCAGTTGCTCCAGTGTCAAATAGAATGGTAGCAGGATGGTTGTTTATAAGGAACGTACCATTGACCACATCAGGTTCCTTACGAGCACCTGCTGGATCCATCACGAATGTTCGTCCCTTCTGTTTGTTGGGTCTAGCGTCCTTATCTCTCCCCAGCTTAGGACACTTATTCCTCATGTGCCCTGGATCTCCACACTCATAGCATTGTTTACCTGGCGCATACGTACAATCCTTAATTAAATGACCTGGTCGTTTGCATCGGAAGCAGGGCATCGGGTTGCACTCCCTTTAATGATGCAGTTTGCACTTGTTGCAGAATAGGCTTGTACCCGAGTATAGCTTCTGAGTCCTTCCACCCTGGTCATCACGCCTCATACCTTCAAAACCCTTCTTGCTTGACCCACTACTGCTACCAATTGCTTTCTTCACATCAAACCACTTTCTCTTCTCACCCATCAGCTTCCTCTTTTCATCAGCCCTGGTTTGTTCAGTCCATCCAGCCCTGACTAAATCATCAGTCAAACTACTGGTGAAGTCAACCGCAGCTTGCAGGGTTGAGGGCCTGGAAGATCGAACCATACCCCTGACTCTAGGATGTAGTCCCTAAATGAAACGTGCTACGCCCTTGGATTCCGGTGTCACCAGGTGTGGCACTAGACGAGACAGGGCTAAGAAGCGGTTGATGTACTTAGTGTAATTAGGACCTTTCATCTCCAGGCTCAGAAATTCAGACTCCAGTTTCTCTAGTTGGTTGATTGGGCAGTATTTGTTGGTTATCAATTCCCTGAATTCGGTCCAGCTCATTCGGTTAGCAGCATTTCTTCCCCGGGGCTGAGTAACAGTCTTCCACCATTCCAGTGCCAATCCCTTGAGTGATTGGGAAGCAAACCTCAACATGTGTTCCATCTTACATTCGCTGATATCTAAGATGGCTTCCATTTCATCAATCCATCGGTACGTCTCTATCGCACCTTCGGTACCATAGAAATCCTTTGGCTTGCACGCCATGAAGGTTTTGTAGGAGCATCCATTCCTTAATGTTTCAGCTTCCTCATTGTTGCCCTCATCATTTCCGAATCCATCATTACCACCGGGGTGCTCTGGTCCGCATTGATCTGAGCGATGATGGTCGGAAAGGCGTTAGCAATTTGTTGTGCTACGAGGTTGGCAATTCTCTCATTATTCCTCTGATTGGCATTCTCTGCACGAGGAGTTCCTGGTGGAGTAGGGGGTTGGTTTCTGGTCTGTCTAGCTTCCTCACGACGACCTCTAGTAGCTCCTTGTCTACCAATACGGGTTCCTTGTCTGGTCGGCATTCTTGTAGCATCACAGATAAATTCGTTTAGCATCTCATAATTGGTTTCAATTAGCCCATGCATCACTTATCCTAATGTACCACTTTCTAATAGGAGGGAGTGTAATATACACACCACTAAATACCTCTAAAGATGTTCCCTTAAATTAATTTAGGACAATTCACCCAGAATGGACACAAGTCAAAATTCCCAACGTATAACATGACACATTGCAATTCAATACAAATTACCCTGCGAAATTTAGCATCTACAGAAATAGTTTCATAGATAGATTGGGTTAATAGTATCAGCAAAACATAATTGGATCAGAGTTATACTCTTACAAGTTGGAAGGTGCCATCACCCCCATAATAAATAATAATAGTATCTGATAATAATAAAAATTGTTTCCTTCAACTGTCTAAAAGACAGACAATCCCACTTCTTCTCCACGCTCTCACATCCACTTCTTCTTCAGCCACCCTAGCCACCCTGAGTTCTTCTTCCTTTGCTCTTGCTCCAACCACTGGATCCCATGCGAAGCCATCATGGCCTGAAACTGGGCGGACTAAGAGGTCCGAGTGGCGTGCTGGAGTGTCAGCTCGTGACGACGGACGGTCTTCGGAATCTCGTCCAATGCAGCATCAAAGGGACCTACGTCGCTTGCCCGGCGGCTAGAATGGGAGTACCGGTCACCAACTAGCACACTAGGGCCATCATACATGTTGTGCCTCGGTGGCATCCAGTGCTCATCATGTGGGTGCTATCGGAGCGGGTCAAACATCGGTGGTGCAGGTGTCAGAGTCCTAACAGGTGGTGGAGGAGGAGGTGGCATCCTAAAGGAGACTGAGGGTCCTAGCCTAGTACTTTTGCATGGACGGTTGATAACATGTGCACCCCTATCCCCGATGGGTGGGATAGGTGAGTGAGTAGGAGCTGCGACATGCGGTGAATAGGAGCGCGTTCGGCTCCTGGAGGGGGATGTCGAGGAAGAGTCCTCCTATGGCTCAGTGTCGTCAGATGTAACGGATATCCAGCCCGGATGTCCGCATCTCCTCAAGTATTCTTCATACTCCGTCCACGGTGTCGCCTTCTTGAGGCTCCCATTTGGTGCAGTACCGTCAGTTGGATATGTCGGCGCCTTTCCTTTGTTGGCCATAGCTTTGATTTCCTGTAAGAAATATCATGAGTAATTTGGTTTCTCATAGCTCATGATTATAATAATAATAGTACTGATAATAGTAGTGATGGAAATATCATCAGATATCCCAACAGTATCAATAACCAGAGGTATCAGAAAGCAATAGTATCAGAAATCAGTAGTCTCTTCAAATAATAACAAGTAAAGTAGTTCGTTTTAGGAAAAACCTTTAGACCACTCAAAGTAAGTTTTAGAAATCATAAATCTCAAACAAAAATGGTCCAATCATTACCTAAAGGTCCATGCTGGAATTTACGCGTTTGATAAATTCATGATTACGTTGATCAAGTGTAATCATCAATTTACCCAACCCGATCATCCCAACACTTTCCTATAAGGACGGTTCTAAGGTATCAGGGTTGTAGCCTAGGGTCTACTATGGTATTCCCGACTTCTCTACAACCTTTGGCTCTGATACCAATCTGCAACACCCGGGGCCCAGGTAGGGTGGGACGTCACAGACTAGCAACAACATATGGCAGCGGAAACAAACCATCATAAGAGCACAAAAGGAGAGAACATCACATGGCATTAATGTTTAAAGAAAAACCGGGCTAGAAGTAGGTCTAGCCACCAATACAAGTACATAATTCATCAGTACAAATTGTTTCCAACAATAACAAATGTAAATTGTTCAAATTGTTTATAAACAAAACAAGACAATGCCATGGGAAACGGTGCTAGGTCAAGGTCTTCTACAACAGCTAGACTCCCATCACGGATTACCTGAAACATGCTCAAAAGAAAATTGTGTCAACTAAAAAGTTGGTGAATTCAATAGAATCCACATTTGATTTAAAAGAATCATAGTTTCATTATTGTGGGGGCTCACAATCAACCCTGCACTCAGCCCCGGCTAGCCTCTTCAAAAATTGTGTTACCGGCTAAATCCCATTGGGAAAACTAAGCCTCAAACCACTGTACCATACCTGCTAGACGGTTCACCATAGTATCTTATAAAACTTGTTACATGCCACAAACGACCCCACAGGATCTCAGTGTGGTACCCTTCCCGTTCATCACGGAAGGAACTGTGTGTGGGGATTCCCTAAGTAGATCTACCCATATAAAAACAAGCGGTTCACACAAGAATTAATGATCGTGATACAAGTAAAAGCAGGTTCTAACATTATCCACAACATACAAGTATCATACAATAGCTAATAAATGATTTCAGTTTAAGCATAGCATGTTTCATCCTAAAACCAGTAGTAAAAAGGGGACACTAGAACTCACCTTAAGTTTCAAGCAACGGGTTCTTCGAGTACCGGGAAAATTCAAGTCTAGCACCCTACCATCAAGATTAAGTGGATAAGATACTAGTCCTAGGGTCATAAGAGGTGGACAAGGTGTGTTAAGAAGTTAAATGTTCAACTAGCTTATATTTGCTAAGGCTTGCATTTAAAAGTTTCCTTTTATAGAAAGCTAGGGTTTCTTAAGGGGAATTCATGTTTTTACACTATTAGGTCATTGATACAAGTTAAATTAAGTTACCAAGTGATTAATAGTCCAAGGGGGTCGGTTTATTGAAGTTTGGCAGACATTACAGTTTAGTCCTTCAAGTTTCAGATTTTACAATTTCTACCCTAAAGTTTGCTTCTTTCCATTTATTGACTTTTATGGACAAATAACAGATTTTTGGAGTTAATTAATACATATTAAATAAGTTAAATTCCCAATTTTTCTGAATTTAGATTCGGATTCATTATACTCATGTTTTACGTTACCGGTTACGGTAAAACCGAAGGTTTTTAACGGTTATGTAATAAATATTACGGTTTAAGTCTTTAGAACTTCGAATATTATTTTAAGGAATTTTAATAAGTTTTATAATCTGTTGAGAATGTATTTTTAAGCCTCTTTTAATTGAAAGCCTCATTTTTAGGTTTAACCCGTTAAAACGCGTTTTTACCCGAAATTGACCGTTTAAAAACTTGTTTGACCAATTTTTCACCATCATTAAGCCTTATTGTTCCTACCTTACTTAAATAACATGCTTTCCATGGATTTTGGTTTTATACCATTATTTCCAAGACTTTCCTCCAAACGTTACCCGGTTAATACCCGTTTTTAACTAAAAATTCCATTTAAAGCATTTTTGACCATTTATTCAACAAATCCGATGTGGAATTATTTTTAACATGGTTATACTCTAATTTCTCTTACTTTTATGGTCGTTTTACCACCTTTCGGGTCCCCGAATATGTTCAAAATGCTTACAATCCCTACTTTTATTATTTTTCAGCCTTTGACATCACCTCATACACCCAATAACATCCAAAAATTACTGAAATAATGATTATAACTCACAGGTTTAACATATAACCAAAGAACAAGTTGTAGAATTGTGATTTCACCATTTTCACCCATTACACATATGTAAAAAGTTATAGATCATGCTTAAACATTACCAAATCCTTTTGTAACTTTAAAAACAGGTTATTAAAAGGTTAGAAAACTATTTTTGAGCAGGTTACAATCTTTACTTCGGAGGGTTACAAGATGTGCAAGTTAGATGGTGCAAAAATCACCCAAAAAGAGGGTTTTCATGGTGTAAATCGAGTTCCACCCATAGAATCACTAACATATCGAGTGAGATACCTTCAAGGATGTTAGAAGCTCCTCAAGAACAAGGTTATAGCAGTAGAATTCTGTTAGAACAAAGAATGTAAGGTTTTTGGTGGATAAAAGAAAGAATACCACATGAGATAGCTTGTTTCGGGTAAGATGAAGCTTACTCTTTGTATGGTTCATGATTTGGAGAGTGTAGAGGGAAAGAACGATCTGGAATGCTTCGAACAAGGGCTGGAGAAGTCGAACATGATGAATCCGTGTATCAAAAGCTCACAAGGTAGCACCCTCTTGCAAGTTTGATGCTTGACCGATGGGGTTTGATGATGTTCTTCGATGATTATGGCTGAAATGTGCTAGAACCGTGAGTGTGTGTGTGTGTTTCTACTAGAGAGAGTCCGAATGAGAGAAGAGAGAATGAGAGTGAAGGTGGAGTGTGTTCAAGTTGCATGCAAGGATAGTGGTGGAGGATGGTGGCAATTGTGGGTGGTGTAGAAGGGAGTGGATTGGTGGGTTAGGGGCAGCCGATTATGAGTGTAATGGAGTGGTTTTATTTTAAATTTTTATTAGTAATTGTTATTATGTAGTATTATTTTGTAATGTAGTGTAGTATTTTTGGTTGTAAACACTACTTAGTTGTTAAGCATTAAGCATGCATAGGAGTGTTTCAACCGTGAATTATGTGTATATATACACATTTTAATTGTTTCAATTAAGATTAAATTTTTGCAAGGGTGACTAATTAACTTTCCCGAAACACTAAGTTACCCTATGCTAAGGCTAGATTTAGCTAAATCATCACAAAAAGCATATGAAATAACAAAAATGACAATAATAGTAATAACAATAATAATGCTAATGCTAATAATGATAATGATATTAACATTAATATCAATTGCATGGATAGTGATGCAGGAGGTTAAAGGTTAGAATTATGACCTAGAGGTCGGTTGTCACAAACACCTTTTCCAATCCTCCAAATTATCTCCATTGATCAGCCTCGGGGGTCTATTGGGTGCCACACTCTCCAAATCAGCAAGGGTGAGAGTAGTCATCTTTGACATTGTAGTTTCGCAGAAGAATTGGTAGTTTCACTGGATTGAGTAATTTCACTGCTACTTTCGCTGATAATTTCGGCAACAGTTTCGCTAGCAAACTGCTTGATTATGCTAGTTTCGTAGACAGTTCGCTCGAAACTAGCTTGAACTTTCGTTCAAATGTAAATTCGGCAGCAATTTCGCTTGATGATGGATCACAAGCACTGTTGAACTTTTGTTCAATGATGGTACTTTCACTGAGGTTGCAAAAACATTCACAATAAGCAAAACGCTCATAATTTCACTGGCTGAAACTCACAGTTTCGCTGAATGAACTGTAATTTCGCTGGATGCTTTTGAAAAACTTTTTCAACACGAAATCAATCCAAAATCACTCAAATCTCAATGAACTTGAGATTTGATGATTACCAAGTCTTTCCCAACCAAGAACTAACCAATATCAATCAAATTCCACATTAAATAAACTCAAATTTGATCTGTAATTGATGAACTAGTGATATTGAACTCAACCAACCAAAAACCCAAACAATCAAGAGCACAAATGCTCTGATACCATTTTGTTGGTCCAAACAGATCGAATCACAGTACAAATTGAATGAATCATTCAATATCACTAACAAACTCACAATATAAACATTTGATGATGAAGAATAGACCAAAAGTATTCAAAATTAAACAAATCAAAGCCAATACAATCTATAGAACAAGAGCTCTATGATATTTCAATAAGATTCCAGCTTACAAAGTGGTCTTGCAACAATGATAACACGAATTAGGGTTTTGCAAGAGTTGCTACAATGAAAGAAACAAATTCTATATATAGAGTTGATAGTTTCACTGATAGTTTCATTGACAGTTTCGCTGTCAACGAAACTATCATGCGCAAGCCTAATTTCGCCCGGCTGAGAAAGACAGTTTCGCCAGGTGAAACAGACAGCTGACTATGAGCGAAACTATAGTTTCACTCATAGTTTCGCTAGGCAGCAAAACTCAAATAACTAATATACTTACAAAATTAATCTAACATTTAACCTATTACAATTAAACATAAACAAAAACTAATCTAAGGTGAGTCCAATCTAATATTGATCTACAAAGAAGGACAAAGACTGGGAGACAGGAAAGGGACGGATTGTGCTAAGGGTTAAGCCCTCGAAAACGATTAGTAGGGTGAGGTTACCTGATCCCCTCCCCCAAAGGCTTCAGAGGTTTGAAAAGTGGTTCTACGATAACAACACGGGGGAGGCGGTGATTAGGATAAAGGATGGAGCCGAAGTTAGACTTTTTGATCCGATGGAAGTGTTTTCATTTTGCGATGTGGATTTGCTGGTTTTGTGTGAAAATCATATTAAGGCTGGGGTAGGAGCAGAAACTAGAAAAGAGGAAAGCCTGTTCATGGAGGTTGCCAACAAGGCCCGAGGGGTTAGAGCTGAGGTCAGAGAGTTAGCTGAGAAAATTCGTGAGGCAGATGAAGTGAGGATGGACGCAAGATCTGACTAGACAATTTGAATGAGCTAGTGCACATGGTGAAGATGTGAGTGCAGCAGGAGCTGAAGCTGAAGGCAGATCCAAGGCTGAAGAAGATACTGGACCTAGTGCACCTATCGAAGATGATCCATTCGGTGAGGTCCAACCTAGGGGGAGTATTGAAGATCAAGAATAGCTTGGACTCACCTTAGATTATTGTTTATATTTTGTTTATGTTTAAATGTAATAGGAAAAATGTTAGATTACTTTTGTAAGTAAGTTTGTAGTTTGAGTTTTGCTACCCAGCGAAACTATGAGCGAAACTATAGTTTAGCTCTTAGTCAGCAGCCTTGTTTCACCCGGCGAAACTATGTTTCACAGCTGGGCGAAACTAAGCTTGGGCATGATAGTTTCACTGACAGCGAAACTGTCAGCGAAACTATCAACTCTATATATAGAATTGTTTCTTTCATTGTAGGGTAATTTTGCAAAACCCTAATTCGTATTATCTTCGTTGCAAGTGTTAGTTTGAAGCTCAAATCATATTGAATTCATATTGAGCTCTTGTTTATTGATTATGTTGGCTTTAATTTTCTTATTATTGAACACTTTGGTTTATTCTTCATCATCAAATGTTTGTATTGAGAGTTTGTTATTGATATTTGACTAGGTGTGAGAATGATATTCTCTGTTGATATGAATCAACAAGGACCGAATATGATGATTGAGTCAGTAATTATAAGGTGGAATCATACAATCACAGAACATTGAGTGCAAGAAGTACTCATAAATGCTCTTTGTATTAATTGAGGTGAAACGGTTACAATGAATGCTAGGGTTTGAGCATTAAATAGTAACAATACACCTTCTGAACATAAGACTAAATAAAATATTCTGATTGTCTAATGTTAGTCAACAGTCACCTCACATACGAGGATTTCTATTCTATTTATAGGGTGACAAGAAGCCTTTACAAAAAGACTAAATTACCCTTGTACTATAATCTAATCTAAGTACAAAAGGTCTTCATCAGCATTTGTTGTTGTTCATCCGCATTAACTAATGCGGATGTATTGATCTTCATCAACATTTATTTTTCTTCTATCGCATTAGTGTTTGGTCATCAGCATTGAGAAATGCGGATGAACAAACACTTGGCGCATTTGTTGCTGAGCATCCGTATTAGTTAATGCGGATGTACAATTCCTTGTTAGCATTTGTTCGGTTGTCCGCATTTGTTAATGCGGAAGAACAAATACTTGTCAACATTTATTCTTTGGTCATCCGCATATACAAATGCGGATAGCCGACACTTGTCTTCTTTTATTGTTGTAGATTCTTCATCAGCATATCTTCTTGGACTTATGGGATTCTAGCAGAACAACCATCAATCCACCACTGAATTGGCATGTATGATCCTTTCAGGGTCCAACAATACTCCCCTTAAGGATTATACAGCCTATATACTTCAAGGGTTTGATGGTGGATGAGATTGTGAGGATTCTGCTGGGTCTTGTGCAATAGGAGGGGACACTGGTGGTTCAGCAAGTGATGGATCCAAAATGGCCTTTATCATATTGACAAAGTTATTGGCTTTAGACATCTTCTGTCTATTCAGTACATGAATCTTCATTTGGCTTATAGTGTAAATGGCTTCAATGAGATGGGTTCCCAGATTGACATAGTTGATAACCCATCTCTATGAATCAGTAGAGAGCCTTCCACATCTACCTCTAGCTTCACAATGTTCCCAAGATGTAAAGGAGTCTTCTTTTTCTTTCTCTGTTCTCTCTTGGCTATGATTCTATCATAAGCCATCTTCAAAATCTTAATGCACTTAAGAAATAAGTGCATGTCTACTTCTCCCAGCTTGTTGTTTATCTCTCTAAAGTGCCTTGTGTATATGTAGTGGATATAGGATTCATCTAACAGTCTCACCTCATATCCACTAAAAAGTCTGATCTCAGCACCTTCTTTTCCTGCCCATCTTCTTTCAATCACCAATTCATATGTCTTTTCATCATAATAGACATTTGAGATTGGTTTGGAGGAGTGAGTTCCAGCAACCATCTTTCTCTTTAAAGATTCAGTTGGCTTCACCTTGAGCTCAGGGAATACGACTTCTTCAGCTGGTTTAGTCTTTTTCTTCTCAAGGGGATTTACAAAGGACCTATCCTTCCTCATGAAGATAGCCTTAAGAGATTTGAAGTTGTCAGTTCTCTCAAACATCTTTAGTATATCTTCAAACTCATAACCCCTGAACATAGCCTTATGACTGATGAGCTCCAAATTGGCTAGTTCTTTCAGATCATGAATCTGCAGGGAGTTCACTAGAGCAGTATACTCAGTGAAGAATTGAACTAAGCCTGAGATCCTTTTGATCATGAACATGTTCCAGTCACTATCATATATCTAAGCAATTATCTTTTGATCAGTCTTGCCCTAGGGAGTAGATACACCCTTTATCATCTCTGCAGTGGTGAGCCCTTCTTGAAGCTTTAACTGTGAAGGCTCAGCAAACCACTCAGGATTTCTATGTAGAACTGGTGCCAAAGAGTCATGATCTCTATGGGTGAGCTGGATGTCTTGTGCAGATACTCTAGTTCTTGGTTTCTTGTTTATAATCTCTTCTTCAAGCTTTTTTAGCCTTTCTTTCTTCTCATTTATCATCCTAAGCATAGCAGCTCTTAGGGAATTTGTATTCATATTCCCAAGCTTTCTTTTGGTGAAACCATGTTCAGACAGATAGTCCATCATTTCCCTGTCAGTCATTCAGTAGGGATCAGGATACAAGGATTGAGGAGATTCAGTCTGCTTGACTTTTGCTAAGAATTTTACCACTTAAGGTTTGGATGTTTGAGTCTTTTCATACTCTGTCTCATATGTAGGGTCCAACAGTTTGTTTAGCTTTTCTTCTTCTGCTATCATCCCCTCATAGGTCATCCCAAATACCTCATCAGCATCATAGCCATGATTGATGAGAAACATAGCTTTAACCATCAGGTAATCTATTTTGGCTTTCTCACCATCTCATCAACTGAAGACTCAATCTTCACAGGGCTTTCTCTTGCTATTGGCTCATCAGCCACATAGCCTCCCTCTATCTCTCCTTCTTCAAGGTCAATGAATTCAGTTCTTTATTTCAGTTGTGCCTCATCCTGTTCATGTTCATCCAAAAATTTAGCTATAGCTGCAAGGCTGCGGGGATCATCTTTTGCTTTTTCTTCACAGGCTCTTCTTCTTCTATTGGCCTTTTTCCCTTAGCTTTTTCAGAAAGGTATTTCCTCTTTCTGGTATAGGTTTGCACACTTGGACCCGAGGATGTTTCTGCCATTTCAGATTCTTTAGGCAATTTTTCAGCCTCTTTCTTTTCAAATTCATCCTATTCCTTCTCTTTGAGCTTAGCATCAGATTCTTCTTTTTGTTGTTGTTCTTCACACAACTTTCTGATCATTTCTTTTTGCTCATCAGATAATGACAAAGAAGGTACAATTTGAAGACTCAATTCCTTCTCAATTGGGACAGGAGATTGAGGAATGATCACAATGGGTTCAGCTGCCTGTCTTTGATCACCAATAAAATCCCAGAACTCATCATCTATTATAAATTCTTTAGCAGTAAAGCTATCAATAGCTTTGATCATATCACCAAACTCAGACTCTTCAGTGTGTGTTTCTTCATGATCTCTGCTGGTATATACTACCATAGCCAAGCTTTGCTCTTGGGGCTTGGTTCCACTTGATTCAGCTTCTTTAGCAGGCTCTAAGAATCTCATCTTCTTAGGAGGAGCAGAGTCATCATCACTCTCCCCTGGGGAAATTCCTTCACTATCATATTCCTCCTCATCATCTTTCTTCTTCTTCTCAAGCTCATCTTTATCACCTTCATCATCCTTCTCTTTTTCAACTTCTTGTTTTATCATAATCAACAGCTCCAACTTAGCAATCCTCTTATTCTGGGATTCCATATGTTTTTGCTGTTCAGAGATTATGTCGGATTGTTCCTCAATCAATCCTTCCTACTCTTCCATGGCTATTGTTTGGATGACTAAAGTGTCCACATGACCACTTATTTCATCCCTGGAGTGTTTGAGAGAAGCCTTAAGTTCTTCTATTTGCTTATCCTTTTCTGCCTTTTCAGCCTCATATCTTTCTTTCAGCTTTTTCAACTCCTTCTCCTTCTCATCCAACTCTAGAAGTCTGTCCTTTATGATTCCAGGCCTTCTATCTAGTAGTTTTTCCATTTTTACCACCTTCTTCAAAAGCTCAGATATCATCTCATCCTTTTCATCTGGTCTATTCACCTCTGATTCAGCAAAACTCTTAAAGGGAACTGCTTCTGAAGTAACTTGCCTCACAGGCATCTGCATTTGATGATCCTCCTCATCAGATGATGATTTGGATTCCTTTGAAGAGCTGGCAGAATCACCAAACTCAACAGGCTCAGTAGTAGTGGGTGATGATGGAATGGGAGAAGTATGATGAGGCTGAATGGGTGAAACAGGAGGTGAATGGATGGGTGATATGTGTGGTGAGATGATTGGGAGTGTTTGTGGAGATGGGATTGGTGATCTTTGTGGTGATGGTATTTGTAGGGCATAAAGGGTGAGGCTATATCATCTTCATGAACAGTAGGCCCAGTGTGAAGATCACCACCTACATCAACCTATGGTGACACTGGCCTTTGCCCTTCTTCAGCTTCCACAGTATGCTCATCAACATGTTGTTGATCATGAGCAGCTTGGTGTTCTTCTTCTTGAACTGGCTCATCAACAGGAGCCTCTTGTTATTCTGCTTGTTCATCTAGATTAATCTGCTGCAACATCCAGGGCAACAAGGAAAAGAACGTTCCACTCTAGAAATTCCTAGGATCTCTATTCTTAATGTACTTATAGGACTTGGCATTATAATGAGGAATATCCATCATAGGTCCTTCAGGTACAATCTTAGGGAAAGCTTCATTGATGAGGCATTGTAAGAACCTTGGATACATAAGGAACATGTGTCTTCTACCTTCCTAAATGTTTGACACCTGACCATTAAACACATAAGCAGACATGTTGAATGGCCTGTTTATGCACAGAGCACATATAGCAGAAGAAGTAGTCACTGGAATGTCATTCCATCCAGTCTTCCTCTTTGACAGACAATGTTGGTAGAGATGAATGAGGAACCTCCATTGCAAGTCAACTAACCCCTTAACAATCTGCTTCCCTTCATAACCTCCCTCATAACCAATGTTTGTAAAGAAAGTTATGATATCATCATCTTCTAATTCTAAGGGAGAGTTGGCATCATCACCAAACTGCAGACACTATCTCACAGTCTGTTCAGTAATGGCCAAAGTATGATCATCAGTGATTCTCCCAGACAGAGTCCTTACACCATCTACTTCTGTGACCTCAGCAGTGCTCCAAAATGACCTTATGAATCTCTCGTAAATGATTCGTCTGACTGTAATGGCATGAGCAACTCTGGTAGTGGATATGAATCTGATCATGTCCCTTAGTCCTTCTGCCTCAGGTACATCAGAGTCCAGATAACCACTGACATTATGGAGCTTACTCCATGTAAGGTTAGCCATTGTAACCTGCATTAGAGGCATATGAATTAGAAAATTCAACTATAATTGACAGATTGTAATTCATAAATCAAGTGATGTTTTCTCAGTTTGACTTTTAATGGTCAAAATTGAGTGTTCTTAGGTATTGTTTCATAGAAATCATACCCAACTTGATTTTGTCATGAATAATCACCTTTTATATTGTTTTTCAAGTTTATAAAGATTATTCTTTTGATTTTAACACCTTTTAATCCTTAACATCAGGTTTTGACATCAACATTTTCTGATTCTGTTAACCCATGTTCTTGACATGAACTAGGTTTTTGCAAATCACTTGTATGTTGTTAAATTGTTGTTAGTGAGCATCATTGCACTCGAAAATGTCTTTCAAACCTTAGTTTGATGTTAATTTTGGTGATTGTTTCTTAACCTAGAGTTCTAAGTTCAACATCAGTTTGAATGTTTGACGATTTTAGGTTTTGAACTTTGAAGATTTTCACCTTGTCTTCGATACTACTGTTGTAATGAATCGAAACTAAGGAATATTGGGATGAATGAATCTTAGAACAAAGGTTTTTGGTGATGGTGATGATGATAGATGAAGAACAGTGAAGAACGCTCGTCGCACTTTTTAAGTCTCTCAAATTTGAAAAGTATTAAATGACCTTCTGATATGGGTTTAAATAGTCCATTTAATTTCTTTTGCAAATGTTACAAGTTTTAAAACAAATGCGGTTGAATTTTAAAATCACTGTAGCAAATGCGGTAAGGAAATTGTTCATCAGCATTTGTGTACTCTTACAAATACGAAAGTGTAAAAACTTAGCAGCATTTGTTCACTGTAGCAAATGCGATTGAACAAAAGTTGATCAACATTCTGTTGCAAATGTTGAAGTGTAAAACTTGGCAGCATTTGTTTACTGTAGCAAATGCGATTGAACAAATTCCTTAGATCACCTAAGCTTCAACAAATGTGGTAGAACAAAAGTTTGTCCGTATTTCTTGACTTTCAAGTATCATCATGACAGAAGAGATTAAGCACATTATTTATTCATTTTGGTACACAAGGTAGTTTTTTTAGTGTTGAAGTCATCCTCATTCAAGAAATGCAGATGAGTGAAAAGAAATGCGGTAGAACAAAAAGTTTACCACACACAGAAATGCGGTTGAGTACTTTTGTCCGCATAGGTTTTCAACACTTCAAACCTTTTATGTATACTTCTTTGACAAAAATGTGGTAGAGTTAACTTGCCCGCATTAGTCTCACTGTTTTTAATGACTTAAAAACAGTTACCCGCATTGGTTATATGCCTGGGTTACCTTCACCCACATTAACCAATGCACTTACCTGCATTAATATTTGAACTTAATCAAACTTAATGTTTTACAGAGTGAAATGTTTTTTGTTTTCTGCTGATCCACTTGGCTATCATGAAGAACTGTCTTTGCTTTTGACTTGTTTCTTTATGAAGTTTTGACTGTTGTTAGGATTGTCAATTCTTGCTTAGATTGACTTGTATATCAGATGTGATATAAGTTTCCTAGTGTTTGACTAATCTTGGATTTTTGTGCATCCTGATATCTGCATAGGATGAGATACCATAATATAACTTCTCACCAACACAGTCAATTTCTTTTTGTTTTTGTTTTTATAATTTTTATGGAAGAAAATACCTATACAAACTGATCAAAATTTTAAATTACTCCCCCTAAAGTTTATATCCATGAGTAGATAGAAACTTTAAAGATTTAAAAATTTTGAATCATAAAATCTTTTTGTAATTTTTTTTTTCTTATCTATACATGTAGAGGAAGTATACTTTTCTTGGGATCATATCAATCTTACATTACACAAGTGCAAGCTTTTGTTAGTAAAATAGACATGTTTATGATCTTATTGATTGAAGGTATGTTTCTCCTCTTAAACTCATACCTGTTATTATTATAATGCATGTGACATTTATCATGTTTTGATTACATTGAGTATTCAACATGTACCTCACACACAAAGCATGTTTTGATCAACCATCCTTACGTAATGCATGGTAGAACTTTTTCACAACTTACTTGACTAGGTTACTTAAAGTATGAAATCTCATTTTCCTTGATCCTTATTGGGATTCTTTTACTTTGATCCTTTTACTGATTTGATCCACATTGGGATTCTTTTGCACTTCACTTTGGAAGGTGATCCATGATAGGATTCTTTTTGTTCATTCTTTTTTGTTAATGCATCTAGTGTGGATGTGCTCCACATTGGGAACCTTTTGGATCATGACATTAGCACTATGTGCTTATTTCTCCAGGTCTTTGCTCAGCAAAATAGAGAAGAAACTGATGTAGGTGAAAGAGAGTCATAATTCATCATTACCTGGTGTGTTTAGATTGCTACACACATACACTTGGATAAGCCAATACTTACCAGTACTCTGAGATGAGTGATTCACAGTTGAATATGAAGTTTAGTTCATCATAGCATGTATCTTCCTTTCCAAGTTGAGCCTACCCACATATCAGGTAAGACATGTCAGTCTTTTAAATTTTGAATTAAGCACATTGAAAGATACAACAACTGTAATTATATCATTTCCCTTAAGTATAAGACACAGACTTTAGTAAAATGACTTTTTTTTGTAATTTTTGTTAATATTTGCATGTTTTTGGGATTTTGAATTTTACTCAAGGTTAATCATACTAATTGATTGAACTAGGAATTAAAACCTACTAGGTTCAAATGCCTTGCTAAATAAATCAGCCAATTGATTAGCAGTGTGAACTTGAATCAATTTGATTAACCCTTTTTCAGCACAATCTCACAAAAAGTGATATTTAATTTCAATATGTTTTGTTTTTGAGTGCTGAACTGGATTATTTGTGATAAACATTGTAGTTGTGTTGTCAATGTGAATTGGAGTGTGCAAGAAGTTAAAACCATAGTCAAGCATCTGGTTTTGAATCCAGAGAACTTGAGAGCAACAAGCTGATGCTGCAATATACTCAGCTTCTGTTGTTGAAACAGACACGTTTATCTGCTTCTTGCACTGCCAGGAGACCAGTTTGGGACCAAGAAATTGACAACCGCCAGAAGTGGACTTCCTATTGAAGTTGCATCCCCCATAATCACTGTCTGTGTAGGCATAGAGATTGAAATCTCCTTCCTTTGGATACCACAATCCAAGAGCAGGTTTGCCCTTAAGATATTTGAATATCCTTTTGATAGTATTGACATGAGATTCTTTGGGATCTGCTTGATATCTGGCACACACACAAACACCAAACATAATGTCAGGCCTACTGGCTGTTCGATACATAAGTGAACCTATCATAGATCGATAGTGAGTCTGATCCACTGATTTGCCTTCTGGATCTGGACCAATCTTCACTTTAGTGTCAACAAGAGTTCTGGTGGACTGACAATCAGCAAGCTTGAATTTCTTCAACATTGTTTCCACGTATTTTGATTGATTAATGAAGATTCCATCTGTTGTCTATTGGACTTGCACTCCTAGAAAGAATGTGAGTTCCCCCATAGCACTCATTTGGAATTTTGAATGCATAAGGTCTTCAAAGTCTTTGTAGAGCAACTTGTTTGTTGACCCAAAAATGATATCATCCAGATATATCTGGACCAGCAACATGTCCTTCCCTTTTCTCTTTCTGAAGAGAGTCGGATCAATCTTTCCTCTTTCATACCCGTTTTCAAGAAGAAAAGATAATAGAGTCTCGTACCACTTCCTTGGAGCTTGATGAAGACCATACAAGGCTTTGTCAAGCTTATATACCTTGGTGGAAAATCTAGGTCTTCAAATCTAGGAGGTTGACTCACATAGACTTCTTCAGCAATCTTTCCATAAAGAAAAGCACATTTCACATCCATTTGATAAACAGTGAATTTCATGGATGCTGAATATGCTAGAAAAAGTCTTATTGCTTCTAATCTGGCTACAAAAGCAAACATTTCATCATAATCAATTCCTTCTTCTTGTGTATACCCCTGAGCCACCAAACTTGCTTTATTTCTAATGACGATTCCCCTGTCATCAGTTTTGTTCCTGTATAGCCACCTAGTACTGATAGGGTATTGTCCTTCGGGAAGATCTACCAGTTGCCATACTTCTTGTTTCTTGAATTGTAGCAACTCTTCCTGTATTGCCTCAATCCAACTATTGTCTTGAAGAGCCTCTTTGATATTTTTGGGTACTGTTTGACAAAGAAAGCAAGAGAACAAACAAATGTTTTCTATGCTTGACTTGCTTCTTGTCACCCGTTCATTAAGTTCACCAATGATGCTTTCCACTGGATGATTCTTGTGTATTCTGGTGGTTGGAATTGAGTCACCAGCAATGGTTACATCAAGATTGGAGACATTCAGATCATCTTGGTGATAGGCACCTTCATCTTGAAATGTGGGAGAGTTGTGAAAATAATCAAAGTCTGTTCCAGTTCCTGCTTTAGCATCAACAGCACTTTGATTACTTCCATCATTTGAAGTTCTTTCAGTTTCAACTAGAGGTGTAGCTTGATCTTGACTTCTGACTTTGTTAGATGGTTCTTCTAAAGGAGATGGTAATATGCTAGGACCAGCCTTAGTTGAAACACTTTGATTTTGTGATGATTGTCTGACAGGATCAGCTTGCAGTGGGACATCTTCATTAAGTTGCACAGTAGAAGTTGGAGGAATCATTGGAAAGTCATCCCTTCTTTCTACTACTGAAGAATATTCACCTGATTGTAGGCTATCTACATCAGACAAGTGAAATTGATTAAAAGATTTTGTAAATGAATCAATATCAAACAACCAGTCAGGACCATTTGTTGATTTGGGAAATGAATGTTCCTTGAATTGAACATTTGTTGATTCATCAATAATGTTTAATCTAGGACTAAACACTCTATAATCCTTTGAGACAGAAGAATAACCTACAAAGAATCCTTCATCAGACTTTGATGAAAACTTTCCCAAATGGTCTCGGGTGTTTAATATTGAGACAGGACTACCAAATGACTTGAAAATCCAATAAATGGCTTTTTTGTGAAAAAGAAGTTCATAAGGAGTCTTGTTGCTTTCTTTTACAATCAAAGTTATATTTTGTACAAAGCACGATATGTTAACCGCTTCTGCCCAAAAGGTAATTGGCAGTTTAGCATCGGCTAGCATAGTTCATGTTGCTTCAACTAGTGTTCTATTTCGTCTTTCGGCTACCCTATTTTGTTGAGGAGTTCTAGCTGCACTAAATTGATGAGCAATGCCTTTGGTTGCATAAAATGAACTCATATCTTCATTTTTAAATTCTGTCCCGTTGTCACTTCTAATTGTTTTGACTTTATGATCATGTTGATTTTCAATTTTAGTGATAAAATCTTTTATTAGTTGGGACGCTTCATTTTTATGAAGTAAGAAGAAGACCCAAGTAAATCTAGAAAAGTCATATATGATCACCAAACAATAATGTTTCTTTCCAATACTCATAACATGAGTTGGTCCAAAAAGATCCATATGAAGTAGCTTCAATGGAGAATTGTTTGTGTTCATCAGTTTTGGCTTGCGGGAAGACTTATGTTGTTTCCCTTTGAGACACGCTGAAGAGTAATCAATAAAGTGAAATTCTTTTTAGGGTAAACCAATGACATGGTTTCCCTTGACCAATCTGTTCATGTTTTTGAAATTTGCGTGTCCCAAACATCTGTGCCAAAGCTGTGACTCATCAAAAGATGTTGTTGACAGAAGACACATTTCTTCTTTTGGTAAAGCAGAATTGAGGTTTAAGACATATGTGTTATTCTTCCTCGGAGTCTTCAATACAACCCATTCTTCAGGAATTTGAAATCCTGGTTTCAGAATGTAACAATAAGTGTCAGTGAAGTGAGTTGAATATTTCTTGTCACGGATCTGAGACACGTTGAGCAGGTTGAAGTTCAATTGTTCACAGTAGTTCACTCTATCAAAGCTCAACATTCCATTTGTCACAGATCCTTCACCAGTGATTCTGCCACCTTGTGAATCTCCACCAAATGCCACAGTAGTTCCTTTAATGTGCTTGAAATCATGAAGGAGGGAACGATCTCCAGTCATGTGTTGGGAGCACCCACTATCCACATACATTAGGCTATTGGACCTGTATGGATGACCCTGCAAGCACAAAAAGAACTAATTAGAATGTGGAACCCAAGCCATGATGATCTTGGGTTTCCCGTTCCTATCCATTACAGTAGCTTCTTGGTATTTTCCTCTAAATTGTGGTCCAGAGGATGGAGTTTTGGTTGATTTCTGTTGATATCTTGTCTGTTTTATCTTATCAATTTCATCTGAAGAATCAGAAGAATATTGAAACCTTTGATCTCTATTTCTTTTTAGAAACTGGACACGTTTTTTATTATCAAACTTCAATTTTGATTTATGAAAGTCATGATTTTGTCTGAAGTTATGACTTGTGTTTCTTTGAATTTTCTTCAACTCTTTAAGGTTACCCAAATCATTATCAGAACCAGACGTCCTGGATAGTTTATTATGAAAATTAATTCTGATCTTGGGTTTCACAGATGAGATTGGTGAGATGTGCTTGTTTTGGAGAATTCTCAACCTTTTTTGCTTGAAGAAACAAATCAGATGTATTGTGGTAGGTCATATCACAGACTAAACAATATTTGTTAGAATAAAAATTTTTGGTTGAATGATTGTTCATGTCACAGATTGAGCAGTATTGATTGAAAAAGCACTCATCTGTTTTGTGATTAGACATCTCACATACTTCACAGTACATGTGGTTGTCTCTTTTGCTTGATCTTGATGCCTCAGTAGGTTTACCAGTCCTCAACTGAGCATCATTCTTTGATTTTGATGAGGAAGCAATATCAGCCTTGTTTGCAGTTTGTTTTACAACACTGCTGTTTTTCATTCTTTTGGGCTGACGTTGCTTCCCTAAACTTTTCCTAACCTCTTTTTCTAGTTGGTTCACATGATCTTTGTTGAAAATATCAAAACCAACTCCTTGCTTAAGTTTTATTGATGGTGAATCTGTTTTGATTTGAATCTTTTGAATCTGAGGGTTTTTCCCTTTGCTTCATAGTGAAACATTATCTGATTTGCTTGAATTTTTAGGAGATGTGATCTCACTATCAGATCTGTTTTCAATAGTTGGCTTCACAGAAACATCTATTTCCTTCTTTTCTTTGGAAATTGCATGAATGAATTTCACAAAAGGCACTATGGCTTTGACTCGGCTTTTTGGTTTAATGACATTCACTGACTTGTCTGAGTACTCTTTGATTTTGATAGGATGACCTAACTTGATTTTCTCCTCATTACTTTCAATGTAAACACTTGGTTTGTTTTGAGGATTTGTGATTTGTGTTACTACTGATTTATGTTCAATAGTTTTAGGTTCATTTTCATCAGAAAGAGTGACAGATTCAGGCATGACAGTGTAATTGTCATTTTATCGTGGGGGACATGAATTCTATCCAATCCCAGTCATATCCTTGTGATCCTTCTGTGAATCAAGCATCTCTTACAGCTTAGCTGAAGACAGTTGAAACTTTTCAAGTTTCACTTCAGTAACTGATTGCTCAGCTTTGGATTGAGGTAGCTTTTCAGTTAACTTTTCATTCTCAGCTGCAAGAGTGTACTTTTCTCCATGCATTTTTTCAATGTCAGAGATGAGAGATTTGATTTTTGTTTCAAAACTTTTGATTTCTCTTTTAAGCATCTTAGATTTCACTTTTTCTTCTTTGATTTTAGCTGCCAATTTGTGATTGTGCCCACGATAACCCTATAGTTCAGCAATGCATTTATCACTACAAAGATTAGATTTTACCTCAGATGGCATTGGAGTTGGGCTATCATTTATGTGAGCCATAAGTGCATGATTTTGAAATTGAGGCTTCACTTCTTCAACATACAGGCTCCAATCACATACTCTGTCTTGTCTGATGACAAGAGCATTTGAGGTGGGTTGGCTACTTCCATGAGCTTGGTTGGTTAGTTATGGCTGACTCTGGTATGGTTGTTGCTGTTGTTGTTGATGATGATACTACTGTTGATGATTGTTGGATTGAAAGCTTGAGCTTAGTTGTGAGGATGATTGACCTTGAGAATTCCTTTGGAAACTGTTGTTGTTTCTTCTCGGAGCATTACATTCTCTTGAAAAGTGGCCAGTCATACCACAATTAAAGCATTTGACTTTGGATTTGTCATATCCAAGTTTTGTATTTTCATTCAGACTAAGCTTTCTTCCTTTTATGAAAAACTTTTTGGCTCTCATTGCTATCATAGCCATTTGCCACTACAGATCCATTTCTTCCACATCATCTGGATCCATTTCTTTTAAGTCTTCTTGGATCAAGTGAGCAGAAGTGAGTCTTCCTCCCAAGTAGGCTTCAAAGCTTGCAACAAAGGCATTGTAAGTAGCCTTTTGCTCTTCAGACCTTTGATCTTCAGGTAAACCTGTAGGAGTGGCAGTAAACCCTGTTGGTTGAGATGAGGTTGATGGCTTGTTTGTTGATGGAGCAGTAATGAATCCTGTTGTTTTCACTTGATCTCTGAATGAGAGAAAATCATCATCCTCAGTAATGAATGCATTTTCCACAGAGTGAGTGTCTGATGGAAATTTATATGCTTCAATAACTTGAGATCCACCAAGGTTCCTGCTCCTTTCATCAAGTTCAAGAGCTTCATTCTTAGCAATGATTATATCCAAGGTGGTGCTTTCCAGATCTCGAGTGTTTTTCAGCATGGTAACATTTTGTTTCCAACTTTCAGGCAGACTGTGTAGCATCTTCTTATTCAGCTCTTTGACTTTGTATGTAACCCCCATAATCTCTAGATCATTCACCAGCTGCACAAATCTATGCATTTGTTTAGAGATTGACTCCCCCTTGGAGTGATGAAAGGTTTCATATTGATTGACCAGTTTATCCTTGTTAATTTCTACTACTTCACTGCTGCCTTCACACATAATCAGCAGTGCATCCCACACAGCTTTAGCTGTTCCATATTTCTCAAGTCTTTTTAGCACATCCATTTTCAATGCTTGAGTGAGAATGGAATATGCTTTATGATCAATCTTTATTTTATTATAGTCATCATCATCAAGAGTGATATCTTCAATGGGTATTCTTGATGTCTAGTACAATGCAGCCTGGTCAGCTGAGAGTGTCACAGGGATGTGAGGTCCTTTGCATATGGATATCCAATAATCTGGATCTATACCTGTAATATAATTCATAAACCTGATTTTCCATTGCTTAAACTCAGATTTGTGTTTTAGCATAGGAGGTTTAGGAGTATGACCAAGTTTAGAAAAATTATGTGAGTCCATTTTAATAAGCAGGTTTTTTTTAACTTGTTTGAATAAAAATTAGATTAATTGTTAAGTCCAACTAGTCCAAATAGTCCAAAAACAGCCTTATATAAACAGATCTGCTGAGTGTAAGCAGAAATCTATTAGAACTTCTTCTATAATTTTTCTGATGTTTTATGTTTTGTTATGATTTTTATGGTTGAGCAAGCTGTTCACAGATTTGTTCTTAAGAATGTGTACGGATGAACAGTGACTGTCAAAGTATTTCAGTAGAGTTTCAGCATGTATACTGAATAGAGGTTGTCGAACACTCTAACAGCAACTCAATCACCAGATCAATCGAGTTCAGCTTAGATCTAAGCAGATCTAAAGAAGAACTAAGAGCCAAAGCTTTGATACCAATTGACTGGGTGTGAGAATGATATTCTCTGTTGATATGAATCAAGAAGGACCGAATATGATGATTGAGTCAGTGATTATAAGGCGAAATCATACAATCACAGAACATTGAATGCAAGAAGTACTCATAAATGCTCTTTGTATTAATTGAGGTGAAACAGTTACAATGAATGCTATGGTTTGAGCATTAAACAGTAACAATACACCTTTTGAACATAAGACTAAACAAAATATTCTGATTGTCTAATGTTAGTCAACAGTCACCTCACATACGAGGATTTCTATTCTATTTATAGGCTGACAAGAAGCCTTTACAAAAAGACTAAATTACCCGTGTACTATAATCTAATCTAAGTACAAAAAGTCTTCATCAGCATTTGTTGTTGTTCATCCGCATTCACTAATGCGAATGTATTGATCTTCATCAGCATTTGTTTTTCTTCTATCGCATTAGTGTTTGGTCATCAGCATTGACAAATGCGGATGAACAAACACTTGGCGCATTTGCTGCTGAGCATCCGCATTAGTTAATGCGGATGTATAATTCCATGTCAGCATTTGTTCGGTTGTCTGCATTTGTTAATGCGGAAGAACAACTACTTGTCAGTATTTGTTCTTTGGTCATCCGCATATACAAATGCGGATAGCCGACACTTATCTTCTTTTATTGTTGTAGATTCTTCATCCGCATATCTTCTTGGACGTGTGGGATTCCAGTAGAACAACCATCAATCCACCACTTGAATTGGCATGTAAGATCCTTTCAGGTTCCAACAATATTGAATGATTAATTCAATCAATTGTACTGTATTTCGATCTATTTGGACCAACAGTAGTCCTGATATAACTTAACCTTAGCAATGCAAGCTAGAGTACAGAGATGTTCATATACCTTGTTGTCATTTGTTCCAGCCATCAGTGCTTGAGCAGGAGTCACATCTTGTACCATGAAGCTCCAGTCAACTTCTTGAGCCACAGCAGCTGTTTCAGTTGACTTCCTAGTGGCTTTAGGTGTAGAGGGATGTGTGGAGGCATGTGAGGTTCCCGGATTTGATTTGGGAGCCTTACATTCCCTGGCAAAGTGACCAAGTTGGTTATAGTTGTAACATATGGCCTTTGTCTTGTCAAACCCAAACTTGCTGTTAGTTGGGTTTTGGGGAAACTGCCTTCTAGTTCTTTTGAAAAACTTCTTTGCTCGGTAAGTTAACAGAGCCATTTGTTGGACAATGTCCACATATTCCACATCATCTGGGCTGAAACACTCTAGATCATCAAAGCAAAACTGAAAGCCACTAGTGTGCCCATTTCCTGAGACAAAGGCACAACTATCTCGAAAAGAACTTGGCTGAGCCTGTTGAGCCCTTGGAGTCTCAGGGAATGTGATGTAAGGCCTAGAGGAACAAGATGGCTGCTAGGAATAAGTCAGGTACTGCTGAGGTTGGGGGGTCCCGAGCCTTCAGCAATCATTAAAGTGTTGCTAGCAGGAAGGCTTGAGGGTCTACTTATCTGGTGGCCTCTCTTGTTCTCTATCTTTACACGGTATTCATCAAGGATGCCATATAGTTCAGTCATGGTGTGGGAGTTCAAGTTTTCTGTCCTCTTGATAGAGATATAATAGAACATCCACTCATTTGGGAGTGCACTCATGAATTTTCTTGAGAGATCTCTTAATTCAAGGGCAATTCCCATAGACTGAAGGGAGGAAATAAGATCCATATACCTGAAGTATTGCTGGCTGAGGGTATCTCCAGCAATGTAAGTGAAATTTTCAAATTGATGCTTCAGTGAATCTTTCTTGGAGCATTCGAGCTTGAGTACATCTGGGACAATGCATCAAATAGTTCCTTAGCTGACTTGCAATGCTCAAACTCACCATGATAGAGTTGGGTATAGTAGTCATTAGAACAGTCATAGCATTGCTATTGATGTTTAGCTTTTTCCGGTCTTCATCAGAGTAGTCTTCTATAGCCTTCTCTATCATGGCACCATTTCCTCCTGGTGCTGCAACCTTTGTTCTATAAGGACCATTGACAATAGATTACCACATTTTGCCATCTTGATACCTGATGAATCCTTCGATACGTCTGCTCCATGATCTAAAGTTTTCAGGGGTGATGATAGGTGCTTTGGTCATCGTCGCCATCTCAACTTCAGACTTTTGGTTGAGGGCCATTTTTGAGTGTGGTGAAAGGATGAGTGAAGAAAAAGGTTGATTTGGATGGTAAGATCTCACAATCAAGAGCCTAAAAAGCTTTGATACCATTTGCAGGATCGGTATTTGTCACTAAACACTTGGTTTTCTCTCAAACTCACTTAATCACACTTGGTTTGATGATGCAGATCCCTTCTAAGAGTTGATAATAATATACTAAGTAACTAAGAACACAAGAAGATAATTTTCAAGGTACTTGTATATATTACTTCTCAACTCAAAGTATTACAAGACTCTTACAAGCATATTACATGAGTTACAATGAGAAACTATATATACTACTACCTACAACTGGATATACTTTGATACCAGCTGGAAACCTATGACTAAAGCAAATACTACATTGCTAAAGGTAAGGTACCTTCGATAAAGTATTATCTAAGATAAGGTAGTCATGACATGTCCATGACTTACCTTTTGTCACCAACTAAAGTTGGTAACTCTACTTACTGATAAAAGATGAACAGTGGAATAAAGTATGGTCAACTACATGGGCGTGGGAAAGCACCATGCAGTATCTCAGAGATTTGCAGCGGAGTGTCAGAAGGACCATACTTATGTCCACTGGTTCATAGTAGTATCTTTCGAAGGTTAACTGGCTTCGAAAGAACAAGTTCTTCCGAAGCTACTTATACTCCAGAAGAAGCTACTTCTTCCGAGGCTTTGGGCTTCTTCAGATCTTCATACTTCATAAGTCATTGTCTTGGTTTCTTCTAAGTCTTGAACTTCGGAAGAAGGAAGACTTTGTCTTCGGAAGTTGGAGTTTTCCTTCGAAAGATTCTTTATAATTTTCGGAAGTTCTGCTTTTGCCTTTGGAAGAACTTCATTTGACTTCGGAAGTTCTTCACTTAGCTTCGGAAGATCTTTATTAGTTGTACCAAAATTTTCTAAGTGTTTGGTTTTGGTTGCACCAGCCTTAGCTGATCCAACAAACTCCCCCTAGGCTGATGCTACCAAAACCTCACTTATTCCTACTTCTCAAAATCTTCAGCACCAGGGAAAGAAGATGCTTATCTGTTTCTTTGCTCTTCCCTGATGTGGTGCTGAGAAGTTTGTACAAGTCATTCATATATAGTAAATCCAGTCTGTCACTTTGAATGATATGCACCCTTTGTTGTGGTCGCCTGAAGAGAGTTAGTTGACGGGAGTTGGACTCATGCTCCCATCTAACTATGGACTCAAGTTCAGGACCTTCAACCATTTGAAGAAAGGCTTTGCCTTTGGTTTATGATCCTTCCCTTTCATCTTTCTCTCTCAGCTTCAACTCTTCTTCAATCTTGGTCCTAGTAGTTAGCTCGGCCAGATGAAGACTGCTCAGATGATTTCTAATGTGAGCAGCTATCTCAGAGTTGGAGGGGTTGGAGAATGGCTTCTCTGCTAACTCAATAATATCAAATCTGCTTAAGTGTAACAGAGATGAGGTATTGAGCCTGTTTACCTTATCATTCTCTCTCTCAACAACAAAGTTATGAGAAGAGTCTTCAAACCTCCATTGGATTATCTTCTTTCTTGGCACAAGGGGCTGACTTGGTACTCTATCCCCTTTCTTTGAATCCAATAGAGTCACCTGCCTTCTTCATAGTTTCTTCTCTTCTTCATTTAGTGAATCCGAGTTGAGGCCAAGGAGTTTAACAACTTGGTCCAGTGTTCCTCTAGGCAGATCAAGGAATTGTTCTCTAGTGAGGGAACATGAGGAGCCATCAGCATAGGTTAGTTTGACTGACCCCTCCTCACAAGAGATGTCGTTCAAAGTTGTACATTTAATGAGCTTCATCTTGATCTCCTTAAATTCCTCTAAGGAGAGATGTTTGGAAGGCTGAGAGGATGGCTTGGGTGGTTGTTGGGTAGGTAGTGGTGTTTGGGTTCTGGGAAGTGTTTTGGGTTTGAGGATGGGTAGTTGAGGTGGTTGTGGTGAGGAAGTAGGTATGGAGGATGGATGGTGTGGGTTCAGGAGTATATGGCTTAGAGGTAGGTTCGGTTTTGATGGGAAAAGGGAAAGGGATTGGTTCAGGTTGAGGTTGGAGTTGAGGTGTTGGTCTGAGAGTCATCCCCTGTCCCCTTCTATACATCTCTTTCCTTTTCCCTAAGCGAATGTCAGCCTTGACGTCACTGACATGTCGCTGCAGGGTCTTCTCAGACATAGGACCCACCTACCTGCCAGAGAAGCCATGATCCCTCAGATAGTCTTTCATCCAGGCTTTATCACCTATCTTCTTGACTGCAGCGAGTCCAGCTTCTTCCTCCTTCTTCTTCTTCTCCCTTAGTTTATCTTTTGCAGCCTTCTTTCTCTCTTTCTCCATTTGATCTTGCTCTTTCTTGAAAATCCACAAGATCGTGTCATTGTTGTGAGGAGTTAATTCCTCAAGAGAGAATCCCCTGGAGCTTAGGAAAGCTGTCCTTTCGCTCCTTAGCTGCTGGTCAGCCTCTTCTTTCTTTCTCTCCCTTTCTTCCTCTAAGGCCAACATGGCTGCTTCTTCCTTTTGTTTAATCTGTAGCAGGGTTGCCTTCTCTAACTCAATTAGCTCCTTTAATGGTAGTAGGAGCACATCTTCATTAACAGATCCAAGATTAACAAGCCTGTAAATGATTTCCACCCTCCTTCTATTATTGATAGCCTCCTGGTTGGCCGCAGCTGCTTTATTACTTGCAGCTAGCAACTTCTCAGTGGGGAGTCTACCTTTCCACTTTAGATTCTCTAACCTTTCTTCCTCTTGAAGCTCTTCCATAGTCATCTTCTTCTTCCCTTTGGTGTCTTCAGAAGTTCTAGACTTTGGAGGTTCTTATGTAGAGGTTTCAGGTTGGGAGGTGGTGGTTGGAGCAAGTGGTAATGATGTTGTTTGAGTGTGGGGTCGGTTGAGAAAATCCTTACTGTTTACCTCAGATGCCAGTTCAAGGATTACATCTGTGATAATTAGATCATCGGATAAAGAGAATAACCCTTTTGCAGCTTCCATCTCAGCTTCGGAAGATTGAATTGGTTCTTTCAAGGCTTTGACTTCAGCTTTGGAAGTCTGTGGGAATGCACTTTATGTCCCAACTGTTTCAATTGTTGGGCCATCAGCTCCCATTTCCCCTTCGAATTCAATCTCAGGTTCAATATAGGCCTTAGGTTGACCAAATTCTTGGACAGTGGTAGAAGGTGCATTCAACCTTTGAAGCTCTTCAGCTCCAAAGTACACCACAGAAACATCTGGGATTGGTTGTTCAATGGAAGATCCCATCAGGAACTTGGAAAAGAACCTGTTTAGATCTTTGATCATCCTTGGGTCCATTTGAAGAACAATTGGAGGAGGCTCAGGAAAAACTATTGCTTGTTGAGCCGGATATCTTGAAGTTAAAGTTAATAGATCTAAACTCTATGGTTCCTCCTGTGTTTGTCTCTGAACACTCTCCCCCTTTTTGGTAGCATCATCCTTAGAGCTTCATGAGCTAGATGAAGGGGTCAATGACACCTGAATTGGTACGTGCATAACAGATCTCTCAATCTGTTTCTTAGCTAGTTTGGCTTTGAGATTTTCAAACTCAAGTTGTTGAGTGGCAGTCCTATCCTCTAAAGTCTTAACCTTAGATTCAAGGTTTGAGACTTTAGAAAGTTGGTCTCTAATGGTGAGTTGCAGACTTCCCTCATCTTCTTTTGAAGAATCATAGGGAGATAAGGTAACATACCTACTATGTTCACCCTCACCACAAGATGTGGTTTCTTAGCACCCTAGTTTCCCTTGCCTAATGATGTCTCTTTCAGAGTCATCAAAGGGCACGGTTGCCGTAGATTCAGTCTCAAAGATGTTACCACTGTCCTAAGGATCCAATGAGGCTCCTTCAGTAGTGGCAGCTGAATCTACATGAGTCCCTTCCACATCAGTGGGACTTACCTTAGTTTGGGCTTGCTGATGGGGGCTAGATATAAGAGGTCTCTCTAGGCTCAGTTGATCCTTGAGGGGGTGTTGTGGATCAACTATATTGCCTTGAAGAGACATATCTCCTCATCAGTTCCTATCAGTAGGTCAGTAAAGGATATAGAGGTTATGCCTAATGACCCGGGACTTTGATCAATGTCTAATGGCATTGAGCCTTTAAGAGGGCTGTCCCTTTTTGGCTACTCAAGAGAGTATAGTGACTCTTCCTGAGTGGTTTCAGCTTGGGTTTCGGGCTCATGGGATTGAGACTGAGGAGACTCAATACCCATATTGAGGTTAAAAGCGAAGGATGGTGAGACCTCAGACTGAGTGGGAGCCCATGTTTCCACTCTAGTCTTTTTGGATTGAACACGGGGAACTTGTTCAATCAGAGTAGATTGAACAAGGGTTCGTTTGGGACGTCTCTGGTATGTGATTTTGATGGGGTGAGAAGGTAGATTGGCATTGTGAGGATTGTTGCTGGTGTGGGTTCATCACCTGTGGGGATAACAGGGATGTCATGAGGAGCTATGCGCTCAATCATACTTGGAAGAAGTGGAGTGTGTCTTCCATTGATGTTGGTGGACATCCTCTTTAGAATTTTGAAGATGGCCAACCTCATGTGAGGAACAGGTAGAGCAGCTGCACAGACAAGCTTGCTCTGGTCCAGCTCACAGTTAATGAAGTGCTGGATGAATCGGGGATACATGTAAAATGTCTTCCTTTGAAGGTTGCTCATCAAATTGGTTAGCACAAACCTGGAAGAGTTAAAGCGGAGGCCTCTTACCAACCCATGAACTAGGCATCCTAGTTCATATGGGATTTGATCCCACCCCCAGACTTGTTCAACAAGCAGTGAAGGACTATGTGCAGTAGGAACTTCCAATGGTAATAGAAGTTGAACTTGTACACCGTTGACCTGCTGACATCACCACCATATCCCATTAAGGTATATGTGTCGTCAATCTCTGCCTTGGGGAACTCCATAGGAGAGCCTTCATTGTGGAGCTCTAGATGCTCCCTGATGAGTTGTTCAGATATGATCAACTGTTGACCACATATACTTGACCTCAGAACCCTAACTCCTTTCAGGGTTATAATCTGTGCATTCCCCCAAAATTCAGTCATGTGGTTTGAATACACAGTGGGGTTGACAGTTAGGGCTATGAAGTAGGTAGATTGGTTAAGAATGAGATGATTTCAAAGAAGTCAGCATCCATGGACGAATCTAGGAATGCGACTTGATTGTGCTGAGGGTTTAGTGCCATTTTATGAGAAAGAAGCAAAGAAATGATCTTGAATTGGGTAAATTGGAGACGAAGGAAGGTTTTGGGTAGTGAAATCAGTCAAAAGATTAAAATGGGTAAGTCGAAAGTATTTAAATGGGTGAAAGTGGCGGATGGATAACGTGAAGTGATGGTTTGAGGTATGATGTGACAAGGGCGGTAAGGTTAAAACCGTTTAAAATATTCCGACATCATTAAGAAAATATTTACCTTTTATAGTTGTGGGGCCCAAAAGTTTTCCGTTACATAGTAAGTTCTTCTTCCCAGTATAAATCATTTTCGAAGGTAATCTTCTTCCGAAGCCAATCTTACTTCCGAAGGTAAATTTCTTACTTCCGAGAGTAAAAGGGCTTTCCGAGTGAAAAGTTTATAAGCTTCGGAAGTAGATCTGATATGTCATCAAATGCTTCTTCCGAGACTAAAAACTCTTTCGAGAAGAAGATTTCCCTTGGTGGAATTTTGATTTGGAAGATATACGTAACATCTTCCGAGGGTTAATTCCTCTTCGGAAGAATCTATACATAGTGAAATTTTGAAGAAAAACCTTTTGTAACAGGGCTCAGATTGTATTGACAAAGACAAGACATATTTAAAAAGGTTTTCAAATAAGATAGACTAATCAATATTTATCATCCCAATAGCTGTAATAAGATACTTAAATCTTTGTTCATCAAAGTCTTTGGTGAACAAATCAGCATATTGTTCATTTGAATCAACTTTGATTAGTTTAATCAGATTTTTCTCATGAATATCTCTAATGAAATGATACCTGATATCAATATGTTTAATGAGACAAAATCTCATACCATAGCCTAGGTGCTTGGTGCAGCCTATAGAGAGCTTTATCCAACTTACACACTTAGTTGGGATGTTATGGGTCTTCAAATCCTGAAGGTTGGCATACATAGACTTCCCTATCTATATCCCATATAGAAAGACACACTTGACATCAAGTTGGTAGATAGTAAAATTCTTGGATGCAGCATAAGCAAGAAAGATCCTCACTGCCTCAAGTCTTGCAACTGGTGCAAAGACATTAGTGTAATCAATTCCTTCTTCTTGAGTGTATCCTTGAACTACCAGTCTTGCCTTGTTCTTGATAATCAAGCCTCTATCATCTCTCTTGTTCCTGAAAACCCATTTGGTGCCTATTGGTACTTGACCAGATGGTAGCAGACATAGGTTCCAAACCTTTTGTCTTTTGAATTGAAGCAATTCCTCTTGCATTTACTCAACCCAGCTACTATCCTTTAAGGCTTCTTCTACTTTCTTGGGTTCCATCTAAGATAAGAAACATGAGTACAGGCAGACATTCCCATTGTGAGTTTGTCCCCTTGTTCTCACACCTTCAGAGACTTCTCCTATGATGTTCTTAGCTGGATGAGTGTTATGAATCCTAAGTCTAGGGATCACCTCCAATTGCAAAGATAGATCAGATTGGACATATTTTTCTCTGGAGCTTGAACACTTGGACTAGCTATTGTTTCAACTTCATTCAATGAGGACTGATTGAATGAATAAGAAAAATCATCAGCATCAGTTGGTTGTGAAGCAGCATTAACAGTTGCCTGTTCCTTCAAAATGCTACTTCCATTAGCTTGGTGTTGTGCAGTGTCACCAGATGAGTTTTGAGGCTCACTAGGTTGACAACTAGTTAAAGCTCCACTATCTCTTCAACTACTCTTGGAGAACTTGGAAGAGGTCTGGGTAACTCAAATAATTGTTCATCATCCGAATCACTTTCAGTACCTGTTCCAGCTAAAACATTCTCACAAGAAGGTTTAGAATAGTTTGGAAACAATTCTAAATCAAAAATATGATCAGGGCCATTCCCCTTAACACAAGGAGTGTGCTCATTGACAAGGATGTTGGATGATTCCTCAAATTGTTTATTTTTGATCTTATACACTCTATAAGCAATAGAGTTGGAGGAATATCCAACAAAGATAGCATCATCTGACTTTTCAGCAAATTTTGCCAAATTGTCCTTTGTGTTAAGTATGGTACACCTGCTGCCAAAGGACCTTAGAAAGCCAATGAATGGTGGCATCTTGTTAGATAGCTCATAAGGGTTTTTCCATGTGGCATAACTACAAGAACTCTGTTCTGCACATATGTAACACCCGAAGATTTTAAAAGATGTAAAAAGAAGAGTAAAAGAAGCAAATGCAATAAAAACCAATTTGAGGGGTTAAAAGTGTGCAAAGGACAAAATATTATTTAATATTTGTATAAAAAGGTGATGGCCGCCCACACCTTCCTGCACATTTCAATTCAACCGGATTTTAGAGAGAGAAAGCGGAGTTTTTGGGTTTTTGAAGAAGGAAGAAGAGGAAGGATTCGAATTCAAGGTAAGAATTCATGTTTTGAAGTGTTCTTGGCTAGTTATAGCATCGAGTTTTCGCTTATGTTTGTGTTTTGGTGCTCGGTTGTATGTGTTTCGGTGGGTTTTAGGTATTTGAACTCCTAGCATACGGGTTTGAAGGAAGTCATACTCAAAGTTGCATAAGGTGAGTTCTAGAACCCCCTTTTTACTTGTTTTAACTGAATTTTGGGGCTGGAAATGCATGAATGAATGTTTTTATAAATGGGTAATTATACCCGTATGTTCATGTGTATGTGTTTGTGGGTGGGGTATGAATTGGGTGTATTATGATGATTTGATTATGTTATGAGCCTGTTTTATGTTGTTTGGTATGTTAGAATTAGACTTGAACATGTTCGGATTTGATTTGGGGACTGAAATGATGATTGTTAATTAAGTTAGTTTCTCATGCGCCTAAGTCCCCATGCGCCTGAAGTTCATACGTCCAAATAGTTCCCATGCGCCTAGGATTATGCCTGAATTGACTAAGTGTTCCCCATGCCCCCAATTGCCCATACGCCTAAGTACCCATGTGCCTAAGTCAGGCTCATGCGCCTGCATAGTGCCCATGCGCCCAGAATGTTGACCAAAATAGCTAAGTGTTGGCCATGCGCCCATATAGTGCTCATGCGCCTGAAAGTTTCCCAAACGCCTAAGTGTTCCCATGCGCCTGAAAGGTCATGCGCCTGCATAGTGCTCATGTGCCTAAAGACTTCGAATATTTTCTGAAATTTTGGGAAAAAGGAAGTTTTAGGCTTTGACTTGGGATATTTCTGGGGGTGATGTAAGGTGATTATATAATCATGTATGATGTTGTATGTGATGTTTATGATGTTATGCATGGTTATGTATGTTTCTTTATGTTCCTTATTATGTATGTTTCCAAGGCCTTGCGTGTTATGATGATATCAATGAACGTAAAGTATTATGTAATGAAAACGGAAAGTAATGATGAATGAAAAGTAGAACTTAAGGAAAGAATGAATGCATGCATAATGAGTAATGAAAAGTCTTGCAAGCACTGTAAGGAGGTTCACACCCAATGAAGGGTGTTAGCTCAACGGTGTGTGGGTTAGCTACCCCAGAAGGATGCACACTAGGGTCCAATCTTTGTGATTGACCATATGTATGGGACCCTTGTCGCTTGCCCTAGGTACTGGAGTCAGCTTCGTGCATAATGTTCGGGGTCTATGATAGACCTCAGGCATAGTAACCAGCTTCGTGCACAATCTTCGGGGTATAGTACATGGCATTGGTCCGGAATGTAAGTAAGGAAGATAATGATGAATGTATGAAAGATAATAAGGAAGACAATGAATGAACGAATGTTAATGATGATGAAGGAATGTTAATGAACGATGATAAAAGATAATAATAAGATTATCTATTTGTATGTATGATGCATGATCGCATATGAAAGTAAAGAACGGTTTTAAATGGAAGAAAATGCACTTTATTTTATAAAACTAGAACTCACTTAGCAACGCTGACTTTTATGCGTTTCCAGTTGGCAGGTGAATGTTGCTGAGGATGGCACGGGGCAACTACTTGGCATTTTTTGACGGCATCCATTTTGTTAAAGATGATTTTTTTGCATTATAATGCGAACAAATGATATTTTGTAATTGTTAACAATGTTGTATTATTTTGAAAAAAGCAATTATTTATATATGAAATGGTTTTAAGTTATTCCGCTACAATGTTTTAGTAAATTTAAATGTATATTTTATGTTTTATGTGCAATGGTAGACCAGCTGTGAGTCTCCCGGGAATGGGGCCTTACAAGTTGGTATTAGAGCCAAAGTTGAAGTGAAATGGGTAAATATTTTCAAAAGAAACCTAAACTTAAACTGAGAATGGGACAAAAGGAAGGGATGCCAGTCCGAGTAGCTATGTTCCATGAGGTATTTTCTTTAATGTTAACCGGTATTATGAGCGCATGTTATGTGGTTATGTGCCTTTTGTAGATTTAGATACTGATGTAATCAGGATAGGAAATGCTTAGGGTATGAAGAGTAAAGTAAGTGGCTAATCACAACTGGCCACTGTAATTAGGGACTTACTATACTTGACATAAACTGAGCTATTACCTTGAATGACTGTGTTGGTGTTTGGATCTTATAGCTTGTTAGAGGATGGCTGGAGGAAGATCTTAGAAGGCTTCTCGAGGTGGAGGCCGTGGTGGATGTGGTGCTGGACCATGGGTCACGAGAGGGAAGGCTAGAGCTGAGGATACGGCTCATGAAGAGCCCGAGACCCTTCATCCAGAGGGTGGTGATGAGAGTGCTAACTTAAGGGCCTCAGTGAAGGAGGCGGTGGTGGAAGAGGTTCACCAGGTCATGCAGACGATCTTACCATCTATGGTGACCGAGGTGATCAAGTCTGTAAGGGAAGGAGAGAGGAAGGAGAGGAATAGGTCCTCGGGGGAAAGGGAGCAACCAGAGACTAAGACGGTTGTCTCTACTGATGAGGAGGAGGAAGAAGAGCCTGTGCATGAGGTAGCACAAGGCTGTAACTATGGGGCATTTCAAAGATGCAAGCCCCCGACTTTTGATGGCAACGGCACCGCTGCTGCTGCTCACCGGTGGGTGAGGGGGATGGAGGCCGTTCTTGGTATCAGTGAGTGACGAGAAGATCAGAAGGTGAAGTTTTTCACTCATTCCTTTGTGGACTCGGCTCTGTGTTGGTGGGACAATATCATCCTAGCCGAGAGTAGTAGGGTAATTAGAAGGATGAGGTGGGCAGAGCTGAAGAAGTTGGTGATTGAGGAGTTTTGTCCTCACAGAGAGTTGGACAAGGTTGAGAGGGAGTTCCTGCAGCTGGAGGCGGGAACCATGACACACCAAGAGTCCACCACCAAGTTCAATGAGATGGCACGGCTGGTGCAGGATCAGGTGACGCCTCTGTCACGAAAGATCAAAAGATACATTCAGGGCTTGCCGGCAGATATTCGCAGGCACATGATCGTCACCCGACCGAGTACGTTTAGGTCGGTGGTTGATCTGGTAGGGAGGCTGTATGACGAGAGGGAGGTGGTGGTGGCTAAGGTGAGTAAGAAAGGTGGTGGTGACCGGAAATGGAGCGGGAAGAGATTTGGACGGGGTGGTACCCCGGCAAACAACAAGAGTGCACGGGTGGATGATCAGTGTGCGGTCACATCCGGTGCGGGGTCGAAGAGGTGTGGCAAATATGGGAAGGAGCACACCGAAGAATGTAGGTGGGGATTGAACGTGTGCTTCAAGTGTGGAAAGCCTGGCCACATGGCAAGAGAGTGCAAGGTGGCGAGGTGTTATAACTGTAGCGGGGAGGGCCACATGAACAGGGACTGCAAGAGGCCGAGGGCTGAGAGTTCCGGAGCAGGGAAGAAGGCCGGGACTGAAGGGAAGAAGGCGAGCGTAAGAGCCTTCATGATGACTTAGGAGGAGGCTAAGACGGACCCTGATGTTGTGTCAGGTACGTTTCTAGTAAACCAAACTCTAACTTCTGTGTTATTTGATTCTGGTGCTAGTAAGAGTTTTATTTTTGCTGCTTTCTATGCTAAACTGCCTGTTAGTAGTAGAAGTATTGAGAAGCCCTTCGATGTAGAAACTGCCATAGGTAAGTCTACCAGGATTGTGGATTTGATAGAAGGTTGTGATGTAGAACTAGAAGGTCATAAGTTTCCTGTTAGACCGTTCGTGATGACCTTAGGCGGTTTCGATATAGTCCTAGGAATGGACTGGTTAGTGGCTTACGAGGCGAACATTGTGTGTCGCAAGAAGATGATTAGACTGATAGCGCCTGACGGGAGTTTGGTGACGGTCTATGGCGATCGAGTTACGACGATACCTAAAGTGATTTTGATGGTGGTGGCGGGAAAATGCATGAGGCGTGGGTGTAGTTCCTACCTAGCCTACATGAAGGATGTTGATACGCCAACACCATAACTGTCTGATGTACCGGTTGTGCGTGACTTTCCTGATGTGTTCGCAGAAGATTTACCAGGTGTGCCACCGGACCGCAAGATCGAGTGCCAGATTAACTTGATACTCGGTGTCCAACCTGTTGCTAATCATTATACTGAGTATCTCTCCATGGGGTGCTCCGGTCTTAGTCGTGAAGAATAAGGATGGTAGTATGAGGATGTGTATTGACTACCATTAGTTGAATAAGTTGACGGTGAAGAATCGGTATACATTACCAAGAATTGATGACTTGTTTGATCAGCTCCAAGGTGCCAGTTGGTTCTCAAGGATAGACCTTCGATCTGGTTACCATAAGTTGAAGGTGAAGGAGCAAGATATTCCTAAAATAGCTTTTCGCAAGCGTTATGGACACTACGAGTTTCTCGTTATGTCTTTTGGTCAGACCAACGCACCAGCTGCTTTTATGGACTTGATGAATCGAGTGTGTCGGCCGATATTCGATAAATCAGCGATTGTGTTCATCGATGATATCTTGATTTATTTGAAGAGCGAGGAGGAGCATGCCGATCACATTCGAGAGGTGATAAAGACATTGAAAAAAGAGAAGTTGTATGCCAAGTTCTCCAAGTGCAAGTTCTGGTTGTGCGAAGTCCAGTTTTTGGGTCACGTGGTGAATCCTGAAGGGATTATGGTAGACCCGGCTAAAGTAGAAGTTGTGATGCAATGGAAGTCTCCAAAGACGCCATCCGATATCCGTAGTTTCTTGGGGTTGTCCGACTATTATAGAAGATTCATTCAAGACTTCTCTAAGATAACTTCTCCATTGACCAAGCTAACCCGAAAGGATGTGAAGTTTTTATGGGGTCAAGAGCAATAGAATGCTTTCGAAGAGTTAAAGGCAAGGATGACTCAAGCTCCTGTTCTGTCGTTACCCGAAGGAAGCAAGGATTTGGTGGTTTATTCAGATGCTTCTTACTCGGGGTTGGGTTGCGTACTGATGCAGCGAGGAAAGGTTATAGCCTACGCATCCCGACAGTTGAAGGTCATGAGGTTAACTACCCTACTCATGACTTGGAGCTAGCAGTTGTGGTCTTCACGTTAAAGATTTGGAGGCACTACCTATACGGGACAAAGTACACTATCTTCACTGACCACAAGAGCTTGAAGTACTTCTTCGAGCAGAAAGATTTGAATATGATGCAAAGGCGATGGTTGGAACTTATAAAGGACTATGATTGTGAAATCCATTACCATCCGGGCAAAGCTAACGTAGTGGCGAATGCCCTTAGCCTGAAGGAGAGACCCGAGCCAATTCGGGTGAAGGCTTATCAATTGATTATGACCTCAGACGTGATGAAGCAGGTCAAGGAGTTTCAAGATGAGGCATTGAAAGAAGATCGTCTTAACTCTGAAACGATGAGAGGTCCAGTCATGGAGTTGGCTGAAAACACTCTCGGTGTTAGAACCCGATTCGGAAGAATGTGGATTCCATGTTATGGGGATTTACGTGCAAAGATTATGGAAGAAGCTCATAAGACTCGATACTCTGTTCATCCCGGTGCTACAAAGATGTATCATGATATGAAGAAAGATTATTGGTGGCCGGGCATGAAGCGTGACGTAGCGGAGTATGTGAGTAAGTGCCTTACTTGCCTACAAGTGAAGGTAGAGCATCAGAAGCCATACGGGAAGATCCAACCTTCGGATATACCCAAGTGGAAGTTGGAGCATATTACCATGGACTTCATTACGAAGCTACCGTGTACCGCGAGAGGGTATGATGCCATATGGGTGATAGTGGACTGTTTGACGAAAAGTGCTCACTTTCTACCTATCCGCAAAATGTACTCATCCGAGAGGTTGGCAGATCTATTCATCAAAGAGATTGTAACTCATCATGATGTGCCTGTGTCTATTGTGTCTGATCGTGACACCCGGTTCACATCCATGTTTTGGAAGAGATTTCATGATGCGATGGGGACGTGGTTGCATATTAGCACGGCTTATCATCCACGGACGGATGGTCAGTCGGAGAGAAACATTCAGACGCTAGAGGATATGCTTCGTGCATGCGTCATTGATTTTGGAGGAGGTTGGGATGACCACTTACCGTTAGCTGAATTCTCATACAATAACAGTTATCATGCCAGCATTGGTATGCCTCCTTATGAGATGCTATACGGTAGGAGATGTAGAACCCCCGTTTGTTGGGGTGATATCGGTCAGAAGGTGTTGGGGAGCATTGAAGTGATCGAGGCTACGACTAAGAAGCTAGAAAAGATCAAAACCTTTATGAAGGCAGCCAAAGATAGGCAGAAGTCGTATGCCGACAAAAGACGTAGAACGATTGAGTTCAAGGTGGGTGATAGAGTTATGTTGAAAGTCTTACCTTGGAAGGGTATCATTCGGTTCCGAAAGCGGGGCAAGTTGAGCCAGAGATACATAGGGCCTTTCCGAATCATTGCTCGTGTAGGAGAGGTGGCCTATAGGTTGGAGTTGCCCGATGAGTTAAGTGGAATTCACCTGACATTCCATGTATCTCATCTTGCAAAATGTCTAGCCAATGAAGATATGGTCATACCACTGGAGGATATTGAAGTAGATGAGTGGCTCAATTATGTGGAGCAACCAGTGGCGATCATTGATCAAAAGGAAAAGAGGTTACGGAATAAAGTGGTTCCCCTGGTGCGTGTACAGTGGAAGCACCGAAAGGGATCCGAGTCTACGTGGGAGACTGAAGAAGAGATGAGGCAGCATTACCCACATCTATTAGAGGAATGACAGGTTTCAGGGACGAAACCTATATAACGGGGGTGGACTTGTAACACCCGGAGATTTTAAAAGATGTAAAAAGAAGAGTAAAAGAAGGAAATGAAATAAAACCCAATTTGAGGGGTTAAAAGTGTGCAAAGGACAAAATATTATTTAATATTTGTACAAAAAGGTGATGGCCGCCCACACCTTCCTGCACATTTCAATTCAACTGGATTTTAGAGAGAGAAAGTAGATTTTTCGGGTTTTTGAAGAAGGAAGAAGAGGAAGGATTTGAATTCAAGGTAAGAATTCATGTTTTGAAGTGTTCTTGGCTAGTTATAGCCTCGGTTTTGTGCTTATGTTTGTGTTTTGGTGTTCGGTTGTGTGTGTTTTGGTGGGTTTTAGGTATTTGAGCTCCTAGCATATGGGTTTGAAGGAAGTCATACTCAAAGTTGCATAAGGTGAGTTCTAGAACCACCTTTTTACTTGTTTTTACTGAATTTTGGGGCTGGAAATGCATGAATGAATGTTTTCATAAATGGGTATTTATACCCGTATGTTCATGTGTATGTGTTTATGGGTGGGGTATGAATTGGGTCTATTATGATGATTTGATTATGTTATGAGCCTTTTTCATGTTGTTTGGTATGTTAGAATTAGGCTTGAACATGTTCGGATTTGATTTGGGGACTGAAATGATGATTGTTAGTTAAGTTAGTTGCTCATGCGCCTAAGTCCCATGCGCCTGAAGTTCATTCGCCCAAATAGTTCCCATGCGCCTAGGATTATGCCTGAATTGACTAAGTGTTCCCCATGCGCCCAACTGCCTATAAGCATAATTGCCCATGCGCCTAAGTCAGGCTCATGCGCCTGCATAGTGCCCATGCGCCCAGAATGTTGACCAAAATAGCTAAGTGTTGGCCATGCGCCCATATAGTGCTCATGCGCCTGAAAGTTTCCCATGCGCCTAAGTGTTCCTATGCGCCTGAAAGGTCATGCGCCTGCATAGTGCTCATGCGCCTAAAGACTTCGAATATTTTCTGAAATTTTGGGAAAAAGGAAGTTTTAGGCTTTGACTTGGGATATTTCCGGGGGTGATGTAAGGTGATTATATAATCATGTATGATGTTGTATGTGATGTTTATGATGTTATGCATGGTTATGTATGTTTCTTTATGTTCCTTATTATGTATGTTTCCGTGGCCTTGCGTGTTATGATGATATCAATGAACATAAAGTATTATGTAATGAAAGCGGAAGGTAATGATGAATGAAAAGTGGAACTTAAGGAAATAATGAATGCATGCATAATGAGTAATGAAAAGTATTGCAAGCACTGTAAGGAGGTTCACACCCAATGAAGGGTGTTAACTCAACGGTGTGCGTCTTAGCTACCCCAGAAGGATGCACACTGGGTCCAATATTTGTGATTGACCATATGGATGGGACTCTTGTCGCTTACCCTAGGTACTGGAGTCAGCTTCGTGCACAATGTTCGGGGTCTATGATAGACCTCAGGCCCAGTAACCAGCTTCGTGCACAATCTTCGTGGTATAGCACATGGCATTGGTCCGGAATGTAAGTAAGGAAGATAATGATGAATGTACGAAAGATAAGTAAGGAAGAAAATGAATGAACGAATGTTAATGATGATGAAGGAATGTTAATGAACGCTGATAAAAGATAATAATAAGATTATCTATTTGTACGTATGATGCATGATCGCATATGAAAGTAAAGAACGGTTTTAAATGGAAGAAAAGGTACTTTATTTTATAAAACTAGAACTCACTCAGCAACGCTGACTTTTATGTGTTTCCAGTTGGCAGGTGAATGTTTCTGACGATGGCACGGGGCAGCTACTTGGCATTTTTGGATGACATCCATTTTGTTAAAGATGATGTTTGAAAGTAATAGATGACACTCAAATGTCTAAACCAATCCTGGGATGGTTTTATGAAACTAATACAATTCATCTAATGCTTGTGAGAGATGAAGATGACTAGAATAAGGATATGATTTGTCTTTTTGGAGTGTTTGAATTGAAACTTCTACATCCAAGTTACATTTCATTTTTGTCTAATCAGAAGTTTGAACAAGTATCATCAGAAGTAGCAGAAACTGATAGAAAATATTTCATGACTATAATTAAGGTAATGAATGTTGCCATGGAGCGAATTTCTTTAAGGAAAGCTCTGGCATATGCAAACATAGTCAAGAAAGACATTCAGAATATAGAGTTTATGAGAATATCAAGTAAAGGAGTTTTGGAGATACACTCGAAAGATCACTCAAGTCTAATAGAATTATATGCCAACATCGACATAGCTAGTCTGTCAAAGGAAACTTTGCTTGTGATGGATGCTATGGAGATTTTAACAAACGAATCAAAGCCTGAACAAGGAATTTTGGCTGGCAAGTTCAAGTCCACAATTAAGAAAGCATTAAGAGAACTAGAGCTGTACAAATAGAAATCCGATGTTCAAGATAAAAAAAGAACCTGAAGATCTTTTTGACTGAAGACGACATGCAAATCTTAGGGGGAGTATTGTTGGAGCTCTTGAAGATTAGCATTTAGTCTTTATATTTTGTTTTTGTCATAGCATAGGGACTTATTTGTAAATATATGTTCCTTAGTTTCTTTATTTAGTATAAATAGGATATTATGTATTTTTGTGCAGGTAGACTTTTGAAAAAATACTATTAGAACTCTCTCAATTGTACATTGTATCCGTTTACAAACTATCAATGAAACTTCTATGAATTTTTGATATATTTGCATTTGTTGATTATATTATTCATATAATTGATAATTGCATCATAACATCAACACAGATCGATCCATTTAAACCTATCAAAGCTCACACTACTGGAAGTCCTGAAAACTTAAACATCTCAAGAAACAATGGAGCTTCAACAAGTTGTCAACAAACTAAGCCTCAAAACTTATCAGCTGACAATTCTAGCATTCAACACCAAGCTAATGGAGACAGTGATCTGTTGGTACATGCAACTATTGATGTTGTCACACATTCATTCAATCAGCCCTCATTGAATGAGTGTAAGACATCAGCTGGAAATGCTACTCAAAATCATGAGCAAAACTTCTCCAACTTGGATCTATCTATGCAACTAGATGTGATTCCTAGGCTTAGGATACATAACACTCATCCAGCTGAGAACATCATTGGGTCATGCTTTCTCTCTCAAATGGAACCCAAAAATATGGAAGAATCTCTCAAGGACAACAATTGGGTTGAATCAATGCAATAAGAGTTGCTTTAATTTAAGAGACAAAAGGTATGGAACTTGTGTCCATTATCACCTGGTCAAGTCCCTATTGGCACTAAGTGTGTGTTCAAAAATAAAAGGGACTAAAGAGGTTTGATCATAAAGAACAAATCAAGACTTGTGGTTCAAGGACACACATAAGAGGAAGGCATAGCTTATATTGCTGTCTTTGCACCTGTTGCAAGACTTGAGGCTGTGAGAATCTTCCTTGCTTGTGCAGCATCCAAGAACTTCACAATCTATCAACTTGATTTCAAACGCGTATTCCTGTATGGGAATATCGATAGAGAAGTCTATGTGTGTCAGCCACCTGGATTTGAAGACCCACAGCACCCCAACTATGTGTGTAAATTGGATAAAGCTCTTTATGGGTTACACCAGGCACCTAGGCTGTGGTGTGAGACACTGTCTCAGTTTCTTCTAAAGCATGGCTATATCAGAGGGACCATAGACAAGACATTGTTCATAAAGAAGTTTGGGAAGGACATATTGCTTGTACAAGTCTATGTTAATGACATCATATTTGGTTCCTTAAATAACCAAATGTGCAAAGAGTTTGAAAGCATTATGAAAAGGAAGTTTGAGATGAGTTCCATGGGAAAGATGGATTTCTTCCTTGGAATTCAAGTGAAGCAGATGGAAGAATGGTTCTTCATAAATCAATCTAAGTATGTCAAGGATATCTTAGAAAGATTTGAGATGAAAGTTTGTAAGCCTGCCAAGACATCTATACCCATAAATCACAATCTCTGTCCTAATTCTGAGGGGGAGGATACTGATCAGCATTGATACAGGGAAATTATTGGATTTTTGATGTATCTCACAGCAAGCAGACCTGATATCATGTTTGCAACTTTCATCTGTGTAAGATATCAGGCTGCTCCTAAGGTGTCTCACCTAAATGTTGTCAAGAGAATTCTTAGATACCTCAGAGGAGCTCCCAAACTGAGTCTTCGGTATCCTGGGAATAAGGATTTCAATCTCTACGGTTATACTGACAATAATTATGATGGTTGCAACATAAACAAGAAATCCATATCAGGAGGATGTCAATTTCATGGTGGAAGGATCAACTCCTTGCAATGCAAAAAAGCAATCATGTGTCTCTACATCAATTGCTGAAGCTGAATACATTGCTATTGCAAGCTGCTGTGCTCAGGTGCTAAGGATTCAAAATCAAATGTTAGACTATGGTTTCAACTTCATGGAGACTTCTATTCATATAGACAACAAGAGTGCAATTTCTATCACAAAGAATCCAGTCAAGCACTCAAAGACAAAGCATATCAACATCAGGTACCATTTCATTCAAGATATTCATGAGAAAAATTTATCAAACTAGTCAAAAGTTAATTCAAATGAACAATATGCTGACTTATTCACTAATGTTTTTGATGAACAAAGATTTGAATACTTAGTCACAGCTATTGGGATGATTAACATTAATTAGTCAATCTCTTTTGAAACCCTTTTCAAAATGTGTCTTGTCTATGTTGTCTTTATTCAATCTAAGCCCTGTTACAAAAGTGTTTGTATAAAAAAAAATTCTAAGTATGAATTCTTTCGAAGAGAAATTTACCCTCGGAAGAAAACTTTATGTATCTTCCAAAGACAAATTCCACTACGCAAGTATTCTCTTCCGAAGAAGTTTTTCTCCTCAGAAGAAAATTTGATCATATATCAAATCCACTTCCGAAGCTTACAAACTTCTTTTCTTGGAAGACCACATTACTCTCGAAAGCACACTTGTCTTTAAGACATGGCTTGCCTTCGAAAGTAAAAGTGGCTTCGGAAGACATTACTGAGAAACTTAACAGTTTTCTCTCAGAAGCAATTTTACTCTCGGAAGAAAACTTTACTATGTAATGGAAATCTACGGCCCCACTCTGTAAATATAAGATTTTATGAATGTGTCGAAATATTTTTAAATGGTTTATCTTACCGCCTTGTCAAATCAAACCGAAACTGTCCTTTAACCTTATCAGTTTGATCTTTTCACCCCCTATTTATAAACTTCCGACTCTCTTTTTTACATTCTTTGCTTCACAAAAGCCCCAAAATTTCCACTATCTTCTTCTCCACTCACTCTCAAATTCCATCAATCAAACAGTTCTTTACCAATAATGGCCTTAAATCTCCAACATAATCAGGTTGATATCCTTGATTCTTCAAAGGATGCCAACTTCGCCCCAATCATTCGATTTCTATCACAGTTTGCATACTTCATCACCCTCACTATTAATCCTACCATCTACTCAAACCACATGGCCGAATCATAGGGCAATGGTCAAAGCAACCTTATTAATGATGAAATGGTAATCAGATCGAGGATCTGCGGGCAAGAAATTGTCATCATTGAAAGAACCATTAGGAGCATCTAGAACTCCATCCATGAGAAGGTGCCCCCACTGAATTCCCCAAGTCTGATTTGGAGGATACTTACATTCAAATGGGATACGGTGGCGATTTGAACAATCAACTGTCTACAAGTTCAATTTCTCTTACAACTGGAAGTGATAGGATCAGCGATCTAAGTTTGATCAATTAGAGTTGAATCGCAGCGGAATTAGAACAAGAATTAGACAAATATAGCAAGAACACAATAGATATTCAATGGAACAGTACACAGTTATAGAGAAAGAGGGTTTTCTACAAAAGGGATAATATCATTCATGCACAAATGCTTCGGTATGGCGGCCGCTAAGCTTCGCACATTACAATTAGGTCAACATTCCTTATATAAAGGAATGTGATGTCTACTGATGTCACTTGATAGTGACATCTAACAGAATTATTACAAACAACTGAAAGTAATCAAACTACTGAGAATGTTCATAACAACTGAGAACATCTCAGAGTATGCTAAGTACAAGATGAAACTAAAACTACTGAAACTACAAGTACTAATTACAAGAAACATAAAACTACTAAAAGGAAACCATCACAACTACTGAAGAGGTCTTCTTCAGCTGTTGTGACAACATCTGAAACTTGGTCTTCAGTCTTTGTCTTCAGCTCTTGTCTTCAGACTTTGTCTTTAGCCCTTTCACTTCAGACTTTGTCTTCAGCTCTTTCACTTCAGACTTTGTCTTCAGACCTTGTTATCAGTTGATGTCTTCAGCTGTTGCAAACTACTTCAGTTGTTGTAATGTCTGTAGGACTTAAAGGTTTTTCTGATCAGGCTCATTGGTTCTTTTGGTCCAACAAACTCCCCCTGAACCAATGCAGCCAAAACCTTTAAGCTTATTGAGGTCCCACTTATTCTTGGCAGAAATACTCTCTTGATCAGCTTCAGAGATATCAGATAAGCACAGGCCAGGGAACAGGTTTCAGTAGATGTGAATGTCAAAGGATGGAAGGGAACTCTGTCTTGGGGAACTGGACACAGAGCTGTTATCCCAACCATGAAACCTACTTCCCATTGATGAGTCTATAAGACTCTCTGACGTAGGCCTCAAGGAGAACAACTTGTTCCTCCTTAGTGAGTTCTTCTGCTTCTCCTTCGAAGAAGAACTCTGGGCCATAGTACTCTGATAGGTACTTTACTGTCTTTCCATTTTTCAACTCAACAGGTTATCTCTCTGTAAGCAAATTCATCTGGGTGAGTCCCTTCTAATAACAACTGGAGTTCATTTTTCTTGATCTCTTCAAGCCTCTTGTATAACAACCCCTTCTTGACCATTTTGTTCTCCATTAGAGTTTGAGGGGTCATCTTTGACTTGTAGGCTCTCTTGAAGTCTTCAAGTATCTCCCAGGGTGAGACTACAATGGCCAAATAATAACAGCATCTATGGTCTTTCTCACTTGGCCATTGTATCTACTTGGTATGGATTTCTTATGAATTCTAGAACTAACCCTGGGGTCTGGCAAATCCTTACTCTCTCCTTTTGATATTGAAAGGTATGCCTGAGAGCATACAGCCTTTGAGCGTGTTTCTTCATGGCTTGTATAGATGATGACTGAGGAAACTCTTTGTCAACCATCTTCAAAAGTTGCTCATCGTGCTGTTTCTGCTGTTCTTCTTCTTCAATCTTAACTTTCACCATTTGCCTCTGAAAGTCTGGTGTGATCATTTGTTGACTTCTGGGCTCAGGTATTTTTAGAACAGCAGAGATTGGCAGACTGTCTTCTTCATCATCTTCTTCTTCTTCTTCTTCCATCCTCAACACCCTTCTCCTCCTTCTGGGTGCATCATTGGATGTGGTTTGAGGTGGTTTTGGGGTAAGGGAGTTGGTTTTGAGGGTTGAGTTGGTTTAAGTTTAGGTTTAGGGATTGGTTTGGAGAGTTGTGGGGTTGGTTGTTTTTGAGTGGGAGTTTGGGAAGGCTGATCTAGCATTTTTGTGGTAAGTTTGGCTTTGGAAAGCTTGGCCATATCAGTTCTCTTCCCAGCACCTGCTTCATCTAAGGCTTCGATAATCAACCCCTTATTGAATGCTTCAGAAGCACAGATTCTGGTGGTTATTGCCAGAATACTGTCTCTGGTCCATGATTTAATCTCAATTAATGATCTTCCCAAGTATTTTGCAATAAACCTGATCATTATCTCCAACCTCTCCCTTTCCATCACACTGTAACTGGCCCATCTCTCTTGTATCTCTTTAATCTCCAGCCTTCTGATCTCAGTGTCTAATGTAGCTGTATCAAAGCCTTGTCTGAAGAGTTGGTCTATTATTCTGTCCATTGATCTGCTGTGAGCTTCATCAGCTTCTTTAATCAGATCTTCCAATGATTTCTCTTCATCAGGCTTTTGAGTTTCAGCACTTTTCTTTCTCTTGTATGTGATCAGCTGTTTTTCCTTTTCTAACTCCTTTTCTTTCTCTTGTTGTTTTCATCTTCCACTCTCTTTCTCTTTCTTTCTTTCACTGCCTTAGACTCCCCCTTTTTGGGTGCATTGGGTTCAGGGGTTTGAATGGCAGAAAGCTTCTTTTGCACAGCATCATCAACAAGTGTTTGTAGATTTGAGGAGATCCTCTCATCAATGGCTTTATGCACAATCTCATTGATGATGGGAGTGATGAGAGGTAAGGAATGTTGAAAGGTAGCAACCATCTGCTCAGAGGGGTTCTGTCCCTGAGAGGTGGTGCCAAAAGCAGTGGCTGGTGGCTCAGTTGAGTGTAGTGGCTGAGTGTTTGGTGAACCTTCAGATGAAGGTGCCATCTGTGGGTTTATTGGGGCAGATGGACTTTGATCCTGAGACATTTTGGCAAGCAGTTCTTTGAGTCTGCTCACCTCAGCCTCAAGGATTGTGTTATGGGCTAAGACATCGAAGAAAAAGCCCAGGTCATCATCAGTCTTTGCTGAATCACCTGACCTCCTGATTGAATCAGGATGTACATGCCCTGAGTGTAGATCAGTTGTAGCATGTGCCCCTTGTTCTTGGTTCTGGGGACTTCCTGCCTCAGGACTGAGTCCTTCATCGGCAGTTGCCTCTGGTGAGGTCTTAGAGATGTTACCAACTGCATCCTGTTCATTTGCTGAATCAGTAGAAGTGGCAGCCTCACCAGATGTTCTAACCTCCTCCTCTACACGGGGAGATTGAACATTATAACCCCTGTGCTGTGGGTTATCAGCAGCATTTTGGTCCTCTTCCTCAGCTGTTGAGGTTCTCCCCATTGTAATTGGTTTCTGGGGAGGAGGAGAGGAATGCAGCTGACTCAGCACTTGTGCAACTATAATGGTTGGGCTTTGAGGGGCGGTTGCATTTGGAGATAGGTTTGAAGCAGATTGCACCCGGGGTGACTGGTGCTCTTCAATGGTAACCTTCTCAATTGAGATAGGTTCCAGCATTGTGGTATCCCCAATTATGGTTGCATCAGGATCCTGTTGAGAGGATGCCTGAGCGGCTAGGGCTGGTGGAGTCTTTGACACTACTGGGGGGTTAGAACCAGTAAGTGTTTCCTGTATTGGTGGTACAGGGGCATCCTCAGGGGACTCATCTCCCTGAGTAGCCTTTTTGGGCTTTTTGGTGTTGGGTTTGGTGGGGACTTTGGATCTGGAAGTGGAGGCTGTGGGTTCCCGCTGCTTGGGTTTTAGCAGCCGGGCAGCCCCTTTCAGTGTAGGGTCAGAGTTGTGCCTGGAGTATACTTCAGGCAATACAGCCGGAGCAGGGACTCCAAGGCCAACAAGGCCGTCTGATTTTAGCTGATTTAAAATTATGGCCATGAGAAACCTGGGATATAATATCCATCTGTTTGCCACAGGTTTCAAAGCCAGATCCTTTAGTTCCATGAAAACTATCTCAGAAAAATTTAGATTTTGTCGTTCAAAGATAGAGTATAATACCTGTTGCCATCGGGAGGACATCTGATCCCATGAGGAGGTTTTTGATGCAAGGCAGACATTCACCATGTGGAATATAAGACGTTCAGCATCATGGAAGTGCTTCTTCAGAATGGTGGTAGCACTTAAGTCTCCTTCATACCCGTTATTGATGAAAGACATATCAGTTGTGCCTTTCGGGTATTCTGTGACACAGGTGGCATCATGTAGATTTAGGGTTTGTCGAATGATGTCTGGAGTGATGACCACCTGTTTCTGGTTAACCAACGACTGGAGAGTGATTTGGCTATCATTCTCACCAGTTTGCACAGAGACGTTGGTCCAGAATTGGCTTAGGGAATCGGGGTATATGGTAGGATTCAGAAGAAAAGCGGTTCGGTACTGGGAATCTACCATAAGATCGATGGCATTATCAAATTTGTTCCAAAAGGCCGATTTCGAGAGGTAGGCAACACAGTTGTGTCTGGGTTTGAGTTTCATGGTCGCCATTGTTGAGAGAGTGAAGGACATAAAACGGCTAATGAAACGTTTGAAAGTAGGTTTAGGTATTTATAGGGTAAGAAAAGGCTGATATAAAACGACTGAAAGTGTTGGTGCTGTCATCAGTTGTTTGAAAACAACTGAAGACCTGGTTTTAACTTTCAGAAGTTGTAACAACTGAAGACTTGGTATTAGTCATCAGTAGTTGTGAAACTACTGAAGACATGGTTTTGGCTTCAGGTGTTGTAAACAACTGAAGATTTGGTGTTAGTCATCAGTAGTTGTAAAACTACTGAAGACATGGTTTTGGCTTCAGTTGTATGAAGTGAAACAGCAGTTGTAGAAACAACTGAAGAGAAAAGTTTCTCATCAGCTGTTGTCGTCAATTCTTAGCTCATCAGCTGTTTCATTCTGACCTCAACACTTATCAGACTTTTTATCTGATTTTCAGACGTTTCATTGGTCATCAGTACTTATCTGTTATACTGACATCAGTAGTTGTAACTACATCAGTAGTTGTAACAACATCAGTTTTTTTTTTTTTCAACAGATAGAGTACTTCAGTACTTTTAAGTAATTTAGTCTTCAGTAGTTATGAAAACTACTGAGGATAAAAGAACTTATCAGTACTTATTGTGACAATAGTATACGAATGCTCATCAGTACTTGTTGACTGAGATCATCAGCAGTTGTCACTTATTCTAGCTGCAGCATACCAAGCCTTAACACTAGGTTTTGGAAAGTTGAACTGTCCAAAGGCTTAGTAAATATGTCTGCAAGCTCATCAGCACTAGGAACTTTGGATCAATCAGACCTTTTTCAAAACAATCCCTAATAAAATGGTGTCTGATCTCAATATGTTTGGTCCTAGAGTGCTGGACTGGATTCTTGACAATACAAAGAGCTGAAGCACTATCCATTAGTAATGGAGTCTTAGTCTCTGTAATGCCATAATCCAATAATTGATTCTGAAGCCAGAGTACCTGAGATGTACAACTTGCAGCAGCAATGTACTCGGCTTCAGCAGTGGATGTAGCAACAGATGTTTGTTTCTTACTCTGCCAAGAAACCAAACAGTTGCCTAGGAATTGACATCCCCAGAAGTTGATTTTCTAGTTAATTTACACCCTGCATAGTCACTATCAAAAAAGCAACTAATTTGCAAGAGTGCCCAGTGGAATACCAAAGACCTAGAGATTGAGTACCTTGCAGATATCTAAAGATCCTCTTGACTGCAATCAAATGAGACTCTTTAGGAGCAGCCTGAAATCTAGCACAAACACAAGTTGCAAACATAATATCTGGTCTAGAAGCTGTTAAGTACATCAAGGACCCAATCATACATCTGTAAAGTGTTTCATCAACAGCTTTACCTTTCTGATCTGCATCCAGTTGTGTGGTGCTGCACATGGGAGTAGAACAGGGCTTACAGTTTTGTAAATCAAACTTTTCCAAAAGACTCTTTGTGTATTTTGACTGATGAATGAAAGTTCCATCAGCCTTTTGTTTGATTTGCAAACCTAGAAAGAACTGTAATTCTCCCATGGCACTCATTTCGAATTTTTGTTGCATCAACTTTGTAAATGCATCACACAACTGTGGATCAGAGGATGCAAAAATAATATCATCAACATAAATTTGAACAAGGAGCTTATGCTGACCCACTTTCTTAATGAACAAAGTTTTATCTATGGAGCCTCTAGTGAAATTATTCTGAAGAAGAAAATTTGACAGTGTTTCATACCAGGCTCTAGGAGCTTGTTTCAACCCATAAAGAGCCTTATCAAGTTTATACACCCAATCAGGATGTTTATTATCCTCAAAACCTGGTGGTTGACACACATAAACCTCTTCTTTTATTTTACCATATAAAAATGCACTTTTGACATCCATTTGAAAAACTTTAAGATTGTGGAATGCAGCATAGGCTAAGAACAATCTAATTGCCTCCAGTCTGGCTACAGGGGCAAAGGTTTCATCATAATCAATACCTTCTTCTTGTGAAAACCCCTGGACAACCAGTCTGGCCTTGTTCTTGACAATTTGCCCATTTTCATCTGTTTTATTCCTAAACACCCATTTAGTGCCTATTGCACACTTACCTGGGGGTAGAGGAACCAGTTCCCACACTTGCTGCTTTTTGAACTGAAGAAGCTCAAGCTGCATGGCATCAACCCATCCATTGTCTCTTAATGCAATATGATAGTTCTTTGGCTCTTGCTGACTGATGAAGAGAGCATAGAAGCAGAAGTTGGACACTTGACTTCTAGTTGAGACACCAGCATTGATATCACCAATGATTTGAGACATTGGGTGATTCTTCAGCTCTTGGTACACTATGAGATCTGTGCAAGTGTTTGTAGCACGCTCAGCAGCAACAGATGTTGATCCAGATTCTTGAAACCAAGTATTAGATGGCAAGTCAAATGAAGTAGAGGATTCAGAAATCTCATCAGCATTTGTTGTGGATGGTGCTACTGAAGCTACAGGAACATCAAGTTTAGTAGACTCAGGCAGTTGATCACTAAACTTGAATAGGTGAGTACTGGGATCATCATCAACATCAGTACCACCAGATGGATGACTAGCTGCAGAAGGTGATGAATTCACATGATCTGCAACAGCTGGAGGCTGATAAGGAACATATTGCAGTATGTCCAGATCAAACAACTCCACAGGGTTTTGTGGGATTTTGTCCTTAGGAGATTCATTGAACTTCACATGCAAGGTTTCTTCAACCATCTTTGTTCTGCAGTTGAACACTCTGTAAGCCTTGCAAGTGGATGAATACCCAACAAAATACCCTGCATCCACCTTAGAATCAAACTTTTGGAGTTGATCCTTTGTGTTGAGAATGTAACAAGGACACCCAAATGCTCTGAAGAATGAAATTAGAGGAGCCAAATGATGTAGAACTTCATAAGGAGTCTTCATCAACCTCTGATTCACTAAAGCTCTATTTTGCACATAGCATGCTGTGTTGACAGCTTCAGCCCAAAAGGTCAGTGGCAAACCAGAGTCAGCCAACATGGACCTTGCAGCTTCAATTAGGGTCCTGTTCTTTCTCTCCACTACTCCATTTTGTTCTGGAGTCCTTGGGATGCTATACTGCCTCTTGATTCCTTTTGAAAGGTAGAAATCATCAAGTGTATGGTTTCTAAATTCAGTTCCATTATCACTTCTTATACACTTGACTGATAGGGAATACTGCTTCTCAACATACAACACAAAGTTAATAATTGTCTGAGCAGCCTCATCCTTTGAATGCAAGAAGAAGGTCCATACAAATCTGGAGTAATCATCCACAATTACCAGACAGTATTTCTTCTTTGCCATGCTCATTACTCTCACAGGACCAAAGAGATCCATGTGCAGTAATTGCAAGCAGGCAGTGGACTTTGGTTCTTCTATAGGAGGGAATGAAACTTTGTGTTGTTTTCCTTTTAAACAAGCAGTGCAGGTTTCATCACAGTGGAACTCCTTTATTGGTAGACCTCTCACTAAACTATTGTGGATCAGCTGATTCATGTTTTTGAGATTAACATGACCCAGCCTTCTATGCCACAGTTTAGATTCCTGAGGAGAGGCCTTGGAGAACAGGCAAGGATGACCTTTTAAATCAATCTTCTTTGACAAATCCAAGGCATATACTCTTCCTATCCTGTTGGCCTTCAGGAGAGTATGTTCATCCAATACCTTGTCAATCAGCCTCAGAACTTTGGAAGACAGAATCCGGCAGTTCTGGCTTGTGAAAAGTGCAACATGCCCTTTATCACACATCTGACTGACACTCAGTAGATTATACTTGAGATTCTCCACATGGTTAACATCATCAAATCTGATTTCTCCATTTGACACAAATCCTTTCCCGATGATGTAACCCTTAGCATCATTTCCAAATGAGACAAATCCCTTCTTTCCTTGAGAGTAGTCATTAAGAAGAGAACTGCTCCCAGTCATATGCATAGATCCTCCACTGTCTACATACCAGATGCTTCTTTGGCATGCTGAAGAACCCTGCATTTATCATAAGAAACTAGTTAGCTTTAGAGACCCAAACCTTTTTGGTTTTGGGTCTGTTTTCATCAACAGATTTAACCATAACTTGTTTCTCATGATTAACAGCTGATGAAGGTGGAGATGGTGCTGAAATGGATTTCTTAGATTTGGGCTTGGATTTCCTTTTCAGTGGTTTGATCACAGGTGCATCTAGTTGGTTAACTCTCCCCAACAAATGCTGAACCATCATAACAAGTTGTGTCTGATTTGTTGCTAAAGCCTTCAGCTCATTTGACACATCAGTACTTGTTTTTGATGAGTTCCTGTGACCCACCATTCCTCCTTCTTGAAATTCACAGACTTAGTCTGATGTTTATCATGAGGAACACTATCAGCTGTTTTCTGATAAACCCCATCCTTCTTTTGGATTTTGGCGAGGCCTTGGGTTTATCAGTTTGAGATGACTGTGGTACAAACTTGGTCTCAAACTCATTTTTCATTTTATTAATCTCTTCTTTAATGAGCTTATCTCTGTTGAGTTTGGAACCCTTTTTGTACCAGCATTCATCAGATAGATGATTGAATTTACCACATATTTCACATGGCTTATTCTTCATCTTGGATTGATCAACTGCTGAAGTGGAAACTACTGAAGGTGTGATCTTCAGTACTTTCCTCCTTTCAGTACTTGTGTTAAGTACTGAAGGATCGGTAACAACTGAAGACTTGTTCTTCAGCTGTTCTCTATCCGTCCTGAAAGACCGTATGATAGATTCCTCAGCAGTTGTTAATCCTTTTATTTCAGCAGATTTGAAATGCTTTTCAGATGTTGTGACTTGCCCTTCAGTACTTGGAGTACTTTGAGGGACAACATCTGAATTGCTCAGCTTCATGTGTTTATCAGCATTTAAACCATCAGGCAATTGATTTGCTGAGATCTTAACACTGACTTCATCCTCTAATTTTGTATTATCATTTGAGGATGAATCACATGATGATGTGGTTTGGAAATTACTTTCACCTTCAGATTTTACTATTGATTTTGAAGTAAAATCAGTAGGTGGTGCAGTATGATTGTAACCTATTCCAAACTTCACATTTGAAGCTGTTTGCTTGCTGAGAAGCATTTCAAATCCCTTGCAGGATGTTACCCAGCGGTCACACTCAACTTGGGTAGCTGCAAGTGTCTCTTTGAGACTTCTGTGGTTCTCAAGTATGACCTCTACCTTAGCCTTTTCATCATTAAGTTGGCATTTAAGCTTGTAAATCTCATCATCTTTGTCATTAAGAGCAGACTCATACTCAGCTTTTCTTTTGGAAATAGTTTTCTCAAGCTCAAGATTTTGATTGATTAAAGCTACATTTGCCTCTCTAATAGAGACAAAGGCAGCTATGCATGATTCAGAACATAACTTGGCTTTAGCCTCAGAAGATACCTGGGTTACCTGTGAAGATGATGCATTGGAGCAGGAACCCTCAGTAGACTCCAGGGCCATGAGAGCAAGATTCCCAAAAGGATGTTCACCACCATGTTGACCAGCACCAGCAAATAATTGCTCATTAAAACCAGAAAGATCATCTGGTGAGCTGCTCCAGTCAACAACTCCTGGTGTGAAGAAGCTGTGATGAGGTTGAGATTGTGATGGAGATGGTTGAGGCTCAGGTAGGGCTTGAGGTTGTTGTGCTATAGGAACTTGAACTGGATTTGGCTGTGGCATGTAATAGCAGGGATATGGATATGGCATTGGACCCTGAGGGACAAAATATGCAGGAGATTGAGGTTGTGAGTGATGACCAGAACTAGCAGGATGTTGCCCTTTGTTTTGTGAACTATTGCTTGGAAAGGTCACAAAGGGTGCAGAGGAGTTAGATCCAGTTGATCTACACTCTCTTGCAAAGTGCCCAAGCCTGTGGCATTTGTGACACCTCAACTTATTCTTGTCAAAACCAACTTTGGTTTTGCCAGAGAGTCCTGGAAATTTCCTACCAGTTCTCTTGTAGAACTTTTGAGATCTGATATTGATCAAGGCCATTTGGCTCAAAATATCCATCTCTTCTAAATCATCATCAGCAATACCCATCAAATCATCCATGATAAAGCATAAATTATCACTATTACACCCAGAATGACTGTCAACACCAACAAATGCATGATCAGAACTGTTTGAAGAGAAATATATATGCTCACCATAATGGCTTTCTGATCCAGCATATTCTGACTCATGACCGACCAAGGCAGTGTTCCCTGGTACAAAATCATCAGTGAGCTTTCCTGATGATGCCAGTTTCCTTTTCTGCTCTGTCTCTCTTTCAAATGTAAGTAGTTTCCCATGGAGTTGGGTGAGAGATAGGCTATCCAGATTTGCACTGGAGCGTAGGACAATGGTATATGTGTCCCATCTCTCAGGCAGTGATCTGAGGAATCTGTTGTTCATCTGGCTGTTAGTATACTCATGCTTGACCATTTTCAGCTCAGAGATCAAGCAGGAGAAACGCTCAAACTGTTGAGTCAGTGTCTCACCCTTCCTATGAGAGAATGTCTCGTATTGTTGGGCGAGGATTTCTCTGTTGTTTGCTAAGACCTCATCAGTTCCTCCGAATTGTTCCTTCAAAGCATTCCAGAGGTCATGAGCAGTTTCATGATGCATAAGCCCAGAATAGATTTCATTAGGCAGTGCCATGGCCAGAATTCCATGGGCTTTAGCATCAATCTCAAACAGTTTACGATCTTCATCTGAGTATTGCTCCTTCTTCTTCGGAACCATTTGGTTGGTCTCCGGATTGTTCACCATAGGCTTGTGTGGACCGTGAACCACAGATGTCCAACAACCTGAACTGTTAACAGACAGGTGATGGAGCATTCTTCGTTGCCATATGTTATACTCACTCCTAACCAGCATCGGAGGCTTGGTTGAGGAGCCAGTATTGTGAGGGTCATTAGATGGAGTAGTCATTCTCAGATTCAAACCAATTCAATCAAGTTTCAACAGATTTAGCACAAAAACACAACAAACTCAATATGAACCAAGAAGAAACTCAAATTGAATAACCAGAAGCAGCAGAAGACCAATCTCTATAACCAATTCTTGCAAATATGCTAATTCGATCAAACTTTAGATATCGAAATAGCAGTTTCAATGATCAATTGTTAAACCGATCAATGATTAACCTGCTCTGATACCATTTCACAGGATCAGCGATCTAAGTTTGATCAATTAGAGTTGAATCGCAGCGGAATTAGAACAAGAATTAGACAAATATAGCAAGAACACAATAGATATTCAATGGAACAGTACACGGTTATAGAGAAAGAGGGTTTTCTACAAAAGGGATAATATCATTCATGCACAAATGCTTCGGTATGGCGGCCGCTAAGCTTCACACATTACAATTAGGTCAACATTCCTTATATAAAGGAATGTGACGTCTGCTGATGTCACTTGATAGTGACATCTAACAGAATTATTACAAACAACTGAAAGTACGCAAATTACTGAGAATGTTCACAACAACTGAGAACATCTTAGAGTATGCTAAGTACAAGATGAAACTAAAACTACTGAAACTACAAGTACTGATTACAAGAAACATAAAACTACTGAAAGGAAACCATCACAACTACTGAAGAGGTCTTCTTCAGCTGTTATGACAACATCTGAAACTTGGTCTTCAGTCTTTGTCTTCAGCTCTTGTCTTCAGACTTTGTCTTTAGCTCTTTCACTTCAGACTTTGTCTTTAGCTCTTTCACTTCAGACTTTGTCTTCAGACCTTGTTATCAGTTGATGTCTTCAGCTGTTGCATACTACTTCAGTTGTTGTAATGTCTGTGGGACTTAAAGGTTTTTCTGATCAGGCTCATTGGTTCTTTTGGTCCAACAAGAAGTTCTTGCTACACATCATTCTACATAGCCTCTCCAACAAACCAGGGGGACGGGATCAAATCCCATATGATTTGGGCTGCCTAGTCCATGGGTTTGTTAAAGGCATTCGCTTCAACTACTCATAGTTTGTGCTGAATAACCAATGAGGTAATCTCACCAGGGACCCATTCTATATGTATCCCCGGTTCATTCAACACATAATCAAATGTTAGCGAGACCAGGACAAGCTTCTATGTGAAGACATTCTAATGGTCCCTCACATGAGGCCGAGCATCTTAAAAACACTAAAGAAGGTGTCCACCAACTTCACCAGAAGATTCACTAATCTTCTTCCGGGTATGCTTGAGCCAACAGCTCCTAGTGAAATCCCTGCAAACCTAGCAGGTGGTAAACCCATAATTAAGTTCACATGCCAAAGATGCCACAAACGAACCCTTGTTCAATCTACTTTAATTGAACAAGCCCCCTCTGTTCAACCCAAAAAGACTAGAGTGGAACTCAGGGCTCCCACTCAACTAGAGGTCCAATTATCCTCTACAATTGACCTCAATATCTATGTTAAGTCTCCTCAGTCTCAACCTGATGAGCCTGTAACCCAAACCATAAGCCCTTAGGGTGAGACATTACACTCTCCTGAGCAGCCTAAAATGGACAGCCATATCACTGGCTTAGCTGCTATTGCAGAAGAGCCATTAGGTGTTGATCAAGGTCCCAGGTCAATAGATATAACCTTTTTATCCTTTCTTGACCTACTAACCCGATCTGATGAAGATATCATGTTTCATCAGGGCAGTGATGTTGATCTTTCCCACCACTCTCAAGATCAACTGAGCCTCAGGGAACCTCTGATATCTAGCCCACATCAGCTAGACCAAACAAAGGTGAGTCTAATTGGAGTAGAGGTGACTCATGTAGACTCAGCTACCACTACTAAGAGTGTCCCATTGGCCTCTTTGGATAGTGGTAACATAAGTGAGACTGAGTCTACGGCAACCTTACCAATGGCTGCCTCTTAAAGAGACATCAGTAAGTAAGGGAAACCAGGGTACCAAGAAACCACATATGGTGATGATGATGAACATAGTAGGTATGTTATCTAATCTCCTCGTGATTCTTTGAAGGAAGATGAGGGTAGTCTGAAACTTACCATTAGAGACCTACTTTCTGAAGTCTCAAACCTTGAATCAAAGGTTAAGACTTTAGAAGATAGGTCTGCCACTCATCAACTTTAGACTGGAAAAACCTCAAGGCACAACTAGCTGAGAAACAGATTGAGAAGTCTGTTAGGCATGTACCAATTTAGGTTTCTTTAAGTTTTTCCTCTAGCTCATCTACTTCTCAAGATGATGCTACCAAAAAGGGGAAGAATGTACAGAAACAAAGACATGAGAAACCCAGTCTGGCCAACACAACCTCCCTCTTTTCATTTTACCCTACACAGCAACACCCTACAACCATCTTCCCTCAACCACCTCCTATCACCATTCAAGTGAACCCAAGGATGCTTATTGACCTTAACAGATTCTTAACCAAATTCTTGATAAGCTCCTCCCTTGAACGACCTTCCCCTGATGTAGTCATTGCCTACTTTGGAGCTGAAGAGCTTCAAAGGTTAAGTGCACCACCTACTTTTGAGAAGGAAATTGGTCAACCTAAGGTCCATATTAAACCTGAGATTGACTTCAAAGGGGAAATAAGGACTGACGGCCCAGCAACTGACTTAGAAGGGACAGGTAGTGCAGTTCCAGTCTCTTTAGAAGCAAAGATTCAAGCTGCGGAAGGGATAATTGAATTGTCCTCCTTGTTCGATGACCTATTCATCACAGAGGCTATTCTTGATCTAGCCTCTGAGGTAAACGCTGAGGACATCCTCAAAATCCCTTTATCTCAAACACCACAAGTTCAACCCCACTCTCCCCAACCTGAATCCTCTAAGCCAGAATCTCCAAAGGCTGGATGTTCCTCAGATCCTAAAAGAAAAAGGAAGATGACTGCTGAGGAACTTCTAGAGGAGCAAAGGTTGGAGAAGCTAAAGAAGAAAGGAAGAATTGATACTGGGAAGCTGTTGGCTGCAAGCAGCAAAGCAGCAGTAGCTGCTCAAGAAAGTATCAATAATAGAATGAGAGTGGAGGTCAAAGACAGGCTCATCAGCCAGGGAGAAGATAATGAAAAAAATCTTCTAATCCCACTTGATGAGCTTGTGAAGATGGAGAAGGCAACCTTGCTGCAAAAGGAGAAGGAGGAAGCGACAAGGTTGGCCATAGAGGAAGATAGGAGGAGGAAGAAGGAGGAGGCACTTCGGAGGGAGAGGATAGAGAGGATAGCCTTTCTCTGCACAAGGGGCTATTCTCAAGAGGAGCTAACTCCTTATGAAAATGATATGATCTTATTTCTTTTCCACAAAGAACAAGATCAAATCAACATGGAGAGGAAGAAGGCTACCAGGAAGAAGTTGAGGGAAAAGAAGAAGAAGGAGGAGGCCCAACTTGCAGCCACAAAGAAGGTAGGAGATAAGGCTAGGATGAAAGCATATCTCAAAAGGAAACTCATCAACTGCATAACCTTGAGCGACATCAATTATGTGGAAGAGTCCATTAAGCTGAAATACAATGATGGCTTTTCATGTTCCCTCATAAGAGATGTATTCCTTGATCTTCCTAGGGGAACACTAGACCAAGCTCTTCAACTTCTTACAATCAACTCAAACACACTTAAAGAATAAGAAAAGAAGTTGAGAAGGAGATTGGTGACTCTACTGGACACTAAGAAAGGCGACAAGCTACCAACTAAGCCCTCAATCTTAGAAGACAAATTCTCCAGTGAAGGTTCGATGAAACTTCACACAGCTTTGCTGTGGAAAGGGATAATGGTGAAGTCAATAGACTTGATACACCATCTTTGCTACACTCCAACAGATTTTATATTGCTGAGTTAGCTAGAGAAACCACTCTCCAACCCCTCCAACTCTCTGATAGCTGCTCACATCAGAAATCATCTAAGCAGCCTTCATGTTGCTGAGCTAACAAAGAAAGTGAACACTAAAGAGGAGTTAAAGTTGAGAGCAAAGGAAGAAGAAGAGGGTGTAACTACAAAAGGAAGAACCTTCCTACAAATGGTTGAAGGCCCTACTTCTGATTCTATAGTTAGATAGGAGTATGACTACAATTCCTATCAACTAACTCTCTTCAAAGGGCCATAACAAAGTGTACATGTCATTTAGAGCAACAAACTAGATCTTCAATCTACGAATGACTTGTACAAGCTCCTCACCACCACATCAGAGAAGAACAAAGAGACAGACAAATATTTGCATTCCTTGGTGTTGAAGACTTTAAGGAGCAGAAGGGAGTGAAGTTTTGGTAGCTTCAGCCTAGGGGAAGTTTGATAGATCAAATGAGGCTGGTGCAACCAAATCAACACTTAGAAGATTTTGAAGTACAATTGAAGAGGTCTTCTAAAGACAAAGCTCTTCTTCCGAAGACAAGTTAAAGATCTTCTGAAGCTCAAGTATGAAGAACTTTCGAAGGTAGAACTCAGTCTTCCGAGACTAAGTAGTTCTCCTTTCGAAGTATAAACACTTAGAAGATCCAAGGCAAAGTCTTCCTAAGAATAAACTCATGAAGACTTGCAGAAGTCTAGGAAGAAGTTGATACTTCCGAAGTATAAATGGCCTCGGAAGAACTTATACTTCCGAAGTCATTTAAGCTTCGGAAGAACCAACTATCAACTAGTGGACAAATGTATGGTCGGCCTCACACCCACTGCCATCTCTGATATACTGTATAGTGCTTTCCCATGCCCATTTAGTTGACCATACTTTAATCCATTGTTCACCTTTTATCAGTTAGTACAGTTACCAACTTTAGTTGTTGATAAAAATTAAGTCATGGACATGTCATGACTACCTAATCTGGGATAGTATTTTATCTTAAATACTTTACTTCTACCAATTTAGTATTTGTCTAGTTGTAAATTTCAGCTAGTTATCCAAGTATAACCGGCTGTAGATAGTAGTATATATAATTCTCATTGTAACTCATTAAGTCATGCTTGTAAGAGTCTTGTAACACTGAGTTGAGAAGTAATATATACAAGTATCTTAAAAACCATTCTTGTCTTCATTAACTTATTACATTATTGTCAACTTAGTTAGAGATAATGCTTCATCATCCGAGTGAGTTTAAGTGAGTTTAAGAGATAAAACTTGTGTTGTGAGACCAATAGTGATCCTACAGGCATTAAGGTGGTGGTGTTTGGTGTGGGTTCATCACCTGCTTGGTCTGCAGGTTTGTCACAGGGAGCCATTGGCTTAAGCGTACCCGGAAGAAGATCAGTAATCCTTCCAGTGAAGTTGGTGGACACATTCTTTAGTGTTTTGAAGATGCCCAACCTCATGTGAGGGACCAGTAGAATGTCTTCACATTGGAGCTTGTCCTGGTCAAGCTCACAGTTATTATATGCTGAATGAACCAAGAATACATATAGAATGGATCCCTGGTGAGATTGCCTCTGCGATTGTTTAGCATAAATCGTGAGTAGTTGAATCGGAGGCCTTTGACTAACCCATGAACTAGGCAGCCAAAATCATATGGGATTTAATCCCATCCCCCTGATTTGTTAGATAGGCTGTGCAGGACAATATACAACAAGAACTTTCAGTTGTAGGAGAAGTTGAACTTGTAGATAGTTGACTTGCTCACATCGCCGTCGTATCCCATCTGGATGTAAGTGTCCTCCAATTTAGACTTGGGGATTTTAGTGGGGGCTCCTTCATCATGAAGCTCTAGATGTTCCTTGATTGTCGTTTCACTAATGATGATCTCTTGCCCGCATATGATCTGATGTCCCGTTCATTATTAAGCAGTTTGCTTTGACCATTGGCCTGAAATTCAGCCATGTGGTTTGAGTAAATGGTAGGATTAACAGTGAGGGCATGAAGTATGAAGATTGTGACAAAAATTGGACAATAGGGGGCAAAATCCACATCCTTTGAAGAATCAAGGATATAAATTTGGTTGTGTTGGGGATTCAAGGCCATTGTTATGAAAGTACTGTTTGATTGAAGGAATTTGAGAGTGAGTGGAGAAGAAGATAGTGGAAATTTAGGGCTTTTGTGAAGGTAAAGAAGTAAAGAAAGAGAGTCGGAAGTTTTTAAATGGGGGTAAGAGGATAAAAAGATAAGGTGAAAGGATAGTTTAGGTTTTGATTTGACAAGGGCGGTAAGATAAAACATTTAAAATATTCCAACAATCATCAATAAAATCTTACTTTTTATAGAGTGGGGCTCAAAGATTTCCATTACACAGTAAAGTTTTCTTTCAAGAGTAAAATTGCTTCCGAGAGAAAACAGTTAAGTTTCTCAGTAATATCTTTCGAGGCCACTTTTACTTTCGAAGGCAAGCCATGTCTTCAAACATAAGTTCACTTCCGAGAGTAAAGTGTTCTTCTGAGAAAAGAAGTTTGTAAGCTTCAGAAGTAGATTTGATCTATGATCAAATTTTCTTCCAAGGCGAGAAACTCTTCGGAAGAGAATACTTGAGCAAAGGAATTTGTCTTCTGAAGATAGCTATAGATATCTTCCGAGGGTAAATTTCTCTTCAGAAGAATTCATACTTACAGTTTTAAAAGAAAAGGCTTTTGTAACAAGGATTAGATTGTATAAAGACAACATAAACAAGGCATATTTTAAAAAGTTTTTCAAAAGAGATTAACTAGTTAATGTTAATCATCCCAATAGTTGTAGTTAGATACTTAAATCTTTGTTCATCAAAAGCTTTGGTGAACAAGTCAACATATTATTCATTTGAATTGACTTTGACTAGTTTGATTAAGTTTTTCTCATGAATATCTCGAATGTAATGTTACCTAATGTCAATATGCTTTGTCTTGGAGTGCTTGACTAGATTTTCCGTGATAGAAATTGCACTTTTGTTGTCTATATAGATAGGAGTCTCCATGAAGTTGAAACTATAGTCTAACATCTGATTGTGAATCCATAGCAGCTAAGCACAGTAGCTTGCAGCAGCAATGTATTCAACTTCAGAAGTTGATGTAGAGACACATGATTGCTTCTTGCATTGCCAGGAGATTATCCTTCCACCAAGAAATTAACATCCTCCTAATATGGATTTCTTGTTAATGTTGCAGCCACCATAATCACTGTCAGTATAACCATAGAGATTGAAATCCTTATTCCTAGGATACTAATGACCCAATTTAGGAGCTACTTTGAGGTATCTAAGAATTCTCTTAACAAAAATTAGGTGAGACACCTTAGGAGTAGTCTGATATCTTACACAAATACAAGTTGCAAACATGATATCAGGTCTGCTTGCAGTGAGATACATCAGAGATCCAATAATTGCCCTGTACTGATGCTGATCAATATCCTCTCCCTCGGAATCAGGACAAAGATTATGTCTTCTGGGCATAGGTGTCTTGGCTAGCTTACAATTTTTCATCTCAAATCTTTCTAAGATGTCATTGACATACTTAGATTGATTTATAAAGAACCCTTCTTCCGTCTGCTTCATTTGAATTCCAAGGAAGAAATCCATCTTTCCCCTGGAACTCATCTCAAACTTCTTTTTCATAATGCTTTCAAAGTCTTTGCATATTTGGTCATTTGAGGAATCAAATATGATATCATCAACATAGACTTGTACAAGCAATATGTCCTTCCCAGACTTTATGAACAAATTCTTGTCTATGGCGCCTCTGGTATGGCCATGCTTTAGAAGAAACTAAGCCAGTGTCTTATACCACAGCCTAGGTGTCTGGTGTAACCCATAAAGAGCTTTATCTAGTTTGCACACATAGTTAGGGTGTTATGGGTCCTCAAATCTAGGTGGATGACACACATAGATTTCTCTATCAATATCCCCATACAGAACAGCACATTTGACATCAATTTGATAGACTGTGAAGTTCTTGGATGCTGCAAAAGCAAGGAAGACTTGCATAGCCTCAAGTCTTACGACAGGTGCAAAGACATCAGTGTAATCTATGCCTTCCTCCTATGTGTATCCTTGAACCACAAGTCTTGATTTGTTATTAATGATCAAACCTCTATCGTCCCTATTATTTATGAACACCCACTTAGTGCCAATAGGAACTTGGCCAGGTGGTAATGGACATAGGTTCCATACCTTTGGCCTCTTGAATTGAAGCAACTCCTCTTGCATTGATTCAACCCAATTATTGTCCTTGAGGGCTTCTTCCACTTTCTTGGGTTCCATTCGGGAGAGAACGCATGAGTACAAGCAGACATTCCCATTATGGGTCTGACCTCTTGTTCTCACACCTTCTGAGACATTCCCAATGATGTTATCAGTTGAATGAGTGTTGTGTATCCTAAGCCTAAGAATCGCATCTAGTTGCATAGATAGATCCAAGTTGGAGAAGTTTTGCTCAGGATTTTGAACACCATTTCCATCTAATGACTCACACTCATTCAAAGAGGACAGATTGAATGAATGTGTGACAACGTCAATGATATTTTGCTGTGAAGCAGCATCAACAGTTGCCTGTTTCTCCAGATCACTGTCTTCATCAGCTTGGTGTTGAATGTTGGAGTTGTCAGCTGATGAGCTTTGAGGCTCAGTTTGCTGACAACTTGTTAAAGCTCCATTGTTTCCTAAAATGTTCAAGCTTTCAGGACTTCTAGTGGTGGGAGCTTGATCTTCATGACTTCTTAAAGAAATTGGAATAGGTCTGCGTAACTCAAACAGTTGATCATCATAGGAATTACTTTGACTTCCTGTTCCAGCTGAAACATTCTCACAAGATAGTTTAGAATAGTTTGGAAATAATTCTAAGTCAAATATATGATCAGGACCATTTCCTTTAATACAAGGAGTGTGCTCATTAACAACAATGTTGGATGATTCCTCAAATTAGGGATTTTTTATGTTATATACTCTATAAGCAATAGAGTTTAAGGAATATCCAACAAGATAGCATCATCTGACTTTTCAACAAAATTTGCTAAATTGTCTTTTGTGTTAAGTATGATGCATCTGTTGCCAAAGAACCTAAGAAACCCAATGAACGGTGGCCTCTTGTTCCATAGCTCATAATGGGTCTTTCCATGGGGCTTAACAATGAGAACTTTGTTATGCATATAGCATGCAGTGCTAATTACCTCTGCCCAGAAAGTTAGAGGCAACTTTGAATCTTCAAACATAGTTCTTGCAGCCTCAATAAGTGTCTTGTTCCGCCTCTCAGCAACACCATTTTGTTAAGGAGTTCTACGAGCACTGTATTATGGGGAAATCCTTTTTGAGTTAATGAATGAGTCAAGGACTTGATTCTTAAACTCTGTCCCTTGATCACCTCTAATGGATTTTACCTTGTGATCAATTTGATTTTCCATTTTAATAATAAAACATTTTAAAGCTTCAACACTTTCATCTTTAGTTCTTTAAAAAAATACCCATGTGAATCTTGTACAATCATCAATAATCACAAGGCAATATGATTTCCTTTCAATGTTCATTATACTTGTGGGACCATATATATCCATATGCAATAAGTGTAATGGAGTGGTGATGAAGTTAACCTCTTTCGATTTATGAGATACTTTGTGTTCCTTCACGTTCAGACAAGCAACACAATTATCTTTACTAAAAAATTCCTTGTTAGGCACACCATGTACCAAGTTATTTTTAACCAATTTGTTCATGCTTTTTAAATTAACATGACATATTCTTTTATGTCAAAGAGTTAACTCATCAACATTAGCTTTGGAAAGAAAGCATGATACTTCACCCAGTGGGGAAGCATTGTTCATATCCAGCGTGTACATATCCCCTCTCCTGGGAGATTTAAGAAGCACCAATTGCTGAAGAATTGTCATCCCAGGTTTGAGGATAATGCATTCATGTTCTGTGAAAAGCATTTGGTGCTTTTGGTCATAGAATTGACAAACAATAAAGAGATTGTGTTCAAGCTGTTTGACAAAGTTTACTTTGTCAACTGTTAACTTATCATTGGATATACTACCTCTACCATAAATGTACCCTCCGGTTTCACCTCCAAACTAAACACGACCTCCATCAAAATGTTCAAATTGTTGTAGGAGAGATATGTTCCTTGTCATGTGCCTGGAGCATCCACTATCCACAATCCATACATTTCCATTCTTGTCATATGGATGTCCCTACACATAAGGTGAAATAATTAGTTACTATTAGAAACCTAAGCCTTGTTGGTCTTGGTTTCTTCCAATGTAGATGAGATAATTGAATCAAAATGTATGCATAGGGGTTCAATTATGGTTTGTGAAGAAGAGGTTGGGCTGCATCATCTTTTCTGAACTTCCATTCCATCCTATGATTAATAAATGTAGATGATCCAGTGGACGCTTGAGCAGCATGACTTGCTTCCAAGGCTTCTTTCTTCTCGGAAGAAGTTGTTACCACCTTTTCTTCTGAAGCAGTCTTCATCTTGAAAGGTTTCAAAGGATTCTTTTTGTTCCTTTGTTTGTTCCTTTGTTTGTTCTTTGGCTTGTCTCCCGAAGCTATTTTCCTTTGGAAGAATGAGTTTCTTCCGAAAGTAACTTGGCTTGGGAAACAAGCTTTCCTTTCCTTAACACTTGCACCATATGGTAAGGTCCAAATATGAAACCATCCTTGACTCCTTCTTTCTTAACATTGGTTGCATAATGTGTGCTTACTGGATTGTAGTATCAATCTTTAGCCATGTGGTTATGCAGACCACACATTATGCACTCAATGTTATTCTTGATGGGGCATGAGGGCTGTTGTTTCTTGCACTTCTTTTCTTCTTCAACAGCCTCCCTCTTTACTTTCTGATCCTTCAGCTGGATAGGAGTGCTGGTATTACACTTCTTTCATGAATCAGAACTTCCAACCACTTGGAATCCAGCTGAGATGAATACACCCTTTTACCTTGGGTCTATTTTCATCTTTGACTCAGCCACCTTCTTGGTAGTTTTTCTTGCTGCCATGATTTTATTCTTTCTTTCTTTGGTGGTTAGGAGTTGATCATCAGTGGTGGATGAGGTTTTCTACCTTATCCTTCCCTATGGTGGTCACCATTGTTGCATCATTCTTCTTTTCATTGGGTAGTGGGTAAGGAGTTGGAAACTTTTGCTCATCAGTACCATATCTTGGTTGTCTAACAGACACATAAGAGTGTGGTGGAGCAATTTCATTGGTTCCCAATCCACTTTTGTTTTGATAACACACCTTTGAGTGGGAGGATGATGCAATAATGGTGTTGAAGTTATGCTCTTTAATAGCATACTTATTTGCTTTAGCCTCAGCTATTACTAGTTGGGCTTGAGCCTTAGTTAACTTGGAGATTAAATCTTTTTTTAGCCTTATAGTTTGAATGTTCATGTATTAAAGAGGATACAGTTTTCTCTAACTCTTCAATATTGAGTTTGTAGTCAGATTTTGCTCTCTTAAAGTTAGATTTTAATATGTTTATGGACTCAATATTAGATTTTATTTCCATGTTGTAGTCCTGATACAATTTAACCTTAGCAATATAGGCTGGAGTACAAATATGTTCATATACCTTACTGTCTTCTGTTCCAGGCATGAGAGCTTGAGCAGGAGTGACATCTTGTACCATGAAGGTCCAATCAACTTCTTGAGCAACAGTTGTAGTCTATTATTCAGTTGGTTTGGCTGCAGCTTTTGGGGTAGCAGGATGTTGGGAGGCTTGAGTTGCTTTAGGCTTGGATTTAGGAGCCTTGCATTACCTTGCAAAGTGACCAACTTGATTGCAGTTGTAACACTTGACCTTTGACTTGTCAAACCCAAATTTGTTGTTGGTTGGGTTCTAAGGGAATTGCCTTCCAGTTCTTTTGAAGAACTTCTTTGCTCTATAGGTAAGAAGAACAATATGCTGGACAATGTCCATATACTCCACATCATCTGGGCTAAAACACTCGAGATCATCAAAATAGAACTGAAAATCTCCAGAGTGTTCATTTCCTGAAACAAAAGCACAACTATCCTAGAAAGGATTTTGTTGAGCCTGGTAAGACCTGGGTGTCTCAAGAAATGTGATATAAGGTCTAGAAGAGTATGATGGTTGCTGGAGATAGTTCAGGTACTATTGGGATAGTTCAGGTACAACTGGGGCTGGGGAGTTCTTGAACTTTCAGCAGCATGTAAAACATTGCTGATAGGAAGGTTTGAGTTTATGTTCATCTGATAGCCTTTCTGAGTTTCCATCTCCATACGGTATCCGTCTAGGATTCCATATAGTTTGGTCATAGTGAGAGTGTTGAGATTCTCAGTTCTCTTGATTGAGACATAGTAAAAGGTCCATTCATGAGGAAGTGCACTCATGAATTTTATTACTATGTATCTTTTCTCAAGAGTCACTCCCATAGACTAAAGAGAGGTGATCAAGTCCGTGTACCTAAAGTATTGTTGACTTAGGGTCTTACCAACAAGGTGTGTGAAGTTTTCAAACTGCTGCTTTAGTATATCTTTCTTGGACTCTTTGGAATCAGTAGAACCAGAGTACAACAACATGAAAGCATCAAATAGATCTTTGGCAGTCTCACATTACTGAAAGCCTACCATTATGGAGTTTGGTATAGCCGTAAGCACCACAGTCATAGCTTTGCAGTCGATGTCCATCTTCTTGAAGTCTTCATCAGAGTATTATTCAACAGCTTTCTCAATCATGGCACCATTGCCAGCTGGGGATTCCTTCTTTGACTTGTAAGGACCATGAGTGATTGATCTCCACATTCGGCTGTCTTGATACTTGATAAAGACTTCAATACGTTTGCACCATGCTCTAAAATTATCAAGAGTGACAATTGGAGCCTTGGTCATGGTTCCAATCTCAAACTCAGAAAATTTCTAGTTAAGAGCCATTGAGTGAAGCGAGTAAGTGTGATGAAACAAGGGTGATTTTGGATTGTTAGAACTCACAATCAAGAGCCTAAAAAGCTCTGATACTAATTGCAGGATCGGTGTTAGTCTCACAACACAAGTTTATCTCTCAAACTCACTTGATCTCACTCTGATTATGAAGCAGAATCTCTAACTAAGTTGACAATAATATAATAAGCTAACGAACACAAGAATGGTTTTCATGATACTTGTATATATTACTTCTTAACTTAGTATTACAAGACTTTTACAAGCATGACTTAATGAGTTACAATGAGAAACTATATATACTACTATCTATAGTTAGTTATACTTGGATAACCAGCTGGAATTTATAACTAGATAAATACTACATTGCTAGAAGTAAAGTATCTAAGATAAAATAATATCCTAGATTAGGTAGTCATGACATGTCCATGACTTACCTTTTGTCACCAACTAAAGGTGGTAATTGTACTAACTGATAACGGGTGAACAGTGAATTAAAGTATGGTCAACTACATGGGCGTGGGAAAGCGCCATGCAGTATATCAGAGATGGTAGCGGGTGTCAGTCAGACCATACTTATGTCCACTGGTTCATAGTTGATTCTTTCAAAGGTAAATGACTTCTGAAGAATAAGTTCTTCCGAAGCCATTTATGCTTAGGAAGCATCAACTTCTTCCGAAACCATTTATACTTTGGAAAATCAACTTCTTCCTAGATTTCTGCAAGTCTTCATGACTTTATTCTTTGGAAGACTTTGTCTTGAATGTTCTATGTGTGTATACTTCAGAAGGAGAACTACTTAGTCTCGGAAAACTGAGTTCTACCTTCGAAAGTTCTTCATTCTTTGAGCTTCGGAAGATCTTTGACTTGCCTTCAGAAGACCAGCTTTGTCTTCGAAAGACCTCTTCAATTGTACTTCAAAAATATTCTAAGTTTTGTTTTGGTTGCATCTGCCTCATAAGATCTAACATAATTGCTTACTTTGGTTTAATCATTATTTGGTTTGACACTTATGTGCATTTAACTTTTCCTAGCATGTTTGACTAAGTCTTATCCCGGGATGTTGAATTTAATATGTTATACTTTTCTGGCAATGTTTGTCATAGAAATGACTAGCCACGACATAAGTTTCAATCTGTGTCGGGTGACATCATAACACTTGATGCATAACATTTATTACATCTCCATTAACAATCAATTTGTTATTACGATCTTGTTTGTTACATTATCATGTTTCAACAATAAGCAGTGGTGTAACATATTTGGTATCAGAGCCATTTGTTATAAAGAGTTTGATGGAACACTCGACTAGACTATAACCTAAGAACCTATATGTAGATTGCAAATAGGGTATGTGTTCATTTGATTATACATGTATGTTTTATATCTTCAATTAACTACTATGCTTATTGTTTGACTACTTTATGCTTGAAAAAAAGTACTTATACTTTTTTGGGTATGAATTTGACGCTCTCCCCATTCCGTCACCGACTTGCGTGATCACTTCTGATTCAGAATCATATCCAGAAGAGGTACCATCTAACGCACTGTAATCATCATCAGACACATTATTGGAACCAGAGGAAGTGATTTCCAACTCGTTGGACTCATTAGGGGTAGCTGATCCAGTCAACCCTATTGTGTTAGCTCTCACTACAGCCTTTGCAACACTATTAGCCCTATTTGCACCCGTTGTTCCCGCAGCACCCGTAGTGCGTATAGCACCAGCGGTGCCTATCGCGAGGTACGCTCCTGAGTTGGGCCTTGGGTGTCCGGATATCTCCAAGGACCATACTGGGTTAATGGAGTTGGACCGTTGAGGATGATGACTACACGGAGAGAGGCTTTCTGTTGGATCGAGTTAAAGATTTAACAAGGCTTTTCTATTAGTCAGTAGTTAAATGAATGTGGAATCTAAATTAACTACTTAATAACAAGCATAAATACATTAAGCAAAAGATAAGTACACAAAATGTTGTTTCAAAGTATTCACTTGATTAATTAGTACTAAGTGCAAAGAGTTACAATCATCAGATAAAACAAGTGGCTTGACAAGCTTACTTCTTAACTATACAAGTATGAGGTTTTATACTATGAAATGTAAACAATTATAATAAACTATTCTATGTTCAAACTATACAACAAGATAGACAATTAGCACATAAAAAATATACAACTTCAGTACTATGTTGTCTCCAAAAGGTATAACACAATAGCCACTAGAGTCATGTCCAATGTTATGATAGATTAGCAGTGCATCCGTTTGAGTGTGTATATGCAATCGATAAGCACTACATCACTTTTAGTGCTGATCAACATTGGTTCAGTACTTGGCATCTGTTGATCAGCACATGGCATACTTCGGTAGTTAGCAGCCAGTGCTGGTCAGTACATGCCAAGTACTGAAGCCAAGTACTGCCAATAAGAGTCAGCCTTTGTAATAGTCGCGGAGGCCCTATTGGTAACCATCTAGAGTTACAAGTTTAGAGAAAAGACACGACAACAATAGCAGTGACCCGCAACTTTCAAGGGTTACAAGGTTAGAGGAAAGATGCTGCAACAAATAGTGTGTAGGGTCCCATCACAAACACCACAACAAATGCCAAGCAAAATAGGCTAGATGCCAAGCCCAAGTTTAAGCACCCATCACAGATACCACAAAAGATCAAATAGGAGGCCGAGAATGGTAGAACAACACCACATGGCCAGGTTAAGAAACAAGCACAAGAATATGAGGTGTAGGGTTTTAGAGATGAAAAACTACAAATCTTAGATTAATCATCAAAGATCCATTCAATCCAATGTTTTAAAGATACGACACCCTATATCGTGAAGAATGAAGAAATATCAACGTGAGACTGGTGATACCAGAGCTATGGCTTTAATATCATGTAAAAAATGGTAACATTTATGAATATAAACACCCACAATACTAAAATCTTTGGATAACAACTTTAGATCTATGAAATACGAATACAATAGAAAAAGATTCACCAAAACTAATGAACTTAATAACGGAACAGACTGTAGATCAAGAACAAGAACTATGAACACAAAGCCGTACTAAGATTGTGCGGGTAAGAGATAATGTTACATAGATGTTAGTTGAGGGACTGAAATGTAATATTTGTAAATACATATGGGGACGAATTGTAATTGTTGATAGTTGGTAGCTAAAATTGTGATTGTGTTGTTATTAGTAACTAACTACCGTTAGTTAGTTAGTTAATATCAGTATTAATACCATGAACTCATGAATAATGAATAACTTGATTGATCAAATTTCCTCTTTCTCTTAGTTCTTGAATTTGACCTTATCAATTGGTATCAGAGCTATCGATTCTCGAAAGCTCGAATCTATTCGCGGTGAAGAAGATGACGACGAGAAATCACACATTAGAGCAGAGAGTGCAAGAGCATGATGCGACTCTACTCCGATTAGAATCAGAAACTGGAAGGAATCTAACGAAGCTGGAAGCAATCAAATTAGCAGCGGAGAAGAATTCATTCGATATGGAAGTAATGAAGGCATAGATGATGGAGAATTCAAATCGAATGATGGAGATCCTCCAGAATTTACAGTTGTTGAATGTCAATCCAACGAATGGCATTGAGAATGTGGGAATGACGAATGGAATTGGCGATAAGACATTCTCTTCTAATAGCAGCAACAATCGACTCACAAAGATGGAATTTCCGAAGTTTACTGGAGTTAATGTCGAATGATGGTTATGCAAGGTGGAACACTTCTTCTCTATCGACAACACTCCGATAATATGAAGGTATGATATGCAATTGTTCATTTAGAAGATATAGCTCTATTATGGCATCAATCCTTTGTGAAATCGTGGGGGGAGGGGGGGAAGTATTGAAGGAATGCTATGGAGTGAGTATAAGAATTTCATTTCTAATAGATTTGCCACAATTTTGGGTCAAGATGCCATGGGGGCATTAACAGCAATCAGACAAACGGGAACCTTGCAAGAACTTTGTCAAGAGTTTGATTTGGCACTCACGAAGGTGTCAATTTGTGACGAATATGCTGTAAGTCTATTTTTGAGAGCAGTGAAACCTGAGATTGGGTATCCTCTCCGTTTGATTAGACCCAAGAATTTACCAGAGGCATACATGCTAGCAAGAATTCAAAACAAGAATATGTCAATGGTGCAGCCTAGTAACTAAAATAGAGCGTATAAATAACCAATTAGGAGTGGGAATTATTCAAACAAGGGGGCCTTAACGGGTAGTATAGCTAACCTTCCCTTATTACCAGCACCTATTACTAAAGCCAAACCAGTATTCACTAGAAGGCTTTCACCAAAAGAAATTTAGGAAAACGGGCTAAGGGTGAATGCTTTGGGTGTAATGAGAAGTTTTCTCCAACCCATAAATGTAAAAATAAGCAATTATTCTCTATTGATGTATGGGAAGGAAATGAAAATGAAGAATATATGGAGATGATTTATGATCAACAATAAGGGGAAGTAGACCCTCAAATTTCGTTGAATGCAATCATAGGAGTTCCCTCTTTTTCCACGATGAACGTAATGGGCTCAATGGGCACTAAACCTTTATACATTCTGATTGACTCATGATCTACCCATAATTTTTTTAGATGAAAAAATTGCAGCCAAAATTAATTGCCCCACTAAGCCAATTCCGTCCATGAAGATCACAGTAGCAGATGGTAATGTGATGAACTACAACAAATTATGTGAAAACTTGCAATGGATGATGCAAGGAAATTGGTTCAAGGCAGATGTATTCCTTATTCCCTTAACCAATTATGATATGGTTTTGGGTATACAGTGGCTGCAGAGTTTAAATGATATTACATGGAACTATAAAGAGTTAACTATGAAGTTCATGGTTAATGACCGAATTGTAGAACTGAAAAGGGCTAAAGAAGCTGGAGTTACTCCTTGTTCTGGTGAAAAATTACAGGATCTATTGGGTAATCCGAACAAGGCCGTTTAAGCTCATTTGTTTAGTCTACACTCTCCAAATACCTTGCCTACCCATGTACCAGTAGTCAAAGAGAAAACACTCATACCTGCAATTGAATCTCTTTTGGAAGATTATGTTGATGTGTTCGAACTACCTACTACACTTCCACCCAAAAGAACCTATGACCACCAAATCATACTTAAAGAAGGAATCACTTCGATAGCCTAAAAGCCTTATAGATACCCAGAAGCTCAAAAAGACATCATTGAAAAGGTGACACAAGAATTATAAGACATGGGTGTCATAAAAGAGAGCACGAGTTCTTTTGCAGCTCTAGTAGTTCTAGTAAAGAAGGAGGATGGAACATGGCGTATGTGTGTGGATTATAGGCGACTTAATAAGGCCACAAATAAGAACAGCTTCTCTATTCCATTAATTAATGAATTGCTGGATGAATTGGCTGGCTCTTCGATATTCTCTAAATTGGATCTCTGATCTGGATACCATCAGGTACGCATGCATGAACCTGACATCCATAAAACCGCCTTTCGTACTCATCAAGGTCACTATGAATTTTTGGTTTTACCCTTTGGGTTAACCAATGCTCCAGACACCTTCCAGGCTTTAATGAATACCACATTTAAACCTTTACTACGAAAATGTGCCTTGGTATTTTCAATGACATATTGGTCTATAGCTCCTCTATGGTACAACATGTGCTTGATCTCAAGGTTGTTTTGGAATTGTTGAGATCCAACTCATTATTATCCAAGTGATCTAAGGGCAACTTTGCTGGGTCTACGATTGAATATCTAGGGCATATTATTACTCGAGAGGGTGTAAGCACTGATCCATCAAAAATTGAAGCTATTGCAAATTGGCCTATTCCTACCGCTTTTAAACAGTTGAGAGGATTCCTTGGGTTAGCTGGCTACTACAGGCGTTTCATCAAAGCCTTTGGTAGTATAGCTAAACCACTAACTAGCTTATTAAAGAAAGATGCATTTCCTTATTAAAGAAAGATGCATTTCAATAGCAGGATGACACACAACATTCTTTTGAAGCCTTGAAGAAAGCTCTATGCACTACTCCAGTTTTGGCATTACCCGACTTCTCAAAAAATTTCATTGTTGAGACTGATGCTTCATCTTAGGGGCTAGGGGTTGTGCTTATGCAGTATAATCATCCTTTGGCTTTTATCAGCAAGGTTATTTCTCTAAGACAACAAGCCATGTCTATTTATGAAAAAGAACTTTTGGCTATCCTAATGGCTGTCAAGCATTGGCACCATTATTTGATTATGAAGCACTTCATAATTCGTACCGACCAACGCAGTCTCTAGTATCTTCTTGATCAAAAGATTATCACACCATTAAAACAAAAATGGTTAGCTAAACTTTTGGGGTACGACTATGAGATAGTGTATAAACAAGGTACTCAAAATGCGGTGGTTGATGCTCTATCACGAGTCGAAGGATTAGCTTTTTTTCACATGGGGGTTAGTTTATTGACCCTTGTCTATTACCAAAAATTAAGGCTAGTTTGGTTGTGGACCCATTTCTCCAAGAAGTCATTGGGAAGTTACAAGCCAATATTCCAGTTAAACATATGACTAGAGATGGACCTGTATTGAAAAGGAAGAACAAACTAGTCGTGGGTGATGATCCTCAATTATGCTCTGAGATCTTGACACTTTGTCATTCTTCTCCTATTGGCGGCCATTCAGGGTTTTATCCTACACTTCAACGTTTGAAACATTTATTCTAGTGGAAGAAATGTTCCAAAGATGTTCGCCAATTCGTGTTCAATTGTCCTACATGCCACAGAGCTAAGTATGAGCGAGTAGCCACCCCGGGGTTATTACAGCCATTACCTACCCCTCAATCTGTCTTCTCTAACATTTCTATGGATTTTATTAGTGCTTTACCCAAAGCTTTTGGTAAAGACACAGTCTTGGTGGTGGTAGATCGTCTCACTATATACGCCCATTTTATTGCCCTTTCTCATACTTTTACAGCCGTTCAAATCGCCCAACTTTTTTTTGATAACATCTTCAAACTTCTTAGTTGTCCTTCCACAATTGTGTCGGATAAAGATCCCATCTTTCTCAACCACTTTTGGAGTGATTTCATGAAACTACAGGGAGTTGAACTCCCTTTCTCTTTGGCTTACCATCCACAATCAGATGGTCACTGAAGTGTTAAATAGATGTTTGGAAGCTTACTTACGCTGCATGGGATGATCCACTCCAACAACCTAAGTGGTTAACATTGGCTGAATGGTGATATAACACCACCACCCATTCGGCAATTGGCATGTCTCCTTTTGAAGCTTTATATGGCCTACCTCCCCCATTACATATTCCTTATATTCCCCACGATTCTAAATTTGAGTCCATTGATTCTTGGTTCCATCAGCATGAGGAAAAACTTGTTGCTTTAAAGGCTAATTTGGCTAAGGCACGCAATCGTATGAAACAAATGGCGGATAAGCACCGAAGTGACTGGGAATTTAAGGTGGGTGATTGGGTCTATGTTAAACTTCGGGCTCAGTTCAAACTTCCTTGAAGTCTCTTCGTCATCATAAATTATCTTCTACCTATTATGGACCCTTCTTAATTGTGGAACGTATTGGTGCAATAGCTTATCGTCTTGATCTTCCAGCTACTTCTCAAATTCACCCTACCTTTCATGTTTCATTACTTAAAGCCGCTCCTCCAGGAGCCATGATTGCTCCTATTCCATTGCCAATTGAACCACACTACCACCTTCAACCTTGAGCTATCCTTGATCGACAACTTGTGCAAAAAAAGGAATCGTGCTATAGTTCATGTGTTGGTTCACTGGACGAACCTACCAATCTCTGAGGCCACATGGGTGAATTTAGAGGAGCTTCAGCTGCGTTTTCCTCATTTTAATTCTTGAGGACAAGAATTGTTTTGAGGCGGGGTTATTGTTACATAGATGTTAGTTGAGGAACTAAAATGTAATATTTGTAAATACATATGGGGACGAATTGTAATTGTTGATAGTTGGTAGCTAAAATTGTAATTGTGCAGTTATTAGCAACTAATTACCGTTAGTTAGTTAGTAAATATCAATATTAATACCCTGAACTCATGAATAATGAATAGCTTGATTGATCGAATTTCCTCTTCTCTTAGTTCTTAAATTTGACCTTATCAGATAATGAACAGCAATATAACACATGAGAGTGTATGGGAGAGCAGAATAAGAAAATGGTGATAATGAAACCCTAATATGCAAGCGCTATGCTAATATTCACCAGAAGATACCCAACACCCTTCAGACTTGAAGCTTTAACGAGCAATCTCCACAACTTTACAAGTTGACAACTCCATCCCCACAAGTTCCGACATCTACAAAACAATTCTAGATACAAACCAATAACTAACCATACTATACGACATATAAAACTAGAATTGAAAATTAATAAATTTAATAGCCTTACTGTTTAGTAATCAAAAAATCTTGTTAGCAGAACAGAACCTTAAATATTGATTGTAACTCACTTATTTAATGCTTGAAAAATTGCAAAACATAACTTGTTCGTGTTTGTTTCAATTTACTTCAATTTATCATCTATAATTTCAAGTATAACACATGAATGTTGTAATGTAAAAAGGCAAAAGAAACAAAAACAAAAAAGACTTATATTATTAGTTTTAAAAAGGGACCTCACATTTTTTACTCGTTTAACGCCTCCAAAACCGTTAAGACGCCACCTCACTTTTTTGACTTGTTTAACGCCTCCAAAACCGTTAAGACACCACAAAGTTTAGCTGAATAAATAAGAACAAATGATCTTTGGAACCTCTAAGCAATCCGGTGATTTCCATTACATTTTAATTAATTTCACTTTTTGACGCAGTTAAAAGAATATAAACCAATAATAGCCCTAGCAGAAGACGTTCAACGTCACGCATTTCTGAAAACGGAGGAATTAATAATATTACATGTATCATAGTAGACCTGTACGCATTCTATTCACCATATCCCATCACAAATTAACAAATCAAGCCAACCATTTTTCTCAACAATCTCAATTACAATAGCATAATATGATGAACCCGTTCTAATAGTATACAATTTCGACTACTAACGACCCATTTTCGTTCCTTAAATAATTAATCGCAGTCATTCCAATCATTTTAACTTGGTTTCTTGTCTGTTGTCACCCCGAAAACCATATTGCTTACCTGAATCATTATAAAAAGTTACAACACTAAAGGATTATAAAATCTTAAGGAAAATAAAAAAGAAGAAAGATTAGGAACAAGAATATACCAGTTTCCCGTTCTCATCAACAGACATGGGATTCTCAACGACTACGGTTTGAGTATGCGAATGAGGCATTTCCTGAAGAATATGTGACAAAAATTGTTTCAAAAGCAATACAGCACGTAAACCCATTTTGATACTTCTTCCTAAAACAACCCATATCTAGGCAAACCCATTTTGGTCAGAACCAAATTCATACCATTTTTAAAACTAAACCAGTTTCAACCCATTCATATTGCCAGGCTTATAAATCACCATACATGATTACAAAAGTGCCAAAAATACATTCTGTCTTTGGAAAGGAATCGCTTATTTAAGCCGACATGATATAGCAGGAACATGAATCGCTTGAACCTCATAGTTCTTTCTTTTCAAATTTTGTTTTTTCTTAGGTAAGTTAGTTGTTCACAAATCATAGACAAGCCTCTATATATATTCTCGAGAATAAAAAGGTCAAAAGAAAGCAACTCACTGTTGAAGACGACGGCATTGACCCTGAAACAGGAGCCCTTCCATTGGACGTCTATGACAAAGAGACATATATAAATCATAGGTATTGTAACCAGTCAAATTTTAACCAACAATTGCCACATTTCCTCCTTTATGTAGTAAACGCAAAAGTTTTATGTAATTGTTCATTAAAATAAGTTTCTTTCAACAGCTCCTGATAAATGAATATGATAATAAGAAATATTAAAACTAAAATACAAAGATATAGGTTATGTATCTACTGTACTTACATTGATATTTGTAATGTACTGACAGACTGCACATTTAACCGAAGGAGCACCAAATGGATACATCAGGGTTATTTGGCAATTTGCACAACTGACTTGAGCAAGCTGGTTTGAAACTTTCAAAAAAGGACAAACAAGAACACTTAGAATTTGAGATTGCCTAACTATATTAATGAAACCAATTAAATATCTTTTAACCTAGATTACAAGAATCCTAAATATTCTCAAATGATAATTGATCTCTAATTGATAGAAAACAATTAAACACACTAACAACTCTAAAGTTCCCATTTATTGCCTTGTCTTTCTTTTTATGTTTTCTATTGTTGACCATGAGAAGCCTTTAGGGAAAGCTCACGCCCCCCACCGACACCATGCTCACCAATGAGACCAAGTAAAAGGCAAGCGTTAGGATTAAGTGATGCAAGAAGAACACTATCACACACACACGGAAAGTAGCAAATTAACATGAGGGATTTGATGTTGTTCGGTGAGTGTGACCTATGTGCAGGGGTTACGACTAGAGTCTCTTTATTAGCACAGAATAAGAACTACAATACATGATATGGATATATATAAAGACTAACTATTCAATTTAGTGAACAAGAATACTAAACATGGGCCCAAGCTCATAGCCTTCACAAACCTAACAATCTCCCACTTGAAGACTTAGTGATAAACTTTAGTCTACCATCCAAGCACAAAGTAACTTAGTTATGTAGTAACTCCAGTAATTTTTAAACAAGTCTTCCAAGCCCATTTCCAAACAAAACAAGCTAAGACTGTCAAATTTTCTAGTTACAACGGCCCCTCATTATCAAGTACCAGAAGCGTCAATTGAAACTCTCCCAGGCTCCAACTCAGCCACGGCTAGTCCCGCTAACGACTCATCCTCTAGCTCAACTGGTTTGGACACTCCATTAGCTCTAGAGATACACCAAGAATCATTATCACTCTCCAAATTCAACAATCACCAAGAGAGAATTTTCTAGTTGTAATCTTCAAAAACCCAACGCTTCTTTTTTAGTATACCCTGGATATGTATGACTTTCAAACTCGTTTAGCTAACATCCCTGCTCCAGACTTTATGTTTGCAGAAAGAACTCTCTTAGCATCAAATTTAGCAAACAATATTTTGCCGTGCTTAACCGGGATGGTCATGCATCCCTCAACATGTATTTTAACCATATACAATAATCACCTTCCATTTACCACCACCGAACCTTGTTTATCTTGACAAACTACAATCAGTTTTTACTTCAGTCCCGGAATCACTAAGATATTCTTAAGGTTCTATGTAGTTCCCAATGAAGTAACCAAATCAATATCCCCCACGCTCATTGACTTAAGTATCTCGTCAATGGCTAATCGTACCTTCCAAAATCACCATATTTCATATTCATCATCAATTCCCTGTTATCCATGGCGTTGAACGAAGCCCTTAAATCCATGACCCAATAGTCCACACTGTTTGTCACACCAAGTATCAATGCATCATCATCATAAACATTTCCAGCAGCAGTGTTTAATTCCTTTGTATTGAATGCTGACTCTTCACGTGTCCCACCTCATTGTAGCTCCAACATTTCACATTCTTTTTAGGTTTGAATGAACTCGTTCCCCGACTCCCATCTTCACCCAAAATCAGATACCAAATACCTTTTGATATCTTCACCCAAAATTAGATCCCAAATACTTTCAAAAGTGAAACTAGTAGTCTCCATCGAACTTGAAATTACGGTCACAAGTTCAGACCAACTTTCAAGCAGAGGTGACAACGGTAGTAGAGCCTACACTTCATCTACAAACTTAATACCAATAGATACAAGTCTCGCCAAGATTGAATTAAGTTGTCAATGTGAGAAGTCATTGAACTTCCTTTTTTCATCCTCGTGTTCAAATGCTCTTGAATCAGGAATACTTTATTTGCAGTTGAAGTTTTTTCATACATATTTGGAAAATATATTCAGCATATCATAAGTCGTAGTTTCTTTCATGATATTCAAAGCCACACTTTTAGTTAGCGCTAATGTAATAACCACCCTGACCCTTTTGTCTTTCAATTCCTATTCAACTTGTTCCATCTTCGCAGGCATTTCCCCTACCAAAACCATATCTAGATCCTTTTGACATAACAGTGCTTCTATTTGCATCTTCCACCAACCAAAATCAGAACCATTGAACTTCTCGATTACAACCTTCCAATCTTCAGTCATAAACGAGAGATAGACAAAATCATGAAACAGTGAACGTCATAACAATGGCACGGTTTTTCTACTGAACACTGTCTAAGGAACTCTACCCACTGTTCTTGTTCATAAATTAGTTCCAAAGTTGATTAAAAAACAGACAAACAAAACCACAAATCAAAGCAAACCTAAACAACAAACCCAATACCCGAATCAAATTAACCCAATCAAACCTTAATCAAGAAACAAGAAACGAGTGAACCTGTTTTCTTCTTTTGATTGGTAGTTGCAAAATCGGTTATAGACAAAAACGATTCACGATGATGCGGCCGCCCTAGGCAGCGATGACTGTGGAGTTCTTGTTTCAGAAGCAAGGCAACGACAATTGAGTGCAACAACAAAAATCACAAGGCAACGACACGGCTTTGATTCTTCTCAATCATGACGGCGGTGGAGAAGCGACATCTCTTAGCGGCAACGACGATTCAAGAGATTGAACCCTAATCAGGATGCGATAGTTTTACAGGAAAATCGATGGCGAAGAGGCGAATCCAAGGGTTTTCAACTCCAAACCCTAATTATGAAACATGTGTTGTGTAACAGCAGCTGATCCACCATTTTTAAATTTAAAAATCGAACACTACTTAAGCTTTAGCTGTGATACCACTTGTTAGGATTAAGTGGCATAATAAAACACTATCACACACACGCACGAAAAGCAGTAAATTAACACGAGAGATTTAAGTTCCGTTAGTATGACCTATGTCCATGTGCTGCAACTAAGGTTCCTCTTTATTAGTAAAGTATAAGGATTAGGATACATGACATAATATATATAGATATTAACTAGGGTCTACAACTTAGCGAACAAGAAAACTAAACATGGGCACAAGCCCAAAGCTTTCACAAAGCCATCAAGCATGTGTCGTTCAAAGGGTTAAGATAGAAACTAGTGGAAGCTAAATTCGAACATAAGTCTCCTCTGCTAGAGAGGAATCATGCGCTTACCATAGTGCCACCCCTTAAATGTTAAATGGTCTTGTCTTCTCCTCATCAATGAGTGCTACACATGGCAACTCAATGGGTTATTTTGAATTAACCGTAAATTGTTTAAAAATGTCCAAAGGTTGAGACGATAAATTGTAGTTCCAAGTTATTCAGAACCACTGGTCATTTCATGGGCTTCACCAAATTTTATAAACCACACTTAACAATTTTAAACTAGTCATTTCATAGGCTTCACCAAATTTTATAAACCACACTTAACAATTTTAAAGTGGTGCAAGATTTACAAAATCATTACAATGAATCTCCACGATGGAAAATAAATTATCAAGGTATACCTGGTGCAAGATTTACAATATGACAGCATGAGCATCTAACACTTGTAGCACCACGTGCATACATTAGCAATATGCGGCAGCCTCCACAAATCAGTTGGGCCATTTCCATCCCTGAGGTACACCACTTATACGATTAAAACGAAAATAGAAACAAATATGATGTGATGTCTATCTGGCCTTCAGAAGGCAGAAGAAGAAAGAATTTGTGATTTCATCTCCAAGATCATCATAAATAACCTTTTTATAATTATAAATTAAAGGAATGTTTTTTTTCGAATGTCAACCCAATCTATACTAATTACTTTATTTCATGATAATAACAGGTAAATAAGTGACCGGTGAGTATCGTTTTACGAAAAAAAAGTTCCAATTTTCTTGAGAGTTCCTTAACTTGAGAGTTTTAGGAAAAAAAAATTTCCAATTTTCTTGGGACTTCCCTAAATGGGAAACAGTGCAATTTGCAAGTAACCGGTGAGTATTGTTTGGACCTAATCAATGTCATTAACTTTATGTAATGATTGCTAATGACTGTAAATATAAAACCTTGAAAGTTTCAGAAACAGAAAATGTTATAATTTATATGGGACTTCCCTAAATGGAAAGCAGTGCAATTTACATTTTGCAGGTGTGTTATCATGTAATACATTAAGGTTTAGAATAGCAAGAAAAAGAACTACACACTGAATATTCTCATCAAGATCACCCACAACTAGTTGTAATCATAAATCAATATCCATAAACAAAATTAGCAAGCCTTCAATAACATCCAAATGTATGGTAACTTGTTAACAGTACAACCAACAACTAAGCAAAATTAAAGAAAAGAAAACAAACTAGCTACTTCTAAACTTGTTAACAACTAATCAAAGTCATGAAGATAAGAGACTTTAATCAATGGAGGAATGGTACCTTGTGGGGGAACTGAGGTAATCGTATTACATAATGCACAGCAAACGTTCGAAGCTCCTCTAGGATACAACAAAATGCTCCTACAACCACTGCACACTGTTTGGCTCTGCATATTTCTCTCAACTGCAAACAGCCCCAAAAGTACTGATAAACCCTAAAATTCACAAAATCCAAACAATTACGTGTTCAGATTGATATTAACATCATCAGAAACACCGATTATCGATTATTAAACGGAATTACGTCACGAAAACACAATCCGATAAATTATTATGATCAAATTAAAGGTTACCTGAACAAAAACGACGGATCCAGATACCGATTTGTTGCTTAATTTCTTGATTAACGATTTGGAAATCGTTCGTGTGGAAATTATCTGTCATCAACGAGCATTGTTGAGAACTCAGAAGAGAATCGTGTTTGATTACGTTGAAAAGAGGAAAGAAGGAGATTTGGGTCTGTTGAAAGAGAGCGTTTTATCGTTATTTTATATTTTCTTTAATGGTATTTGATATTTAGCTCCATCAACTCCACTTGTTTTATAATATGTAGATTTAAACCAAGTCAGAACTATGATCATTGTAAGAGTATTTATAATTTATTTCGTATTTTCGTTCTTATAATTATATTAAATATTATTTTTTTTTTATTTTTTTATTAAATAATATTTTTTTTCATACATTTATCATTATATTTCATCTCTTATCCATTTACAATCATTTTCAAAAAATTTAAAAATTTTATGGGGTTGTACAGTGTTTCTTTAAATATGAGAAAATATGATACAATCTCTATAAATTATCTACCTCTTTCACTCAAAATCACTCACCACTATCCCCAATAATATAGGACACCTACTCACATATATATAGGATACGGGCTGTGAATGCTCTAACATACAAAAATATGTCATATGAAGACATATCTATTTGGAGTCCAGCATTATCAAGTTATGTTAACAATATGCATGTATTTATTAGTAGGGCTTTCTTTTTTATAGCATAGTAGTTATGAGATAAATGTACTTGACTTTTTTGGTATTGATATCATTAATAGTTGCTTAATTCAGTTAAGTATGTCACACAAGTGTGTATTTCGCATTTAATAAATCATTACATTTATATTTTCATTAATAAAATACATGAAAGTAGATGTTTGCAAGAATGTCAAGAAAGCCAGTTATAACATGCCTTTTATGACTAAACATGGATAAAACCTCTGGCTTTCGTAGTGTCTGTTGGATGAGATGGTTGGTTAGTACCTCAACATTATGGTGATGGAAATGCTTACACAGTCTTAAGAAGTATGAACCAAGAATAATTCTAATTTTTCCATTTTTAAGTGTTTGTTTTTGTCATGTTTCACACCCCGATTCTGGGGCATGACCAGTTGTATCAATCAGACGACAAAGCACAACGAAAGACTTAATCTTACAAGACCACAAAACTAGACTGAATTTAAACCTTAGCAATGTTACATAAAATCACACATAGATCGTGCTTAAATTACAAAACAACATTATATACATTGCCCCAGGCAGGTCAAATCCAGTCAACAACTTCTACATGAAGAATTTATTCAAACTTAAACCGCTAAGTTTTCTTAACCTAGCTAATGCCTCCTGACACCTCCTGAACCTACATCACAAGATAAAGCACATTAACAACAAAATTGTTGGTGAGTTATAATGGATGACTCTAAAGCAGTTATACAGCCATAACAAGTGTGCAAGTAAATAGCAACAAATCAAATCTATACCGAAATCACTGCAATGAATATTTGTTTTGACCACATATTCGCCACTCAAAGTTTTGACCACATATTCGCCACTCAAAGTTCTACCACGACTTTACTTTGTTCTGCATTGATTCTCGTCTTTTTTCTAGGTGACTAGCTCTATAGACCTGTATGTGTTTAATTGGTGCTCTTAAATGTGGCATGGTACCCTAGTTATATCGGATGGCTGCCAAGCGAAAGCATCCATAGTTTTCATTAGTGACTATTTGAAAATTGCCCTAATGGTTCCGGATACAGTTGGTCTGATAACCATGGACTGCTAAGGGAACTTTCAGATGAGTACCCATTTATCTAGATTTTCAAAAGGGATTTCTAGTGTTTGCTCTAGACCTACACCATATTATTTATCAATGTGGACTATTGCAATACCCTTTGGTGTTGTGAACATGACAAGGCCTTGGTAAGGTGACAATATCATTCAAAATGCTTTAATTGCTGGGTGACCAAATATAACATTGTGCTCTAACGGGTGGCCAGTACTAGAAAGTGCAAATCTAGAGTTTTGACTGGGAGTCCATAGTGGAGTTTGACAGGAAAAGATATTTGCCCACTTGGTTTTACATCCTCTCTTGAGAATCCTACCTACGGTACGTTTACTGGTCATAACCTTTATTAGTCCTCCATATCCAACTTCCCTAAATAGCGTTCGCACATAATGTCCGAGGCACTTCTACAATTGACGAATACCGTCTAGACATTGTAATCACTAACTCTTGCTACTATTAACATTGGCTTTCTTTCTTGGGCTTTGCCGAAAGGTGGTATGGAAATTGGCACTTCCATCTACGCTTTTAGAGGTTCCCCCAACCTCTTTCCAGATGCTTCTTCTTTGCTTGTACCTTTACAAATCATGTTTACCTCCTGAATTTGTCCTTCACCCTTTGAGCGAGTTGCTCTCACTTGACTGTATACTCTGTCTATCTATTTAATTGGTAGCGGTTGTATGTTGTTTGGCTTTTGTCTTGATGATATTTAAAGGATTTAGATATATCTAGCCAGGTAGTTGCATCTATCATAGGATGTGGTTGAGGAAGCTTTAGTTTTTCTGTGCTTTCAAGTTCACTTGGATTATTTGTTAGAAGAGCGTTGAAATTTTCCATCAGTCTGTGGGTGGTGTATGGTGAATGGAGATTCACGGTGCATATTTGGCGTTGCCTCTATGATGCTCTGGTCCTGCTGTGGGCTAAAACTATGCTTATATTAAAAAAACGCAACCTATTCCACCCACCAAAATTTTGATGGTAGGGATTTTTAGAATATCGACCCAGTTCCCACCTCATGCTCTTTTTATCTAGATCTTTGTTAACTATGGCTGATTTTTCATCTTGTACAAAGACCTTTGCTATAACCATCAACGCTTCCATAGTCTTAGGCAATCCATCAATGTTGTGTAGCCTTCTAATCTGGTAAGAATTCTAGACACCTTAGATAAGCCCAACTACCATAAGATCCTCTCCGATGTCTCCGATCTACAAGCTTTCTTTATTAAACCTTGTGATGAAATCCTCGACCAATTCACCATACTTCCTCTAGATATGTAGTATTCTGATTTTATATTTAGTGTGGGGGTGCTACTGACTGGATTATTGTAGGAACTTGCTTAGCAATTCCACAAAACTTCCCACACTTCCAACTAATAAGCTATTAAACCATAACTACACGGCTCTAGTATATGTTTGCATGAACATGTGGCACTAAACAAAACTGGTATGTTTCAATGTTCGGGTCAGTTGTTCCATTCTAATTCCCAAATGTAGGAGGCTTCTTGAGCTTAGCAGGAAATTAGGATTATGCAATCTCCAAGATGAATTTGAATTGTGAGTAATATCTAAGTTTTTATGGCTCTATGAAGTCTAAGGTCGTAGTGGGTTTTGATCCTAAAGGGCCGCATGAAGTAATCTCGGTGGAGTCCTCATAGGATAATTACTTTTGTAGTTTTGTGAATTTCCATTCATGTGTCTGGTGTTCGTGCCATGCCATGTAGTATTGTTGTTTCAAGGTCATAAGGAAAGGTGGAACAAATGAAAAAAAAGGATCATGGTAGGGCTAATGAGGTATAAGTAATGGTCATTGGAGTAGTGTATATGGTATGGAGTGGCTTGCAGGTTGGTTAGAGATGTTGATAAGGGAGATGGCAAAGCAAGGAATACCAGTTAAGAAGGTGTAGTTAAGGACTGCTGTTGGATAAAGTAAGGCTGGTGCAACCAAAACAAACACTTAGAAACAATTTTGGTACAACTGTGATAGAGCTTCCGAAGACAAAAGCTGCACTTCCGAAGATAAAGTCTGAAAGAACTTTCAAAGAGGAATCCTGACTTCCGAAGCCAAGTCATCCTTCTTTCGAAGTTCAACACTTAGAAGATTAAAAGACAATGACTTCTGAAGCATGGAGTTTTGAAGATCAGCACAAGTCTTGGAAGAAGTAGGCCCTTCCGAAGTATAAATGGCTTCGGAAGAACTTGTTCTTCCGAAGCCAGTTAACCTTCAGAAGAACCTACTATGAACCAGTGGACATAAGTATGGTACCTCTGACAAACCGCTACAACCTCTGAGATACTGCATGGTGCTTTCCCACACCCATATAGTTAACCATACTCGATCCTACAAAGTTTGAGAGATAACAATTTTGTTTAATGACCAAACTCGATCCTGCAATTGGTATCAGAGCTTCTTAGGCTCTTGATTGTGAGATCTCACCATCCAAATCAACTTGTTTCATCACTCATACACTTACCTGACTTTGGCCCTTAACCAAAAATCATTTGAATCTGAAATGGGGACAATGACCAAAGCACCTATCATCACCCCTGATAACTTTAGATCTTGGAGCACACATATTAAAGGCTTCATTAGATACCAAGATAGCAAGATGTAGAAATCTATCATCAATGGCCCTTACAAGCCAAAAGTTGCAGCACCTGCTGGCAATGGTGCTATGATAGAGAAGGCTATTGAAGACTACCCTGTAAAGACTACAAGCGATTGGATATTGATAGCAAAGCAATGACTGTGCTACTTACTGCCATACCCAACTCTATCATGGTGGGCTTTGAACATTGCCAGTCAGCCAAAGAACTCTTGGATGCTTTGACTCAGATGTACTCCAGCTCCAATGACTGCAAGAAAGATTCCCTGAAGCAACAATTTGAAAACTTCACTTACATTGCTGGAGAGACCCTCAGCCAGCAATACATTAGGTACATGGATCTTATTTTATCACTTCAGTCTGTGGGAGTGACTCTTAAGATGAGATATCTCTCAAGAAAGTTCATGAGTGCACTTCCAAATGAGTGGACTTTCTACTGTGTCTCTATCAAGAGGACATAAAACTTAAACTCTCTCATAATGACTGAATTATATGGCATCCTTGATGGATACCGTGTAGAGATGGAAACCCAGAGAGGCCACCAGGTGAGCAGACCCTCCAGTCTTCCTGCTAGTAATGCTCTAATGGTTGTTTTAGGCTCAAGACCCCCCAACCTCAACAGTACCTGACTCACTCCCAGCAGCCATCTTGTTCTTCTGGGCCATACATTACCTTTCCTGAGACTCCAAGGTCTCAACAGGCTCAGTTAAGTCCCTTCCAGAACAACTGTGCCTTTGTCTCCGGGAATGGGCATTCTAGTGATTTTCAGTTTTGCTTTGATGATCTAGAATGTTTTAGCCCTGATGATGTTGAGTACATGGACATTGTCCAACAGATGGCTCTGTTAACTTACAGAGCAAAGAAGTTCTTTAAGAGAACTAGAAGGCAATTTACCCAAAACCCAACTAATAGCAAGTTCGAGTTTGAAAAAACCAAGGCCAAGTGTTATAACTGTAACCAGCTAGGCCACTTGGAAAGTCAACTGAACAACACACAACTGCTGTTGCTCGAGAGGTTGACTGGAGCTTCATGGTGTAGGATGTAACTCCTGCTCAAGTATTGGTGGCTGGAACTGATGACAGCAAGGTATTTGAACACCTCTGTACTCCAGCTTGCATTGCTAAAGTTAAACTATATCAGGACTATAATATGGAAATCAAATATGATATTAAGTCTTTGAATATTCTTAAAACTGATTTTAAAAGGGCAGAATCTAACTATAAAATGAAAATTGAAGAGTTAGAGAAAATTGTATCATCTTTAAAACATGAACACACCAATTATAGGACTCAAATCAAAGATTTAATTTCCAAATTGACTGAGGCTCAGGCCTAGCTAGTAATAGCTGAGGCTATAGCCAGGAAGCATGCTATTTTAGAGCAAAACTTGCCATTATTGCATCATCCTCCCATTCAAAGATTTGTTATCAAAACAAAGGTGGGTTGGGAACCAATGAAATCTCTCCACCATATTCTTATGAGTCTATAAGACAACCAAGATGTGGGTCTGAAGAGCAAGAGGTTCTAACTGTTGACCCACCACCTCATGAGTTGAAAAATGATGAAACTATGGAGACCATCATAGGGAAGGACCAGGTAAAACAACCTATCCCCACCAGTGATGATCAACCCCTAACCATCAAAGCTAGAAGAAACAAAACTAAGGTAGCCAGAAAAACTACCAAGAAAGTGGCTGAATCCAAGCTGAAACAGACCCAAAGCAAAAGGGTGTTTTCATTTTAGCCGGATTCCAGGTGGTTGGAAACTCTGATCCAGGAAAGGAGTGTAGTACCAGCACTCCTGTCCTGCTAAAGGATCAGATGTTGAAGGGGAAGACTGTTGATGATGATAAGAAGTGTAAGAAACAACAGTCTTAACATCCCATAAAAGTTAACATTGAATGCATAATATGTGGTCTGCACAACCACATGGCTAAAGATTGTTACTACAATCCTGCAAGCACACATTATGAAAATAATGTTAAGAAAGAAGGAGTCAAAGAAGGTTTCATATTTGGACCTTATCACATGGTCCAAGTGATGAGGAAAGGAAAGCTTGTTTCTGAAGCAAAGTTGCTTTCGGAAGAAACTCATTCTTCCAAAAGGAAAATAACTTCGGAAGACAAGCCGAAGAAATTTTAAAAGAACAAAAGAGTTCCTTTGAAACCTTCCGAGAAGAAGACTGCTTTGGAAGAAGAGGTGGTGAAAGCTTCTTTAGAGAAGAAAGAAGCCTCGAAAGTATGCCATGCTGCTCAAGCTTCATCAAGCTCATCTACACTGATCAGCCAAGGGATAGAATGGAAGATCAAGAAAAGATGTTGCAGCCTAAACTTCTTCTTCACAAACATCTATTGAATCCTCATGCATACACTTTGGTTCAATAGTGTCATCCTCATTGGAAGAGGTCAAGACCAACAAGGCTTGAGTTTCTAATAATAACTAACCTTTTCACCTTATGTGTAGGGACATCCACATGACAAGAATGACAATGTGTGGATTGTAGACAGTGGATGCTCCAGGCACATGACTAGGAACAGATCTCTTCTTCAACAATTTCAACATTTTGATGGAGGTCCTGTTAAATTTGCTGGTGAGGCTGGAGGATACATTTCTGGTAGAGGAAGTGTATCCAATGGCAAGTTAAAGGTCGACAAAGTAAACTTTGTCAAACAGCTTGAATACAATCTTCTAAGTGTCTCTCAATTCTATGACCAAAAGCATCAGATGCTTTTCACAGAACATGAGCATCAGATGCATTTCACAGAACATGAGTGCATTATCCTCAAACCTGAAATGACAATTCCTCAGGAATTGGTGCTTCTTAGATCTCCTAGGAGAGGGGATATGTACAAGTTGGAGATAAATAATGCTTCCCTATTGGGTGAAGTATCATGCTTTCTTTCCAAAGATAATGGTGATGAGTCAACTCTGTGGCATAAACGAATGTGTCAGTCAAATTTAAAACCATGAATAAATTGGTAAAAAATAACTTGGTACATGGTGTGCCTAAAAAGGGACTTTTTTGTAAAGATAACTGTGTTGTATGTCTGAAAGGAAAGCAACATAGAGTATCTCATAAATCCAAAGAAGTTAACTCTATCACCACTCCATTACACTTATTGCACATGGATCTATTTGGTCCCACAAGTATAATGAGCATTGGAAGGAAATCATATTGCCTTGTTGATTGTTGATGATTTTACTAGATTCACATGGGTATTCATTTTAAGATCTAAAGATGAAATGCTAAAACTTTAAAATCTTTTATTCTTAAGATAGAAAATAAAATTGATCACAAGGTTAAAATTATTAGGAGTGATCAAGGGACTGAGTTTAAGAATCCAGTTTTTGACTCATTCTGTAACTCAAAAGGGATTATTACACAATATAGTGCTCCTAGAACTCCTCAACAAAATAGTGTTGCTGAGAGGAGAAATAGGACACTTATTAAGGCTGCTAGAACTATGTTAGATGATTCAAAGCTACCTCTAACATTCTGGGCAGAGGTAGTCAGCACTGCATGCTATGTGCAGAACAGATTTCTTGTAGTTAATCCCTATGGAAAAACCCCTTATGAGCTATGGAACAAGAGGCCACCGTTCATTGGATTTCTTAGGTCCTTTGGCAGCAGGTGTACCATACTTAACACAAAGGACAATCTGGCAAAATTTTCTGAAAAGTCGGATGTTGCTATCTTTGTTGGATATTCCTCTAACTCTATTGCCTATAGAGTTTACAACATTAAAAATCAACAATTTGAGGAATCTTCCAACATTATTGTAAATGAGCACACTCCTTGTGTTAGGGGGAATAGACCTGATCATATCTTTGATTTAGAATTGTTTCCAAACTATTCTAAACTTTCTTTTGAGAATGTTTCAGCTCGAACAGGTACTCAAAGTGATTTTGATGATGACCAACTGTTTGAGTTACCCATACCTCTTCCATGTTCTCCAAGAGTTGCTGAAAATCAAGCTCCCATAATTGGACGAGCAAATAGTATGACTATCTCAATAACCAGTGGAGCTTCAATAAGTTATCAACAAAGTGAGCCTCAAAACTCAACTAGTGACAATGCACAACACCAAACTGATGGAAGCAGTACTTTGAAGGAACATGCAACTGTTAATGCTTCTTCACAGCCAAATGATACTGATGTTGTCTCTCCTTCATTCAATCAGTCCTCATTGAATGAATGTGAGACATCAGTCGGGCCAAGTGTTTAAATCCCTAAGCAAAACTTTTCCAATTTGGATCTATCCATGCAACTAGATGTAATTCCTAGGCTCAGAATTCACAACACTCGCCCAGTTGAGAACATTATTGGAGATGTTTCTGAAGGTGTGAGAACAAGGGGACAAACTCATAACGGGAATGTCTGCTTGTACTCATGCTTTCGATCTTAGATGGAGCCAAAGAAGGTAGAGGAAGCCTTGAAATATAGTAGTTGGGTTAAATCAATGCAAGAGGAATTGCTTCAATTCAAAACATAAAAGATTTGGAACCTATGTCCACTACCATCTGGTCAAGTACCTATTTGCACAAAGTGGGTATTCAGGAACAAGAGAGATGATAGAGGCTTGATTATTAAGAACAAGGCAAGACTGATAGTTCAAGGATACACACAAGAGGAGGGAATTGATTACACTAATGTCTTTGCACCTGTTGCAAGACTTAAAGCAGTGAGGATATTTCTTGCTTAAGCAACATCCAAGAACTTTACAGTCTACCAGCTTGATATCAAGTGTGAATTTCTATACGGGGATATAGACAGAGGAGTTTATGTGTGCCAGCCTCTAGGATTTGAAGACTGTAAGGTTTCATGTAAGGCTGATGCACCTAAAACATTCAAAGTCTCTCCTGCATGCATGCACTTAATGCAAAGTAGAAATGCTTCAGAAGTTTTACACCCTGCATCAGAATTATTCTAAGTGTAAAATCTTCCGAAGCCAAGACCAACATCTTCTGAAGCCAAAAGTGAAGTCTTTTGAAGCTTTAAAGACAAAGTCTTCCAAAGCCAAGAAGTGAAGACTGATTTCTTCCAAAGACTTTTAACACATGCTTTATCTGATGTACTTTTCTATAAAGCTGGACCACTTTCTGCTGCAACTCTATTTAGTCACCAACTTACATAAGTTGGTGAAAAGGTCCATGCTTTCGGAAACCTTACATTGAGGTCTTGAGTCTTTTACTTTCTACTTTATGTACTTTTATCCTTTTTGTAATATATTAGGATGTGAGCTATGGCATGTCATAGTCACTAGTCAAAAGGCAATCTACCTTTTGACTCTACATTGATTTTGTTGTCTAGATTAATGTTTCCAGCTGGCCTTTAAAGTATGGTCGGCTGTAGGATGTAGTATAAAGTATCTCAGGTCCTTGTATCTTTCCTTATGCTTTGAAACACTTGTAAAGAACTTGAGAGCAATATACAACATTCTTAAAAACCAATATCCTTGTGTTGTTTTGTTCTTGTTCTGTCTCATACTTGCTTGTGTTCTTAGTATCAAACCATATTGTTCCCGGTTCCCGATTTGATCTGTTAAGTGTTCTATAACACTCTCCTCATTGTGTGTTGTGTTGTAAGTGACCATCCCTTAACTGGTCCTACAATTGGTATCAGAGCTTTCCAGGCTCTTGATTGTATGATCTCACCATCTTAAGATCCCTCACACACACAAAATACTTAACATCTCAAATGGAAGCTCTTACTAAAGCTGATATGAAAACTGGAACCATGACAAAGTCCCCACTGATCACTCTTGAAGACTTTGACACTTGGTGCCAACGAATGGAAGGGTTCATCAAGTCACAAGACTCCAGGATGTAGGAATCTGTTGTCTCAAGGCCTCACATACCAAGCACCTCTTCAGCTGCTGCTGGAGGTGGTATGATTCCAAATGCTGTGGCTGACTATTCTAAAGAAGACAGGAAGAGAATAGATATTGATCAGAAAGCCATGACAGCCCTTCAAACTGCTCTTCCCAACTCCATATACAGAGGCTTCAATAAGTGCAAAACAGCTAAATAGCTATGGGATGCATTGAAGCTGATGTATGAGGGGTCAACTGAAGCCAAGGAGAACAAGAAGGATCTCCTGAAGCAGTAGTTTGAAAACTTCACCTTCAAAGCAGGTGAAACCCTGACTCAACAATACTTGTTGAGATTGTGGACACTCTAATGGATGTTGGAGTGACTCTTGAGAACAAGGACATTGTAAGGAAGTTCATGTCCTCTCTTCCTAGACAATGGACATATTATTGTGTTGTTATCAAGAGAACTGAGAACCTTAAGACTCTTACTTTGACCGAATTGTATGGTATTCTTAGTGGATATCAGATGGAGATGAATATGCAAAGTTCATCTGGTAACTCCAGCAATCAACTAAGTTCAGCCCTCCATGTGGTTGAAAGGGATAGTAGAGAACCACAACATCATCTTATCTTCTACCCTAACAACTCACAAAAGGGTCTTTTCATCACCTTCCCGGAGACACCAAGAGAAAGCTACACTCAAGGAAGCCCATTCCAAGAGACAAGCTCTTTACAAGCCTTTGTGTCTTCTGATGAAAGCACATGCAACATTCTCTTCACCCTTGAAGATCTGGACTGTATCCATCCAGATGATCTGGAATACATAGAGATAGTTCAACAAATGGCTCTTCTCACTCATAGAGCCAAGAAATTCTACAAGAGGACAGGGAGGAAGTTTCCAAGCAATACAACCAGTGGAAAGTTTGGGCTGGACAAAAGCAAAGTAAAGTGTTACAACTGTAACCAGATGGGTCATTTTGCAAGGGAGTGTAAGGCACCAAGGACAAATGGTGGCCAAACACAAGCCAGGCCAAACTACACTGAGCGAGCCACCTAGAATGAAAAGCCAAAGCACCAAGCTGCAGTTGCTATTAAAGAAGGAGGCTTTGACTGGAGCTTTCAGGTGGAAGATGCATCTCTAAACCAATCACTAATGGCTGACCATGATGAAGCAAAGGTATTGGAACATCTCTGTACACCTGAATGTATTGCTCAAGTGAATAGATACAGGTCCTACAACTTAGAGATGAGATCTGATCTTGAGTCTTTAAATATTTTATAATATGATTTCAAAAGAGCTAAAAAATTTTATAAACTAAAGATAAAGGACTTAGAGAAAACCATTTCAACTCTTAAACATGAACATACCAACTACAGGACTCAGATAAAAGATCTCATAACCAAGTTGACTGAATGTCAGGCTGAGCTTGTGATCAGCAAAGCAAGGGCAGAAAAATGTGTTCTTGAAGAAGATACGTTCAAGAACATTATATCCTCATCCTTGCATGCAAAAGTTTGTTATCAAAATAAGCAAGGACTGGGATCTAGTGAAATAGCTCCTCCACACACAATTTTGTCTGTAAGATATCCAAGGTGTGGAACTTATGAAGATGAGCTTCCCTTCATAGACCCTATGAGTGAAGAGGATGAAGAGGAAATAATGAAGGATGTCTCTAAGAAGAGTGAAGAAGAGAATTCTAAGAAGGGTCACTATTCCTCTGAGGAGAGTAAAAGAGTTGGGTTGACCAAGTCAAGAAGAAAGAACTTGATCACAAAGGCCAAGAGGAAGTCCAAGAAGGCTCAAGTGACCAAGGCCACCTTTAACTCAATGCAGAAACAAGTCTTTATCTCTGTAGGATTTGAGGTGGTTAAGGCTGAAGACATAAACCTAAACTCTAGTACCAGGAGTTCTAGTTCATGTTCAAATCATCCCAACAACATGAAGAAGGCTGACCAGTTATGTACCACTTCTACACAACCTGAACCATCCAGCTCCAAAAGTAGCTCTCATCCTAAAAGAATTGCCACATGATCTGCAAAGATAAAGATGGAAGTTATCAAGTTCAGCCTTTTTCTCAAAGGAAGACTCTTAGGAAGAAGAAGATGGACTGTGTTATATGTGGTACTACTTCTCATCTTGCTAAGGATTGTCTTTACAATCCAAAAGGTACTGTCCATATGACCAAGAAAGAAACTTCTGAGAGTTTGAAGAAGAAGAAAGCTTTGGAAGGAAAATCTTTTCATTTTGGAAGCTCCAAAATGAAGGAGAAGACAAGTGGAAACTTGCCTTCGAAGAAAATTTGGTCTCGAAAGAAAGAATACTTTCGAAGCACTGAAGCCTGCTGGATTATTAGCAAGATCTTCCAAAGGTTCAGTCATCAAAACTTTTGAAGTTATCAAAACTTCCGAAGTGATGAAGGTCAAGTCTAAGCTTCCAAAGGTGGTGTGGAAGACAAAGAAAGACCAAGTGACTGAAAGTTCTTCATCAACATCAGCAAATGATCCTCAAAACATGACAATAGGATCAATTACTGTTGCATTGTCCTAAACTTCTTTTGATAAGCCCAAGACCAATAAGGCTTGGGTTTCCAAATGTGACTAACCATCTCTTTTGTGCAGGATCAGCTCAAGACAAATAGGAATCTATGGATCATTAATAGTGGCTGTTCCAGGCACATGACAGGCAATGGGTCACTACTCCAAAATTTTGAGAAAATTGATGGAGGACCAGTTGCTTTTGGAGGAGATGCTAGAGGTTACATAACTGGAAGGGGCAGGGTCACATATGGTAAGCTCAACATTGAGAAGGTAAACTTTGTTAAGGATCTTGGATACAATCTTTTGAGTGTATCTCAATTTTGTGATCAGAGTCATAACATACTCTTTACTTAGCATGAGTGCATTGTTCTCAGGCCCGGGGTGGTCATTCCTTATGAGCATATCCTGCTCAGAGCCCCCAGGAAAGGGAACATCTACAAGATGGATTTGCAAGAAACATCTCCCTCAGGAGAAGTTTCATGCTTTCTGTCTAAAGCCAATAGTGATGAATCTTTCCTCTGGTATAAAAGAATGTGCCATGTAAACTTTAAGAACATGAATAAACTAATTAAGAATGATTTGGTAACTAGAATGCCAAAGAAAGAGTTTACAAGTGATGACCACTGTGTTGCATGCCTCAAAGGGAAGCAAAACAAGGTATCTCACAAGCTAAAGGAAAGAAACTCCATCACTACACCCTTACCCTTATTACATATGGATCTCTTTGGCCCCACCAGTGTAATAAGTCTAGGAAGGACCTCTTACTGTTTGGTGGTCACAGATGATTTTACAAGGTTCACTTGGGTCTCCTTTCTTAGAACTAAGGATAAGACCCCTGAGATTTTAAAGAATTTCATCTTAAAGATTGAGAATCAATGTGATCACAAGGTCAAAACCATAAGATGTCATCAAGGAAATGAATTCAAGAACTAAATCCCTGATACATTTTATGATGAAAAAGGTATTACAACAAAATATAGTGCTCCCAGGACTCCTCAGCAATATGGTGTTGCTGTGAGGAGAAACAGGACACTAATTGAAGCTGCAAGAACTATGTTGTCTGACTCTAAACTGCCCATCACCTTCTGGGCAGAGGCAGTGAACACTGCCTGCTATGTACAAAACAGAGTTTCAGTAGTTAAGACACATGGTAAGAATCCTTATGAACTTTGGCATAAGTGGAAACCTTTCATTGGCTTTCTCAGGTCATTTAGATGTCCTTGCACCATCTTGAATACCAAGGATTAAATTACCAAGTTTGATGAGAAATCAGATGATGGACATTTTATTAGGTACTCCTCTCAAGCTAAGGCTTATAGAGTATACAATCTCAGAACTAGAGTAGTTAAGGAGTCAGCCAATGTGACTTTCAATGAGCACACTCCCAGTGTGAAAGGTTCTGGTCCTGATTGGCTATTTGATCTTGATTTAGTTACCAAATGTTTTAACAAATCTTGTGAGCATGTTTCAGGATCCACAAATATGCTATCAGCAGGTGATCCTGACCAAGATTTGAGCTAAGAAGACCATCAAGTTATACTACTTTAGCTCCAGTTGTAACTAATCCTGCAAATGAAATTCCTATCAGCACAACAATGACAAATTCAGTTGATACATCTGAGGTGCCTTTAAATTCCAGCTCAGAGGCACAACACTCAAATCAAGGAGCTTCAAATGTCGAAGGAAATGGAGATGGTGACAGTGATCAAGAGTTTTTTGATGCTGATAACCACTCCATTGAAGACAACATCAATGATGTCACATGCTCATTGGATCAAGTTACACTTGCTAAGTGTGCTGATGTGATGGGAGAAACTTCAATGCCTGATCTAAATTTCTCTAATTTAGATCTCTCCAAACAACTTGCTGTAATCCCTTAACTAAGGATTCACAAGTCTCACCCCACCATAAACATCATTGGAAATGTTGACACTAGGTAAGAACAAGAGGACAAACCCATGATGCAAATTTTTGTCTCCACTCGTTTTCTATCCCAGATATAGCCTAAGAAAGTTGATGAGGCTTTAAAGGATGGAAGTTGGGTTGAAGCTATGCAAGAGGAGCTACTTTAATTCAAAAGGCGAAAGGTTTGGAACTTAAGTCCTCTTCCTTGAGGGAAGACTACCATAGGAACCAAATGGGTGTTTAGGAATAAAAAGAATGATAGAGGACTTGTCATCAAAAACAAAGCTAGACTAGTTGTTCAAGGATACACACAAGAAGAAAGAATTGACTACACAGATGTCTTTGCTCCTGTTGCAAGACTTGAAGCTGTTAGAATATTCTTAGCTTTTGCTGCATCCAAGGATTTCAAGGTCTACCAACTTGATGTCAAGTGTGCTTTTCTTTATGGGGTGATTGATGAAGAGGTGTATGTCAAACAACCACCTGGGTTCGTAAATCCTGATCATCCTGATTATGTCTGCAAGCTTGATAAAGCTCTTTATGGGCTGCACCAAGCTCCAAAGAAGTGGTATGAGACTCTATCTCTGTATCTCCATCAACATGGTAACAAAAAGGGTACTATAGATGGAACTCTCTTCATCAAAGGAACATGGAATGACTTAATGCTAGTCCAAGTATATGTAGATGACATTATTTTTGGGTCAACCAATCCAAAGCTCTACAAAGACTTTGAGAAGTTGATGAAGAATAGATTTGAGATGAGTGCAATGGGAGAACTCAATTTCTTTCTAGGAATTCAAGTGAAGCAGGTTGACAATGACATCTTCATAAGTTAGTCAAAGTATGTGCAAGACATACTTACAAGATTCAACATGACTGACTATAAGGTTGCTAAGACACCCATAGCAAGAAACCACTCCCTTGGACCTGATCTTGAGGGGGAGTGTGTGGATGAACATCTTTACAGGGCTATGATTGGGTGTCTTATGTATCTCACAGCTAGTAGGCCTAATATCATGTTTGCTACATGTATTTGTGCAAGATATCAAGCCAACCCCAGGATGTCACACCTGTATGCAAAAAATTCTGACTTCAATCTGTATGCATATACAGATAGTGACTATTGTGGCTGCAATATGACTGCAAAGTCTACATCAGGGGGTTGTCAGTTCCTTGGTGGAAGGATAGTCTCATGGCAATGCAAGAAGCAATCCTGTGTATCTGCATCAACTGCTGAAGCTGAATACATTGCTGCGGCAAGCTGCTGTGCTCAAGTGCTTTGGATTTAGAATCAGATGCTGGACTATGGATTCAACTTTAAAGAGACTCCCATCCACATAGACAACAAAAATGCCATCTCTATTACAAAGAATCCTATGCAGCACTCAAGGAAAAAACACATCAATATCAGGTATCATTTGATTAGAGATAACTTTGAAAAGGGATTAATCAAACTAGTCAAAGTTAACACAAATGAACAATATGCTGATCTGTTCACCAAAGCTTTTGATGAACAGAGATTTAAATATCTTATATCAGCTATTGGGATGATTAACTTTGAGTAGCTTTTCTTAAATTTAACTCATATTATTTCTAAAACCTGTGTGTCCTAAGATGTTTATTTTATAACCTTCATAAGCCCCTGTTTACTCTATAAGAAAAATCTTTTAAATGATATTTCTTAGACTTTTGAAAGTTTCGATCTTTTTATTCTTCGGAAGATATGCATTTACTTTCGGAAGAAATTTATGTCTTCAAAACAAACAACTAATTAAGTGCATTTACCTTTGGAGGAAATTCTCAAAATATCTTTCGAAGCTTAAAACTACTCTTGAATACTTGTATGTTTTAAAGAACAAATTTCTTCCAATGGCAATTAAGTCTAGGAAGCTTTATTCTTCTTAGAATAAAATTTCTAAGTCTTAATCTCTTCTGAAGCAAAATTTTCTAAACTCTTTGGAATATCTTCCGAAGTCATCTTGGCTTCGGAAGCTTTTCATCAAAACTTCCGAAGTAAATTTACCTTCGGAAGATTTTAGACTTCCAAGAAAACTACCTTTTTGGGAACTTTTTCAGAGGTGGGACCGACATCTGGATTTCAAAGTTTATCCTCTTTCATTAGCTTTGTCTCAAATCCGTTTCATATATATACCCAACGGTTCCCCCCTCTTTCACTCTCTTCTTCATCTGAACTGTTCCCAAAAACCTAAATTCACCCACAAACCGCCTTTGTTCTTATCTTCCTTCACCACTAAGCTCTCTAAAATGGCTAACCACAACCGTAGAAACAACCCAGATTTTTCCATGCAACTCCACAGGCAACACAATCAGGTTGCTCTGTTGGACTCTGAGAAAGACCCAAGTTTCTTAGAGGTCTACCATTTTCTTTCTTTGTCTAACTACTTCACCTCCCAAACCATTGATCCTCCACTCTATGAGGATCATCTGTTAGAATTTTGGAAGACCTGCCAAGAGGTCATTATGGATGGGGAGAGGCACTGTCTGCCACAGTGTAGGGGAGGACAATCTTCATCACTCCACCATCATCAACACTCATCTTTAGCGGGATGATGAGGAAGGTGAATTGTCCTTTCCTAAGGAAGCTGTAAACCACTCCTTTGAGCAGATGGGCTATGAAGGAGATTTCTCTGTAAAGACCTTCAGGAAAGGGAAGGTCCCATCCCAGTGGAAGTATCTACTCCATGTAGTCATCCACAGCTTGTCTAACAAGCATGGGGGATGCAACCAGATTCCAGAGGATCTCTCCTTCATAGTTCATGGAATGGTCCAAGGGGTCAAGTTCAGGTACTCTCAATTTGTTTATACAAATTTACTTGCAAATTTGGACTCGTTAGATTATTATATGTTTCCAAGATATGTTCAATACATTCTCAATTGTGAACTAGGCTCATAGTTGAGGGAAACAAGTAATATTCTTAAATTGGGACAGATGAAGCCCGTCATCTTTAAGATGCTCAACAAGCAACTTCTTTCCCCGAGCCTCCTCCTATCATCCTTCAAGTGGACCCAAGGATGCTTATAGATCTGAATAGGTTCTTAACTAAGTTCCTAATGGGCTCCTCACTTAAATAACCAAGTCTGGATGTTGCTGTGGCATACTTTGGAGCAGAAGAGCTGAAGAGAGTGAATGCACCATCTACCACTGAGGAAGGAGTTGGTCAACCTAAGGTCCACATTGAACCTGAGATTGATTTCAAAGGGGATATGGGGACTGATGGCCCAGCAACTAAAACAGTTAGGATAGATAGTGCACTCCCACAAACTTCCGAAGCTAAAGTCAAAGCTACGAAAGAATTACCCAATCTTCCAAAGCTAAGATCCAAGTTGCGGAAGGGCTATCTTCTTTGTTTGATGATCTAATTATCACAGAGGAAATCCTTGAACTAGCCTCTGAGATAAATAGTGAGGACTTTCTCAAAACCCATCTCACTCAAACACCTTCATCACCACAAGCTCATATCACCACCCACCAACCTGAGTTCTCTACACCAGAACCTCTAAAGATTCAAGCTTCTGAAGACATCAAAGGCAAAAGGAAGTTGACTACGGAAGAACTGTTAGAGGAGGAAAGGTTGGAAAAGCTTAAGAGAAAAGGTAGGCTCCCCACTGGGAAGCGATTAGCTGCAAGTAGCAAAGGAGCTGTAGCCAACCAGGAGGCTATCAATAACCAAAAGAGGGTAGAGATCTTTGACAGACTTGTCAATCTTAGAGCAGCAAGTAAAGATGTGCTCCTTCTACCGCTTGAGGAGTTGTTGGAGTTAGAAAAGGCAACCGTGTTGTAGAAAGAACAAGAGGAAGCAACAAGGTTGGCCTTAGAAAAGGAAAAGCTGAGAAAGAAAGAGGAAGCTAAGCAACAACTAAGGAATGAAAGGATAGCTTTCTTAGGCTCTATTGGATTCTCTCTTAAGGAACTAGCTCCTCATTATAATGACACAAGCTTGTGGCTTTTCCACAAAGAACAAGATCAGATGGAAAAAGAGAGAAAAGGGATTCCAGGGAAAAGCTTAAGGAGAAGAAGAAGAAAGAAGAAGAAGCTCAACTTGTAGCTGCCAAGAAGATGGGAGACAAAGCCTCGATGAAGGCTTATCTCAGGGCCCATGGCTTCTCTGGCAGACAAGTTGGCCCCGCGTCGGAAAAGACCCTGCAGCGACATGTCAGTGGCATCAAGGCTGATATTTGCTCAGGAAGAAGGAAGGAGATATACAAAAGTATGCAGAGGATGACTTCCAAATCTACACCACAACCACAACCTCAACCTGAACCAATACCTTTCCCTTTCCCCATCAAAACTGAGCCAACCACTGAGCTTTACACCCCTGAACCCACATCATCAACCATACACTCTTTCTAACCCATTGCATCATAACAACCACCACTACTACCTATCCTGAAACCCAAAACAATCCCCAGAACTCAACCATTATCCACCCATCAACCACCCAAGTCATCCTCTCAATGATACAAACCTCTGACCTTGGAAGAATTTAAGGAGATCAAGAGGAAGCTCATCAATTGCACTACTCTGAGCGATATCTCTTATAAGGAGGGGTCCATCAAACTGCCCTTCATTGATGGCTCCTCATGTTCCATCACAAGAGAACAATTCCTTGATCTACCAAGAGTAACATTGGACCAGGCTCTCAGACTCTTGGCACTAACTCTGACTACCTTAAGGAAGAAGAGAAAAAACTGAGAAGAAGGCTGGTGACTCTGCTGGATTCTAGGAAGGGAGAAAAGCTACGATCTCAACCCCTTGTTCCTAGGAAGAAGATAGTCCAGTGGAGGTTCGAAGACTCATCTCACAACTTTTTTATGGAAAGAGAGAATAGTGAAGTCAACAAACTTAATGCATCTTCTCTACTAAACTCTAGTAGATTTGACATTGCTGAGTAAGCAGAGAAACCATTTTCCAATCCCTCCAACTCTGAGTAGTTGCTCATATCAGAAATCATCTGAACAGCCTTCATCTGACTGAACTGACTACAAAGGCCAAGATTGAAGAGGAGTTAAAGCTAAGAGAAAGGGAAGAAAAGGAAGGGTCAACCACCAAAGGAAAGGCTTTCTTGCAAATGGTTGAAGGCCCTAATTTGGAACCCATAGTTTGATAGGAGTATGACTACAACTCCCATCAACTGACTCTCTTCAGAGGGACACAACAAAGTGTGCATGTCATTCAAAGCAATAGACTAGATCTTCTATCTACGAATGACTTGTACAAACTTCTCAGCACCACTTCTAGTAAGAATAAAGAGAAAAATAAGTATCTTCACTCTTTGTTGCTGAAAGTTGTGAGAAGTAGAAACAAGTAAGGTTTTGGTAGCATCAGCCTAGGAGGAGTTTGTTGGATCAAGTAAGGCTGGTGCAATCAAAATAAACACTTAGAAACAATTTTGGTACAACTGTGAAAGAGCTTCCGAAGGCAAAAGCTGCACTTCCAAAGATAAAGTCTGAAAAAACTTCCAAAGAGGAATCCTGACTTTCAAAGCCAAAGTCATCCTTCTTTCAAAGTTCAACACTTAGAAGATTTCAAGACAATGACTTCCGAAGCATGGAGTTTTAAAGATCAGCACAATTCTCGGAAGAAGTAGGCTCTTTTGAAGTATAAGTGGCTTTGGAATAACTTGTTCTTTCGAAGCCAGTTAACCTTCGAAAGAACCTACTATGAACTAGTGGACATAAGATGGTACCTCTGACAAACCGCTGCAACCTCTGAGATACTGTATGGTGCTTTCCCATGCCCATATAGTTGACCATACTTTATTCCACTGTTCATCCCTTATCAGTTAGTACAGTTACCAACTTTAGTTGGTGACAAAAGGTAATTCATGGACATTTCATGACTACCAAATCTAGGATAGTATTTTATCTTAGATACCTTACTTCTAGCAATGTAGTATTTGCTTAGTCATAATTCCAGCTGTAATCTTTTGTATAACTAGTTGTAGATAGTAGTATATATAGTTCTCATTGTACACTTAGTAAACATGCTTGTAAGAGTCTTGTAAAACTTTGAGTTGAGAAGTAATATATACAAGTGTCTTGAAAACCTGTCTCTTGTGTTTGTTTACTTATTATATTATTATCAACTCTTAAAGGATTCTGCATCATCAAACCAAGTTTGATTTAGTAAAATTTGAGAGATAATAATTTTGTTATGTGACTAAACTCGATCCTGCAACTGCACAGTGGATATCGGATGGGTGATAGTTGGTTGGGAAGTTGGTAAAATTGCCTAAAAACAATTGATGTTAGAAAGGTTCTGGTTGTTTCTTTGATTGATGGTAAGGAAAAGCAGGGAGGGTTTGAGGAGGTAGGTTTATTAATAGTTGAGAAGGTCTAGATCGACATGCAAACTCACATCATCTACACTGTCATGGTCACCGTCAAGATTTTATTGGATCGTATGAGTTGTCTTCCATAAGAGCATCTAGAGTCTGTAATTCTAAAACTGCTGACTATTGGTCCCACGGATGGTGCCAATGTAAACACGATCCTCCAACGGGTCAAGATGATTCCACTTGAACTACGATTTACCAGACCAGATCCTTTAGCCCTTGACCTACATGTACTTGAACAATAGGCCTTAAGGCGACACAGGGGGGAAGTCTCCCTCTAACAACCAAGACTTCCAACAATCATACTACACTATTAATATAAAACAAGTAATCATAAAAGCAAATTAGTAAATAAAACCCATAATGTACAAAATTGACTTATATGAATTTGTCTTTGTTATCAGGTGCACATGTATGCTATTAAAGACAAAATAAATATTTGAGGACATTTCTTTGATTATTCATTATCACCTAATATGCTATTTATATAAGGTCTATATTAAACACCATCCTTACTATGAGCTCTTGGAAAATTTTTAGTGGTAGATCTTTATTCATGATCGAACTATTTACTAATGTAGTCAGTACAAAGATTATACTCCTCAACTCATTCATGTATAAACCAATTCTTTGTATCAAGGTATAAACCAGTTCTGCTCGAACTATTTCTATTCATGAAAGTAATGACAGTTGAGGTTTCATAGTAAATCTTCAGTGGTCGTGATATGAAGTTAACAACTTTGACTTTAGTTAAGATATTTCTTAAAAGCATCCCATGGTAAGTTGTATTGTAAACCGCAAAATATTATGTCATGACCATTGAAGTTGTAGTTAAGCTCTACTTCTGACCTTTCCATGAAATTGATCCACCTACTAATACAAAGATGTACCCCAAGTTTATTTCCTATCATCTTTGCATTTAGAAAAAAAAGAATAAGAATAGCCCATTACTTCTAAGTTATATTTTCTATGTATGATAGTGTATAGTATTTCGTTCCTTATAGAAATCGTAACATTTTCTTTGATACTTTTTAATGATCTAGGCCAGGTTTAGACTGAAATCAGCCTAGCATTCTAACAACAAATGTAATATCAAGATGACTACAGACTTGAACACACATCAAACTTGCCATAACTGAAACATAAGGAATCATCTTATTTTCTCGTTCTCAACCTCTATTTTTAGACATTTAAATGAACCAAAAACGTCTATTTTAACTACTAGAGCAACTAATGGAGAGTGATGTTGCTTGTTGTAACATGTAAGGTGTTCATTATAAGCCTTTGGCACAGTCATAATTTCTTATTGGCTCAATATATTTCAATGCCTATTACGTAAAAAGCTTCACACAGATCTTTCATGTCAAAATTATATGAAAGCAATCACTTCACTCATTCAATAATCTAAGCTATTACTTGGAAAAAGAATGTCATTTAAGTAAAGAACAAGTATAGCAAATATGCTCCTGCTCATTTTGTCACACCCCCACCTAAGCACATCGGCAGCTGTAACACCCAGAAATTTATTAAAGAAAAGAAAAGAAGACTAAAAAGAAAGAAAAGTAAAACAACTCAAGTTAAGGGTTAAAGTTGTGCAAGAGGCAAACCTTAATATTATTATGTTTAAAAAGTGGGCATGGCCGCCCACTCCTTTTTGCACCAAACACCCCATCGGCTTTAGAGAGAGAATCAGAGAAGTTTCCATCGGTTCTAGAGAGAAGAAGAAGAAGAAAGTTGTCTAAAGGTGAAGTTTTCTTGTGTTTGGTTCGATTTTAGCTAGGTTTTTAGCCTTTGGACCGAGCCTCATGTGTTTGTGTGTGTTCGGTTGTGTGTTTTGGTGTGTTTAGGAGTTAGAACTCCTTGTGCTCTCAGGTTTGAAGGAGTTTTGCTCTAAGGCTACAACAGGTGAGTTCTAAATCCCCGGTTTTACTGTTTTAAACTTGTTTGGGGCTGAAAATGTATGCAATTAACTTTTTAACCTTTGGTATGTTGTACCGTATGCCTGTACCCCTGTTTACATGGGTGGGTTTATGTTTGGGTATGTTTTGGTTATGTTCCATGTTTTTATGCCTATTTTAGGTGCTTAGAATGTTAGTAACAAGTTAAGAGCATCTTAGAATGATGTTTGGGGTCTGAAAATAGTGTATGTCAAACTGAACAGTTGCCCATGCGCCTAAGTCTGCCCATGCGCCTAAGTTCCCCATGCGCCTAAGTTCACCATGCGCCTGACTGTCCATGCGCCTAAGTAAGGTTCATGCGCCCGCATAGTGCCCATGCACCCGCATAGTGCCCATGTGCCTAGTGCCTTAGAAATTTTTCTGAAATTTTGGGAAAATGGAATTTAAAGACTAAGACTTGGAATATTTTGGTGGTGATGTTTGTTGGTGTTATGCATGTTGTGACCTGTTTTCTTTATGTTCCTTATTACGTATTATTACGTGGCTTTATGTGGTGTGTGAATACTCTTTTACGTAAAATTATTATCATAATGAAACGAAAGAGTAAAGATAATGAAAAGTGGAACATAATGAAAGAATGAAATTCTTGCAAGCAAAATTTAAGGAGGTTCACAACTCATTAAGAGTTATTAGCTCAACTGTGTGATTATAGCGTGCGATCTTGGATAACCCATGAGGGTTCACACACAGGGGGAGTCAGTCTTGGTGACTGCTCCATACGTGCGAAATGATATCCTTGTCGCTTAACCCCGAGACTGAGGTGGCTTCATGCCCAATGATGGGGGTTTAGCTTATGACAGGATCTAGATAGAAGTGAAAGATAATGAAAAAGTGTGAAACGAATGAATACATGCGATAATGAAAGATAATGATGATATTACCTTGATGTATGTACGATGAATGATCATGTGCGAAAGTAATGAAAATGTTTTTAAACGAATGGAAAGTATTTTATTTATAAAACTAGAAACTACGCTGACCTTTACTGGCACTTGTTGCTAGGGATGGCGAGGTTGAAGCTACTTGGCTGATAAAGACTGCATCCATTTTATGCATTTTATATGCATTTTGTAACTTTAACAACGATGTATTATTTGGCAAAAGTAATTATTAATGCATGAAGTGGTTTTTATTCAATTATTCCACTGCAATGTTTTATGAATTTTAACATGTTTTAAATAATATGCGCGATGAACGCCCAACTGTAAGTGTTCTGGGAATGGGGCCTTACAGAAGCATGTGAGTGCAACATGAATATCAAGAACAACATTGTTTACATGAGAATATTATAAGCTTTATTACATCGAATGTACTCTTCAAGGCTTCATAATCTAGGCTTCTAGAACTCAGTATAACTTTTATGTGAAGTACTTTAATATGTATAACTAGCTAAGTTATTCGGTTTCTGAAAAGCATACTAAAAGTGTCAACTAAAAATAGTTAGTGAGTTTGCAGGGTTAAAGAATAGAGTTAAACACGTATAATGTTAATTACACAACTAGACCTGTTCCCGGTTATCTAATCCCAATCTAGTATGGATTGAATTCCCAAATATTGGCACCTAAACTATTAAAGAGTAATCATGTGCGGATAATATGCTGCAAAGACACTACATGCTCTATGAAACTACAGGTCTCAGTGTTTGTTTTCCTATCAATAGCACCACTGTGCGTGGCGGAAATACCCCAAGTATTACTACCTACACGATTTGTCGATTCATATTGAATTAATGGTTGCATAATTCCGATAGTTGGTGTGAGTGTGCATAATAGCAAAAAGAATGTCATAAATAATTTCCTATCATAGAAAATTCAGTAAATAGATACGAGCATGCATTTCATTGCAAAAAAGTAATTTAAATAAATAAGGGGCTGTGAAGACTAATCTTGATTTCTTGTACAGGTAAAAGTATATCCCAAAGTTCATAGCATGCTATAGTGTATGTGTAATATTTAAAAGTACCCTAGTAAATAAGATGAGCATCTAGTATTAAAATGTTGCTATCATAGGAGTCGTTGACCTTTATCGACCCGTTTTAAGTATTGTATCGGGTTGTAAGTTATTGAATGTTATATGTGTTGCTTAGAATTTTTTTGTAAGGTCCCGTTCCCCGAACGATTACAATTGGACATTCATCGCACATAATATTTAAAAACACATTAACATTTACTAAAAACACTGCACCGGAATAATTTAACAAAAACCATTTCATGCATTAATAATTACTTTTGCCAAATAATACATCATTGTTAAAGTTACAAAATATCATTAGTTGCATTACAATGCAAAAACATCATTTCTGCATAAAATCGATGCCAGTCTTTATTCGCCAAGTAGCTTCACCCTCATGCCATCCCCAACAACACTTACCGGCCAACTGAAAATGCATAAAAGTCAACGTTGCTGAGTGAGTTCTAGTTTTATAAAAATATATATTACCTTCCATTTGTTAAAACATTTTTTTTACTTTCGCACGGGATCATACATCATACATACATCAAGGTAATAACATTATTATCTTCATCATCATTTGTTTTCGTATGTATCGCACGTTTCGTACATTCATCGTTATCTTTCACTTCTATCTAGATCCTGTCGTATGCTAAACCCCCCTCTTGGGCACATAGCCATCTCATCTAGGGTTAAGCGACAAGGATCCCGTATCGCACATATGGAGCAGTCACCAAGACTGACTCCCCCCTGTGTGTGAACCCTTATGGGTTAGCCAAGATCGCAAGCTATAAAACACACAGTTGAGCTAACAACTCTCATGGAGTTATGAACCTCCTTACATTTTACTTGCAAGACTTTCATTTGTTCATTCATTATGTTCCACTTTCATTATCTTTGATCTTTCACTTCATTAAATAAATACTTTCCGTACAATAGCATAAACACACCACGTAAAGCCATGTAATAATACGTAATAAGAAACATAAAGAGATCAGGCCAAAACATGCATACATCAACATACATCATCACCAAAACCATTCCAAGTCTAAGCCTAAAAATCCTTTCTCCTAAAATTTCAGAATATTTTCTAAGGCATTGGGCGCATGGGAACTATGCAGACGCATGGCCACTATGCGGGGGCGTGGCCACTTAGGCGCATAGGGAAAACCTGGGCACATGGGAAGGCTCTAGGTCCATGGGCACTATGTAGGCGCATAGGCAACATTTAGATGCCTGGGTAGATTTCTAGTCGCATGGGCACTATGCGGGCGCATGAGCCTGACTTAGGCGCATGAGCACTTAGGCGAATGGGCAGTTGGGCGAATGGGCAGTTGGGCGCATGGGCAACTATTATTCAACTTACATCATTTTCAGACTCCAATCATCATCCTAACATGTTCTAAGCCTCATTTCTAACATACGCATAAAAAACAGGCATACAACCAAGAACATCATCAAAACATTCCCAAACATACACCTACCCAAAACATGGCACACACACATACGGGTACACACCGGAATATCATAAAAGTTTTTAACATGCATTCTCAGCCCCAAAAAAAGTTAAAAAACATTAAAACAGGGAGTCTAGAACTCACCTTATGCAGCCTCAGGGCAAAACTCCTCCAAACCCAAGAGCACAATGAGTTCAAACACCTAAACACACCAAGAACACACAACCAAACACACACAAACACATAAGCACATACCCAAAGGCCGAAACCCAATTGAAAACGACCCAAAACACTAGAAAACTAACCTTAAACCAGCTTCTTCTTCTTCTTCTCTCTAGAACCGAGAGAATTCTGCTTGTTTCTCTTACTAGAATCGAAAGAAAGATGATAGTACAGGGGTGTGTGGGCGGCCATGCTTCTTTTTGAACAAAATAATAAAAAGTTTGCCCCTTATACAACTTTAACCCCTTGACTTGGGTTATTTTACCTTTTTAATTCTTTCAAAATTTCCGGGTGTTACAAGTCCACCCCCTTATATTGGTTTCGTCCACGAAACCTGTCACTCCTTAAATAGTTGTGGGTAATGTTGTCTCATCTCTTCTTCAGTCGCCCACGTAGACTCAGATACCTTTCTATGCTTCCACTGTACTCGCACCAAGGGAACCACTTTATTCCGTAACCTCTTCTCTTTTCGGTCAATGATTGCCACTGGTTGCTCCATGTAATTGAGTCGTTCATCTACCTTAATGTCCTCTAGTGGCACAATCATATCTTCATTAGCTAAGCACTTTCTTAGATGGGATACATGAAATGTTGGAAGAATCCCATTTAACTCATCGGGCAGCTCCAACCTATAGGCAACCTCTCTTACTCGAGCAATGATTCGGAAAGGCCCTATGTACCTCGGGCTTAACGTGACACGCTTTCTAAATGGAATGATACACTTCCAAGGTGAGACCTTCAGCATAACCTTATCGCCCACCTTGAATTCAATCGGTCTACGTCTCTTGTCAGCATACGACTTTTGCCTATCTTTTGCTGCCTTCATAAAGGCCTTCATCTTCTCTAATTTCTCAGTCGTAGCCTCGATCACTTCAATGCTCCCTAACTCCTTCTGACCAGGGCGTTCTACACCTCCTACCATATAGTATCTCATATGTTGGCATACCAATGCTGGCATGATAACTGTTGTTGTATGAGAATTCAGCTAACGGTAAATGTTCGTCCCAACTCCCTCCAAAATCAATGACGCATGCTCGGAGCATGTCCTCAAGTGTCTGTATAGTTCTCTCTGACTGACCATCCATCTGAGGATGATAAGTCGTACTAATGTGTAACCTTATTCCCATCGCATCATGGAATCTCTTCCAAAACATGGATGTAAATCGGGTGTCACGGTCAAACACAATAGACACCGGTACACCATGGAGAGTCACAATCTCCTTGATAAACAGATCCGCTAACCTCTCAAACGAATACGTCTCACGGATTGGTAGAAAGTGAGCACTCTTCGTCAGACGGTCAACGATCACCCATATAGCATCATACCCTCTTGTTGTATGTGGCAGCTTCATAATAAAGTCCATGGTGATGTGCTCCTATTTCCACTTGGGTATATCCAAAGGTTGGATCTTTCCGTGTGGCTTCTGATGCTCCGCTTTCACCTGCAAGCAAGTAAGGCACTTACTCATATACTCCGCTACCTCATGCTTCATACCCGGCCACCAATAATCTTTCTTCATATCATGATACATCTTTGTAGCATCGGGATGAATGGAGTATCTAGTCTTATGAGCTTCATCCATGATTCGTCCTCGTAGATCTCCGTAACGAGGGAACCACATCCGTCCGAAACGGGTTCTAACTCCGAACGTGTTTTCACCCAAGTCCGTGACTCATTCTTTCGGAGTTAAGGCGATCTTCTTTTAACACCTCCTTTTGAATTCCTTGACCTGTGTCATCACATCGGAGGTCATCACCAACTGGTAAGCCTTCACCCGGATTGGCTTGGGTCTCTCCTTTCGGCTAAGGGCATCTGCCACTACGTTGGCCTTGCCTGGATAGTAATGGATCTCACAATCGTAGTCCTTTATAAGCTCTTACCATCTCCTTTGCCTCATGTTCAGGTCCTTTTGCTTGAAGAAGTACTTCAAGCTCTTATGGTCGGTAAAGATAGTGCCCTTCGTCCCATACAATTAGTGCCTCCAAATCTTTAATGCAAAGACCACATCCACTAGTTCCAAGTCATGAGTAGGGTAATTAACCTCATGGATCTTCAACTGTCAGGATGCATAGGCTATAACCTTCTCTTTTTGCATTAACACGCAACCCAACCCCAAATATGAAGCATCCGAATAGACTACCAAGTCTTCGCTTTCTTCAGGTAACGATAAGACAGGAGCTTATGTCAACCTCGTATTTAGCTCGTCGAAAGCCTTCTCTTTTCTTGAACCCATACAAACTTTACATCCTTACGGGTCAACTTGGTCAATGGAGAAGCTATCTTGGAGAAGTCTTGGATGAATCTCCTGTAGTAGCCCACCAATCCAAAGAAACTACGAATCTCGGATGGCGTCTTTGGAGACTTGCATTGCATCACCGCTTCCACCTTTGCCGGGTCCACCATGATCCCTTCAGGATTCACCACGTGACCCAGAAACTAAACTTCGTGCAACCAGAACGCACACTTGGAGAACTTGGCATACAACTTCTCCCTTCTAAGTGCCTCTAGCACCTCCCAAATGTGATAGGCATGTTCCTCCTCGCTCTTCGAATAAATCAGGATATCATCGATAAACATGATCACTGATTTATCCAACATCGGTCGACACACCCGATTCATCAAATCCATAAAAGAAGCTGGCGCGTTGGTTAATCCAAAGGATATAAAGAGGAAATCGTAGTGTCCATAACGTATGTGACAAGCTATTTTAGGAATATCCTGCTCCTTCACCTTCAGTTGATGATAGCCAGATCGAAGATCTATTCTCAAAAACCAACTAGCTCCTTGGAGCTGATCAAACAAGTCATCAATCCTCGGTAACGGGTACCAATTCTTCATCGTCAACTTGTTCAACTCACGATAGTTGATGCACATCCTCATACTACTGTCCTTTTTCTTTATAAACAAGACCAGAGCACCCCAGAGAGAGATACTCGATCGAATGAACCCCTTGTCTAGCAGCTCTTGCAACCGAACCATCAATTCTCTCATTTCTGACGGAGCCAATCGATACGGTGCCCTGGCAATCGGTTGAGAACCAGGTATCAAGTCAATTTGAAACTTGATCTCGTGGTCCGGTGGCACACCTGGTAGATCCTCTGGGAACATGTTGGGAAAGTCACACACAACCGGTACACTGGATAATTATGGTGTTGTCGTGTCCACGTCCTTCACGTAAGCCAGGTAGGCATTACATCCACGTTTTATATACTTCCCCGCCACCTCCATCAAAATCACCTTCGGAACCGTAGTAACTCGATCACCGTAGATCGTCACCGTACTCCCGTCAGGCGCTGTCAGTCGGATCATCTTCTTGCGACACACAATATTTGCCTCATAGGCTACTAGCTAGTCCATCCCTAGGACTAAATTGAACCTGCCTAAGGTCATCACAAACAGTCTAGTAGGAAATCTATGACCTTCTAATTCTATGTCACATCCTTCTATTAGACCAGAAATCCTAGTAGACTTACCAATGGCAGTTTCTACATCGAAGGACTCATCACTGCTTCTACTTCTAACAGGAAAATTAGCACAAAAAGCAACAGCAATGAAACTCCTACTAGCACCAGAATCAAATAACACAGAAGGAAGAGTTTGGTTAACTAGAAACGTACCTGACACGACATCAGGGTCCGTCCTAGCCTATTCTCGGGTCATCATGAATGCTTTGGCGCTCGCCTTTTGCCCTTCATTCCCGACCTTCTTCTTTGCCCCGAAACTTTCAGCCCTCGGCTTCTTGTAGTCCCTACTCAGATGGCCCTCTTCACCGTAGTTATAACACCTTACAGCCCCACACTCTCTTGCCACGTGACCGGGCTTCCCACATTTGAAGCAGATGTTAAAACCCCATCTACACTCCCCCGCATGCTCTCTTTCGTATTTACCACACCTCTTCATCCTCACACTAGATGTAGCTACACGTCGATCATCCACCCTTGCACTCTTGTTGTTTGGAGTGACACCACCACATCCAAACTGCTTTCCATTCCAGTTCTTGTCTCCACCACCCTTCTTGTTCACCTCGACCACTACCACCTCCCTCTCATCATACAGTCTCCCTACCAGACGACCACTAACCTAAAAGTACTTGGCCGGGTGGCGATCATGTGCCTACGAATATCTATTGGCAATCCCTGGATGTACCTCTTTATCTTTCGTGACATGGGTGTCACCTGATCCGGCACTAGCCTCGCCATCTCATTGACCTTAGTAGTGTACTGCTGGTGAGTCATGGTTCACGCCTCCAACTGTAGGAACTCTCTCTCGATCTTGTCCAACTCCCTATGAGGACAAAACTCCTTAATCACCAACTTCTTCAGTTCACTCCACCTCATCCTTCCAATAGCCCTGCCACCCTCGGCCTGGACAATATTATCCTACCAACACAAGGCCGAGTCCACGAATGAGTGGTAGCAAACTTCACCTTTTGATCCTCTTTACATTCCTTGATTTCAAACACTGCCTCCATCTCTCTCACCCATCGGTGAGCAGCAGCAGCGTTACCATTGCCATCAAAAGTTATGGGCTTACACCTTTGAAAGGCTCCATAGTTGCAGCCCCGTGCTGTTTCTTGCACAACTTCTTCCTCCTTCTCATTACTAGAAACAATCGTCTCAGTCTCGGTTTGCTCCCTTTCTCCAGTGGTCCTCTTCTTTTCCTTCCTCTCATCCTCCCGTACAGCTCTAATAACTTCGGTCGCCACAGATGACAGAATCTTCTGCATGACCCGGTGAACAACCTCAACTACCGCCGCCTTCACCGAGGCCCTCAGATTGGCGCTCTCATCACCACCTTCCAGATGATATGGTTCGGGCTCCTCATGAGCCGTCTCACCCGTCTTAGATCTGCTTCTAGTGACCCGTTGTGATCTTTCGGGTTTTTGTTAACTAATTGTTACCCTCGTTATTTTCTTGTAAGGATCAATTCTATCAATAATGAAACTATGAGGGTTCATTTATGCTTACTTTCTTTTATTTATATTAACTTGTTAATTAAAAGTTAATAACTTAATTTATAGAGTTTGAATATTAATTATGAGATTTTAATATTTAATTAAAATGAATAATAAGATACAAAATTATTTATTTATTTATTTATGAAGTTTAGGAAGTTCTAATAAAACAATAATTTAATGTATATATAAAATTCGGTATTATAAGTCCAGGGTTTAATTTGTAATTTTTGAAACTTAATTTAAATGTTTCTTATATAAAAAGCAACTCTTTAAACTATAGGGACCAAAAGTGTAAATTTTTAAACCTAAACCCCCCTTTTTCTCTCTCCCCGGTTTTCCGGCCGCCGGCCGGTGAAGCCTCGGCGCGGCGCCAGCAAGGCCAAAAACGCCCCAATAAACTCGAATTTGGAACCCAATCGATTGCTAATCACCTTGTGGATTTTAAAAGCGGTTACAGGAACGTTTGGATTTGAAAACCGATTACCATCAAAACGAAATCCGTTCCGCAATTAAAACCTATTAATAAACCAATTAATCGAGCTTAAACGACCACCTAACCGTTTCTAATTCACCAATGACCTCAATTCTAGATGAAACGATGAATTAAACACCCCTTTTACATTCGCATTCAAATCGAAACTGTTTAGGTTGAACCATATCAATCGAAGCTCTTTTACAGAGGGGAAATGTTCCATTCGATCCCTTTCAACTCTATCTAGCTTCAATTGCTTGAAAAGTTCACTCTAACATCGATTTAAAACCCCCTTGTTCATTGCGTGCGGACCGAAACTGTAATGGGCTTAATTACATCAATCCATTCGTAATCGTGTAAGTTATATACACCCACATACTCGTTTTCACTTAGGGATTAAAAGCCCGAATGTTAATTCGATTAACATACACGAATTGTTGCTTAATTTGGGTCTAATCGATTCCAGGGTTTATGTGAAATTGGGGATTTTATTTGATTAATAGTTTTAAAAATTTTCGGACTTATAATAGATATTGGCCTCTAGCCCACTGGTTAAGAGTATGTACAAATTCAGCTGAAGTTTTGGGTTCGACCCCGGGCACCCTCAACTCTTTTTTTTAGCCTTTTTCTTATAAATTAAATTACTGTAATTAACATTTTCTTATGAAATTAAATAAAAATTATTTTTGTTAATTAAATTTATCCCATAAATTATCAAATTTATTTCTGTAATTTTTTAAACAATATAATCTTATATTTTTATTTAAAAACAAATAGTTTAATAATATAAAACTATGACAAAGGTTATTTAGAAGTTTATTTCTTTTATTATCTTATAAAAGGGTCTTTAAATCAAATAAGTTACTTAATAACTTATTTAAATAATCAATTATTCAATTGATTATTTTGGTCAAGTCGTTATTTAACTAGTTATTAAATTAATTATTTTTCACAGTTTAATACTCAATTTTTATTTATCAATTATTATAAATTGGAAAATTATTCAATTTCCTTAATAAATTATTACCATTTCCAACCAATTATTTAACCAAATTATTTTATCTTATTTGAATAAAAAAATACAATTGGTTACATTATTTCATTTAACCCAATTATCAAAAACCCCAAATTCTTATAATTAACCCTAGATCTTCGTCGAGTTATCTTTTGAACTTAATCAATTATAATTTAATCTTGGAACATACATGACTAGGTAATCAGTGAAGGAATCGTTGGAGCAATCAAGTTTTTTTTTCTAAAGATCATCTTATATCATGTGAGTTTTCCATACCCTATTTTCATTTTTATTTCACATATTTTGGGGTGAAACATGTTATCGTATAAATGTACACTTGTAAAACATCTTGATACTTGTAATGCACGTGCAATTCATTTATAAATTTTATCATGGTTATTTGAGATAATTATGAACCTTATATGATAGTCATCTTGTAAAAGCAATCATTAACTATTGCTAGCCTAGCGACATCATAGATCTATGGGCTTGACAAGCCTATTTGGTGCTAAAGCTGAGGTTATTGCCGGCTCCTGATGACGTATTCTTGTTCATCATGGGAACCAAGTACACTTAGCTAATTGTATATCTTATTATGGCCAATCTTTTGTCAAGATTTGATTGTATCATTATGGTATCTATATTCTTGCATTATTTCTTAACCTATGACTTGAATTGCCATTTAAAAATTATTTATATGTATGTACAAACTCATGGAAACTCACAAACATCATTTGTTAACCATATTTTTAACAAGTTTCAGGGAATGCCCAAGCTTAATTGTTGATCTTGAAGATTGGACACATCTTGGATTGGATCTAGAAAATAATAAAGACTTTACAATTAAATTGGGATGTTTAAACTTGATTTTATGTGTTGAATGTTTGTTTGAGACTTCTATGGTTGTAATGTTACAATAATAACTTATGTTTAATAATATTTATACTTGGAGGTAGCGTTGTGTGGCTTTGAACAATCTTAACCCTCACATCTCAACGTTTCCGCCATTAAGGTTGGGGTGTGACAGATTGGTATCAGAGCACATAACTATAGGAATTTAGGTTATTAGAAATGGTGACCTAGACTATAGTTAATGTAGGAACCCTACATAAAAAGTCTTTATGATCTTGTAAGCTTATCTATTGCATGCTACATAATGCTAACTGTTATAGGAGAGCACTTTATGTGCTACTTGATGCAGTTTAGTTAGAATTGCTCCTTAAGTGGAAAACTTGATTGTCAAGCCTTTCTTTATGCATATCTTCAACTTCTTATCTTCAAGGCGATGAAATTTTTTAAACTTATTCTCGATGACACGTGGGATTGTACGCATTATATCAAAAGATTCAAATCTCTAGACTCTATGTCTAATCTATGAAAATCTCATCAAGGTTCTAATTCCTAAGAGGAAAAATATATGACTCATAGACACATGTATTCTAGATTTCCTGGCAAAAAGCCTTTGGGCTAAGGTAAGCATTTCGCATAAATCCCAATCAACTCCGGGACTATTTATGCTTACCTGGAGATTTTCGGGATGAGTGATAAACTATGGTCAAAATACATAAGCTTCCTAAGGCAAATTGAAGTTAAGTTACCTTGACGTGTCAATGTTCCTGTTGGCTATGTGTTACCAAATGGAACCATCCCGTGTGTGTTTTATAAGTCCTGAAAAATTACTGTTTTGATTAACTAGCCTCACTTCAAAATTTCTATGTCTAACTTATTCTATATTCAGAATGTCTCATCATCATGGAAAGCATGGTAGCTCCGATCGCAAAATCGCAACTATGATCGTCCGACAAATGGCTTTCGTCCTTCCTACAATGCTCATTGAACTGAATTGCTCTCTAATGGAAAATGCCAATAATAATACAAATAGGAATAATGATGGGAATGGCAACAATGAGCAAGGAGAAAATAGAGGTAATCAAGGAGGGAATACCCAAACCTACACATTCAAACACTTCAATTCCTATAAAGCAACCAGCTTTAGTGGAAAAGAAGGAGCCACTGGACTCCTTGAGTGGTTTGAGAGCATTGAGAATACTTTCATCAACAGTGAGTGTCCTGAGGCACTCAAGGTTCGTTATACCACGAGTGTCCTCCAACAAAGGGCACTTACGTGGTGGAATAGTGAGAAGAGGAACCGTGGTGTTGATGCTGTATTGGCACTACCGTGGGATGAGTTTAAGAACATTGCAATCTAAAAGTTTTGCCTGAGGAGTGAGTTACAAAAACTTGAGGAGGAATTCTGGAACCTTAAACAGGATGGTGGGAATCATTTGGCTTACTCAACCAGGCACCATGAGCTGAGTATCCTTTTGCCTCACATGGTTGATACCTTCCCTCGTAATATTGAAAAGTTCATCAAGGGGGTACCACCTCAAATCCAAGATGCTATGGTAGGAAGCAAGCCCAAAACACTAAAGGAAGCAATTACCATGACCGCTCAACTCACAGATAATCACATTAAGGCGGGCACCTTGACTGTTAAAGGTGCTAAAAAGACTGAAAAAGTGGTTCCCGAAATAGCCAAGGAAGTTAAGGGTGTACTTTCGTACAAAGGCAAGAAGCGTAATGTAAGGTTTTATATAAGGCTGATGCACCTAAAACATCCAAAGTCTATCCTGCATGCATGCACTAAAGTGCTAAGTGGATGCTTCGGAAGTTTTACATAATGCCTTAGAAAATATTCTAATTGTAAAATCATTCGAAGCCAAGACCAATATCTTTCGAAGCCAAATATGAAGTCTTCTGAAGCTTCAAAGACAAAGTCTTTGTTGGATAAAGTAAGGCTGGTGCAACCAAAACCAAAGATTTAGACAATTTTGGTACAACTAATAAAGATCTTCCGAAGCTAAGTGAAGAACTTCCGAAGTCAAATGAAGTTCTTCCGAAGGCAAAAGCAGAACTTCCGAAGATTATGTCTGAAGAATCTTCCGAATGAAAACTCCAACTTCCGAAGAAAAAGTCTTCCTTCTTCCGAAGTTCAAGACTTAGAAGAAACCAAGACAATGACTTCCGAAGTATGAAGATCTGAAGATGCCCAAATCCTCGAAAGAAGTAGCTTCTTCCGAAGTATAAGTAGCTTCGGAAGAACTTGTTCTTCCGAAACCAGTTAACCTTCGAAAGATACTACTATGAACTAATGGACATAAGTATGGTCCTTTTGACACTCCGCTGCAAATCTTTGAGATACTGCATGGTGCTTTCCCACACCCATGTAGTTGACCATACTTTATTCCACTGTTCATCTTTTATCAGTTAGTATAGTTACCAACTTTAGTTGGTGACAAAAGGTAAGTCATGGACATGTCATGACTACCTTATCTTAGATAATACTTTATCTAAGATACCGTACCTTTAGCAATGTAGTATTTGCTTTAGTCATAGGTTTCCAGCTGGTATCAAAGTATATCCGGCTGTAGGTAGTAGTATATATAGTTTCTCATTGTAACTCATGTAATATGCTTGTAAGAGTCTTGTAATACTTTGAGTTGAGAAGTAATATATACAAGTACCTTGAAAATTATCTTCTTGTGTTCTTAGTTACTTAGTATATTATTATCAACTCTTAGAAGGGATTCTGCATCATCAAACCAAGTGTGATTAAGTGAGTTTGAGAGAAAACCAAGTGTTTAGTGACAAATACCGATCCTGCAATTGGTATCAGAGCTTTTTAGGCTCTTGATTGTGAGATCTTACCATCCAAATCAACCTTTTTCTTCACTCATCCTTTCACCACACTTAAAAATGGCCCTCAACCAAAAGTCTAAAGTTGAGATGGGGACGATGACCAAAGCACCTATCATCACCCCTGAAAACTTTAGATCATGGAGCAGACGTATCGAAGGCTTCATCAGGTATCAAGATGGCAAAATGTGGCAATCTATTGTCAATGGTCCTTACAGACCAAAGGTTGCAGCACCAGGAGGAAATGGTGCCATGATAGAGAAGGCTGTAGAAGACTACTCTGATGAAGACCGAAAAAAGCTGAACATTGATAGCAATGCTATGACTGTTCTAATGACTGCTATACCCAACTCCATCATGGTGGGTTTTGAGCATTGCAAGTCGGCTAAGGAACTGTTTGATGCATTGTCCCAGATGTACTCAAGCTTGAATGACTCCAAGAAAGATTCATTGAAATAGCAATTTGAAAATTTCACTTACATTGCTGGAAAGACCCTCAGCCAGCAATACTTTAGGTATATGGATCTTATTTCCTCCCTTCAGTCTGTGGAAATTGCCCTTGAATTAAGAGATCTCACAAGAAAATTCATGGGTGAACTCCTAAATGAGTGGACGTTCTACTGTGTCTCTATCAAGAGGACAGAAAACTTGAACTCCCTCACCATGACTGAACTATATGGCATCCTTGATGGATACCATGTAAAGATGGAGAACAAGAGAGGCCACTAGATGAGCAGACCCTCAAGCCTTCCTGCTAGCAACACATTAACGGTTGCTGAAGGCTTAGGACCCCCAACCTCAGCAGTACCTGACTTATTCCCAGTAGCCATCTTGTTCCTCTGGGCCTTACATCACATTCCCTAAGACTCTAAGGGCTCAACAGGCTCAACCAAGTTCTTTTCAGGATAGCTGTGCCTTTGTCTCAGGAAATGGACACTCTAGTGACTTTCAGTTTTGCTCTGATGATCTAGAGTGTTTCTACCCAGATGATGTGGAATATGTGGACATTGTCCAACAAATGGCTCTGTTAACTTACTGAGCGAAGAAGTTCTTCAAAAGAACTGGAAGGCAGTTTCCCCAAAACCCAACTAATAGCAAGTTTGGGTTTGACAAGACAAAGGCCAAATGTTACAAGTGTAACCAACTTATTCACTTTGCCTGGGAATGTAAGGCTCCCAAATCAAATCCGGGAACCTCACATGCCTCCACACATCCCTCTACACCTAAAGCCACTGGGAAGTCAACTGAAACAGCTACTGTGGCTCAAGAAGTTGACTGGAGCTTCATGGTACAGGATGTGACTCCTGCTTAAGCACTAATGGCTGGAACAGATGACAACAAGGTATATGAACATCTCTGTACTCTAGCTTGCATTGCTAAGGTTAAGTTATATCAAGACTATAATATGGAAATTAAATCTGATATTGAGTCTTTAAATATCTTAAAATATGATTTTAAAAGGGCTGAATCTGACTATCAAAGGAAAATTGAAGAATTAGAGAAAACTGTGTCCTTGTTAAAACATGAACATACCAACTACAAGACTCAAATCAAAGATTTAATATCCAAATTAACTGAGGCTCAAGCCTAGCTTGTCATAGCTGAGGCTCAAGCCAGGAAGCATGCTATCTCTGAGCAAAACTTCCAAGCCATTCTTGCATTATCCTTTCACTCAAAACTTTGTTATCAAAATAGAGGTGGGTTGGGAACCAATGAAATTGGTCCACCACACTCTTATGAGTCTATTAGACAACCAAGGTGTGGTATTAAAGAGCAAGAGGTTCCATCTACTGACACACCTTCCCATGAGTTAAAGAGTGATGCAACTTTGCATTATAATGCGAACAAACGATATTTTGTAATTGTTAACAATGTTGTATTATTTTGCAAAAGAAATTATTTATAAATGAAATGGTTTTAAGTTATTCCGCTACAATGTTTTAGTAAATTTAAATGTATATTTTATGTTTTATGTGCAATGGTAGACCAGCTGTGAGTCTCCCTGGAACGGGGCCTTACAACATAGCATGCAACGCTAACTGCCTCTGCACAGAATGTTAGAGGCAGCTTTGAATCAGATAACATAGTTCGAGCAGCCTCAATAAGTGTCCTGTTTCTATTCTCAGCAACACCATTTTGTTGAGGAATTCTAGGAGCACTCTATTATCTGGCAATCCCTTTTGAGTTACAGAATGAGTCAAGAACTTGATTCTTAAACTCAGTCCCTTAATCACTTCTAATTATCTTAACCTCGTGATCAATTTGATTTTCTATTTTAAGAATAAAAGATCTTAAAGTTTCAGCAGTTTCATCTTTAGTTCTTAAAAAGAATACTCATGTGAATTTAGTATAATCATCAACAATCACAAGGCAATATGATTTCCTTCCAATACTCATTATACTTGTGGGACCAAATAGATCCATGTGCAATAAGTGTAATGGGGTGGTGATAGAGTTAACAATTTTGGATTTATGAGATGCTCTATGTTGCTTCCCTTTCAGGCATGCAATATAGTTATCTTTGCAGAAAAATAACTTTTTAGGCAAACCATGTACCAAGTTATTTTTAACCAATTTATTCATGGTTTTAAAATTGACATGACATATTTGTTTATGCCATAGTGTTGACTCATCACCATCAGCTTTGGAAAGAAAGCATGTCACTTCACCCAATGGGGAAGCATTGTTCATATCTAGCTTGTACATATCCCTTTTCCTGGGAGATCTAAGAAGCACCAATTCCTGGGGAATTGTCATCCCCGGTTTGAGGATAATGCACTCATGTTTTGTGAAGAGATTTTGATGCTTTTGATCACAGAATTGAGAAACACTTAAAAGATTGTGTTCAAGTTGTTTGACAAAGTGTACTTTGTCAACTCTTAACTTGCTGTTGGATACACTCCCTTTGCAAAAAATGTATCCTCCAACCTCACCTCCAAATTGAACAGGACCTCCATCAAAATGTTGAAATTGTTGAAGGAGAGATCTGTTCCCATTCATGTGCCTGGAGCATCCACTATCTACAATCCACACATTGTTATTTTTGTTATATGGATCTCCCTGCATATAAGGTGAAAAAGTTAGTTTTTATTGGAAACACAAGCCTTGTTGGTCTTGGGCTTTTCTAATGATGAGGATTTTATTGAACCAAAATTTATGCAAGGGGGTTCAATGAGTGTTTGTGAAGAAAAGGTTTGGGCTGCAACATCTTCTTTAACTTTCCATTTCATCCCTTGGTTGATCATTATAGATGAGCTTGTTGAAGCTTGAGCAGCATGGCATTCTTCCGAAGCTTCTTTCTTTTCGGAAGAAGCCTTCATCACCTTTTCTTCCGCAGCAGTCTTCTTCTCAGAAGGTTTCAAGGGAACTCTCTTATTCTTTTGATTTTTCTTAGCTTTTTCTTCCGAAGCCATTTTCCCTTTGGAAGGAGTTTCTTCCGAAAGCAACCTTGCTTCGGAAACAAGCTTTCCCTTTTTCATCACTTGAACCATGTGATAAGGTCCAAATGTGAAACCCTCCCTGACTCCTTCTTTGTTAACATTATTTGCATAATGTGTGCTAGCAGGATTGTAGTAACAATATTTGGCCATGTGGTTTTGCAGACCACACATTATGCATGCAATGTTAATCTTCTGGGAACTTGAGGACTGCTGTTTCTTGCTTTTCTTTTCTTCATCAGCAGTCTTTCCCTTTAACTTCCGATCCTTTTGCAGGATAGGTGTGTTGGTACTACACACTTTTCCAGGATCATAGTTTCCAACCACCTTGAATCCTACTAAGATGAATACACCCTTTTGTTTTGGGTCTATCTTTAGCTTAGACTCAGCCACTTTCTTGTCAGTTTTTCTGGCTGCCTTAGCCCAGCTTCTTCTAGCTTTGGTGGTTAGGGGTTGATCATCACTGGTGCGAGGGGTTTGGTATACCTGGTTCTTCCATGTGATGGTCTTTAGCCGCATATCATATCTGATCACGTCAGACTTTATTAACGAGTGAAGTATATAACTGATTAAAACTGATGTACTATCATTTCTCACATATTGCAATGGCAGATTTAATCCTAAAATAAGAAAATGAAAAACTAAACTATATTTTTGTATTTTCATTTTATATTTTTCTATTGATTTTGCAATTTTCTAGTTTTGTATTTGTTTTTTCTTTTAGCACACATACATAATATATACAATGAGGCAGTTAACTTTGATAGTTTATCTTTTAATTTGATTATAAAAAGAAGGGATGGTTCTTTTCATTTTGATGAGTCAAAATCAGTTTTCAACATGATCAATAAGACCAATAGACTCAACCAAATACTCAAACCTTCTTGGTAAAAAGGCTTTTGTAAATAGGTCAGCCAATTGTTTTTTAGTTGATATTTGAATCAAAATGATTAAACCTTTTTCAGAGTTATCTCTGAGAAAATGATATTGAATTTTGATATGCTTTGTTTTTTAATGTTGGACATGATTAGCTATTATAAACATAGTAGCGGTGTTATCAATGTAAATAGGGGTTTTATGAAAATTGAACCCATAGTCCAATATTTGATTTTGTAACCAAATGATTTGAGAACATCCTACTGAGGCAGCTATGTACTCAGCTTCTGCAGTTAAGACTGAGACATTTGTTTGTTTCTTACCATCTGGGACCCAAAAACTGCAACCACCCGTAGTAGATTTACGATCTTGGCAACATCCCCCATAATCACTATCAGTATATCCATTTAACTCGAAGTTTCCTTCATAAGGATACCATAACCCTAGAGTCGGTTTTCCTTTGAGATATCTGAATATGTGCTTGACAGCGATAAGGTGAGATTCCTTCGGGTCTGATTGATACATGGCATAGACACAAACATCATACATGATATTAGGTCTAGATGCAGTAAGATACATCAAAGATCCAATCATAGACCTGTATAAAGTTTGGTCAATTGATTTTCCTTTTGGATCAGGATCAATCTTAGTATTAATGTTAGTTGGAGTTCTGATAGATTGACAATCTTGCAGTTAAAACTTTTCAAGAGCTTGTCAACAAATTTCTCTTGATTGATAAAAATTCCATCTGCACACTATTTCACTTGTAATCCAAGGAAAAAGTTTATTTCTCCTATAGAACTCATTTGGAGATATGATTTCATGATCTCTTCAAATTCTGAGCACAGTTTTTGACTTGTAGAACCAAATATGATATCGTCCACATACACTTGAACACATAAAAGATCATCTGCATCTTTTTTTATGAATAAAGTCGGATCAATTTTCCCTCTCGTGTATCCATGTTGGATCAAATGCTGTGACAATGTATCATACCAGATTCTACGAGCTTGATGTAGACCATATAAAGCTTTGCTCAGCTTGTACACATGATGAGGGAATTCAGCATCTTCAAAACCTTGAGATTGCTTGACATACACATCATCTGTGATTGGTCCATACAAAAAGGCACCTTTGACGTCCATTTGGTACACCTTGAATTTCATATAAGAAGCATAAGCTAGGAAGACATGAATTGCTTCAAATCTTGCAACTGGAGCAAACACTTCATCATAATCAATTTCTTCCTCTTGGGTGTAACCTTGTGCTGCTAGCCTTGCTTTGTTTCAAACAACAATTCCTCGACCATCTGATTTGTTTCTGAACAACCATTTTGTGCCAATGGCATTTTCTCCTTCAGGCAAATCCATATGCGGAACTGTAGTAACTCTTCTTGCATAGCCTCAATCCAAGTATTGTCCTGTAATGCTTCAGTGATGTTTTTAGGAACAAGTTGAGATAGAAAACATGAGTATAAGCAAAATTTTGCTTGCTTTGAATGACTTCTCGTTGTTCTCTAATTCAAAGGACCAATAATCTATGATATAGGATGTTTCTTGTGAATACGAGATGTTGGGATCTCATCTTCTTGAACATTCACATCAAGATTAGTCTGGTTCAAGTCGGAGAGCTGATGCAACAGGTTTGAAGAATGTGGAGTGAAATTCAAAACTTGAGTTGGTGAGTTGATAAAATAATCAAGCTTGTCATTAACATCTACATCTTCATATACAGATGAAGTTCCAGACTCAGGTTGTAGAATTTCTGGTCCATCATTAGGAATAGGTTGAGAAACATCTGAAAACAGGATGTTGTTCTTGAGCTTGTTGATCATGAGATTCGGAATGAAAAATAGGATCTTTTACAAATGAGAATAATGGATAGTCTAGGCTTGAATCATCCATATCATCAGAATTTGAATCATCACTAAAGGATCCAAGATCTCCTACCTATTTCCTGTTGACATAAAAAGATTCAAACAGATTAGAATTGAATGAATTTGACAATGAATCTAAATCAAATAACCAAGCTGGGCTATTTGCAATTGATGGAAATGAATTTTTAAGGAATTTAACATTAAAAGTTTCAATGATAACATTCGTCCTAGAGTTATAAACTCTAAATGCTTTTGAAACTGGCGAATATCCAAGGAAAAATCCATCATCAGATTTTGCTTCAAATTTTCCAAGCTGATCATTTGAGTATAAAATCAAAACCGAACAACCAAAAGATTTAAGAAAATCTATGTTTGGTTTCCTACCAAACATCAACTTATAAGGAGTTTTCTGTTTATCTTTCACCAATAGAGTATGATTCTGAATAAAACACACAATTGATATGGCTTCATCCCAGAAAGTGATTGGAATCATTGCATCTGCTAACATTGCACGAGCTGCCTCAATCAAAGTTTTGTTCTTCCTTTCTGCAACTCCAATTTTGTTGTGGAGTTCTGGGAGCACTGAACTGATAAGCGATCCCTTTTCCTACACAAAACATTTCAACATTAGTGTTCTTAAATTCTGTTCCATTATCACTTCGAATAATTTTTACTTTTTGATCAAGTTGATTTTCTACTTTAATGATAAACTCTTTTAATAATTTAGCCGTTTCAGATTTAGCACGCAAAAAGAAAACCCAAGAAAATCTTGTATAGTCATCAATGATAACTAAGCAATAAGATTTCTTTCCAATACTTTGCACGTTTACTGGACCGAATAGATCCATGTGCAACATCTGTAGAGGCTTGGAATTAGAGTTTATCGGCTTGGACTTATAATAGGCTATGTGTTGCTTCCCTTTCAACCATGCTTTACAAAGATTTGATGTAGCAAACTTCTTTGTAGGTATGCCTACTACATGATTTCCTGCAGCGAGTTTGTTCATGTTTTTGAAGTTGGAATGCCCAAGATTTCTAAGCCAAAGCTGGCCTTCATCATTTGAGGCGTAAGCAATTAGGCAAGTTGTTTCTTCTAAAGGATCAACTTGAGACATATCTAGCTTGTAGACATCTCAATCACGAACAGCTTTAACAACCACCCATTCCTTGCTAATCTGAAAACTTGGCTTAAAAACATAACAATAAGAGTCATCAAATAAAGCAGAATATGATTTATCACAAATCTGGGAAATGCTTAAAAGATTAAAGTTCAACTGAGCACAGTAGTTGACTTTATCAAAGCTTATAACCCCATTAGATACCGTTCCTTCTCCGGTAATCTTTGCACCTACATCTCCACCAAAAGCTACATGTGTACCATCTTTTGTCTTAAAGTCTTGAAGTAAGGCATGATTGCCTGTCATATACCGGCTACACCCACTATCAATATACCATATGTTTATTGGTATTCTTGGGCGTACCTGCATTTCAAAGACATCTAAGTTGAGTTATCAACCCAAGCCGAGATGGTCTTGGGCTTGCCATACTTATCCACAATGGTAAATTGCTTAAAATAGAGTTTGTTTACGTCAGGTTTCTTTTGAAATTTTGGATTATTAATTCCTCTTTTGGCAAATGTTTGATTATCTTTTCTTTGTTTTGACCTCAAAGCATTAAAACGATTTTCAAGATCATCATCAAGAAACTTTGAACCATCAATTGAAACATTTTTAGAGAAGTTTTGCTTGTTAAATGTTCCATTGTTCATTCTCACAGGTCGTGGAATGAAGTTTTCTTGTTTATACTGCTGTGGTCTCACAGTATAATAATCATCATAATCAGAATTGATTCTTCTGAGAGATCTCAAGCCTAAGGAAGGTTGTTTTGTTAAACCTTGAAAACCATAATTTTGATTTCTTTGAAATCTTTGATTACAATATTCTTTCCTTGGCGAGTTCTTCCTGAAGTAACAATCCTTAGTATTATGATTTCGTTCATCACACAAGGCACAATATTTATTGAAATAACAATCAGCAGTTGAGTGATTTGTCATATCACAAATGTGATAGTATTTATTAAAATAACACTCAGATGTGTTATGATTATACATATCACATATGTCATAATACCTTTTTGGATATTTGAACAACATTTGATTAACCTTAGATATGGATGCCACATTTGACCCTTGTTTAGATTTAGGAATAGGCAAGTTAATCTATTGTTTTTTATTTGTGATTTTGTTCTTTTGATTTTTAGGTTTTGGCTTTTGAACATTTTCATAATTCCTTGAATCCTTAGACTTAAATCTTTTATTTAAAACAGAAGACTTAGGACCTGAACCTGTTTTTAGATCAGAGTTAGATTTGATCTTTGGTTTTGATGTCATTTCAGGGATTGTGTTCATGTCAAAAGTTCTTGCTGACACAAACTTCACAGGTTTAAATTGAGTTGATTGATTTCTTGGTTAAGACTTTTTAGCTTTAGCAAATGTTTTTCTTCTTTTTTGATTTCTTATTCTTGATGAAGTTCTGTTGCTTTGAGTTTGAATTGAATCTTGAGAAGATTATTTTTTAGATTCTTTAAGATTTTGATCAATTTGGTTTGATTCATAAGAACTTGAATCATCAGAACAGGAAGTCTCTGATTTTAATTTCTCTTCTTTAGATTTCCTTTTCTTCTTGTCATTTATTTCAGTGACTTCTTCAACACAATGTTCATGTTCATATTTTCAATAACTCATTCATTAGATCCTTTTGAGACAAACAACTTCTTGTTCTTTTGTCGAGGTTCATAGGATTTGACTTTTATCAAATGACCTTTTTGATCTTTTCTAAGTCTTTCTCCTCAAATATTTCAATATTTATCTTTTCAATTTCACTTTCGACAGTAGATTGAACATTCTTTTTCTTTTCTTGAAATGCTTTAAGCTTCGCTTTATTCTTAGGTGAGTGATCAGGAGTATTAAAGTTCTTAGGTAAGGTGTTTAAGATTGATTCAGGCATAGGCTCATGTGTGAAACCTAGACCCGTTTTATCTTTGTCCTTTCTACCATTTACCAATTGTTCAACAATAGTTTTTGAACTTTTCACTTTTGCTAGATTAACCTGAGTTGTAGCATGTGCCAATTTCTCTTGTTCAAGAGTTTTGGTCATCTCTTCAAGTTGCTTATTTACTAGTTCAAGTTCTTTTAAGGTTTTGTTCAAAGAAGTTTGAAGAGATATGATTTTGTTATTAGAAATTTTATGATCAGCTTTGAGTTTGTTGTGCATGAATTCTCCTTGTTTTAGTTTATCACATATTTTGAATGAGTAAGTTCTATAGTGTTCAACTTGCTCAAAACATGCTTTTGTGCACATTTTCTCTCTTACTTCCAATGGGATTTCTGGATAAGAATTTGAAGACTCAGTATCAGATGATGAATTTTCAACCTTGGGTTGTTCTGACTGTGCCATAAGAGCAACTTCTTCTGAATCTTCCTTTGGGTTAGATTTGTCGCTCCAGTCATAATCTTCCTCATTGTCTGATTCGCCTTCTGCCTTTGGATCTTTGTCTTCAGACCAGTCTGATGAAAATTCAAATCTGAATGTGTGAAATCACTCAATTGTGATTCAATTCATGTTTCTAATGATGAAACACAACTGAAATCAACAATTAATTGATCAATTGATATCAAACACAGATTCAAGTGATTCACAGGGGCTCAAAAGTCGATTTTAAGCTCCAAATCACTGAACCGAAGGCTCTGATACCATTTGATAGGTTCAAATGGATCGATCTATGTTGATTTATGATGCAATTATCAATTATATGAACAATGTAATCAACAAATGCAAATATATCAAAAATTCATAGAAGTTACATTGATAGTTTGCAAACGGATACAATGTACTATTGAGAAAGTTCTAACAGTATTCTTCAAAAGTTTACCTGCACAAAAATACATAATATCCTATTTATACTAAACAAAGAAACTAAGGAACATATATTTACAAATAAGTCCCTATACTATGACAAAAACAAAATATAAAGACTAAAAGCTAATCTTCAAGAGCTCCAACAAGCTTGATGTTTATGACTTCTTGGAGAACATGGAATAGGTCTAGGTAACTCAAACAGATGATCATCATATGAGTCATTTTAAGTTCCTGTTCTAGCTTAAATATTCTCACAAGATGGTTTAGAATTGTTTGAAAACAATTCTAAGTCAAAAACGTGATCAAGACCATTTCCATTAACACAAGGAGTGTGCTCATTAAAAACAAAGTTGGATGATTCCTCTAATTGTTGATTTTTGATGTTATATACTCTATAAGCAATAAAGTTTGAGCAATATCCAACAAAGATAACATCATCCGACTTTTCATAAAATTTTTCCAAATTGTCTTTTGTGTTAAGTATGGTGCATCTGCTGCCAAAGGACCTAAGAAACCCAATGAACGGTGGCCTCTTGTTCCATAGCTCATAAAGGGTTTTTCCATGGGGCTTAACAATGAGAACTCTATTCTGCACATAGCATGTAGTGCTGACTGTCTCTGCCCAGAAAGTTGGAGGCAGCTTTGAATCAACTAACATAGTTCTTGCAACCTCAATAAGTGTTCGGTTCCTCCTCTCAGCAACACCACTTTGTCAAAATAATAATTGATTTTATATCCAATACATTTGAGTAATTGAGTGTATAAAACACTTAGAAAAATTTCTAAGTGTTATTGGATAAAAAATTGATAAATCATTATGAGTTTTACATCAAAGTAATACATTCAATCTTATATTTTGTTTCTTTGTGAATGACAGATGGCTGAGTTCAAGTTTGAACCAAAGCATAATGTAGCTGCTTTTCTAGATGAAGATGTTAGAGATGCTGGTTATGAGGAGATGATAAGATTTCTTTTGAGAGCCAGATATGTCTATGCTATGTGTGCTCGTCTAGCTATATATGCTCGTTTGATTAAGAGATTCTGGAGAACTGCAGAGATAGAGGAGATGATGAAAGGAAGAAAGTTCTAAGAGGGTTTGTTACAGGAGACAGAATGATTGAGGTGTCTGAGCAGTCCATTAGAGATGCTCTTAGACTTGGTGACAATGAAGCCCAAGATTTATCTGAGTTTACTTTTAATGAATGTAGAGAAACATTCATGATGATGGGCCACCCAGATAACTTCCCTTAGAAACAATTCATTAGAGCAAGAGTGTACAATCACTGGAAGCTTTTATGTTATATTTTCCAACATTGCATGTCTAAAAGAAGTGCTGGTTAGAACTCATTTCTAGTAGACATTGCTTCTCCAATTGTTGCATTGGCCACCAATAGAAGATTCAATATGGCCAAGTGGATCATGAATGGATTCATATTTAATCTGGAGAAAGGGAAGAGGAACAAGTATTTGATGTATCCAAGGTTCCTTCAGATGATAATAAATGAAGAACATCCAGACTTTCATGTCTATGGATTAGATGGTGAGAGATTAGAACTTGAGCATATGTCTGAGAATGTTTATAAAAGACTAGCAGTAGTTACTGGAGCCCAGAACATTCCAATGTTTGATTACATGAGGGTTGTGGCTAGAGATGAAGTGGATATTAATCAAGAGCATTTTCATTTACTTGAAGATGAACCTATAGATCCTAATGACTTGATTAAGGATGTAATTCATGAAGTGATTGAAGAAGAAGAAGAGGATGATGATGATGAGGATGAAGAAGAACATGATGATGATGAAAGTTCTTTAAGTAGTGATGATGATGGTGGTAATGATGATCAAGGTGGTGATGCTGGGGGAAATATTGAATATGACAATCAAGAGATAGATAGTGAAGAGACTGTATCTGATCACAGAGATGAAAATATTGGTAATGATGAAGCTGAAACTGAAGTTAATGATCAAGTGGGAGATAAAGAGAATGATGGTGTTGATGGTGTTAATGAGAACATTGATGAAGGTTTGGATCAAAATCAAATGATTTCATTGATGCTATCTTATCTAAACTAATGATGCTTGTATGCAAACTAAGAATGATAATGATGAAGAAATGATAGATGAGTTGAAAGCTAAGAATGCTGAACAAGAAGAAGTTATCAAGAGATTACAAGAAGAAAATGAGTTATTGAAAGCTGAGTTAGGAAAGAAAGATTTGAGAATGATTGAGCTTGAAGAAAATATGAATAAATTGACTGAAGAGGTTGAACAGTTAAGAAATGAGTTGAAAGAGAAAGAGAAAGAACATGATGTGGAAACCATAGAAAAAGAAACTGAATCTGAAGCTCCAATGAATGTAATAGAAAAGATTTCTACTAAGGATAAAGGCAAAAGAAAGTTAGATGAAGTTGATATAGAAGCATCTTCTGAACCTTCAAAGATGTAGAAAACTGTAAAAGAAACAGTTCATGTTAATGAAGAAGTTATTGATGTTCAAAAACAGATTGAGGCTTTAGATGATCTTGACTCTGAATATTCTAATGATTGGTATAATGAGGTACTTGAGGATGAGGATGTTTTGGAGATAGCTGATTCTCCTGTTTAAAACATTCAAGATGATATACCTTTTGATTTTGAAGATAGGTATAATTATTTGATCAAAAAGAAGTATAACAAAGTATTTTTAGATGGTTTGACTTTGTCTCAAATCAATGAAGAGTATGAAAAGTGCATGCTTGCAGAATCATCAGCCCCAGTTGACCCAAATGAGATAAGTCTAGAACATGGTGAATGGGCGCCGATGAGTGAAAGTCTTAATATTGATGATATTCCTGTGTCTGAACTGCACCATCCTAATCCAGATGATATGAGTATTACTTCTATGAGGATTTGGTTGAAATCCAGGATTATCCAAGGAAAAGACTGAACAGATTACAAGGTGAATCATTGAGGAAATTGGTAAGAAGCTTTCATGAAACAGAGAAGTTGTACAAGAAGATGATCATTCTTGATATGGATAACCCTAAGTACTTGGAGATTACAAAGAGAACTAAAGTGTTAAAACCTCAAGAGATCAAATCAATGGAGTTAGTGAAAAGAAGTCATGAGAATAGAAAAGAGCTGATAAAGATGTTCCCTGATACTAGAAAAACAAGCTTACAAAGTATCATTAGATCAGAAGCAGTTATGGAACAAAGCAAGATCGGCAGGAGACATTGTGAGGAATGTACATCAAACAGGACAATCAATCTCTAAGCTTTTAAATGCTATGATTATGCCTGACGAAACGAAAGAAGTAAAGATTGTTGCTTGGAAATATGATGATATTTTTGTTGTTTTTTTTATAAAAAGAGTAAATGCCATATGTGATGTGTATCACTTCTATTCAAGCATCATAGCTCTTCGGGTCCAAGACTTGAAAGAATACATAAGTTAGCTTTGATCAATCCTTCCAAGGCTTCGAGAGGAGAGAACTTTGTAAAACTTCTTGACCGTGGAATATCAAGAATGTCATCTTTCCTTTAAACAAGCTGTGATCAGGAGGACAATATGTATTTTCAGACTCTGAAGAGAAAAAGAAAAGGAGAATCAAGCTCATCAACAAAAGAAAGTTATTTGGAAGCTTATGGTGTTAAGTTCTTTGTCAAGGTGTGCTGAAAAAGTAAATTCTTGTTATTTAACTAAATCATTATGCATTTGTCTGTATTCGTCTTAGTACTAATGAGTGGTGTTGACTTATCTGATTGATTGTTTGTCAAGTCACAACCTCACACCTGGTGGTGATATGAATAACCATGAGATCTGTTTACCGCATCTGTTCACTTCTCTGTTATGAGTCATCATAGACCTGAAGTGACGAGGTTCCTCTGTTGTAAGTCATTATGGACCTGGATATTCTCACCTGATGCAAAAGATGCCAATGTGCACAATCCTTTCAAAAGTTCAAAATGGATGCCCTATGATTCTTTATGAATCATCTCTATCTATTTCTTTATGAAACGGATTCGAAGATTACCTAATGGTTCGTCCATGGTGGTTTTCTCAGAGATTATCAAATGGTTTAACCATGATGATTCTCTCATTGACCTAAACATGAGATCTGGTTACACATATATGTCAGGTTTTTAAGTTGAGTAAAAGTGCTTGCATGCATACCTTGATGAGGGTCGGACTCTCTAAGTCTAAGTGTGGGTTACATAATGTCATATCTAATCGAACCTTAATCAATCCAAGAATTGAAAAAGTAAATGTGTTGATACTTTTGCAAAAGCACTCAATGTCTGTCCTTAGATCTAGTGTCTTTTTTGCTGCGAGAACACTGACCTGGAACACACTTGATCAGGATTTAATCACTGTCTATGACTATCCACAATTTTTTTATTTTAATGTGCTAATTTTTCATTGATATGATCTCACTGCAGGCATATGATTCATTTGTATATAGTAAAGTTTTATTCAACTTTATTTTAATTTTTTCATGATTTTCTATATGCAGACATGTTGATAATGACTTGTTTGTCTTTAATTTTCATCAATCAAATAAACTTCTAAGTTTGTGAGCTTAAAAGTTTAGGGGGAGTAAAGATTGAAAAAATAAATTAAAATAAATGTTTGGATGAAAAGGATAAGGCTAAAAAGTTTTCAAGTATGTGTGTGTTTGATATGATTTAAAAATAAACCTGAATAGATTTCAAAATGAATTTGAAATGTGAAAAAGCTTCTTGGAATTAAAAATAATATAATTGAGATATTTTGTATTTTTTTAAATTTTTTTCAAAATTTTAAGACTAAAATGACGGAAAATTATTTGAAAAATAAAATGTAAAAGTTTGAGTGAGAAATAAATTTTTAAATGTTAAAAATCAAAAAGTCAAAGATTTTTTATAGTCAACAAGTCAAAAGTCAAACTTTGACCAAAGGTTGTAATTTCATGATAAACAGTGAAAATTTTCAAATTAGGGTTTGAATGTTTTTGGTGAACAAAAGAGTATAAGAAATTTCAGTTTAACATAGTATGTTTCATCCCAAAACAGTAGTAAAAAGGGAACACTAGAACTCACCTTAAGTTTCAAGCAACAAGTTCTTTGAGTACCGGGAAAGTTTCAAGTCTAGCACCCTACCATCAAGATTAAGTGATAAGCCACTAATTCTAAGGTCATAAGAGGTGTACTAGTTGCGTCAAAAGGTAAAATGCTCAACTAGCTTTAATTTGCTAAGGCTTGTATTAAAAAGTTTCATTTTATAGAAAGCTAGGGTTTCTTAAGGAAAATTCATGTTTTACTACATTGGATCATTTATACAAGTTAGATTAAGTTTACCAAATGATTATTAGTCCAAGGGGGTCGGTTTATTAAAGTTTGGCAGAATTTACAGTTTGGTCCTTCAAGTTTTAGAATTTACAATTTCTACCCTAAAGTTTGTTTTCTTACATTTATTGAAGTTTATAGCCCAATATATGACTTTTAGGGTTAAGTAATACATTTTTAATAAGTTAAATTCCCAATTTTTCAGAATTTAGATTTGAGTTTTGTAAACTTATGTTTTACGTTACCGGTTACGGTAAATCCGAAGGTTTTTAACGGTTATGTATTAAATATTACGGTTTTGAGTCTTTAATCTTTGAATATTATTTTCAAAACTTTTAAAAGTATTATAATCTGTTTAGAATTTATTTTAAGCCTCTTTTAGTTGAAAGTCTCATTTTTAGGTTTAACTAGTTAAAACGCGTTTTTACCCGAAACTTACCGTTCAAAAACGTGTTTGACCAATTTTTCACCATCTTTAAGATTTAAGGTTCCCAAATTACTGAAATAACATGGTTTTCATAGATTTTAGGTTTATCCCTTTATTTCCAAGATTTTCTTCCAAACGTTACCCGGTTAAAACCCGTTTTTAACTAAAAATTCCATTTAAATTGTTCTTTGACCCTTTTAATCAACAAGTCCGACTCATACCACTTTGTTAAACCTTTTTGAGCCTGGGATACTTTTTAACATGGTCATTCCCTAATTTCTACTATTTTAAGGTCGTTTTACCACCTTTCGGGTCCCCGAAAAAGCTCAAAATGTCTACAATACATACTTTTATTGTTTTTCAGCCATTAACATCACCTCATACACTTAATAACACCCAAAACTTACTGAAATAATAATTCTAACTCATGGTTTTAACATCTAACCCAAGAACAGGTTGTAGATAAGTGATTTCACCATTTTAACCCATTACACATGTGTAAAACGTTATAGATCGTGCTTAAACATTACCAAATCCTTTTGTAACTTCCAAAATCGGTTTTTAAGAGGTTTGAAAACCATTTTTGAGCAGGTTACAAGCTTTACTTTGGAGGGTTACATGACATGAAAGTTAGATGGTGCAAAATCACCCAAAAAGAGGGTTTTCATGGTGTAACTCGAGTTCTACCCATATAATCACTAACATAACGAATGAGATACCTTCAAGGATGTTAGAAGCTCCTCAAGAACAAGGTGATAGCAGTAAGCTTCTGTTAGAACAATGAAAGTAAGGTTTTTGGTGGATTAAAGAAAGAATAACACATGACATAGCTTGTTTCGGGTGAGGTGAAGCTTACACTTTGTATGGTTCATGATTTGGAGAGTGTAGAGAGATGAAATGACCTGGAAATCTTAAACAAATGCTGGAGAAGTCGAACTTGCAGAAACCGTGTACCAAAAGCTCACAAGGTGCCACCCTCTTGCTTGCTTTGAGCTTGGCCGATGATGGATTGTTGTTGTTCTTTGAGTATGTGGCTGAAATGGAGAGAATTTGTGGTGTGTTTGAGTGTGTTTCAGCTGCAGAAACCGAGAGAGAAGAGAGAAGGAAGAGTGTGTGTGTGTGTGTGTAGTTGAATGAAATTGCATGAATGGAGAGTGGAGGAGGGTGTGGTGGTAAGTCAAGTGGAGTAGAGGGAAAGGGATTGGTGGAGAGGGGGGGGGGGCGATTGGAGTTTAGTGGGGGTGTGTTTTAATTTAAATTTTAATAGAAATTGTTATTATGTAGTGTTGTTTTGTAGTGTAGTGTAGTATTTTAGATGGTAAACTCTAGTTAGTTATTATGCATTGAGCATGCATATGTGTGTTTTCAACCATGAATTTATGTGTGTATACACACATTTTAATTGTTTCAATTAAGATTTAATTGCAAGGGTGACTAATTGACTTTCCTGGAACATGAAGTTATTCTATTCTAGGGCTAGACTTAGCTAAATCATCTCAATTAGCACATAAAATAATAAGAATGACCATAGTAGCAGTAACAATAATAACACTACTACTAATAATAATAATGATATTAACATTAATATTAATTGTATGGATAATGATGCAGGAGGTTAAAGGTTAGAATTATGACCTAGAGGTCGGTTATTACATTCTCTCACCGTTTAGGAAATTTCGTCCCGAAATTTGTAGCTTCGATAAACTCCAGAATGAGTGGGTTTGAAGAGATGCGGATAATTCTTTCTCATCTCATCTTCTCGCTCCCAAGTGAATTCAGGTCCTCGCCTATAATTCCATCTTACTTGACCTTAGGTATGTGACTTCGTCTGAGTTTCTTGACCAGCCGGTCAGAGATCTCTACAGGATCTTCCACGAAGTTCAACTTGTCATTAATCCTCACTTACTTCAAAGGTAACTCCATGGTCTTGTCTACCATGCACTTCTTCAAGTTTGACACATGGAAGGTGTCATGTATGTAACTTAACTCTTGAGGTAGCTTTAATTGGTACGCCACGGGGCCAATTCTTGCTAGTATTTCAAATGGTCCAATGTATCTTAGGCTTAGCTTTCCTTTCTTTCCAAACCTCACAATTCCCATCCATGGTGCTACTTTTAGCATTACTCTGTCACCCACTTGAAATTCCAAAGGTTTTCGCCTTCTGTCAGCATATTTCTTCTGACGGTCTCTGGCTGCTCTTAAGCGCTCCTTGATTTTAAATATTTTTTTGGTGGTCTCCATTACGATGTCGGGTCCCATTACTTGGCAATCACCGATCTCATTCCAACTCAACGGTGATCGGCATTTCCTACCATATTGGGCCTCATGCGGAGCTGCTTTTATACTTGCGTGGTAACTATTATTGTAGGAGAACTCTACTAGAGGAAGATAGTTGTCCCAGTTCCTACCAAAGTCAATCACGCAAGCCCTTAGCATATCTTCCAAGGTTTGGATGGTTCTTTCACTTTGACCGTCAGTTTATGGGTGGTATGCAGTGCTTAAATCCAGACGGGTTCCTAGAGCCTGCTGGAGTGATTTCCAGAAACGAGAAGTGAAGCGACTATCACGGTCGGAGATGATTGATAGTGGCACCCCATGCCTGGTCACTATTTCATCAATGTATAGTTGGGCCAGCTTTGTCAGGTCGTAGTCTTCTCGAATCGGAAAGAAGTGAGCCGATTTAGTTAACCGATCCACTATTACCCAGATAGCATCATGACCTCTGAAAGTTCTGGGTAGCTTTGTAACAAAATCCATCGTGATGTTATCCTATTTCCATTCTGGAATTTCGGGCTGTTGTAACATCCATAACGGTTTTTGATTTTCAGCCTTTACCATGGCTCACGTCAGACACTTCCCAACATAAATGGTGATTGAGTTTTTGATTCCAGGCCACCAGAAAAGTGCCTATAGATCTTGGTACATTTTGTCACTTCCGGGGTGAATCGAGTACCTAGATTTATGGGCTTCGTCTAGGATTACCTCTCTAATTCCCCCGTACTTTGGTACCCACGTTCTACCTTCATCTTTATATGTACCATTGTTACTCAACTCTAATCACTTCTCCATTCCTGTTAACAGTTCCTCTGCTAATTTATCTTCCTTTAGCGCTTCACCTTGAGCTTCTTTTAGTCTTGCAATAAGGTCGGTATACACGCTCATCCTTAAGGCACGAACACGAAGGGGTTTTTCTCTTTCTTTCCTGCTCAAGGCATTTGCCACTACATTGGCCTTGCCGGGATGGTAGTGGATTTCGCATTTGTAATCATTCAATAGCTCAACCCATCTTCTCTAATGCATGTTTAGCATTTTCTGATCTAGAATGTGTTGCAAACTTCTATGGTCAGTGTAGATAATGCACTTTGTGCCATAGAGATAATGCCTCCATATTTTGAGTGCAAACACTACGACACCCAATTCTAGATCATGCATTGTGTAGTTCTTCTCATGATCGTTCAACAGTCTTGATGCATAAGAAATTACCTTGTTGTGCTGCATTACCATGCATCCCAGTCCCTGACGCGAGGCGTCACAATAGACTACGAAATCCTCAACTCCTTCTGGGAGGGCGAGGATAGGTGCACTACACAGTTTCTCCTTGAGTGTTTTGAATGCTTTATTCTGATCTTGTTCCCACAAAAAAATTGTATTCTTCTTAGTCAAATCAGTTAACGGTTTCACAATACACGAGAAGTCCTTGATAAACCTTCTGTAGTATCCGGCCAATCCAAGGAACTGCCTTATCTCGGTAGGAGTTTCAGGAATTTTCCAGTTCTTAATAGCCTCTATTTTTGAAGGGTCCACTTGAATCCCATCTTTATTTATGACATGCCCTAGAAATTGGATCTCTCGCATCCAAAATTCGCATTTGGAGAACTTGGCATATAGTTGCTTATTCTTGAGCAACTCGAGAATCAGCCTAAGGTGCTTCTCGTGCTCTTCCTTCCTATGGGAGTAGATCAGGATGTCGTTGATAAACACAATCACAAATTTGTCTAGATATGGGCGACACACTCAGTTCATGAGATCCATAAATGCCACTGGTGCGTTAGTCAGTTCAAAGGGCATGACCAAGTACTCATAATGTCCATATCTAGTTCTAAACGCTGTTTTGGGTATGTCTTCCTCTCTTATCTTCAGTTGATGGTACCCTGATCTTAAATCTATTTTGGAAAAATAACTTGCTCCCTGCAGTTGATCGAATAGGTCTCCGATTCTTGGAAGAGGGTAAAGATTCTTTATTATCAGCTTGTTTAGTTCCTGGTAATCAATACACATACATAGGGTTCCATCCTTCTTTTTCACAAATAATACGGGAGCACCCCATGGAGAAACACTCGGTCGTATAAATCCCTTGTCTAGGAGCTCTTGGATTTGTAGCATTAGTTCTTTCATCTTGGGAGGGGCAATTCGGTATGGTGCCTTGGCTACTAGTGCAGCACCAGGCAATAGATCTATTTGGAACTCTACCTGACGAGTCGGAGGGAGTCCCGGTAGGTCTTCGGGAAATACTTCCGAATATTTGGAAGCCATTGGTATATCCTCAATCTTCTTTTCCTCTTTTGCTTTCATTACATAGACTATGAAAGCTGGGCATCCCTTCATGAGGCTCTTGGTAGCATTGAGATGGGATATCATAGGATATAGCATGTTACTTCTTTCACCATGAACAACTAGCACCTTCCCACCACTCAAAGGTATCTTAAGTAGGCGTTCATCGCACACGATTTCGACCTTATGCCTAGCCAGCCAATCCATACCAACAACCACATCGAATCCTCCTAGCTTAATAGGCATCAAATATATCCTAAATGTACTACCTTCTAGATTCATTAAGAAATCTTTGATGACTTCATTAGTTTCTAAGATGTTACCATCAGCTAATTCTATGGTAAACGTATCAGTCAGGATACATGCACTTAAGTCAATCAAAGGCCTAAAAGTACTAGAGACAAAACTAGCAGTTGCTCCTTGTTTATAAGGAACGTACCATTGACCACATTAGGTTCCTTACGAGCACCGGCTGGATCCATCATGAATGCTCTTCCCTTGGGCTTGTTAGGTCTGGCGTCCTTATCTCTCCCAAGCTTAGGACACTTATTCCTCATGTGCCCTGGATATCCACACTTATAGCATTATTTACCTGGCGCATACGTACAATCCTTAATTAAGTGACATGGTTGTTTGCATCGAAAGCAGGGCATCGGGTAGCACTCCCCTTGATGATGTAGTTTGCACCTATTGCAGAATGGGCTTGTACCCAAGTATAGCTCCGAGCCCTTCCACTCTGGTCATCGCGCCTCTTACCTTCAACACCCTTCTTGCTTGACCCACTACTGCTGCCAATTGCTTTCTTCACATCAAACCATTTTCTCTTTTCACCCATCGACTTCCTCTTTTCTTCTATCTTGGTTTCTTCAGTCCATCCAGCCCTGACTAGATCATCGGTCAAACTACTGGTGAAGTCAACCGCAGCTTGCAGGGTTGAGGGCCTGGAGGATCGAACCATACCCTTGACTCTAGGATGTAGTCCCCAAATGAAACGTGCTACACCCTTGGATTCCGGTGTCACCAGGTGTGGCACTAGTTGAGACAGGGCTAAGAAGCAGTTGATGTACTCAGTGTAGTTAGGACCTTTCATTTCCAAGCTGAGGAATTCAGACTCCAGTTTCTCTAGTTGATTGATTGGCCAGTATTTGTTGGTTATCAACTCCCTGAATTCGGTCCAACTCATTCTATTAGCAGCGTTTCTTCCCCGAGGCTGAATAATAGTCTTCCACCATTCCAATGTCGATCCCTTGAGTGATTGGGATGCAAACCTCACCATGTGTTTCATCTTACATTCGCTAATATCTAAAACGGCTTCCATTTCATCGATCCATCGGTATGTCTCTATCGCACCCTTGGTGCCATAGAAATCCTTTGGCTTGCACGCAATGAAGGTTTTGTAGGAGCATCCATTCCTTAATTCTTTGGCTTCCTCATTGTTACCGTCATCATTCCCGAATCCATCATTTCTGCTGGGGTTGCTCCGGTCCGCATTGATCTGAGCAATGATGGTCGGAATTGCGTTAGCAATTTGTTGTGCTACGAGGTTGGCAATTCTCTCATCATTCCCCTGATTGGCATTCTCTCCATGAGGAGTTCCTGGTGGAGTAGGGGGTTGGTTGCCGGTCTGTCTAGCCCCCTCATGACGACCTCTAGTAGTTCCTTGTCTTCTAATACGGGTTCCTCATCTGGTCGGCATTCTGGTAGCATCATAGATAAATTCGTTTAGCATCTCATAATTTTTGGTTTCAAGTAGTCCATGCATCACTTATCCTAAAATGCCGCGTTCTAATAGGAGGGAGTGTAATATACACGCCACTATATACATCTAAATATGTTCCATTAAATTAATTTAGGGTAATTCACCCAAAAAGGACGCAAGTCAAAATTTCCAACACATGACATAACACATTGCAATTCAATACAAATTACCCTACAAAATTAGCATCAATAGAAATATTTTCATAAATAGATAGGGTTAATAGTATCACAAAACATAAATGCATCAGAGTTATAGTCTCACAAGTTGGAAAGTGCCATCACCCCTATAATAAATAATAATAGTATCTGATAATATTAAAAATTATTTCCTTCCACTGTCTAAAAGACAGACAACCCCACTTCTTCTTCACGCTCTCACAACCATTTCTTCTGTAGCCACCCTGAGTTCTTTTTCCTTTGCTCTTGCTCCAACCGTTGGACCCCATGCGAAGCATCATGGCCTGGAATTGGGCGGACTGAGAGGTCCGGGTGGCGTGCTGGAGTGTCAGCTCGTGACGACGGACAATATTCAAAATCTCGTCCAGTGCAGCATCAGAGGGACCTACGTCGCTTGCCCGGTGGCTAGATTGGGAGTACGGGTCACCAGCTAGTACACTTGGGTCATCGTACATGCTGTGCCTCGGTGGCATCTAGTAATCATCGCGTGGGTGGCATCGGAGCGGGTCGAACATCGATAGCGCAGGTGTCGGAGTCCTAGCAGGTGGTGGAGGAGGAGGTGGCATCCTGAAAGAGACTGAGGGTCCTGGCCTAGCACTTTTTCGTGGACGGGTGATAACACGTGCACCCCTATCCTTGATAGGTAGGATAGGTGAGTGGGTAGGAGCTGCGACATGCGGTGAATGGGAGCGCGTTCGGCTCCTGGAGGGGGATGTCGAGGAAGAGTCCTCTGATGGCTCAGTGTCGTCTGATGTAACGGATATCTAGCCCGGATGTCCGCATCTCCTCAGGTATTCTTCATACTCCGTCCACGGTGTTGCCTTCTTGAGGCTCCCAGCTGGTGCAGTACCGTCAGTTGGGTACGTAGGTGCCTTCCCTTTGTCAGCCATAGCTTTGATGTCCTGTAAGAAATATCATGAGTAATTTGGTTTCTCATTGCTCATGATTGTAATAATAATAGTACTTATAATAGTAGTGATGGAAATAGTATCAGATATCCCAACAGTATTAATAATCAGAGGTATCAGTAATTAATGGTATCAGAAATCAGTAGTCTCTTCAAATAATAACAAGTAAAGTAGTTTATTTTAGGAAAAACCTTTAGACCACTCAAAGAGAATTTCAGAAATCATAAGTTTCAAACAGAAAAGGTCCAATCATTACCTAAAGGTCCATGCTGGAATTTACGCGTTCGGTAAATTCATGATTACGTTGATCAAGTGAAATCATCAATTTACCCAACCCGATCATCCCAACACTTTCCCACAAGGACGGTCCTAAGGTATCAGGGTTGTAGCCTAGGGTCTACTATAGTATTCCTGACTTCTCTACAACCTTTGGCTCTGATACCAATCTGTCACACCCCGGGCCCAGGTAGGGTGGGACGTCACAGACTAGCAACAACATATGTCAGCGGAAACTAACCATCATAAGAGCACAAAAGGAGAGAACATCACATGGCATTACATCATAAAGAAAAACCGGGCTGGTAAAAGGTCCAGCCCAAGTACAAGTACATAATTCCTCAGTACAAATTATTTCTAACATAAACAAATTTAAATTGTTCCAAATGTTTTTAATAACCCAACAATCAATGCCATGGATTAAGGTGCTAGGTCAAGGTCTTCTACATCAGCTAGACTCCCATCAAGGATTACCTGAAACATGCTCAAAAGAAAATTGTGTCAACTAAAAAGTTGGTGAATTCAAGTGCTTAAAGTTTTAAAACAAAAGGATTCAATAAAATTCCCATTTGATTTTAAAAGTCATAGTTTCATTGTTGTGGGGGATCACAATCAACCCTGCACTCAGTCCCGGCTAGCCTCTTCAAAAGTTATGTTATACCAGTTAATCCCGAAGGAAGAACTGAGCCTCAAACAGTGGACCATACCTGCCGGATGGTTCACCCTAGTATCTTATAAAAACCTGTCACATGACACAAATGACCCCGAAGGATCTCAGTGTGGTACCCTTCCCGTTCATCACAGAAGGCATTGTGTGTGGGGGATTCCCCAAGTAGATCTACCCATATAGTACAAGCGGTTCACACAAGAATTAATGATCGTGATATAAGTAAAAGAAGGTTCTAACATTTTCCATAACATACAAGTATCATACAAATGAGCATAAGAAATTTCAGTTTAACATAGCATGTTTCATCCCAAAACAGTAGTAAAAAGGGAACACTAGAACTCATCTTAAGTTTCAAGCAACGGGTTCTTCGAGTACCAGGAAAGTTTCAAGTCTAGCACCCTACCATCAAGATTAAGTGATAAGCCACTAATTCTAAGGTCATAAGAGGTGTACTAGGTGCATCAAAAGGTTAAATGCTCAACTAGCTTTAATTTGCTAAGGCTTGCATTAAAAAGTTCCCTTTTATAGAAAGCTAGGGTTTCTTAAGGAAAATTCATGTTTACTACATTGGATCATTTATACAAGTTGGATTAATTTTACCAAATGATTATTAGTCCAAGGGGGTCGGTTTATTGAAGTTTGGCAGAATTTACAGTTTAGTCCTTCAAGTTTCAGAATTTACAATTTCTACCCTAAAGTTTGTTTTCTTACATTTATTGACTTTTATGGACCAATATCTGAATTTTGGAGTTAAGTACATTTTTAATAAGTTAAAGTTTCAGAATTTAGATTTGAGTTTTGTAAACTTATGTTTTACGTTACCGGTTACGGTAAATCCGAAGGTTTTTAACGGTTATGTATTAAATATTACGGTTTTGAGTCATTAATATTTAAATATTATTTTAAGGACTTTTAATAAGTTTTATAATCTGTTTAGAATTTATCTTAAGCCTCTTTTAGTTGAAAGTCTCATTTTTAGGTTTAACCCGTTAAAACACGTTTTTACCCGAAACCGACCGTTCAAAAACGTGTTTGACCAATTTTTCACCATATTTAAGATTTAAGGTTACCAACTTACTTAAATATCATGTTTTTCATAGATTTTAGGTTTATCCTTTTTATTTCCAAGATTTTCTTCCAAACGTTACCCGGTTAAAACCCGTTTTTAACTAAAAATTCTATTTAAATTGTTCTTTGACCCTTTTAATCAAAAAATCTGATTCATACCACTTTGTTAACCCTTTTTGAGCCTGGAATACTTTTTAACATGGTCATTCCCTAATTTCTACTATTTTAAGGTCGTTTTACTACCTTTTGGGTCCCCGAATAAGCTCAAAATGTCTACAATCCATACTTTTATTGTTTTTAAGCCATCAACATCATCTCATACACCTAATAACACCCAAAAATTACTGAAATAATAATTCTAACTCACGTTTTTAACATCTAACCCAAGAACAAGTTGTAGATAAGTGATTTCACCATTTTAACCCATTACACATGTGTAAAATGTTATAGATCGTGCTTAAACATTACCAAATCCTTTTGTAACTTCCAAAACAGGTTGTTAAGAGGTTTGAAAACCATTTTTGAGCAGGTTACAAGCTTTACTTCGGAGGGTTACACGACATGTAAGTTAGATGGTGCAAAATCACCCAAAAAGAGGGTTTTAATGGTTTAACTCGAGTTCTACCCATAGAATCACTAACATAACGAATGAGATACCTTCACGGATGTTAAAAGCTCCTCAAGAACAAGGTGATATCAGTAAGCTTCTGTTAGAACAAAGAAGTAAGGTTTTTGGTGGATTAAAGAAAGAATAACACATGACATAGCTTGTTTCGAGTGAGGTGAAGCTTAGACTTTGTATGGTTCATGATTTGGAGAGTGTAGAGAGATGAAATGATCTGAAAATCTTCGAACAAAGGCTGGAGAAGTCGAACTTGAAGAAACCGTGTACCAAAAGCTCACAAGGTGCCACCCTCTTGCTTGCTTTGAGCTTGGCCGATGATGGATTGTTGTTGTTCTTCGAGTATGTGGCTGAAATGGAGAGAATTTGTGGTGTGTTTGGTGTGCTTTAGCTGGAGAAACTGAGAGAAAAGAGAGAAGAAAGAGTGTGTGTGTGTGTGTGTGTGTAGTTGAATGAAATTGCATGAATGGAGAGTGGAGGAGGGTGTGGTGGTAAGTCAAGTGGAGTAGAGGGAAAGGGATTGGTGGAGAGGGGGGGGGATATGAGTTTAGTGGGGGTGTGTTTTAATTTAAATTTTAATAGAAATTGTTATTATGTAGTGTTGTTTTGTAGTGTAGTGTAGTATTTTAGATGGTAAACTCTAGTTAGTTATTAAGCATTGAGCATGCATATGTGTGTTTTCAACCGTGAATTTATGTGTGTATACACACATTTTAATTGTTTCAATTAAGATTTAATTGCAAGGGTGGCTAATTGACTTTTCTGGAACACGAAGTTATTCTATGCTAGGGCTAGACTTAGCTAAATCATCTCAAATAGCACATAAAATAATAAGAATGACCATAGTAGCAGTAACAATAATAACACTACTACTAATAATAATAATGATATTAACATTAATATTAATTATATGGATAATGATGTAGGAGGTTAAAGGTTAGAATTATGACCAAGAGGTCAGTTGTTACAGCGCTCTTCGTCAGTGAAGGTCGTGCACTTCGTCCCATATAGGTAGTGCCTCCAAATCTTTAATGTGAGGACCACCGCTGCTAGCTCCAGGTCATGAGTAGGGTAATTTACCTTATGAACTTTTAGTTTTCGGGATGCGTATGCTATAACCTTCACTTACTGCATCAACACGCAACCCAACCCCGAGTAAGAAGCATCTGAGTAGACCACCAAATCTTCGCTTCCTTCGGGTAACGACAAGGCAGAAGCTTGAGTCAATCTTGCCTTCAACTCTTCAAAAGCCTTCTCTTGTTCTTGACCCCATACGAACTTTACATCCTTTCAGGTCAACTTAGTCAATGGGGATGCTATCTTAGAGAAGTCTTGAATGAATCTCCTATAATAGTCAACCAACCCCAAGAAACTACAAATCTCGGATGGCGTCTTTGGAGACTTCCATTGCATAATTGCCTCCATTTTTGCTGGGTCCACCATGAGCCCCTCAGGATTCACCACATGACCCAAGAACTGAACTTCACACAACCAGAACGCGCACTTTGAGAACTTGGCATACAACTTCTCCTTTCTCAACGTTTCCAACACCTCCCGAATGTGATCGGCATGCTCCTCCTCGCTCTTCGAATAAATCAGAATGTCATCAATAAACACAATCACTAATTTATCCAACATCGGCCAACACACGCGATTCATCAAGTCCATGAAAGCAGCTGGCGCGTTGGTTAAACCAAAAGACATAACGAGAAACTCGTAGTGTCCATAACGCGTACGAAAAGCTATTTTAGGAATATCTAGTTCCTTCACCTTCAACTGATGGTAACCAGATCAAAGGTCTATCCTTGAGAACCAACTGGCACCCTGGAGCTGATCAAACAAATCATCAATCCTTGGTAATGGATACCGATTCTTCACCGTTAACTTGTTCAACTCGCGGTAATCGATGCACATTCTCATACTACTGTCCTTCTTCTTTACGAACAAGATAGGGGCACCCCATGGAGAGATACTCGGTCTAATAAACCCCTTATCAAGCAACTCTTGCAGTTGCTCCATCAATTCCTTCATCTCAGAAGGGGCTAACCGATACGACGCTTTAGTAACAGGCTGAGCACCGGGTATCAAGTCAATCTGGAACTCGATCTCACGGTCCGGTGGCACACCTGGTAAATCTTCTGGGAACACATCTGGGAACTCAAACACAACTGGTACATCTGACAGTTGTGGTGTTGGCGTATCTACATCCTTCACGTAGGCCAGGTAAGCACTACATCCACGCCTCAGGCACTTTCCCGCCACCGCCATCGAAATCATCTTCGGGATAGTCGTAACTCGATCGCAAGGGATCGTCACCAAACTCCCATTAGGTGTTGTTAGTCGAATCATCTTCTTGCGGCATACGATATTCGCCTCGTAGTCAGCCAACCAATCCATTCCTAGGACTACATCAAACCCACCTAAGGTCATCATAAACAGTCTAGCAGGAAACTTATGACCTTCTAGTTCTATATCACAACCTTCTATCAGGTCAACAATCCTAGTAGACTTACCTATGGCGATTTCTACATTGAAGAGCTTATCAATACTCCTACTACTAATAGGCAGATTAGCATAGAAAGCAGCAGAAATAAAACTTCTACTAGCACCAGAATCAAATAACACAGAAGCTAGAGTTTTGTTTACTAGAAACGTACCTGACACAACATCGGGGTCTATCCTAGCATCTTCCTGAGTCATCGTGAAGGCTCTGGCGCTCGCCTTCGCCCTTCAATCCCGGTCATCTTCTTTGCTGCTCCGGAACTCTCAGCCCTTGGCTTCTTGCATTCCCGGCTCATATGGCCCTACTCGCCACAGTTATAACACCTCCTTACCCCGCAGTTCTTCACCACATGTCCTATCCTCCCACACCAGAAACAGACATTGGATCCCGATCTACATTCCCCAACATGCTCCCCTTCACACTTACCACACCTCTTCGACCGCACACCGGATGTGACCACACTCCGGTCATCCACCCATGCACTCTTGTTGTTAGGAGCAGCCCCGCCACGTCCAACCGCTTTCCATTCCAGTTTCGGTCTCCACCACCTTTCTTACTTGCCTCAGCCGCCACCACCTCTCGTTCGTCATACAGCCTTCCCGCTAGTTCAACCACCTACCTAAACGTACTTGGCCGGGCGGCGATCATATGCCTGCGAATATCCGCTGGCAATCCCTGGATGTATCTCTTGATCTTTCATAAAACAGGCACCACCTGATCCGGCACCAGCCATGCCATCTCGTTGAACATGGTAGTGCATTGTTGATGCGTCATTGTTCCCGCCTCCAGCTGCAAGAACTCCCTCTCCACCTTGTCCAACTCTCTGTGAGGATAGAACTCCTCGATCACCAACTTCTTCAGCTCTGCCCACCTCATCCTTCCAATTACCCTACTACCCTCGGCTTGGACGATATTGTTCCACCAGCACAGAGCCGAGTCCACAAATGAATGAGTGGCAAACTTCACCTTTTGATCTTCCCGGCACTCGCTAATATCCAGAACAGCCTCCATCTCCCTCACCCACCGGTGAGCAACAGCAGTGGTGCTGTTGCCATCAAAATTCGGGGGCTTGCATCTTTGAAATGCCCCATAGTTACAGCCTCGTGCTACCTCATGCACAGGCTCTTCTTCCTCTCCTCGTCAGTAGAGACAACCGTCTCAGTCTCTGGTTGCTCCCTTTCTCCCGAGGACCTATTCCTCTCCTTCCTCTCTCCTTCCCTTACAGCCTTGATCACTTTGGTCACCATAGATGGTAAGATCGTCTGCATGACCTGGTGAACTTCTTCCACCACCGCCTCCTTCACTAAGACCCTTAAGTTGGCACTCTCATCACCACCCTCCGGATGAGGGGTCTCGGGCTCTTCATGAGCCGTCTCCTTGGCTCCAGCTCTTCCTCTTGTGACCCGTGGTCCAGCACCACCTCCACCACGACCTCCACCACGCGAAGCCTTAGAAGATCTACTGCCATCCATCCTCTAACACGCAATAAGATTCAAACACCAACACGGTCATTCAAGGGAATAGCTCAGTTTATGTCAAGTATAGAAAGTCCCTAATTACAGTGGCCAGTTGTGATTAGCCACTTACTTTACTCTTCATACCCCGAGCATTTCCTATCCAGACTACATCAGTATCTAAATCTACTAAAGGCACATAAATCACATAACATGCGCACATAATACCGGTTAACCTTAAAGAAAATACCTGATGGCACGTAGCTACTCGGACTGGCATCCCTTCCATTTTGTCCCATTCTCAGTTTATGTTTAGGTTTCTTTTGAAAATATTTACCCATTTCACTTAAACTTTGGCTCTAATACCAACTTGTAAGGCCCCATTTTCGGGACGCTCACAGCTGGTCAATCATTGCACATAAAACATAAGATATATATTTAAATTCATTAAAACGTCGCAGCGGAATAACTTAAAACCATTTCTTATATTGATGAATACTTTTGCAAAACAATACAACGTAGTTCACTGTTACAAAATATCATCGTTTGCATTACATCACAAAAACGTCATAAAATAAACAAATGGATGCCATTAAAAAAATGCCAAGTAGCTGCCCCGTGCCATCCTCAACAACATTTACCTGCCAACTGGAAACACATAAAAGTCAACGTTGCTGAGTGAGTTCTAGTTTTATAAAATAAAATACTTTACTTTCGTTTAAAACCGTTCCTTTACTTTCACATGCAATCATACATCGTACGTAAAAATAGACAATAATTATTATTATCTTTCATCATCGTTCATTATCTTTCCATTCATTCAATGTACGACATCATCATCATTGGTTCACATTCATTAACTTTCTTACCGTACATTTCATTCATCATTATCTTTCACTTTTCATTCCGGATCAATGCCATAAGCTATACCCCAAACATAGGCACGAAGTGGGTACTAGGCCGAAGTCTATAAATAGACCCCCATTCATTACGCACGTAGTCTGGCACCAGTACCGAGGCAAGCGACAAAGATCCCATACATTTGGCCAGTCACAAAGACTAGACCCCTGTGTGTATCCTTAAGGGTTAGCTAAACCACACACAGTTGAGCTAATGACATTTTAGAGTCATGCACCTCCTTTTATTTGCTTGCAAGCCTTTCCATTCCATCATTCATTAATGCATGCATTCTTTCATTCTTTACGTTCCTCTTTACATTATCTTCCGCTTTTCATTACATACTACTTTATGTTTATTGATATTAATCACACCACGCAAAGCCACAGAAATAATCATACATAACAAGGAACATAAAGATAAACATAACCATACATGGCATCATCATAAACATCACATACCACATCATCCAACATCATAAATTCATCCTACATCATCCCCGGGAACATCCCAAGTCGAAGCCTAACACTTTACTTTTTCCCCAAATTTCAGAAAAATAATCTAAGTCTTTAGGCGCATGAGCACTATGCAGGCGCATGGCCTTTCAGGCGCATGGGAAACTTCCAGGTGCATGGGCACTATTTGGGCACATGACCCAACACTTAGGCTTTTTGGGCAACTTTCTGGGCGTTCAGGCACTATGCAAGCGCATGTGCCTGACTTAAGCGCATGGACACCTGGGCGCATGGGCTGTTGGGAGCATGGGGAAACACTTTAACCAATTCAGGTAATATCCTAGGCGCATGGATACTATTTGGGTGCATTGGTTTCAGGCGAATGGGGAATACTTAGGCAAATTCAACCGTTGGGCGCATGGGCCACTATTTAGGCGCATGGGCAACCAACTTACACTAAACAACATAATTCAGTCCCCAATCCCACATCTATCATGTTCTAAGCTTAGTAGTAACATTCTAAGCAACAAAACATACATATAACATGATCATAACATCATAAATCACCCAAATCATACCCCACCCACATTCACACACACATGAACATACGTGTATAATTACCCATTTAAATAAAAACGTACATACATGCATTTCCAGCCCCAATATCATATAAAACAGGTAAAAAGGGGGTTCTAGAACTCACCTTATGCAACTTTCGGATGAACTTCTCCAAACCCGAATGCACTTTTGAGTCCAACCACCTAAAACCCACCAAAACACACATAACCGAACACACAAACACATATAAGCACATAACCGAAGCTTAAGCCTAGAACACCTTAAAACAATGAATTCTTACCTTGAATTCGAATTCTTCTTCTTCTTTCTTTCAAAACCCGAACTCTGCTCTTCTCTCTCTCTAAAACCCGAAACAAAAGGTGATGTGAATGGCAATATGGGCGGCCATGCCCACTTTTGTACAAAATAATGTAAAATTTTGTACCTTTTACACATTTAACCCCTCAACTTGGGTTAAATTGCATTTCCTTCTTTTTCCTCCACTTTTATTCTTCATTTTGCATCCTTTAAAATATCCGGGTGTTACAGAATAACAGAATGTTGGGCGTATGGGTAGCGTATCATATGCCGGTGGGCGTATGATACGCCGGTGGCCAAACAACACCCATATTTTTTGGATTTTTTAGTTTATTTAAACCAAATCAAACCTAATTCAATCTAGAACTTATTGGAGACAAAAAGTCAAGAACTTTAGGTGATTTTGGGTGTTCTAAGGCTCCCTAAATCATCCACAAACATTCTCCAAATCAAGATTAAAGATTTAATGAAGATGATGCGTGGCTAGGATTTACGTGATTGCTTTCGAGAGTACAATTCTTGTCGAGTGAGATGATTGGTATGTTTGATTATGTTTTTGTAATGAAAATTGATCTATTGAATGAAAAATTATGTTTTGGTTGATTTAAACGATTTGCTTATAAATAAAGTTGTTTGCTTGATTATCAGTTTTCGGTTTCCTTGCATCGTGAGCTCATTAAGAAAAGTAGGCAATGTGATATAAGTGAATTGCTAACATTATGAATGAACGATTCTTAAAAGATTGTTCCTTTGTTATCACTTTAATTAAAATCTAATATCTTAAAGTAATGTTTCTTACAAACCCTAGGTTAAACACACCAATTGTTGATCTTGCATAGTTGAAAAACCCGAAAGTGAATGTTTTCTTATTATTTAATTAAGTTAGTTTTAAAGTTTGTTGATTTATGCAATTGTGTTATTTAATTCATTCAAAGTTCCAATTTTTAATTATAAAGTTTGTGTATTTTAGTTAATCGAGTCGTGTTGATTAAACACTTTTCACATATTCCCTGTGGAGACGACCTTACTTACCCTTGCACAATAAAGGTAGCTAAGACCGATAAATCAACTTGTTTTTGATCGAGTCTCAACAACCAGATCAAAGTGGTGCCGTTGCCGGGAAATTAATGCGCTTAGTGTTTAACTGTTTTTATTTACTTTTCTTAAATATTTATAAAAAACCCAAAAAGATTTTATTTTTCTGTTTTTCTTTTTATTTGTTTTCTTGTTTAATATTACATGAGGTATTTTGTGATTTCTTGTTTGCAGGTAACCATTATGTTAATGCATACAAGATTTTCAGGAAGGACCTCACCATTGCACTTTGATCCAGAAATCAAGAAGACTTTAAGAGGGAATCGTGTGTTTCACAAAACAACAACTTTAAGGATTTCTAAAATTCGTGGTCAAACAAGATCTGAAGAAGGTACATCATTAGCAACTGCCCAATGGATTTTCAATAGACTTTCAAGGACGCCTGAAAGTCACAGTTCAAGAATGATGAATGATCCAGAAAATCAAGGAGGACCATAACCTAATCCACCTATGGGGGATATCCCATTACCCATGTTTCCTCCACCTGATGATCCTCCACATCAACCACAACCTATGCAACCTCAACCTCAAGGGTCGATCCCTGTGAATTAAGGGGTTCAAAACCAACCTCCTCACATGAATTTCTAACCAATGCCCAACATTTGGATCCATAATCCAAGTTTTCATCATAATAGGGAAGGTAGTCATCATAGCAATGAGGATCGGTTTTCAGTTGAAGGAAGTCATCACACTAACTATGTGGAAGAATGGATTGAAGATCAAGTCGACATGGATGGACCAAACTAATATGACTTTGAAAACTATGGAAATCAACTAGATTATCAGAACCGCCAGCCGCACCATGATCAAGATGGTTATACCCAACCACCTGGTGTTCACAACATGGGAGGTCAACCATTTAACGATATACCTGCCCATATGGGAGCACAACATCATGTACCAACACATGGTGTGGATAGTCACTTTCGTCCTGCTGTTGCTATCAATTCATCTCCCATAGTTTCACCAACATAAAGGGGGTGAGCTTTTGAAGTCCGACCACAATGTTTGAAAATTCTACCTCACTTCCATGGTATGGCAACTTAAGAACCCTACTTACACATATCCGAATTTGAGGCATCATGTAGTACCATTGGTGGCCAAGGCTTCTCACCGGATGAAGTTAAATTGGTCTTATTCCAATTCACCCTTAAAGACTAGGCCAAACAATGGTTCCTATCTTTACCATCTGCAAGTATCCACACAGGGGTTCAAATGCAACAATAATTCTTGGATGAATACTATACTTCTTAAAGGACAAGTGATGCAAGGCGAGCCATTCGAGGATTTACACAACAAACAGGTGAACAATTCCATAAAGCTTTTCACCGGTTTAATGAAATGCTAAGAACTTGTCCACATCATGAAATAGCTAAGTGGGAGTTGATTTCAGCTTTCTATGATGGATTATAACCGGAGGATGCAAGAGATGTAAATTCCATAAGTGTAGGAACATTCACCTTGAACCATGAAGATTATGATTAGGATATTCTCGAAAGGATGAGTGTCATCTCCAAGAAGCGTGCCCAATCAAGCCGAAGGTCGAGGGGGTCAAGCATGAAGATGTTAAATGATCACTTGGCCATGGATAGAATTTCAATTTTAGAACGAGAAATCGCAAGCCTTAATGTTGGAAAGAGTGGGTCTGGCACACATATCTAGTGAATACGATGTATGTGGCACATGTAATGACATAGGCCACACCTCGGGCACATGCTACTTGAATTTGGGGAAGAGTGAAGAAGTACACCAAATACAAGGCCAAGGAGAAAGGAAGACATATGACATGAATTCTAACACTTATCATCCCGGTCTTAGAAATCACCTAAATCTTAAGTATGGCAACAATACTAACCAATTGAATCCCCCTTTTTAGGTACCAAATTAAGGAAGCAACCAATATCAAGGCCGACAACAAAGCTACTATCAAGGGGGCTACCAAAGGAATAACTATAATCAAGGGAATTACCAACAAGGAGGTTAATACCAACAAAGGAATCAACAAGATCAACAGGAGACTTCTACAAGTAGCGGTAATGACAATTCAATCCTTGCTGCGATTCAAGACCTTGCAAAGGAGATGAAAGAGTTTATGCAATTCAAAGAGGTGCAAGAAAAGACCAATGAGGCCATTGCCAAGCAACTAGGACAATTAGCTAAACAATTCTCGGACAGGAACCGGGGAAGCTTTCAAGTGACACAACCAAAAACCCTCAACATCAAGCTTCAAGTTCAAATAATATGCACATAAACTAGGTTAGTATCATTCCTAAATCTGAATGTATTGATTATGATTTAACCTCTACTCCTCAAGTAGTTGCACTTAACAATAAGGAAGGTGATGAAGAAGCAGGAAGTGACCTAGGAGAACCAGTTATTCCCATTCAAGTTGGAAAATTTAAAATCAAGCTGGCACTTTGGGATTATGGAGCCGGTGTGAGCATCCTCCCAGGGAGCTTGTATGACCAATATGACTTTGGTTCGTTACATGAAACTGACAGCATAGTAATGCTTGCTGATTCAACATGGAAACAACCACGTGGAATGGTCAAGGATGTCATCATCAAGCTAGGAGAGTTCTACTACCCAGTGGATTTTATGGTGCTTGATTATGCACCTGTAAGGACAAATGAGCAACCAATGGTAATTTTAGGTCGTCCATTCTTGGCAACAGCTAAAGCTCAAATCAACTACAGAGATGGAATCATCGACATGACATATGAAAACCGTAAGTTGTTCTTTAATGTGGTTTTAAAATCAATTACATATATGGTTAATAATGATTGTTCTATAATAAATGCTACTAACCAGTGTGCTCCTCCTTACATCTCACATGTAAGTGAGGACATCACCAAGGAAAATGCTTTAGACCCTTATAGGTTTGAGCTCAAAAACGTGGAAAAGGAGGTGATTGTGAAGGTTGAGCCATTAAGGAAGGAAAATCCGAGACGAAAGGTTAAGATAGGTAAACCACCGGATGAGGAGAATGCAAGGGTCAAAGCACAGATGTTTGACCAATATGGGAATGAACAAGAAAATCTATTAAGCAAGGAGAAACAGTTCTCTAAAGAGAAATTTGGAGAAAAGCACTCAATACGACCACCATAAGTGGTCGCAGGTAAGGTCTGGCCGAATACCTAAAACTTAGCGCTTGCGGGAGGCAACCCGAGAACTTTGTGGGTGTGTTCACTATAAACCCTCACGAGACTACAACTTATCCACTCAGGTCTACCGAGGGGTTTAAAGGCTTGTTGCATATGCTAAATGCAACCGTGATTCCTACAAAAGTGAGTTTTACTTCTTTTATTAGTTTGTGTGTTCTTTATTTTGTTTTGTAGTTCAATCATGCAATAGACGCAAACACTCAAGTGTGGGGAGGTGCAAGCCAATTAATGAAGACTCTCACTAATGATCAGGTCTATGTACTCCTTCCTTATCTTGTTTTTTCATTATCACCATGGTTATTAATGCTTTAAAACCATACATTGGGGACAATGTATCCCAAGTGTGGGGATGGGGGAACCAATGAGAAGAATGCCACAATTTGAAAAAAAAAATAAAATTTTTGAACAAAGTGTCCTAAGTAAGCTTGAAAAGATGTAAAGATTGAATCTTTAAGTACAAAGCATTAACTAATTGCCTAATTAAACATAGTCTTTGGTTCTTGTCATGATTAGATCCATGATGATGTTCAAAAGAAGAAAAATATTTTAGATTTATCTAACCGAGGGTAATAATCTAGAAGGTGGATCTTTTATGCATAGGTTACATTACATTCCCAAAGTTAAAAGAATAATTCATATGGAATGTTTCAAGCAAGAAACCAACTTATGCACAAAGATGATAAAGGAATTAGGATCAAACCTTAGGAATTGAAAAGCCTTTTTATTTTTTTATTTTTTAGGTCATACCCAATATTATCCATTAGAAACCAAAAGAAAGCCAATATGACACCCAATACTATATGTTATGAAAAGAAGACAAATATGAAGCCTTTTATCATTTTAGTTTTGTTTTTGATGAAATCCAAATTGGATAGGTGATTATATGTAAAAACATGGCCAAAGTGCCAAGCCTCGTACTTCGGTAAGCCGATAAGGACGTTTTCAAATTATATGTAAATATAGGCTAAAAAAGGTCATATCGTTCGAAAAGCGAGAAATCAAAAGAGGGTCAATGTTAGTATGCCCCACAAAAGTAAAAAAATCATGAAAGATGGGCCAATGTTTGCCTCACAATGCAAAATGCATTGATATCAATAATAGACCTTTAAAGAAGGTAACCTTACTCAATTTTTGGATTACATCACTTTTTAGCCATTTTTATCCCTAAATTCCTACCCTTAACCTAAGCCTACTGAAACCCACAAAAGTCCTTTTGATTTGTGTATAATTTCAGTGTATTGTGAGAAACAATATGATTATATGCATCGGCAAAACATGAAAGCCTATTAGGCTAGGTTAGGTGAATCTAAATTGACATAATTTTGTTTGAAAGAACAAAATTGACAAATATGGTTAAAAGAAAAGGGATGCGAATTTAGGTATGACCTTTAACTAAACTGAGAATGAGTAAGGGATTGGATCATGTATTTGATAATAAAAGTTTGAAACTAGTAAGCTTTGCTTAGGGACAAGCAAAAGGTTAAGTGTGGGGATGTGATCACGTGTCAATAATTTGGTGTTTAATTGATATAAATGCTTGATTTTACATCATGATTATGGTGGAAGAGTTCAAGTTGTTTATGTTATGATTCATAGGTGTTTGGAGCTTAAAGTAGCTTAACCGAAAGCAAAAGAAGCAAAACAAGAAAATTAAAGGACTTAAGATGTAAATACCAAAAAATGGATAAAAATAGGTCAAAAAAGAGATCCGGCGTATGATACTCCGGGTTTGGGCGTATCATACGCCGGGAGGCAATGAGGTGGCGTATAAGTGGGCATATTTCGAAAGAATAACAGAATGTTGGGCGTATGGGCGGCGTATCATATGCCGGTGGGCATATGATACGCTGGTGGCCTAACAACATCCAGATTTTTTGGATTTTGAAGTTTATTTAAACCAAATCAACCCCATTCGATCTAGAACTTCTTGGAGACAAAAAGTGATGAACTTTAGGTGATTTTGGGTGTTCTAAGGCTCCCAAAATCATCACAAACATTCTCCAAATCAAGATTGAAGATTTAATGAAGATGATGCGTGGCTGGGCTTTTCGTGATTGCTTTCGAGAGTACAATTCTTGTCAAGTGAGATGATTGGTATGTTTGATTAGGTTTTTGTAATGAAAATTTATCTATTGAATGAAAAATTATGTTTTAGTTTATTTAAACGATTTTGGTTTCGTTGCATCGTGAGCTCATTAAGAAATGTAGGCAACGTGATATAAGTGAATTGGTAACATTGTGAATGAACGAGTCTTTGAAGATTGTTCCTTTGTTATCACTTTAATCAAAAGCTAAGATCTTAAAGTATTGTTTCTTACAAACTCTAGGTTAAACACACCAATTGTTGATCTTGCAGAATTGAAAACCCGAAAGTGATTGTTTTCTCATTATTTAATTAAATTAGTTTTAAAGTTTGTTGATTTATGAAATTATGTTCTTTAATTCATTCAATGTTCCAATTTTTAATTATAAAGTTTGTGTCTTTTAGTTAATCGAGTTGTGTTGATTAAACACTTTCCACATATTCCATGTGGAGACGACCTTACTTACCCTTACACAATAAAGGTGGCTAAGACCAATAAATTAACATGTTTTTGATCGAGTCTTGACGACCAAATCATCAGGCCGACCATACATTTGTCCAGTAGTTCATAGTGGGTTCTTCCAAAGCTTAAATGGTTTCGGAAGAATAAGTACTTCCGAGACCATTAATACTTCGGAAGAATCAACTTCTTCTGAGACATTTGCAAGTCGTCATGAATTTATTCTTCGGAAGACTTTGCCTTGGATCTTCTAAGTGTTTATACTTTGAAAAGAGAACTACTTAGTCTCGGAAGACTGAGTTCTACCTTCGGAAGTTCTTCATACTTAAGCTTCGGAAGATCTTTAAATTGTCTTCGGAAGAAGGGCTTTGTCTTCGGAAGACCTCTTCAATTGTACTTCAAAATCATCTAAGTGTTGTTTTGGTTGCACTAGCCTCATATGATCCAACAAACCTAAAAGGTGAACAATGGATTAAAGTATGGTCAACTACATGGGCATGGGAAAGCACTATGTAGTATATGTGAGATGGCAGCGGGTGTTAGGCCAACCATACTTTTGTCCACTGATTCGTAGTTGGTTCTTCCGAAGCTTAAATGGCTTCATAAGAACAAGTTCTTCCTAGGCCATTTATATTTCGAAAGAATCAACTTTTTTCGAGACTTCTGCAAGCCTTCATGACTTTATTCTTTGGAAGACTTTGCCTTGGATCTTCTAAGTGTTTATAGTTCGGAAGGAGAACTACTTAGTCTTGGAAGAATGAGTTCTACCTTTAGAAGTTCTTTATACTTGAGCTTCGCAAGATCTTTAACTTGTCTTCGGAAGATCAGCTTTGTCTTCGGAAGTCCTCTTTAATTGTACTTCAAAATCTTCTAAGTGTTGTTTTGGTTGCACTAGCCTTATATGATCCAACAATGCCAATCACTTCTTCCCATCCAATCAAATTCACATACCAAAGATGCCCCAAACGAACCCTTGTTCAATATACTTTGATTCAACAAGTCCCCTCTGTTTAAACCAAAAAGGATAGAGTGGAACTCAGGGCTCCCATTTAGCCAGAGGTCCAACCATCCTCCACAAATGACTTCAATATTAGTATTGAGTCTCCTCAGTCTCAACCTGAAGAGCCCACAACCCAAACCATAAGCCCTCAGGGTGAGTCTCACTACTCCCTTGAGCATCCTAAAAGGGACAGCCACATCACTGGCTCAGCTGCTATTGCAGAGGAGCCATTAGGTGCGGACCAAGATCCTAGGTCATTAGATATAACCTCTGTATCCTTTCTTTACCTATTAACCCAACCAGATGAGGATATCATGTTTTATCGGGGCCATGAAGTTGATCTGACTGGGTGTGAGAATGATATTCTCTGTTGATGTGAATCAACAAGGACCGAATACGATGATTGAGTCAATGATTGTAAGGTGGAATCAAACAATCAAAGAACATTGAATGCAACAAATACTCATAAATGCTCTTTGTATTAATGGAGGTAAAAAACGATTACAATGAATGCTAGGGTTTGAGCATTAAACAGTAACAATCCACCTTGTGAACATAAGACTAAACAAAATATTCTGATTGTCTAATGTTAGTCAATAGTCCCTTCACATACGAGGTTTTCTATTCTATTTATAGGCTGACACATGCATGTACAAAAAGACTGAACTACCCCTGACCTATACATCAGAGAACTAGTCTTGTTAGCATTTCTTCTGTTCATCCACGTTAACTAATGCGGATGTTGTGATCTTCATCAGTATTTCTTTTTCTTCTTCAGCATTGGTGTTTGGTCATCAGCTTTAACAAATGCGGATGAACAAACACTTATGCGCATTTGTTGCTGAACATCCAAATTAGTAAATGCGGATGTACAAAGTGCTTGTCAGCATTTGTTTGGCTATCCGCATTTGTTAATGCGGAAGAACAAACACTTGTCAGCATTTGTTCTATGGTCATCGGCATATACAAATGCGGGTAGCCGACACTTGTCTTCTTTTGTTGATGCAGATTCTTCATCCGTATTGGTTCTTGGACTTAGGGAGTTTCCAGCAGAACAACCATCAACCCACCACTTGAATTGGCATGTATGATCCTTTCAGGGTCCAACAATACTCCCCCTAAGGATTATACAACCTATGTACTTCAAGGGTTTGATGGTGGATGAGGTTGTGAGGATTCTGCTGGGTCTTGTGTAGCAGGAGTGGACACTATTGGTTCAGCAAGTGATGGATCCAGAATGGCCTTTATCATATTGACAAAGTCATTGGCTTCATACATCTTCTCCCTATTCAACACATGAATCTTCATTTGGCTCATAGCATAAATGGCTTCAATGGGCAGCTTTTTCAAAAAGATAGGCTCCCAGATGGACACAGTTGACAGCCCATCTCTATGAATCAAAAGAGATCCTTCCACAACCACCTCCAGCTTCACAATGTTCCCCAATTGCAAGGGAGTCTTCTTCTTCCTCCTCTGCTCTCTCTTAGCAATGATTCTGTCAAATGCCATCTTCAAAATCTTTATGCACTTTAGAAAGAAGTACATGTCTGCTTCTCCCAGCTTGTTGTTTATCTCTCTGAAGTGCCTTGTGTATATGTAGTGGATATAGGATTCATCTAACAGTCTTACCTCATATCCACTAAATAGTTTTATTTCTGCTCCTTCTTTTCCTCCCCACCTCCTTTCAATCACCAAATCATAAGTCTTTTCATCATAAAAGACATTAGAGATTGGCTTAGAGGTGTGAGTTCCTGCATCCATCTTTCTCTTTAGTGATTCAGTGGGTTTTACTTTCAGTTCAGGAAATACTACTTCTACTTCTTTAGTCTTTCTCTTCTTATCAAGAGGATTGATGAAGGATCTATCTTTCCTCATGCAGATAGCCTTTAGAGATTTGAAGTTGTCAGTCCTTTTGAACATTCTTAGGATGTCTTCAAACTCATACACTTGGCACATAGCTTTGTGATTAATCAGCTTTAAGTTAGCTATTTCCTTTAGATCATGGATCTCCAGGGAGTTCACCAGAGTAGAGTACTCTGTGAAGAATTGGACTAACCCTGAGATCCTCTTTATCATGAACATGTTCCATTCACTGTCATACTTCCAGGCAATTATCTTTTGATTATTCTTGCCCTGAGGAGTAAACACACCCTTAATCATCTCAGCAGTGGCGAGCTCTTCTTGAAGCTTTAACTGGGAAGGCTCAGCAAACCACTCTGGATTCTTATGTAGAACTAGTGCCAAAGAGTCATGATCTCTATGGGTGAGCTGGATGTCTTGGGCAGATACTCTAGTTTTTGGTTTTTTGCTAATTATCTCTTCTTCAAGTTTCTTCAGCCTTTCTTTCTTCTCATTTATCATCCTAAGAACAGTAGCCCTTAGGCAATTTGTCTTCATGTTTCCCAGTTTTCTTTTAGTGAATCCTTGTTCAGATAGATAGGCCTTCATTTCCCTGTCAGTCATACTGTAGGGATCAGGATACAGTGATTGAGGAGTTGCAGTCTGCTTGGCCTTTGATGAGAATTTAACCACTGGAGCTTTGGGTGAATGAGTCTTTTCATACTTAGTCTCATATGTAAGGTCCAGCAGTTTGTTTAGCTTTTCTTCTTCTGCTATCATTCCCTCGTATGTCATCCCAAATACCTCATCAAGATCATAATCATGATTAATCAGAAACATGGCCTTCACCATCAGATCATCTGATTTGGCTTTCTTCACCATCTCATGTACTGATGACTCCACCTTCACAGGGATTTCCCTAGCTATTGGTTCATCAACCACATACCCACCCTCTATCTCTCCTTCTTCAAGGTTAATGAATTCAGCCTTCTTTGTCAGTTGGGCTTCAGCTTTTTCATGTTCATCTAAGAATTCAGCAATAGCTGCAAGGCTACGTGGATCATCTTTTTGCTTTTTCTTTATTGGACTTCTTCTTCTATAGGCCTTTTCCCTTTTGCCTTTTCAGAAAGATATTTTCTCTTTCTGGTGTAGGTGTGCACAACTGGATTGGAAGAAGATTCAGAGAATTCAGCCTTTGTTTGTACATTTTCAGCAGCTTCTTTTCTTTTTCATCAACTGTAGCTGCTGATTCTTCTCTTTGTTGTTGTTCTTCATATAATTTTCTTATCATCTCCTTTTGTTCATCAAACAAAGACACTGCTGGAATAATTTGCATGCCTAATTCTTTCTCAATTGGAACAGGAGATTGAGGAATCACTATAATGGGCTCAGTGGACATTCTTTGGTCACCAATGAAATCCTAGAATTCTTCATCAATAATAAATTCCTCAGCTGTGAAACTGTCTAAGGCTCTAATCATGTCACTAAACTCTGACTCTTCAGTCTAAGTTTCTTCTTCTTGTTTGCTTGTATAGACCACCATATCCAGAGTAGGTTCATCATGTTTTGTTCCACTGGTTTCAGTCTCTTTTCCAGACTCAATGAATTTCATCTTTTTGGCAGGAGGGAAGTCATCATTACTCTCCCCTAATGAACCTTCATCACTATCATCTTTATCACTGTCACTTTTCTTTTTCTCTTCTCTTTCATCACCCTTATCATCTTTCTCTTTTTCTACTTCTTCTTTGATCATGACCAATAGCTCAAACTCAGAGACTCTCTTGTTTAGAGATTCTATCTGTTTTTGCAGGTCCATGATTGTATCAGATTGCTCTTCAATCAGCCCTTCCTGTTCTTCCATAGCAATGGTTTGGATGGCCAAAGTGTCCACATGACCACTTACTTCATCCCTAGAATGCTGAAGAGCTGCCTTTAAACTTTCTATCTTTTTTTCTTTCTCTTTCTTCTCAACCTCATACTTCTCTTTCATATCTTTTAACTCCTTTTCTTTTTCATCTAACTCCAAAAGTCTGTCTTGAATGATACCAGATCTTCTATTCAGCAGTTTCTCCATCTTTGCAACTTTCTGCAACAGTTCTGAGATCATCTCATCTTTTTCATCATGCCTGTTCACCTTTGATTCAGCAAAACTTTCAGATGGAACAGCCTCAGAAGTAACTTGTCTAACTGCCATTCTCACTTAATGGTCCTCCTCATCAGATGATGATTTGGATTCCTCTAAATAGTTGGCAGAATCACCAAACTCAACAGGCTTAGTAGTAGCAGGGGATGATGGAACAGGGGATGTATGTGAATGATGAATTGGTGAAACATGGGGTGAGTGTATGGGTGAAATATGTGAAGAGATGATGGGTTGCGTTTATGGAGATGTGATTGGTGATCTATGAGGTGAGGTGATAGGAGTTGGCATAAAAGGTGATGTTATTTCAGCTGCATGAACAGAAGGCCCAGTATGAAGATCACCACCTACATCAACCTGTGGTGACAATGGCCTCAGTCCTTCTTCAGCAATGACAGCTTGCTCATCAACATTGTGTTGACTAGGAGCAGCTTGCTTTTCTTCTTGATCAGGCTCATCAATAGGAGCCTTTTGTTCTTGTTCCTCTATATTCTTATCTTGGTTGATCTGTTGAAGCATCCATGGCAGTAGAGGAACGAATGTACCACTGTAAAAATTCTTAGGATCTCTCTTCTTTATGTACTTGTAGGACTTTGTATTATAGTGAGGAATATCCATCACTGGTCCCACAGGCACTATGTCTGGAAAGGCTTCATTGATGAAGCATTGCAGGAATCTTGGGTACATTAGGAACATGTGTCTTCTACCCTCTTGGATGTTAGAGACCAAACCATTAAAAACATAGGCTGACATGTTGAATGGGTGGTTTGTGCACAGAGCACATATAGTAGATGATGTAGTGACAGGAATGTCATTCCATCCAGTCTTCCTTTTGGGCAAGCAGTGTTGGAATGTGAATCAGGAATCTCCATTGCAAGTCCACCAACCCTTTTACTATCTACTTTCCCTCATATCCTCCTTCATAGCCAATGTTGGCAAAGAAGGTCATAATCTCATCATCATCCAATTCCAATGAAGTGTCTGCATCATCACTGAACTGTAGACACTATCTCACAGTTTGTTCAGTGATGGCAAGAGTGTGATCATCAGTAATTCTTCCTGAAAGAGTCCCTACACCATCTACCTCTATTACTTCAGTAGTTCCCCAGAAGGATCTTATGAAGTTCTCATAGATAATTGGTCTGATAGTAATAGCATGAGCCACCCTAGTAGTCAAGATGAATCTGATCATGTCTCTAAGATCCTCAACCTCGGGTACATCAGGGTCAAGATAACCACTGACATTATGGAGCTTGCTCCATGTGAGGTTAGCCATTGTACTCTGCATTAAATGCTCATGGATTAGAATAATGAATAATAATTATCAGAATGTTTATCATAAATCAGAATGAATTTTCCCAGTTTGACTTTTCATCATCAAAATTGAGTGTTCATAGGTACTGTTTCATAAGAATTTGACCTAATCTGATTTAGTGATGCATGATCATTTTTATTGAGTTATTCATGGTTGTATTGATTATCTTTTCTGATATTAACCCATTTCAATCCTCGGAATCAACTTTTGTTTTCAACATTTCAATTTTTGAGTTACCCTGTTCATGCGATGAACAGAATTCATGAAAATCACTTGTTTGTTTTTTATCCTCATAATTATCAAGTTCTTTTCAGTCGAAAATGTCAATGATTCCTAAATATCAGTTTGATTTTTCATGTTTCTTTCTTGACCTATGGTTCTAAGTTCAACATTAGTGTGAATGTTCGATGGCTTTAGGTTATGAACTTTGATGATGTTCACCTTGTCTTTGATACTACTATTGTAATGAATCGAAGCAGAGGAATATCAGGGTTAATGGATCTTAGAACAAAGGTTTTGATGATGGTGATGATGATGGATGAATAACAGTGAAGAAAAACGCTCGTCGCACTTTGTAGTCTCTCAAATTTGAAAAGTATTAAATTACCTTTTGACCTAGGTTTAAATAGTCATTTTAATGGATTTTACAAATGTTACAAGTTTCGAAACAAATGCTATTGAATTTTAAATTCACTGTAGCAAATGCGGTAAGAAATTTGTTCATTAGCATTTGTGTACTGTTACAAATGCGTAAGTATAAAACCTAATAGCATTTGTTCACTGTAGCAAATGCGGTAGACCAAAAGTTGGTCAGCATTTGTTTCACTGTAGCAAATGCAATAAAACAAAGTTCATCAGCATTTGTTTACTATAACAAATGTGGTAGAATAAATTCCTTGTTCACATAACTCAAACAAATGCGAAAGACCAAAAAGCTTGTCCGCATTTCTTTGACTTTCAAACATCATCATGACAAAAGAGATTGAGCACATTTTGATTGTTTTTGATACACATTCATGTTTTAATGTTGATGTCAACCTCATTTAGGAAATGCGGTTGAGAAAACTTATGTTCATCAAGAAATGCGGTAGAACAAAAGTTGGCACATAAACAAATGTGGTTGAGGAACTTTGTCCGCATAAGTTTTCAACACTTCAACTTTTATGTGTAATTTGTTTTTGAGACAAATGCGATAGAGTTAACTTGTTCGCATTAGTTTCACTTTATTTTTAATGACTTATTTAGTTACCTGCATTGGTTATTTGCCTGGGTTACCTTCACCCGCATTAACCAATGCACTTACCTGTATTAAGATTTGAACTTAATCAAACTTAATGTTTCTGAAAAGTGAATTCTTTTCTGATTTTCTGTTGATGCAATGACTGTTATGAAGATTGTCTTTTCTTTTGACTTATTTCTTATGAAGTTTTTGACTGTTGTAGTAATTGTCAATTCTTGCTTGGATTGACTTGTATATCAAATGTGATACAAGTTTCCCAGTGTTTGACTGATCTTGGAGTTTTATTCTTCCAAATATCTGCATAGACTGAGATACTAGTATAACTTCTGCAACAACACAGTCAATATTTTTTGTTTATGTTTTTGTAACTTTAATGAAGAAAATACCTTTACAAATTGATCAACATTTTAAATTACTCCCCCTAAAGTTTATATCCACGAGTGGATAGAAACTTTAAAGATTTAAAAATTTTGGATCATAAAATCTTTTTGTAATTTTTGTTTTCTAATCTGTACATGAAGAGGAAGTATACTTTTGTTGGGATCATATCAATCTTACATTACACAAGTGCAAGCTTTTGTTGGTAAAATAGACATGTTTATGATCTTATTGATTGAAGGTATGTTTGTCCTCTTAAACTCATACCTGGTTAATATTATAGTGCATGTGACATTTATCATGTTTTGATTGATTTAAATATTCAATATGTACCTTACACACAGAAGCATGGTTTGATCAACCATCCTCATGTAATGCATGGTAGAACTTTTTCACAACTTACTTGACCAGGTTACTTAAAGTATGAATTCTTACTTTCACTGATTCTCATTGGGATTCTTTTACTTTGATCCTTTTGCTGATTTGATCCACATTGGGATTCTTTTGCACTTCACTTTAGAAGGTGATCCATGATTGGATTCTTTTTGTTAATGCATCCAGTGTGGATGTGTTCCATATTAGGAATCTTTTGGATCATGACATCAGCACTATGTGCTTGTTTCTCTAGGTCTTTGCTCAGTAAAACAGAGAAGAAACTAATGTAGGTGAAAGAGATTCATAATTCATCATTACCTGGTGTGTTTAGGTTGCTACACACACATACACTTGGATAAGCCAATACTTACGAGTACTTTGAGATGAGTGTTTCACAGTTGAATATGGAGTTTAGTTAATCACAGCGTGTATCTTCCTTTCCAAGTTGAGCCTACCCATATATCAGGTAAGTCATGTCAGTCTTTTGAAATTTTGAAATATGCACTAATGATATAACGACCGTAATTATATCATTTCCCAAGTATAAAACACAGACTTCAGTACGATGACTTCTTTTTGTAATTTTTAAATTAATATTTGAATGTATTTGATATTTTGAGTTTTACTCAAGGTTAATCATGTCAATTGATTGAACTAGGAATTCAAACCTACTAGGTTCAAATGCCTTAGTGAATAAATCAGCTAATTGATCATCAGTATGAACTTTAATCAATTTGATTAACCCATTTTCAGCATAATCTCTTAAAAAGTGATATCTAATTTCAATGTGTTTTGTTTTTGAGTGTTGTATTGGATTATTTGTGATAAACATTGCAGCTGTGTTGTCATTGTGAATTGGAGTGTGTAAGAAGTTAAAACCATAGTCAAGCATCTGGTTTTGAATCCAGAGAACTTGAGAGCAACAAGCTGATGCTGCTATATACTCAGCTTCTGCTGTTGAAACAGACACATTGGTCTGCTTCTTGCACTGCCACGAGACCAGTCTGGGACCAAGAAATTGACAACCGCCAGAAGTGGACTTCCTATTAAAGTTGCATACCCCATAGTCACTGTTAGTGTAGGAATAGAGATTGAAATTTCCTTCCTTTGGATACCATAATCCAAGAACAGATTTGCCCTTAAGATATCTTAATATCCTCTTGACAGCATTTACATGAGATTCTTTGGGATCTGCTTGATATCTGGCACACACACACAAACACCAAACATAATGTCAGGCCTACTGGCTGTTAGATACATAAGTGAACCTATCATAGATCGATAGTGAGTCTGATCCACTGATTTTCCTTCTAGATCTGGACCAATCTTCATTTTAGTGTCAATAGGAGTTCTGATGGACTGACAATCAGCAAACTTGATTTTCTTCAACATTGTTTCCACGTATTAGGATTGATTGATGAAGATTCCATCTACTGTCTGTTAGACTTGTACTCCTAGAAAGAATGTGAGTTCCCCCATAGCACTCATTTGGAATTTTGAATGCATAAGGTCTTCAAAGTCTTTGCAGAGTAGCTTGTTTGTTGAACCAAAAATGATATCATCCACGTATATTTGGACCAATAGCATGTCTTTGCCTTTTCTATTTCTGAAGAGAGTCTAATCGATCTTTCCTCTTTCATACCCATTTTCAAGAAGAAAAGATGATAGAGTCTCGTACCACTTCCTTGGAGCTTGATGAAGACCATACAGGGCTTTGTCAAGCTTATACACCCTGTGTGGAAAATCTGGGTCTTCAAATCCAGGAGGTTGACTCATATAGACTTCTTCAGCAATCTTTCCATAGAAAAAAGCACATTTCACATCCATTTGATAAACAGTGAATTTCATGGATGTTGAATATGCTAGAAGGAGTCTTATTGCTTCTAATCTGGCTACAGGAGCAAACACTTCATCATATTCAATTCCTTCTTCTTGTGTATACCCCTGAGCCACTAGTCTTGCTTTATTTCTGATGACGATTCCCTATCATCAGTTTTGTTCCTGTATAGCCACCTGGTACCGATAGGGTATTATCCTTCGGGAAGATCTACCAATTGCCATACTTCTTGTTTCTTGAAGTGTAGCAACTCTTCCTGCATTACCTCAATCCAACTATTGTCTTGAAGAGCCTCTTTGATATTTTTGGGTAGTGTTTGACAAAGAAAGCTAGAGAACAAACAGATGTTTGCTATGCTTGACTTGCTTCTTGTCACCCGTTCATTAAGTTCACCAATGATGCTTTCAACTGGATGCTTCTTGTGTATTATGGTGTTTGGAATTGAGTCACCAGCAATGGTTACATCAAGATTGGAGACATTCAGATCATCTTGGTGAGAGGCACCTTCATCTTGAACTTCGGGAGAGTTGTGAAAATAATCAAAATCAGTTCCAGTTCCTGCTTCAGCATCAGCAGCACTTTGATTACTCCCATCATTTGACGTTCTTTCAGTTTCAACTGGAGGAGTAGCTTGATCTTGAGTTCTGACTTCAGTTGATGGTTCTTTTGAAGGAAATGGTAATATGCTAGGACCAGCCTCAGTTGAAACACTCTGATTTTGTGATGATTGTCTGACAGGATCAGCTTGCAATGGGACATCTTCATTAAGGTGCATAGTAGAAGTTGGAGGAACCATTGGAAAGTCATCCCTTCTTTCTACTGTTGACGAAGATTCAGCTGATTGTAGGTTACCTGCATCAGACAAATGAAATTGATCAAAAGATTTTGTAAATGAATCAATATCAATCAACCAGTCAGGACCATGTGTTGATTTGGAAATGAATGTTCCTTGAATTGAACATTTTTTGATTCATCAATAATGTTTAATCTAGGATTAAACACTCTATAAGCCTTTGAGACAAAAGAATAACCTACAAAGAATCCTTCAGCAGACTTTGATGAGAACTTTCCCAAATGGTCTCGGGTGTTTAATACTGAGACAGGACTACCAAATGACTTGAAAAATCCAATAAATGGTTTTCTATGAAAGAGAAGTTCATAAGGAGTCTTGTTGCTTTCTTTTACTATCAGAGTTCTATTTCGCACAAAGCACGATGTGTTAACTACTTCTGCCCAAAAGGTGATTGGCAGTTTGGCATCGGCTAGCATGGTTCGTGCTACTTCAATTAGTGTTCTATTTCGCCTTTCAGCTACCCCATTTTATTGAGGAGTTCTAGCTACACTAAATTGATGAGCGATGCCTTTGGTTGTACAAAATGAACTCATATCTTCATTCTTAAATTTTGTCCCATTATCACTTCTAATTGTTTTGACTTTATGATCAAGTTGGTTTTCAATTTTTGTGATAAAATCTTTTATTAATTGGGACGCTTCGTTTTTATGAAGTAAGAAGAAGACCCATATAAATCTTGAAAACTCATCTATGATCACTAAACAATAATGTATCTTTCCAATACTCATAACATGAGTTGGTCCAAAAAGATCCATATGAAGTAGCTTCAATGGAGAATTGTTTGTGTTCACCAGTTTTGACTTGTGGGAAGACTTATGTTGTTTCCCTTTGAGACATGCTAAACAGTGATCAATAAAGTGAAATTCTTTTTGGGGTAAACCAATGACATGGTTTCCCTTGACCAATCTGTTCATGTTTTTGAAATTGGTGTGTCCCAAACGTCTGTGCCAAAGCTATGACTCATCAAAAGATGCTTTTGACAGAAGACATGTTTCTTCTTTTGGTGTAGCAGAATTGAGGTTTAAGACATAGGTGTTATTCTTCCTCGGGGTCTTCAAGACAACCCATTCTTCAGGAATTTAAAATCCTGGTTTCAAAATGTAGCAATGAGTGTCAGTAAAGTGAGTTGAATATTTCTTATCACAGATCTTAGACACACTGAGCAGATTGAAATTCAGTTGTTCACAGTAGTTCACTCTATCAAAGCTCAACATCCCATTCATCATAGATCCTTCACCAGTGATTCTGCCACCTTATGAATATCCTCCAAATGCCACAGTAGTTCCTTGTATATGCTTGAAGTCATGAAGGAGGGAACGATCTCCAGTCATGTGTCGGGAGCATCCACCGTCCATGTACCATAAGCTATTGGACCTGTATGGATGACCCTGCAAGCATAGAAGAACTAATTAGAATGTGGAACCCAAGCCATGATGGTCTTGGGTTTCCCGTTCCTATCCATGATAGTAACTTCTTGGTACTTTCCTCTAAACTATGACTTAGAGGGTGGTGTTTTGGGAGATTTCTGATGATATATTGCATGTTTCATCTTATCAATTTCAACTGAATAGTTAGAAGAATATTGAAACCTTTGGTCCCTGTTTCTTTGAAGAAATCTAACCCGTTTTTGATTATCAAACATCATTTTTGATTTATGAAGATCATGTGTTTGTTTGATGTTATGATATTTGTTTCTTTGAATTTCTTCAACTCTTTTATGTTACCCATATCATTATCAGAACTAGAAGTCCTGGATTGATTATTATGAAAATGATTTCTGATTTTGGGTTTCATAGATGAGATTGGTGAGATAGGCTTATTTTAGGGAATTCTCAACCATTTTTGCTTGAAGAAACAATCAGATGTATTGTGGTTGGTCATATCACAGACTGAACAGTATTTGTTAAAATAGCAGTTTTTGGTGGAATGATTGTTCATGTCATAGATTGAGCAGTATTGATTGAAATAGCACTCATCTGTACTGTGATTAGACATTTCATACACGTCACAATACATGTGTTTGTTTCGTGATGCTGATCTTGATGTTGAGGCCTCAGTAGATTTACCTGTTTTCAACTGAGTCTCAACCTTTGATTTTGGTGAGGAAGCATGATCAGCCTTTTTAGTAGTTTGTTTAACAACACTACTAGTTTTGTCCTTCCTAGATTGTTTCAGCTTCCTTACCCTTCTTCTTACCTCCCTTTCTATTTGATTTACATGTTTTTTATTAAAAATGTCAAAACCAACCCCTTTCTTTGGTTTTGATGATTGAGGATCTGACTTGATTTTTGTTTTCGATACCAGTGAAATTTTGTTTTCCTTTGGCAGTGAAATGTTATCTGATTTGATTGAATTCTTTGGAGATTTGATCTCACAATCAGAACTGCTTTTCGCAGAAAGTTTCACTGAGACCTCTGTTTTCTTCTTTTCTTTGGAAATTGCAGGAATGAATTTCACAAAAGGCACTATGGCTTTGACAGGGCTTTTTGGTTTAGTGACATTCACTGTCTTGTCTGAGTACTCTTTGATTTTGATAGGGTGACCTAACTTAATTTTCTCCTCATTTGTTTCAATGTAAACACTCGGTTTATTTTGAGGATTAGTGATTTATGTTACTATTGATTTAGGTTCAATAGTTTTAGGTTCAATTTTATCTGACAGAGTGATAGACTCAGGCATGACAGTATAATTGTCATTATATGGTGGGGGACATGAATTGTATCCAATCCTAGTCATATCCTTGTGCTCCTTCTGTGAATCAAGCGTCTCTTGCAGCTTAGCTGAAGACAGTTGAAACTTTTCAAGTTTCACTTCAGTAACTGATTGCTCATCTTTGGATTGGGCTAACTTTTTAGTTAACTTTTCATTCTCAGCTGCAAGAGTGTACTTTTCTCCATGTAGTTTTTTAATGTCGGAGATGAGAGATTTGATTTTTATTTCAAAACTTTTGATTTCTCTTTTAAGCATCTTAGATTTTACCTTTTCTTCTTTGATTTTAGCTGCCAATTTGTGATTATGCTCACGGTAACCCTGTAGTTCAGCAATGCATTTATCACTACAAAGATTAGATTTTACCTCAGATGGCATTGGAGTTGGGCCATCATTGATGGGAGCCATTAGAGCATGATTTTGAAATTGAGGCTTCACTTCCTCAGCATACGGACTCCAATCACATACTTCGTCTTGTCTGATGACAAGAGCATTTGAGGTAGATTGGCTGCTTCCATGAGCTTGATTTGTTAGTTGTGGCTGACTCTGGTATGGTTGTTGATGTTGTTGTTGGTGATGATACTTCCGTTGATGATTGTTGGATTGATAGCTTGAGCTTGGTTGTGAGGATGATTGGCCCTGAGAAGTCCTTTGGAAACTGTTGTTGTTTCTTCTTGGAGCATTACATTCTCTTGAAAAGTGGCCACCCATACCACAATTGAATCATTTGACTTTGGATTTGTCATATCCAAGTTTTGTATTTTCATTCAGACTAAGCTTTCTCCCTTTTCTGAAAAACTTCTTGGCTCTCATTGCTATCATAGCCATTTGCCACTGCAGATCTATCTCTTCCACATCATCTGGATCCATTTCTTCTAAATCTTGTTGGATCAAGTGAGCAGAAGTGAGTCTTCCTCCCAAGTAGGCTTCAAAGCTTGCAACAATAGCATTGTAAGTAGCCTTTTGCTCTTCAAACCTTTGATCTTCAGACAGACCTGTAGGAGTGGTAGTAAACCCTGTTGGTTGAGATGAGGTTGATGGCTTGTTTGTTGATGGAGCAGCAATGAAACCGGTTGTCTTCACTTGATCACTTGAGGAGAGAAAATCATCATCCTTAGTGATGAATGCATTTTCCACAGAGTGAGTGTCTGATGGAAATTTATATGCTTCAATAACTCGAGGTGCACCAAGGTTCCTGCTCCTTTCATCAAGTTCAAGAGCTTCCACTTTAGCAATCATTATATCCAAGGTGGTACTTTCAAGATCAAGAGTGTTTTTCAGCATGGTAACATTTTGTTTCCAACTTTCAGGAAGGCTATGCAGCATCTTCTTATTCAGCTCTTTGACTTTGTATGTAACCCCTATAATCTCTAGATCATTCACCAGCTACACAAATCTATGCAGTTGTTTAGAGATTGACTCCCCCTTGGAGTGATGAAAGGTTTCATATTGATTGACAAGCTTATTCTTGTTAATTTCAGCTACTTCACTGCTGCCTTCACACATAATCAGCAGTGCATCCCACAAAGCTTTAGCTGTTCCATACTTCTCAAGCCTTTTTAGCACATCCATTTTCAATGCTCGAGTAAGAATAGAATATGCTTTAAGATCAATTTTTATCTTCTTATAGTCATTATCATCAAGAGTAAGATCCTCAATGGGTATTCTTGAGGTTTTGTATAGTGCAGCCTGGTAAGCAGAAAGTGTCACTTGGATATGAGGTCCTTTACATATGGAAATCCAATAGTCCGGATCTACACCTGTAATGTAATTCATGAACCTGATTTTCCATTGCTTAAACTCAGATTTGTGTTTAAACATAAGAGGTTTAGGAGTATGACCAAGTTCAGAGAAATTATGTGAATCCATTTTAATAATCTGTTTTTTATAACTTGATTAAATAAAGATTAGATTACTTGTTAAGTCCAATTAGTCCAAATAGTCCAAAACAGGCTTATGTAATCAGATCTGTTGATTTTAATGTTTGAAGATAGTGGTGTTGATGATGTTTGTATTCTAATTTTTGGGTAGAACAGTTTGTTCCACAGTAAGTTCTTGATTTAGTGGAGATGAATAGTGCAGCCTTCGAGTTTTCAGAGATATTTCAGCATGAATGTTGGTTAGAAGTTGATAAACTTGCTAACAACTACTCAATCACTAGATCAATCGAGTTTCAGTTCAGATCTGAGCTGATCTGAGACTGAACCGAGAGCCAAAGCTTTGATACCAATTAACTGGGTGTGAGAATGATATTCTCTGTTGATGTGAATCAACAAGGACCGAATATGATGATTGAGTCAACGATTGTAAGGCGAAATCAAACAATCACAGAACATTGAATGCAAGAAATACTCATAAATGCTCTTTGTATTAATGGAGGTGAAAAACGGTTACAATGAATGCTAGGGTTTGAGCATTAAACAGTAACAATTCACCTTGTGAACATAAGACTAAACAAAATATTCTGATTGTCTAATGTTAGTCAATAGTCCCTTCACATACGGGTTTTCTATTCTATTTATAGGCTGACACATGCTTGTACAAAAAGACTAAACTACCCCTCACCTAATCAGAGAACTAGTCTAAGTACAAAAGTCTTCATCAGCATTTCTTCTGTTCATCCGCATTAACTAATGCGGATGTTGTGATCTTCATCAGTATTTCTTTTTCTTCTTTAGCTTTGGTGTTTGGTCATCAGCATTAACAAATGCGGATGAACAAACACTTATGCGCATTTGTTGCTGAACATCCGCATTAGTAAATGCGGATGTACAAAGTGCTTGTCAGCATTTGTTCGGCTATCCACATTGTTTAATGTGGAAGAACAAACACTTGTCAGCATTTGTTCTATGGTCATCCGCATATACAAATGCGGGTAGCCGACACTTGTCTTCTTTTGTTGATGCAAATTCTTCATCCTTATTGGTTCTTGGACTTAGGGAGTTTCCAGCAGAACAACCATCAACCCACCACTTGAATTGGCATGTATGATCCTTTCAGGGTCCAACATGATCTACCTCAACACTCTATAGATCAACTGAGCTTTAAGGAACCTCTGATATCTAGCCCACATCAGCTAGACCAAACTGAAGTGAGGCCAACCGGAGTGGAGGTGACTCATGTAGACTTAGCTGCCACTACTGAGAGTATCTCATTAGCCTCTCAGGATAGTGGTAACATAAATGAGACTGAGTCTACGACAACCTTGCCAATTGATGCCTTTGAAAGAGACATCAGTACGCAAAGGAAACCAGGGTGCCAAGAAACCACAAGTGGTGGTGATGATGAACATACTAGGTATGTTATCTCATCTCCCCATGATTCTTCAAAAGAAGATGAGGGTAGTCTGCAACTTATCATCAAATACCTACTTTATATAGTCTCAAACCATTAATCAAAGGTTAAGACTTTAGAGAATAGGTCTACCAATCTGCAACTTGAGATTGAAATTCTCAAGGCCCAACTAGCTGAAAAATAGATTGAGAAGTCTATTATGCATGTACCAATTCAGGTTTCTTTAAGTTCTTCCTCTATCTCATCTACTTTTCAAGATGATGCTACCAAAAAGGGGGAGAATGTATAGAAACAAAGACATATGGAACCCTACCTTGCCATCTCTTCTTTTTATCCCACACAACAACACCCTCCCACCATCTTCCCTCAACCACCTCCTATTACAATTCAAGTGGACCCCGAGGATGCTTATCAATCTTAACAAATTCTTAACCAAATTTTTGATTAGCTCCTCCCTTGAACAACCCTTCCCTGATGTAGCAGTTGCCTACTTTGGAGTTGAAGAGCTTCAAAGGTTGAGTGCACCACCTACCTCAAAGAAGGAAGTTGGTGAAATTAAGGTCCCTACTGAACCTGAGATTGACTTCGAAGGGGAAATAAGGACTGATGGCCCAACAACTTACTTAGAAGGGATAAGTAATGCAGTTCCAATTACTTTCGAAGTAGAAATCCAAGCTGCGAAAGGAATAATTGAACTGTGCTCCTTGTCCGATTACCTGTTCATCACAAAGGCAATTCTTGATCTAGCCTTTGAGGTAAACAGTGAGGACTTCCTCAAAACTCCTTTTTCTCAAAGACCATAAGCACCACAAGTTTAACCCCACTCTCCCCCAACCTGAATCCTCTAAACTTGAGTCTTCAAAGGCTAAATCTTCCTCTGATCCTAAAGGAAAAAGGAATATGACTATCGAGGAGCTTCTAGAGGAGGAAAGGTTGGAGAAGCTAAAGAAGAAAGGAAGAATTGATACTGGGAAGCTGCTGGCTGCAAGCAACAAAGCAGCAACAATGGCTCAAGAAAGTATTAACAATAGAAGGAGAGTGGAAGTCATAGATAGGCTCATAAGCCTGGGAGTAGACAATGAAGAAATACTTCTACTCCCAGTTGATGAGCTTGTAAAGTTAGAGAAGGCAACCTTGCTGCATAAGGAGAAGGAGGAAGCAGCAAGGTCGGCCATAGAGGAGGAAAGGAGGAGGAAGAAGGAGGAGGCTTTGGAGGGGGGAGGATGGAAAGAGTAGCCTTTCTTTGCATAAAAGGCTATTCATAGGAGGAGCTAACTTCTCATGAAAATGATATGATCTTGTTTCTTTTCCACAAAGAACAAGATCAAATCAATAAGGAAAGGAACAAGGCTGCCAGGGAGAAGCTACGGGAGAAAAAGAAGAAGGAGGAAGAGGCCCAACTTGTAGCTGCAAAGAAGGTAGGAGATTGTAAGATTTATAGAAAGGCTGATGTAACCAAAATAACCAAGTGCTTCCTGCCTACATGCACTTGGTACTTGGTAGAAGTTGCTTTGGAAGTTTTACATCTGCGCAGAAATTTTTCTAAGTGTAAAATCTTCCAAAGCCAAAGACCAAATCTTCTGATGCTAAAGATGAAGTCTTTTGAAGCTTCAAGACAAAGTCTTCCAAAGCCATTGAAGTAAAGACTGATTTCTTTTGAAGACAAAGAAGAATATGCTTTTCTTGGATATACTTTTGTATAAAGCTGACCCACTTTCTGCTGCAAATCTGAAGACTCACCAACTTATACAAGTTGGTGAAAAGGTCCATGCTTTTGAAACTATAAATTGAGGTCTTGTGTCTGTAACTTTCTACTCTATGTACTTTTATCCTTTTTGTAATATATTAGGATGTGAGCTATGGCATGTCATAGTCACTAGTAAAAAGGCAATCTGCCTTTTGACTCTACATTGATCTTGTTGTCTAGATTAGTGTTTCCAGCTAGCCTTCAAAGTATGGCCGGTTGTAGGATTGTAGTATAAAGTATCTCAGGTCCTTATCTTTCTATGTATTCTTAGTAACACTTGTAAAAGAACTTGAGAGCAATATACTTTATCCTTGAAAACCATATTCATCTTGTTGGTGTTCTTAGTTTTGTCTCATTGTTTGCTTGTGTTCTTAGTATCATAATATTGTCTTGCTTCCCTATTTGATCTATTAAGTGTTCTAAACACACTCCTCATTGTGAGTGGTTGTATTGACCATCCCTTAAATGGTCTTGCAGAGATAAAGTTTGGATAAAAGCTTATCTTAAAGCCCACTGCTTTACCGGCAGGCAAGTGGATCCTATGTCAGAAAAGAACCTACTACGACATGCCAGTGACATCAAGGCTGACATTTGCTTAGGAAAAAGGCAAGAGGTGACTCAAGGTCAAAGTGTTCAGAAGATAGCACCCAAATTAGGACCCAAACCAACACCCAAACCATAACTTACAAAACCTATGCCCACACCTTTTCCTTTCCCCATCAAGACTGAACCAACAACCGAACCTTACACCCCTAAATCCACACCATCAACCCTACCTATACCCTCAACCATTGCCTCTTAAGAACCAACACCACTATCTATACTTAACCAAAACACAACCCAGAACCCTATCACTACCCAAACCATCTTCTGAAACCATCTAAGCCCCCGTCCTTAGAAGAGTTCAAGGATATCAAAAGGAAGCTCATCAACTGCATAACCTTGAGTGACATCTCCTGTGAGGAAGAGTCCATCAAGCTAAAATACATTGATGGCTCTTCTAGTTCCTGCATAAGAGATGTATTCCTTGATCTACCTAGGGGAACAATGGACCAAGCTCTCTAACTTCATGCAACTAAGTTAGACACTCTCAAGGAAGAAGAGAAGAAGTTAAGAAGGAGTCTGGTCTGTTGGACACTAGGAAAGGGGACAAGCTACCAACCAAGCCCCTCAATCCTAGAAAGCAAATTGTCTAGTGGAGGTTCGATGAACCTTCACACAGCTTTGCTGTGGAAAGGGCGAATGGTGAAGTCAATAAACTTGATACACCATCTCTGCTATACTCCAGCATATTTGATATTGCTAAGTTAGCATAGAAACCATTCTCCAACCCCTCCAACTCTCAGATAGTTGCTTATATCAGAAATCATCTAAGCAGCCTTCATCTTGTTGAGCTAACAAAGAAAGCCAAGACTGAAGAAGAGTTGAAGATGAGAGAAAAGGAAGAAGAAGAAGGTGCAACCACTCAAGAAAGAACATTCCTACAGATGGTTGAAGGCCCATCTTTAGATCCTATAGCTAGATGGGACTATGACTACAAGTCTTATAAACTAACTCTCTTCAAAGCGGCATAACAAAGTGTACATGTCATTTGGAGCAACAAACTGAATTTATTATCTACGAATGGCCTGTACAAGCTCCTCACCACAACATCAGGGAAGAACAAAGAGACAGACAAATATTTGCTCCCTAGTGTTGAAGACCTTGAGGATCAGAAGGGAGTGAAGTTTTGGTAGCATCAACCTAGGGGGAGTTTGTTAGATCTTTAAGTCTAATGCAACCAAAACAATACTTAAAATATTTTTGAAGTACAATTGAAGAGGTCTTCCGAAGACAAAGCTGCTCTTCCTAAGACAAGTCAAAGATCTTTTGAAGCTCAAAGAATGAAGAACTTTCGAAGGTAGAACTCAGTCTTTTGAGACTAAGTAGTTCTCCTTCCGAAGTATACACACTTAGAAGATTCAAGATAAAGTCTTCCAAAGAATAAAGTCATGAAGACTTGTAGAAATCTCAGAAGAAGTTGATTCTTCCAAAGTATAAATGGCTTCGAAAGAAGTTGATTCTTCCGAAGTATAAATGGCTTTGGAAGAACTTATTCTTCCAAAGCCATTTATCTTTGGAAGAATCAACTATGAACTAGTGGACATAGGTATGGTCTGACTAACACCCTCTGATATACTGTATGGAGCTTTCATACGCCCATGTAGTTGACCATACTTTAATCCACTTTTCACCCTTTATTAGTTAGTATAGTTACCACCTTTAGTTGGTGACAAAAGGTAAGTCATGGACATGTCATGACTACCTAATCTAGGATAGTATTTTATCTTAGATACTTTACTTCTAGCAATGTAGTATTTGTCTAGTTGTAAATTCTAACTAGTTATCCAAGTATAACCGGCTATAGATATTAGTATATATAAATTCTCATTATAACTCATTAAGTCATGCTTGTAAGAATCTTTTAATATTGAGTTGAGAAGTAATATATACAAGTATCTTGAAAACCATTCTTGTGTTTATTAACTTATTATATTATTTTCAACTTAGTTAGAGATTCTGCTTCATCATTCGAGTGAGATCAAATGAGTTTGCGAGATAAACTTGTTTTGTGAGACCAACACCGATCCTGCAAATTGTCTAACTTGAAATCCTTAATGGTCACCACTAAGGCACTAGCTTTCTCTAATCCTAAATGGTTATTATGACTTGAAAAGAAATGCTCGAAAGGTCAACACATGGTTGGTGAGTTTTAAGGTTTAACATATAAATATTGGTGTTGTGTTTGTAGTTGCAGGACATATATGTAGCCATTCATAAGTAAGTAAAATCACATACAGTTATGAACTTCACAACTAAACCTAACAACGTACGTAGAACTTGTTGGATTATATTCATCCTAGGGTTCGTTCGTAACCACCATCAATCCCAACTAGTATACTATCAAACAAAGGTGAGGGTGTCAACCTAATAGTACTATCAATACTTGTATGTCGGCTCCAAGGAGCGGAGTTAAGCAGTTGTGAAATAAGAACCGCACTGATAACTCATGCACATACAAGATAAATACTCATATACATCACAATTCATACATACATTGCGAAGAAGATGCATAGACTATATATGTATACATATAAACACATATTACACACATAATGCAACTCACACATACACACACACTCTCTCTCTCTCTCTCTCAACACACACATGAACACACACTACAGACACACCCACAAGGTGAAAACACATTGACACCATCGCAGTTCTCACACAACCGCAACAAACACACACACTATCTCATGCACACACTCACACACGCACACCCATAACCATCATAACACACTAGACACACACACATATGATTGGGCACACACACATCACCACCACATCACAACCACACCATAACCACAACACCATCGCACACAACTAGAACACAAACGAAACACACCACATAACCACACTTGGTCGACACACACACGGCTCTCCAACCGGAATGAAAACAAGACAAATTTAATATAACGAAGCAAACTAGAAGAGGATAATGTGTTGCATACGATGGATTTAAAAGGCGGTGGTGCCGGTGGACAAATGCGGTAGTGTTATATTCAAGAGATGTGATAAAATTGAGAGACAAAGAGATGAGAGTGTGTGTAAGTGCAATAAAATGTTGTACCATTTGCTTTAGTTATTATATATGCAATAATCTAATGTATGTTATGCTTAAAGTCATGTACATCATTGTACATCAGGTTGATATTTGTATAGTATAGAACAGAAGAATTGAAAATATCAAATATTTATAGTACATTTATTATGTTTAATAAAATTAAAATTAGATATTCAGTAAGAATATAGATCTATAAATATAATGATTAGAAAATTACTATTTTCTAATTTGATTATTTGCATTTTAGTCTCTTCATTTTCTTTTCTTTTTATCTTTTACATTTGTAATGCAATACCATGTAAATCAAGATTAAATAAATAACTAATATACAATTTAGAATTAACCAAACTTGACTTAATAAAACAAAAATAATAAGTTGTAGAAGAGTTTTTACTTAGCAAAACAAAAGTGAAAGATTTTCTTTAATACAATGTGAATGTTACAATGAAGTACCTTTATTATATACAACTTTTTAAGAATATAATATCTTTTTATAGATGTTAAGTAGAAATAAAACCAACAATCTACACGGGTTCGATCTTCCCGCCCTTTCTTTTATCGGTTTTTTGTTTTTATTTTTATTATATCCTTTTATTGATAAATAATTCTTTTAATATATTTACATTTTTTACAAACTTTTCCCTTGTTGTAATGATTTCTTTTCAGTTGAGTTGTGCTTAAATTTACTAAGGTTTAAATGATATTTTTCTATACAGTTTCATCTGAGACATTGACTGTATCGCTATTTAAGAAAGTTTTTTCACCGATAATAACATGTGGATCAATATTATATAAAAAACCAAGCACATAAAGGACCTGCGACAAGACACCGTCTCAAATTCTAGCTATACTCTATTTAACAACATATTTCAAGATATTATTTAATATTTCAGAATCTAGAAAGTAAACTAATAATACTAGTGGCCAGTATACTGACATCTTCAATAAACCGAATAATTTTTGAAACTGTCATCAAAATGAGTGGTGTATCGTTCTGGAAAGGTTAAAATAGGAATTAGAAGAGACACTAATTAAGAAAGTGAGATTATATCTTGTAAAAATAGGCCGAGGTATATAGTATTGTGATGGGACATTTAAGTGACTTTGTGTAATTACATAATATTATAAAGTACTAAAAATTTATGTGTCTTAGGTGGAAAGAAGAAAACCCTTATTTACTTACATTCGAGGATCCTACTGAAAATTGTATTAATATTGAATTCAATTAATACACAAATTAATTCAATACAGATCTGGGTGATTCAGAGGCAGACGCTTCTTCTTTGAGTCAAACGACTCTATTTTACGGGTGGACAACTTCATTTTGCGGGCGGTGACGTCTGTGTTAACTACGTGTTTGATGTTTAGTAGGCCCAGGCGCCCGTGTTGGTCTTTAGAGGCGCTGACTCCTTGTTGGGAGGGAACATTTTGAGAATAAGTTGTCGGATGAGATATCTTGAGAAAAGTATAAGAGAAAATGAAAATTTTAAGAGTTTTTGCTTGTAAATATGGTATAGAAGTAATGACATATGTGTTTTTTTTCCTTATAATATGTACGTAGTATTTAGAATATAATAGCAAAAAGTCATATTTAACAAAAAAAAAATATGCATACAAACGAAAATTGTAAAACTATCAGTTTTATAATGTATAAATTTAAATATATATATATATATATATATATATATATATATATATATATATATATATTATATGATATGATATGATGATGATAAACAAATATAAAATACACACATTAAATAAGTTCACGTAAATTGACGACTAAAAATATATATAAATAACATGGGCAAAAAAATAGTTGCATTCATGTATTTAATGCATATTAATGTACGACAACTACGCTACGACCACCCGTTTTTGAGGTGCACATTTTACTCTATGAATGTGCCAATATATAGTTGGTTGTTTTCTCATTTAGCACAAACACATTGAAGTCTTTCTTGTTTTCAAACATGAAGAACCAAGAATTAGATGGAAATAATAATATTGAGACATCAACTCGTGGGAGAATAATCTTGTTTCCTCTACCAGCCTAAGGTCATTTGAGTCCCATGCTTCAACTAGCAAGCATTCTTCACACCCAAGGCTTTGAGATAATAATCATACACGCTGAAAAAAACTTTCCCGATCCTTCAAACCATCCTCACTTCACCTTCAAGCCCATTGCCGACAAATTTTCCGAGATCGGGAAATACATGCCCGAGAAACCAGACCCTAGTTTTTTCATTACATATTTTAATGAAAACTGTGCACTTTCTTTTACAGATTGTCTTGCTGGATTGCTAGCAGAACCTTATGCGCCACCGGTGTCGTGTTTAATCACCGATGCTGAATGCTACGTCACGCAGGAGATCGCCAACTCCCTGAACGTTCGTTGACTTGTGATGTGGGCATGCAACTATGTTGCTCTTCCTGTTTTTGATGATTTGTCTTATTTCTTTGAAAAAGGTTACTTCAACCTTACATCAAAAGGTATTATATAGCAGTGACTTTCCCATATATATGGTTTGATGTATGATATTGTTATTGTTATTGTCAGATTCAGAATACTATATGCCAGTGCAGGAATATCCGCTTTTGAAAGTCAAAGATGTCATAAAGACCGCTACGAACCCAAATGGTTTGGCGGAATTTTTTAGCAAAGTGATGAAACAAGTAAACGCGTCATCGGGGGTCATTTTGAATTCTTTCAAAGAAACCGAGGATAATATAACAGAATCCCTTAACACTCATTTTCCTATTCAAAAGTTCATTTTAGGTCCACTTCAAAAGTATCTCCCTTCGTCGTCACCCGCAAGTGGCATTTTCGAACAAGATCGAAGCTTTTTCTCATGGCTAGATGCTCAAGCTCCCAAGTCCGCCATATACGTAAGTTTCGGGAGCGTTGCATTCATAACCGAATCAGAATTTCAAGAAGTGGCTCATGGGTTGGCAAGCATAGGTGTCCCATTTTTGTGGGTGGTGAGGCCGGGGGTGATTAAAGGTTCAGAATGGCTCGAGTCGTTGCCTGAGAAGTTTCTAGAACAAGTGGGTGGTATGGGACGCATAGTGAAATGGTGTCCACAAAAAGAAGTTCTAGCACACGAGGCAATAGGGTGTCATTGGACTCATAGTGGATGGAACTCAACGCTGGAGAGCATATGCGAAGGAGTTCCTATGGTTTGTTCACCTTGTGATGTCGGGCAACCTATAGTCGCAAGGTACGTTAGTGATGTTTGGAAGATCGGCGTTTTGTTGGAGGATGGTTTGGAAAGGGAGGGCATTAAGAAAGGCGTGAAACGAGTAATGATGGATAAAGAAGGCGAGGAGATACGCCAGAGAATAAACTTTTTCAAGGAGAAGGTGAGAGTCTCTTTCGATGAAGGTGGATCGTCGCATCGATCACTAGAAAATTTGGTTGATTACATTGCAGCACTCTAGATAAGTGAAGATGAGGGTGGATAATCTCAACTTCATGATTGTAAAATAATAAGCAAATAACGAGCTAGCTATGCATGAAATAATGTCGTACTTTCCTTCAATCGTATATGCTTTTATATTTGTGTTTTCTCCCAACAGTGTGTTTATCAAAAGTGTATTGTAGAATGTATCTATGGTTTTTCTCGATTTCATCTTGTCGTTAGTACGTGCATCACATTCTTTAACTTTCCATGGCAGAAAATATTAAAATAATAATAATAATATAATTTTTGATCCACCTTCACTATTTGATAGACCACTGCATACCCATCTTGTATGGATTCCGTGTTACCATTTCTTTTTTCTAAGATTAACCTTGGTCACTTTAAAAGCGATGCTAGACCAATGAGTTTTAGGTATTTGTTAAGAACTCCAAATTAGGACGAAATCAAGGCACCTTATGCAGGTATTTGATTTTAAGATTATTGTACTTATGCGAATAAAATCAGAGATGAAGTTATTTCTGTCACAAAATATGTAGGTGAATGAAGCTACTATATGCTAATGGTAAATAATGAATTTATCACTAATTGTGGGACTCTGCATATGGTGTTATACACTTTTATAAGCGTGTTCTTCAAATGGCATGCATATCAAATGAGTTTATCTAGCATTTTCTTGCTTTCATCTTGTGTTAGCAAATCAATTGTATGTTCCCATAAACTAGCTTTAACACACCAATGTTGTGCACTCGGCAGGGGTGTAAAACCATTAAAAACTAACGTTCAAATGTTGTCGCGAACAAGCGTGATGAAGGAAGGTGTAAAACCGTGAAAAAAACTATTGGATCGGGGTTATGGATTAACAAGACTTTTTTATTTGCTCAGAGTTTAACAAATGCGGAATCTAAGTAACAAATATGGAATCTAAGTTAAGAAATTACTAACAAACACAAAATACTTTGAGTAAATATAAGTACACAAGTTGTTTTTTCAAAGTATTCATTTCATTAATCAAAACTAAGTACAAATAGTAATATTCAGCAAATACACAAGTGTCTTAACAAAGCTTACCTCTAATATACAAGTATGAGGGTTTTATACTATGAAATCTAAACAATTAAAATAAATTACTTATGTTCAGAATGAACAACAAGAGAAACAATCGGCACATCAGAGTTAGGCGGTTTTAATACTATGTTGTCTCCAAAAGGTAGAACAAAGTAGTCGTCGGAACAGACAGTTTTGTCTTGTGTAATAGTTGATAAGCAGCTAATGGATTTTGGTGCTGATCAGCAGCAGTTGATCAATAACACATCAGATAAGTGTTGATCGGCAGTGGTTCAGCATATGTTGATCGATAGTCATTTAACACATGTTGTTCGGCAGATAATTCAGCACTTGGCAGAAATTGGTAGTTGCCAGCCAGTGCTGAATTCTTAAGTTTTCAGCAGCTTCATTCTCTTAATAGATCAACAAAAACCTAACATCAAAACGTTAACATTAATCGGGGTTCAAGAGGTCATTGACACATACATAACTATATATGTGATAAATGAAACATTCAAAACTTTATTTAGAAAAAACAATTGTGAGCCATTGTGTTATGGCAGGCTCATTGATGGTTGGATTCAACAAGATGATAAATAAAGCTTGCCAAATCACATTTACAGCCGACTAAAGATCTCATTATAAACATTTAGAGACCAAGCTGATTAAAACAAGAAAAAGTCAACAAAGAAAAATCAAGGCAAAAGAATAATCAAAAATATAATTTATGATGTAATATTCCCTAGTCCACTATAAATAAAAACTCATTAGTTTGTCTTTAGTGTGTGTTTTTCATATGGTGAATAATCCACCCAAGGAGAAACTCTCCTTTTGGGTGAGTTTGATCTTTTAATTCTATTGTATGATTGTTATTGTAATTCATTCATCAACATTAATAAAATCATCTTATTTTCATTGTCTATTTCTTATGTTCTTGGATTCACACACATACAACCATCTTAATATTAACTTTTAGATCTTTAACATAATGAACCCTAAGATTCAAGTTTATTGAATATGAAATATTGATTTAGTAAAATTATATAAAAGCTTCTGGTTGTTGGATTCGTCTAAGTTTTAGATCTAATTTACATTTTATGATGTCAAGAATAAAGAAACAAAAAAAGGAAAGAATGAAAATACAAAATAAGTCTCTGTTCATCAGCAAAATCAACTAGAAATCAATAGATCTGTTCAAACATGGTACGATTTGAAGATGATTAATCATTCTACTAATTATAATTTTAAAATTCGATGCAATTGAACCAGATTAGTATCAAAATTTAAGAAATTGTTGTGTTCATCACATGAAGTTCATTGTAATATCATGAAATCAATCAAAACACCAGTAAATAAGTTGTTCAAATCGAAGGTGTCAACAATGATCAAGAAGGTCTCAACTATACGCAAATGTCTTCAAGATTTATTCATGCTTTTGATACTGTTTGTTGAAATTCAAAGCCGCGTCATATGCCTATTACATTTTAATCCTTAGAGTTGTGATATGAACAGTAATCCAAAAGTGAGACGACCCATATCCAATAATAAAGGTGTATTCTCAAGAGATTATATCATTTGTCAAAAATATATTAGAATAAGCTAAATGTGAAGGGGAGAACGACAATGAACTATGTTAGAACATCATTTGATCAAGAAGATATGCGATAGAGAAGATCTTCAACCTTAAAGTTTAGCAAGTATCAGTTTAGAGGGAGCATTATTGTGTTTAACAAGACTTTAAACTGAGCTTAATAAATCACATTAACAGCCAACAGAAGATCTCATTGTACAAATTCAAATACCAAGTTGACTAAAACAAGAAAAGGAAAAGAAGACAAAGTCAACAAAGAAAGATCAAAATCAAGATAAAAGAATAATCAAAATTAGGGTTAGTGATGTAATTTTTCTTATTCCACTATAAAGAAACCCGTTAATGTGTCATTAGTGTGTGTATTTCATGGTGTGAATCATCCACCCTAGGAGAAACTCTCCTTTGGGTGGGTTTGATCTTTCAATTCTGTTAAAATGATGGCTAATTGGAAACATGGCCATCTGTCATTGAAAATCCATCTCTTTTATATCATCTGGCCATTCTTCAAGATCTTCTTGGCTCAGATGTGCTAAAGTCAGTCCACCACCCAAGTAAGCTTCAAATCTTTACACAAAAGGCATTGTAGGTTGCGTTTTGTTTTTCATTTCCATGCTCACATGAACTACAAGCTTGATTTGCATTTTGTGGTGCAGAGGATGGCATCTTGTTGGTTTGCGGATGTTAAGGAGACACAAATGCATTTGATCTTTGACTCTCTTGAGGTTCCATAAGGTCAAATTCCTCTATGATGAAGGCATTTTCTATAGTTTGAGTTTTAGATGGAAACTTGTATGCCTCTATCACTCGTGGCCCTCTAAAATTTCTAAATTTTTCAGCAAGCTCAAGTGCTTCTATCTTAGCAACCATTATGTCCAAACTAGTGCTATCAACATCAAGAGTGTTCTTCAACATGATAACACTCTACTTCTAACTCTTAGGTAAAGAGTGGAGCATCTTCTTGTTCATTTCCTTCTCCTTGTAAGTCACACCTAATATATCCAGATCATTGTGCTCAAATGTCTTATACTAGTTGACCACTTGCCTTTGTTAATCTTAGTGACTTCACTACTACCCTCATAGATGATGTTTAGATCAACCCACCCTCATTTAGCAGTATTATATTTCTCTAGTCTTTTAATAACATCCATCTTCAAAGCTCGAGTGAGGATTGAGTATACCTTCGTGTCCATCTTGATCTTTTTGTAATCCTCAGATTCAAAATTTAGAGTCAGGTCTTCAACTAGAAAGCTGATAGTGCGGTACTAATAAGCATCCAGATCTATAAAAATGAAAGGACCTCTACATATTGAAACCTAGTAATATCCATTAACACTAATTAAGTAATTCTTGAATATGATTATCCATTGCTTAAACTCTGACTTGTGTTTTAGCATTAGTGGTTTGGGACTATGCCCAAGTTCTAAAGAACTTAGTGAATCCATGATTAGATTGCTTAATTTCAACATAGTATGATACGATTAGATTGATTTTAAATATGGTGAATTGATTTTTTTATTTATTTTAATGTTCAATAAGGCAAATAGTTCAATCTGGTCAATTAAGTCCATAATCAGGAACAAATGTAGAGAATAGTGGTCAGGAGACAAATGCGGTGAACATGATCTTCACACAAATGCAATGAATAGTGTTTATTCAGGAAAATATGATGAATAGTTTAGTACTGAACAAATGCGATGAATAGTTGTTCAAGCAATCGCAATGAACAATACATGATTCTGTTCTTCAAGTTTTTTTTAGTGAAATTGATTATGTTTTTCACTCAAATTGGATGTAGTGACCTTCGATTAAGAACCCTTACCAATCTCTAGTCACAATTCTCACTAACACTCTCTGGTTTGAAAGTTATTGTTTAATTTGAATGGTTTTTCACACAATCGAACATTGGACTTCAGTTCATGATGAATTTGAAGGTCGATTGGTGGATCAATTTGAGTATTATAAGTTTTATTACAAATCAAAGGAAGGGAACACAATGATTTCCAAATCAATCAGTAGATCGATCAATAATTGAATCAAAACAGTGGGTCTTGAATCGAATTCAAGAGCCGAGGCTCTAATACAAGTTGACTAGGTAAGATTAATAAGGTTCAAATATACTGAATGATATCAATGTATAATTATAATGGAATTACAATCAACAAAGATTAAACACATCAAAATACTCATAAAATACTAGTATATATTGATAAGCAAACAACACGGGTGCAGGGTTACGAACTTGAAATAAACTACTCTATTTATCGGTCTTATACATGACTTATACATTGATTAAAATATCCTAACAATATTACATCAGATAATCAAAGTCTAAAGTACAAAACTATATAAGCATTTATTTCTTGCACATTCGTATTAGTTTTGGTTCATCCGCATTTGAGAAATCCGGATGACCGTTTCCTTATCCATATTTTTGTCTTTACTTCATTAGCATTTGTATTGTGTATCTATATTTATCTTATGCGAATGAACAAATACTTAGCCATATTTGTTCTGTCATCCATATATGATAGATGCACATGACCAACAGTTGTTCTCTTCTACTCTATGCGCATAACTTGTACTCAGCCTCATTTCTTCATCCTCATGTGTATATATTTCCAAACGGAACAACTTAACCAATCACCACTTGAATTGGGATCTGTGACCTTTTAAGGTCCAACAAATGTCATTTGGGGTAAAGGCCAATATCTGTTGTAAATAATTCGTCAATGAGGTGTAAGGTTAGAGAGAACATAACCATAAATTTGCAAACGTTGGTAAATGATGTGAAAGTTAAAACTAAAATGCTTAAGCATGAAATGAGAAGCTTTGAAAATTAAATTAAATCAATGCAATTAGATATTGAGAAACTGCATGTTAAGAAGTATACTCTTCAAGCTAAGGTTGAAAATTTTGACAGACTTTTTAACCCAATATAAAAAAATTGAGCATTCAGCTACTGAAGTGAAACTTGAAAAGTTTCAATTTTCTTCCACTAAGTTTGAAGAGATGATTGACTCAAAAATAGAAGCAAAGGACATGAAAGGAATTGGTAACCTGGCTTGTCCCCTATCATAATAATGATAATTATACTGTTATGCGTGAGTCTTTAACAAATCCTATTTTAAGAGAAATTAAAATGATTGATAGTAAAACTAATCATGTTTGTCAAACCATAAATCCTCAAAACAAACCATTTGATTATGATTATATGGAAACTGATGTTAAAAAGATGAAGATTGGCATATAATCAAAATAAAGGTATATTCAAACAAGCCTGAGTATAAACTAAAAACCAAGAGTCTTGTGAAAGCAATTATTTCCTTAGTGAAATTTAAATCTGAAGGATTATATCATGATCAAGTTGTAAAGAATGGGCATCTAAAGGTTAACCCTAAGTTTGTCTTATACTTAAAAATTAAAGAGATGAAACAACATGCAGAAAGCAAATCTGATAACAAAGTCAAAAGTCATTAAAAATCAAATCAAATCAGATTATGTTACATCTCCTTCCAAAGGCAAAGCTCAAGCCTCCTCTCATTGAAAGAAAAAGGTAAAATGAACATATCTCCGAAAAGCAAAATAACTTCAAAATCAAAACCACATGTTGGTTTTGATATTTTCTCAAAATCTAATTACGAGAAGTTTGAAAAAAAAATGAAAAGAAGCAAAAGAGGAAGCAATAGCAGTCTTTGAAACCTCAATAAAAAGATTTAAAAACAAAGAAATGATGTTAAAAGGACTAATGTTGCTTCAAGCTCTAAGACCAAAATTAATTCAAAGGTAAAGATATTTCATTCATCAAAAGCATCAACGTCTACTAAAAAGAAACAAACTAAGTACTGTGAACTTTGTGAATGATAAATCATAATATAATTGAATGCTACTTTAACAAGTATTGTTCAATATATGACATGCATAATCATTCAACAACATAATGCTACTTTAACAGATATTATGTAGTGTGTCATATGACACATCACAACACAATATATCGATTCTTTAAACTTAAAGGATTAAGGTCCCCTCAGAAGAAACTAGTCTCACGATTCTCATCAAAGTGTGCGAATTAGAAAAGTCCCTCATTAATAAATATTGTCAAAATTTCACAACATGATACAGACTTTTATGATTCATGTCATCCTAAATCTATCAGAATTAATCAATAAACGGGTAAAAATGTTGAATCTTCTGTGACTCCTAATCTTAAGACTCAAACTAAGATTAAGATTACTATAGAAAAACGTTCACAATATTTTAATAAACATAAAGATCAACATTTAGATTATAATTCTGATAGTTTTGATGAAGTTGAACTAATGAAGAAAAACAACTCTTCATTTAGATTCATCAAATCATATACCAAAAGAAACAATTCATTTATTAAATCAATTAAAGCATGGTTTTCAGAACCTAAGTTTGATGAATATGATGGATTTGATGAATTAATTATCAAGCAAAATTTAAAGGAATATATCAAAAACTCATAGTGGCTGATATAATTATATAGGAAACACAAGACCATCATGGCTTAGGTTCCACATTCTAACTTATTTATTTGTGCTTGTATGGTTATCCGACAAGGTTCAACACATGATAGGAGATAGTTCCCTTCTAAATGGCATTAAGCACAAACAATGAATTACTGTGGCATTTAGAGGAGATTCACAAGGAGGAAAAATTAGTGGTGAATGAACTATGACTAACGACCAATTGAGCTTTGACAAAGTCAATTATTATGAACAATTAAAGTTTAATTTGCTGAGCATGTCATAAATCTATTATAATAAATATTCTATCTATTTCAAAGACACTCAATGTTACATTTTAAAACAAGGTTTTTAATAGCTTAAAGAGTTGGTTGTCTTGAAAACTCATAGAGAGAATAAAACTTATGTCCTGAACCTTAATGTTGTCCATCCAACTAAAGGAACTTGCTTACTTTCAAAAGCATCAGTTGATGATTTATAACTATGACAAAGGCGTTTGGGGCATAAAAACTGTAATGATTACACTTAGAGGCTGATGCAACCAAAGAGCTCTCAGCATGCATGCATAAAGTACAAGAAAGTTACTTTGAAAGATTTTATACAACTCAGTAAATTATGCTAAGTATAAAATGTTCCAAAGCCAGATGTCCATATCATCCAAAGCCAAAAATAAAGTCTTCCGAAGCTTCGATGACAAAGTCTTCCGAAGCCAAAGACTGATTTCTTCCAAAGACAGAGAATACATGCTTTCTCTAAACCGCTTTTTGACAAAATCTAAACCACTTTTCGCTGCCATTTCTGAAGACTCACCAACTTATATAGGTTGGTTAAAAGTCCATACTTTTGTCAAACTGTAGATTACGGTCTTTTGTCTATAACTTTCTACTTTTGTACTTTTATTCTTTTTGTAACATATTAGGATGTGAGCTATGGCATGTCATAGTCACAAGTCAAAAGACAATCTGTCTTTTGACTCTACATTGATCTTGTTGTCTAGATTAGTGTTTCCAACTAGGTTTCAAAGTATAGATAGCTGTAGGATGTAGTATAAAGTGTCTCAAGTACTTGTCTTTATCTTTATGCTTTGTAACACTTGTAAAATAACTTGAGAGCAATATACATTATTTTTTGAAAACCAATATTATCTTGTTATTGTGCTTGTTCTATCTCCTTACTTGTGTTCTTAGTATTATCTTAAACATGGTTCCCTATTTGATCTGTTAAGTGTTTTAAGTCTCTCCTTATTATGAAACTATTGCATTGACCCCTTCTAACAGTCTTGCAATTGGTATCAGAGCATTTTAGGCTCTTTATTGTAAGATCTCACCATCTTAAATCCCTTTAGTTTCACAAAACACTTAACAACTCAAATGACAGCTCTTACCAAGGCTGATATGGAAACCAGTACATGATAAAATCTCCATTGATCACTCTTGATGACTTTAATACTTGGTGCCAAAGAATAAAAAGCTTCATCAAGTCTCAAGACAGCAGGATGTGAGGATCTATTGTCTCAGGACCTCATATACCAAGCACCACTTTAGCTGTTGCTGGTGGTGGTATGATTCCAAAGAAAGTTGTTGACTACTTAATGGAAGACAAAAAGAAAATTGATGTAGATCAGAAGGCCATGACCGCTCTTCAAACTGCTATTTCTAACTCTATCTACAGAGGTTTCAAGAAATGTAAGATTACAAAGCAACTCTGGGATGCATTGAAGCTTATGTATGAGAGGTCTAATGAAGTAAAAGAAAACAACAAATACCTCTTGAACTAGCAGTTTGAGAACTTTACCTATAAGACAGGTGAAACCATGACTTAATAATACTTTGGGTATATTGAGATTGTGGATACTCTAATGGATGTTGGAATAAATCTTGAGAACAAGGACATTATGAGGAAGTTCATGTCCTCTCCTCCCAGACAATGGACATACTATTATGTGGTCATTAAAAGAACTGAAAACCTCAAAACCCTTACTCTCACAGAGTTGTATGGTATCCTTAGTGGATACCAGATGAAGATGAACATGCAAAATCCATCTAGCAACTCTTCCTACAATCAACAGAGTTAAGCCCTTCATGTGTAACGCCAGGAAATTTTAAAAGACGAGAAAGAAAGAAAGAATAAAAGTGCAAAACAAGGAAGAAACACAATTTAACCCAAGTTGAGGGGCTAAATGTGTTAAAAAGGACAAAAGAATAAAAATTGGTGCATAAAGTGGGCATGGCCGCCCATAATCTCTGCACATTGCTTTTCATTCGGATTTTAGAGAGAGAAAGCAGAGAAACTCTCGGATTTGAAGAAAGGAGAAGAAGAAGGCTGAATTCAAGGTAAGATTTGGTGTTTTTAAGGGGAAGGCCATGCGTCTGCATAGTGCCCATGCGCCTAAGACTTGGATTATTTTTCTGAATTTTGGGAAAAAGTAAAGTGTTAGGCTTTGACTTGGGATGTTCCCGGGGGTGATGTAAGTTGACTTTATGATGTTGGATGATGTGGTATGTGATTTTTATGATGATGCTATGCATGGTTATGTTTATATTATGTTCCTTGTTATGTATGTTTATTTTCCGTGGCTTTTCGTGGTATGTTAATATCAATAAACGTAAAGTATTATGTAATGAAAGCGGAAAGATAATGAAAGAGGAACGTAATGAATGAAAGAATGCATGCATTAATGAATGAATGAATGGATAAGTCTTGCCCCAGTACTGGTGCCAGGCTATGTGCGTTATGTATGGGGTCTATTTATAGACTTTGGCCCAGTACCCGCTTTATGCCTCCGTTTGGGGTATAGCTTATAGGTGTGATCTTTGTCGCTTGCCCCGGTACTGGTGCCAGGCTATGTACGTTATGTATGGGGTCTATTTATAGACTTCGGCCCAGTACCTGCTTTGTGCCTCCGTTTGGGGTATAGCTGATGACATTGGTCTGAATTGAATTAAAGAAGAGGGATAATGAATGTTAATGGAAGATAATAATGAAATCATCTATGTGTACGTATGATGCATGATCACGAATGAACGTAAAGAAAGGTTTTAAGCGAAAGTAAAGTATTTTATTTTATAAAACTAGAACTCACTCAGCAACGCTGACTTTTATGTGTTTCCAGTTGGCAGGTAAGGGTTGTTGTGGATGGCACGGGGTCAGCTACTTGGCTTGTTTTGGATGGCGTCCATTTTATATTACGATAATGTTTTTGTGATGTAATGCAAACGATAATATTTTGTAAGAGTAAACTACATTGTATTATTTTGCAAAAGCAACTATAATTATATGAAATGGTTTTAAGTTATTCCGCTGCAAAGTTTTAGTAATTGTAAATGAATGTTTTATATTTTATGTGCAATGATTGTCCAACTGTAAGTGTTCCGGGAACGGGGCCTTACAAGTTGGTATCAGGGCCAGGTTTAAGTGAAACGGGTAAATATTTTCAAAAGAAACCTAAACTTAAACTAAGAATGGGACAAAGGGAAGGGATACCAATCCGAGTAGCTACGTGCCATCAGGTATTTTCTTTAATGTTAACCGGTATTACGTGCGCATGTTATGTGATTTATGTGCCTTTAGTAGATTTAGATACTGATGTAGTTAGGATAGGAATGCTTGGGGTATGAAGAGTAAAGTAAGTGGCTAATCACAACTGGTCACTATAATTAGGGACTTACTATACTTGACATAAACTGAGCCATTACCTTGAATGACCGTGTTGGTGTTTGGATCTTATAGCGTGTTAGAGAATGGCTGGAGGTAGATCTTCTAAGGCTTCGCGAGGCGGGAGCCGTGGTGGACGTGGTGCTGGACCGCGTGTCACGAGAAGCATGGCTAGGGCTGCTAAAATGGCACCCAAAGAGCCTAAGATCCATCACCCGGAAGGCGGTGATGATAGTGCTAATCTGAGGACCGCATTGAAAGAGGTGGTTGTTGAGGGAGTTCAACAGGTCATGCAGACGATTCTGCCGTCTATGGTGACTGAGGTAATTAGGGTGGTGAAGGAGATGGCCATGATTGAAGTGAACAAGAAGGGTAGCGGCAACAGGAATTGGAACGGAAATCGGGTTGAACGTGGGGGTTTCACTCCAAACAGCAAGGTTGCCAGGATGGATGACCAGCGTGTAGTTATGTCCAATGTGGAGACGAGGAGGTGTGGTAAGTGTGGTAAGGGGCATACTGGAGAGTGTAGGTAGGGATTGAATATATGCTTCAAGTGTGGGAAGGCAGGGCATATGGCAAAAGAGTGTGGGGTTATAAGGTGTTATAACTGTGGTGGAAGGGGCCACATGAGCAGAGACTGCAAGAAGCCAAGGGCTGAGAGTTCCGGAGCAAAGAAGATGACCAGAACTGAAGGGCAGAAAGCAAGCACCGAAGCTTTCACGATAACCCGGTAGGAGGCTAGGACGGACCCCGATGTTGTGTCAGGTACGTTTCTAGTAAACCAAACTCTCGCTTCTGTGTTATTTGATTCAGGTGCTAGTAGGAGTTTTATTTTTGCTGCTTTCTGTGCTAATTTGCCTGTTAGTAGTAGAAGTATTGATGAGCCCTTCAATGTAGAAACTGCCATAGGTAAGTCTACCAGGATTTCTGATCTGATAGAAGGTTGTGAAGTAGAACTAGAAGGTCATAAGTTTCCTGTTAGACCATTCGTGATGACCTTAGGCAGTTTCGATGTAGTCCTAGGAATGGATTGGTTGGCGGATTATGAGGCGAACATTATGTGTGCAAGAAGATGATTTAGTTGACAGCGCCCGACAGGAGCCCAGTGACAATTTATGGAGATCGAGTCACTATGATTCCGAAAGTGATTTAGATGGAGGTGGTGGGAAGGTGCATGAGGCGTGGATGTAGTGCTTACCTGGCCTACGTGAAGAATGTGGATATGCCAAAACCACAACTGTCGGAGGTACCAGTTATGTGTGAGTTCCCAGATGTGTTTCCAGAAGATTTACCAGGTGTGCCACCGGACCGCAAGATCGAGTTTCAGATTGACTTGATACCAGGTGCTCAACCTGTTGCTAAGGTGCCGTATCGGTTAGCCCCCTCTGAGATGAAGGAATTGATGGAGCAACTGCAAGAACTGCTTGATAAGGGGTTCATTAGACCGAGTATCTCTCCCTGGGGTGCTCCGGTCTTATTCGTGAAGAAGAAGGACGGTAGTATGAGGATGCGCATCAACTACTGGGAATTGAATAAGTTGATGGTGAAGAATCGATACCCACTACCGAGGATTGATGACATATTTGATCAACTCCAAGGTGCCAGTTGGTTCTCAAGGATAGACCTTCGATCTGGTTACCATCAGTTGAAGGGGAAGGAACAAGATATTCCTAAAACAGCTTTCCGCATGCTTTATAGACATTACGAGTTCCTAGATATGTCTTTTGGTTTGACCAACACGCCGGCTGCTTTTATGGACTTGATGAATCGAGTTTGTCAGCCGATGTTGGATAAATCAGTGATTGTGTTTATCGATGATATCTTGATTTATTCGAAGAGCGAAGAGGAGCATGCCGGTCATATTCGAGAGGTGTTGGAGACGTTGAGAAAGGAGAAGTTATATGCTAAGTTCTCCAAGTGCGTGTTCTAGCTACGCAAGGTTTCTTAGGTCATGTAGTGAATCCCGAGGGGATTATGGTAGACCCGGCAAAGGTGGAAGCAGTGATGCAATAGAAGTCTCCGAAGATGCCATCCGAGATCCGTAGTTTCTTGGGGTTGGCGGGATACTATAGGAGATTCATTCAAGACTTCCCCAAGATAGCTTCTCCATTGACTAAGTTGACCCGTAAGGACGTGAAGTTTGTGTGGGGTCAAGAGTAAGAGAAGGCTTTTGAAGAGTTAAAGATGAGGTTGACTCAAGCTCCTATTTTGTCATTACCCGAAGGAAGCGAGGATCTAGTGGTCGACTCAGATGCTTCACTGGGTTTTGTGTTGATGCAGCGAGGAAATATTATAGCCTATGCATCCCGACAATTGAAGGTTCATGAGGTTAATTACCCTACTCATGACTTGGAGCTAGTAGCTGTGGTCTTTGCACTAAAGATTTGGAGGCACTACTTATACGGGACGAAGTGCACAATCTTCACTGACCACAAGAGCTTGATGTACTTCTTCGAGCAGAAGGATCTGAACATGAGGCAGAGGAGATGGCTGGAGCTCATAAAGGATTATGATTGTGAGATCCATTACCATCCGGGCAAGGCCAATATGGTGGCGAATACCCTTAGCCGAAAGGAGAGGCTTGAACCTATTCGGGGGAAGGCTTATCAGTTAGTGATGACCTCGGATGTGATGAAGCGGGTCAAGGAGTTTCAAGACGAGGCGTTAAAAGAAGATCTTCTTAACTCCAAAAGGATGAGAGGCATAGTTGCGGAGTTGGGTGAAAACACACTCGGTGTTAGAACCCGATTCGGACAAATGTGGATTCCTCGTTATGGGGATCTACGTGGAAAGATCATGGAAGAAGCTCATAAGACTCGATACTCCATTCATCCTGGTGCTACGAAGATGTATCAGGATATGAAGAAAGACTATTGGTGGCCGGGTATGAAACGCGATGTAGCGGAGTATGTGAGTAAGTGCCTTACTTGCTTGCAAGTGAAGGCCGAGCATCAGAAGCCATACGGGAAGATCCAACCTTTGGACATACCCGAGTGGAAGTGGGAACATATCACCATGAACTTCATTACGCAGCTACCGCGTACCGCGAGAGGGTATGATGCTATATGGGTGATAGTGGACCGTTTAACAAAGAGTGCTCACTTCCTACCAATCCGAGAGACGTATTCATCTGAGAGATTAGTGGATCTATTCATTAAAGAGATTGTAGCTCGTCATGGTGTGCCGGTGTCTATTGTGTCTAACAGCGACACTCGGTTTACATCCAAATTTTGGAAGAAATTCCATGATGCAATGCGGACGAGGTTACACATTAGCACGGCTTATCATCCTCAAATGGATGGTCAGTCAGAGAGGACCATACAGACGCTAGAAGATATGCTTCGGGCATGCGTCATTGATTTTGGAGGAAGTTGGGATGACCACTTACCGTTAGCTGAGTTCTCATATAACAATAGCTACCATGCCAGCATTGGCATGCCTCCTTATGAGGTGTTATACGGTAGGAGATGTAGAACACCCGCTTGTTGCGGTGATATTGGCAATAAAGAGTTAGGGAGCGTCGAGGTGATCGAGGCTACAACTG